>CM042227.1:18717067-19317067 GCA_023566465.1 Cottus gobio | reverse complement strand
AGTGAACGTCTCTGGCTTCCACATGGGCCCAATAAAAGCTACTGCTACTCAGTTCTTACTTTTCCGATGGATTAAACACCTTCAGAGGGACAAATAGTGTAAGTAACTCACTCGCTCCTCTAATGCACTGATGGTGAATGCAGGACTCTGGCCCTCCGTCACAGTCGACTGATGCACAGTGAGCTGCAGACTGTAACAATACGTGTATGCGCTTGCATGCATGTGCATTTGTGCGTGAATGTCTGTCTGCATGTGTCTACATGTGCACACTTGTTTGTGTGTGTGTGTGTGTGTGTTCGTTCTGTGTACCCGTGTGCATTTGCAGGCGCGTGCTGGTGTGTGAGAGGTGCTCCCCGTCGCTTCGGCCGAGCCACCATGCCATCTGGAGAGGAAATCGAGTGTGAAGTACAGTATAGTTTGGGACCAAGCTCCGTGGCAGCGGCTCAGCAGTTAGTTCATTAGTTCCAAACTTCCAGGGATTAGGAGAGGATCTCTACGGCAGGGAGGCAAGGATGGGTGGTGAGGAGAGAGGGGGGGGGGGGGTCAGGGAGGATGGAGGGACCCATGTGGGGAAAAGAGATGGAGAGAGAGAGAAAGAGGGAACGAGAAAACACCAGGAGGAATACTGGACCATAGGGCACGGAGAGAGGGTGAGATAACATGAGAGAGAGAGAGCTAAGCAATCCTGACCCCGGCGAGGGGAGAGGAGCGAGGGAGGGGGACAATGAGGGAGAACAAGACAGCGAGGGAGAGAGGAGGAGAGAGGACAGGTGTAGCCGTCAGTTCCGCTCCGGGGTTTCAACCTGCCCTCCCTCTTCCTCCACCCCACTGATCATACAGATATGATGATATGTGTAAGAGTGTTAGAGCAGTCAGCCTCGTCTTCCCTCCCCTCTCCTCCTCCTCCTCCTCCTCTCCCCTCTGGGTCTGTGGTGACAGTTAGCAAGCTCTAGGTGGCTCCTACCCTTTACTCCTTTATCTCATCTCCCTGCCTCGTAAGCAGCCGAGCTGGAGCGCGGACATTTTTCCGGAGTCAAGGCGGCAGGCAATTAAAGCGGGCGCCGCCGGATTTCTATTTTCAAGGGGAGGAGGTGGACTGACCTTCATGGCGTACCTTTTTTTGTCATGAATATCCTTCCCTGTTTTAAGGTGAAGGTGACAGATAATGAAAAGAATACATTAGTGAACACATAATAGGAGGGTGGTTGTGGGCAGCAGCCCCATTTAAGGCCTATCCACGCGTACCCATAACCCTTTGCTGCCTTTTTACCAAAACACTTTGCTTTTATTCTGGCTCCCTAGAAAAAAAGAAAGGGAAAAGAAAAAAATAAACGGACTTGCATTATGAGACCATTGTTGAGGCCGGGCATCTCTTGGCGAACACACAGTGCCGACTGTGAGGTCGTCATGGCGAATATAAACCGCAGCTACGGTATACGCTGTAGAAGTTGTCAGTCCAAAGACTCATAATGTAAAAGCTAAATCTTGTGCATTTACAATGCCGATGGTCCCACTACAGATCTTAAACGTACATACTGGTAGGGGAAGGGGCGTCTCTTTGACTAGACATCGTGGAGGATGATGCGAGTGCTTGTGCACACGGGCAGATGTAAAAGTGTCCTGCAACACGTGCATCAGATTTGCATGAAGAGGCCACGTGGGATCTTTCACAATAAATGTATTTCCCGGTCCACGAGGAAAAACTGGGAAATGCGAGCGGAGATGGACATATTGGGAGCAGATTAACCGGAGGCTGAGGAAGCAACGGGACACTCCTCCATGCTGAAGGTTTATTGAAGCTTGAATTCAAGGAGAGTCGAGTAACAGCAATACAACTGATTTCACAACTATTGCACGATCACCCCTCATTCTGAAGGGCACCGCATTTCTTTAATGAAATGATCTAGAAATAGATGCCCTAATGAGGTCAACCACTCCACTCAGCGTCACGTGTTTAAGTTGTGGCAAAAAGTCCTGAATGTGCACAAACCTAATCAGAGGTCAAGACATGCTCAGCCAGTCAGTGAGTCAGAAGCCTCTGGGGATGTCCGGGGCTCTGGGCTGCACTCCATACTGAGAGGATTGTTGTCACTTTCACTAGCTTGGGAATGTGTGTATGTTATGAGCTCTCAAGCACAGGATGTCCCCGATGAAGAAACTAGGAAGCCAGGAGTCGTGAGCTTTCATGCTGGTCTAGCAGCTACTGTACCTCTTGAACAAAACTGACCTCAAATCCGGGTCAGCGGTTAGAGGTCAATTGGTGAACAGATGAGGGGGAAGGAATAATTATCGCCACGCGTACCCTAAACAAACTGTGTGTTTTCATAGACCTACGCCTCAGGTGCTTGGGGATTTTAGTTTTTATTTTAAGAATGATATGGGGTGGAAGTGCTGGCTGTGGTTAAAACTTCCAAAGTGAACCTTTGTTATCCGATCATGCTAGGACGCATGAAAGGTCAAGTCTGTAACGCTCCCAGATCTGATCTTGCTCAAAATAGGATCCAATCAGCTCGGCCAGATGCCGAGGTGGCCTAGCTCACATTGAGTTTGGATCTCAGTGAGGTGTGGACAGCATGTGGGAACAGTGGGGACAATCTATCAAACGTAGGTTATCATCGAGTCTAAGATACTGCCGATGAAAACCCAACATTTCCTAAATTTTGTCTTTAAAATAAAAGCCTTTAAATACCAAACTGGCATGGGGCTCTAATTGAGAAGAAGGTAAATGTCCTCATCAACAAACTCGCGGAGGCTTGTTAGCGGCTTAGCTCCTCTTCTGCATCTATTCATTTGGTGCCATATTCTTCACTGATGTCACTGAAGTGTTTTTTATTATCTCAACTATGACCAAAAAAAAGACGTTTTCACTTGGCAATAATCTTTCTGCATGTCCAATCAAACTGTCCTCCCATCAGATTTGACATCGTCTGCACGTATGCAGCGTAGTGAGCCGCACGTTAGCCAACAGCCTCAATATACCATCAGCTTTCAGGAACAGCCCAATACACATCGCAGTCACATTTAAGAAAATAAACTACACGTTAAACACATGAGGAGTGATGTGAAACGTAGAATAGAATCAGAAGAGTGAGACGGACCGCTTACTGAGACGGTAAATTCAATCAGGACGAGCAAACTTTTGTATCCAGTTTGATTCCCTCAATTCTTATTTTGCATCTCCTAACAGCAAACATCATAAAACATAAATTGCTTGACGTCACTTTTAGTAAATATGGACAAATGCAATTAGACTGTTTAGCGCCTAAAGAGAAAATATCCCCCAATATATCAAATAAAGAAGACAAATAAAGAGAATTATTTCTTTTAGTATATGAAATTCTTGAAAACATGGACATGAATATCCAAAAGAAATCTCTGGTATTCCTGCACATACACACACACACACACACACACACACACACACACAATCATCTAACAGGGGAAAAAAATATCATCTTAAGGGAAGGTATAACTACACAACAACCCCCATGGATTTCCAATTGCCACAGTGGAGAAAGAAGCTGCGAGTGTGGGAAGTGAAGAAAGGGTGTCAGTAGGAAAGGTGCATTATGTTATTGAGTTAATAACTCATTTCTATATTACGCAGCATGACCTAGCAACCACATAATAGGTTACAGGACTTGTGCAGTGTCAGCAGCTCTTTTAAAGCTAAACGTGGACATACGGTGTCGGAAAAATTGGTAAAACCCGCCTGAAATCGGATGGCGTGTGTTGCGCTGTGGAGAACGCAACGTGGATATAAGCGATGGTGTTATATAATATATTTTTAGAATGTGCTAATATAATTTCCCCCTTTATTTGGGTCTATTATGGCATCCTCCACAGGTACAAGCTACAAGCTAACATAAAAGAGGCATTTGAAAAGAAAATGAATCCCATCATATTCAAAATGCACAAGTTTCCTGGAACTCAAGACGTTAAAGCTGCAAATAAGGCCTTGTGTTTTCAGGGAAATGAGTGGGTTGGTGAGAGAAAATGAAAATGAAATGCTTTTTGCCGATACAAGATAGAGACGTGGTGGACCTGTCACATGCTGACAGGCCGACATCCACCGTCTGAGTTCTCCTCAAGCCTGAGTGGCTGCTCCAGCGCTGCATTCCTCTCCACGTTGCCCCTCCCCCTCCCCCTCACACGTAATAAAGACAGAAGCTCTGACATCCGCCAACTCCATCGCGGGGTCACAGCTTTAGCCCGTCAGTCACACAGGGCCAACGTCTTATTGCCTTTGTCTCCTACAGGAACAGCCTCCAGCCATGTCAATCATCTTTATTATCATGACTTAAAAACCTTTGTTGGTTCACTTATTATTTATTTTTTTACCCGGGACCCCCTTCTTTATCCCACTCTCCAATCACGATTTCATGGGCAGTTCGGCCGAGCCAATGGGGAGGTCGCGTGGGCGGGGGAAGAATGCTTTTAACCTGCTGCATCTGGTGCTTTCCCGCTGCTCGCCCAGCGGGACGTGGTCACCTTGTTTTAAAAGGACTCTGATAAGGGGGAGGGGGGCGCTGCCTTTATGCACATCATAATAAGAGTCAAACATGCTTGTTTTAAACATCTCAGGTAGTTTTCCTGTCACTGATTAAGACCGAGCACCTGTCCCAGATTTTGTGTGTATTTAATGTACCTTCTTGCCGAGGGCCACGCCGTCCTCGCAGTCCAGGACGGCGCAGTCGACGTCCAGCGACGCCAGCTTCCTCAACTTTCGCTCGTCGTTGCCGGGGCAGTAGAGCACCGCCCTGCGGGGTTTGTAGCGCGGCGAGGGGCCCGCCGAGTGACGGAGAGAACGGCGGGCTTCGGTGTGCGCCCGCCAGGCTGCGGGCAGCAGCCGACCGCCCTCCCTGTCAACACAAACATGAACACGACTGAGCACATGGACACAAGTTTGTGTGTGTATTTCACAATCGAGAGGGTACACACGAATACATGTCTTTGGTGCATACATTACTGATGAGAACACACTGTATCCATACAGGGCTAAGGGCGATGGATAATCAAAGGTTGTTGCTGCATTCATCTTCATAATATTCGGCACTGTTTCTTTTATCATGAAACGCGAGGAGCCAGAAATGAGGCCTCTTCCTCCAGACTGGAGCGAAAGTCTGGAAACATTTCATTTGCGGAGCTCTGTTTGCCCTTCAGCTGTCCATTGAAGTGGATGAGAGACGCTGACCTGTGCTTTGGCAGCCTTTGTTGAGGACAAACTCACCCAAACACTGAGCCACTCATATGCTAATGCCGCCACACTGCTGAATATGGAGGCCGGGCAGGAAGTGAATGAGGAAGGGTGTCAGCACAGTGGCTGCAGCTGAGTCATGGGAACGTTTGGGAACACAGGAGTGTTGTAGTGGTATTGTGGTGCAGGTCTGGAAACGGCCAAAATGCTGTAGCTTCGTTACTCCTATAGGTGAAACATCTACTTCATAGATGATGATGCTGCTGTGTTAGGAAATGGAAGAACATAAACATATGTGTTGAATCTGAGTAACACAGTAATAGATGATTCAACATTGCCTTGAGAACTTCTCAGAGCCGTTTATTTTTAAAATAAAAAATGTAAATGACCAACTTCAACATATACTCTTACAACGCTTTGTATGATATCTCATAAAACATATAAGGCACTCCTCATTTTCACAGGGGGAACGACTCGACCAAACTACTTCGGAAGGTTCAGGAATAGATCGTGAAACACTTTGTTAGGTATAGGTGACAAAACAACTTGCTTAGGTTTAGGAAAAGATCCTTATTTGGGTTAAAATAACTAAAGTTATGTGTAAAGTGCTGTTACAGAAGTGCTGTTACATAAGCAAAGCAGTTACTTAACAAACAATCCACGTCGACTTCTCGTTTGACATGTAAATGATGGTCTATTTATAGTCAAATAGACCATGAAGCAGGGTATGCCTTAGGGCGGGTCTACTGTGATTGACAGGTCTCTGTACGTAGGATCCATCCACCTCCACCCCCCTGCCGCCCTGCGTGGGCTTTGGCGTTTTTTATACTATCTTGTTCCGATTACGTAGATAACATGCAGCATTATTTTGTGGGATATCTATGAATTGCGGTGCTTTCTTATTTGTAGGTTTAGCTACGAGCCCCGACGACTTTCACGTGCAATTAAAGAAACGTTCAGGTTACAGTACAGCCAGCAAGTCGTTTCCAGGTTATGTCATTACTCAACTAAGTGTGTGGAAAACAACCGCTCTGTGAGTAAAGCATCACAGTATCAGTTACCTCTATTACGTTTTTATTTTGGGTGCTTGGTTCAAATGCTCTGCGGTGTCTTTGCTCTCCGGAGGATGCTTCCTGCAAGTTTAGAATATATGCAACAAACTCTTTTTGGCGGCTACTTTATGTTTATTTAACTTTGGCGAACGACCTTAATGAGCGACTGCTGCAGGTGTGAAATGTAGTCAAACAACACGGGCATCAGGATATTCGTGTTCTCCAGCCCGACGCCATCAAAATATAAAAAAGGTAATCACTCGGATTGCCACGGAATGAAATAACAGGTTGACCGGTTGTTGCCATGCTCCTCCTCACATCTACATGCACACGGGTCAGTAAAGGTCACACAAAGTCGCGCCGTGAGATTGGCCCGTGTGCCCCCCTCCCATCCGCACACCGATAATCACAATCATTGCGCACACCTAATTATTTGTTCTGCCAATCCGGCCTTTCGTAAACAACTGGCCCTCATGAGCGGCTAAATGTTGAGGATCAGATGCATCCAACTGCGTCGAGGAACAGCTTCTCCCTCATCCAGCTCTCGCAGAGTATCAGAAGCCCTTCGAGGGATCATATTTGTAATTAGGGTCCTCTTAAAGGAGACAGAAGAAAGAGAGGAAGGGGAGAGGGGGAGAGGGGGGGGGGGTCTGAATGAGTATCTTTTCTTGTCTTTCGTTCTCTTAGAAAAGGAGCAGAAAGTCACTTCAATAGCCACCTAATCCCGTCAACTACGCTCCCACACGCCCTCCAGTCCCAATCAGGCCTAATCTGCCCTGAGATGTCGCGCTTGTAGCGGGCAGTTAAAACCCAATTCAGGTTGCTCCCAGCAGTGCACTGCCTCCAGGTATGTAGAGACGGAAGAGTGCTAAAGGCTTAAGGGGGGAAATATGGCAAAAGGTTGACACCAGACAAATGGAAGAGCTCACAGTTATTTCAGGGACAAAAATCTACAAGAGAGGAAGAAACAGAGAGAGAGAGACGGGTGTCTATTCTGCGCGTATGCCGCTCAGGGGGAAACTTACTAAGTGCCCACTTAAAAAGGCAAATATATTATAATGTAATTGAAGTACAAAAGAAAGAAGAGGATGGGTGTTTCATTGTGAGGGGAGAAAACTGAGAACCGGGAGAGGGAGGGAGGCGCCTTGATGTTGGCTGGAGACAAGACGCGAGAAGCAATCTGCCTTCCTTTCCTCCCTGAAGTCCACAGTGCTACTTTCTGTCTGCTCTTTTACAGTTTTACAGTAAATGGCAACTAAGGGGTTAACAGAAAAAAGGTGTATCTTTCTTTCATCCTGGCATGGAAATAACTACAGGAGGCAAAAGTCTTCACAAAAACTTTCTTCTGTTCTCATTAAAAAAATAAAACATAAAAAACAAACATAAAAGCACAACTAAAAAGATGACAGGCCAACAGGATGAGACGTACTGCATCCTGTACATTAAAGTCAGGCTGTAAAAAAAAAACTAAAAACAAATGTGATGTGTAATTCCCTGGAGCCCAATGTGACGCGTCCAAAAAGTCTTCTATATGTTCAACATTTTATAAAAAAAGATTATCACCCAAATAGTTGCCGATCAAGTAATCAACATGTTGTTTCAGCCCTACATATACAGGATATAACAATAGGGAGGGTTTCTGTTTTCCATTTTGACCCCAGAAGAATAACTTTATTGGAGGTCAAAAAGGTGACGTAGAAAACAACAGGGGTGGTGGTACGAAGAGTACGGTTATCACACCGTGCACGTTTGCATATCTAGGATATTGGTAAAAACGGAAAAATGTAAGTAGTTAAATTAATTAAAAGTATTGCTGTGCTGTCGTGCACCTATTATGTTATACGTTGGTAACATGCTGAAGTGCTTCAGTTAAATAACATAGTATAGATACGTGTGATTATGATTATGTTCTCATTCATTTAAGGGTCATTGTAACTGATATAATATAAGAAAATTATTAGATTAAATATCTAAATAAAGACTACAACAAATTATAATGTAATGCTGTATAACACGCTACTTATGAGACAGTTATAATAGTGTGAAAAGATCATACAGTTAAAACCCTGGTCGCATCAGGTTGATACAAAACAAATGTGACCACATTGCTATTTATTTCATTGATTGATTCAACGATAGATTAAATGGCAAAAGCGGTGGCAAATATGAACCATTAACCAACATCACAGATCCATCGATTGGAGTCTCTCGGCACACACACATCGCTTCCATACAATAAACACAATCCGGATATTTCTATTTACACCATTGCACATCTGTTTGGCATTTCCCCCTGATTAGATCACTATATATGTCTGTTATATATTTAACGGTCCCCAAAGTGCCATATGCACCCACGGTACCAACTTCTTTTGCTTTCTTTTTTTACATGAAAGGTTATGATAACACAGGGCTGTGTGGCTAAATTAGCAGCTGTAAAGTGGTGGGACCCGGCCGCAGTGACTACGTTTACTGGTCTGAGATCAGAGGTAAGTGTGTGTTAGTGGGTTTATATGGTGCTGGATGGGACTGGTTCTCATTAGCAGCAGACCCGGGCCCAATGGCATTAAAGGGGGAGGATGAGGGGTGGATGTGGGGTGGGGGGGTAGAATGCGGGAAGAGGGTGGTAGGCTTTGTGTTAGACTTGACACGGGCCTTCCTGAGGAGCGGACGCCGAACGGGATGTCAGATTTGGACCTATCCCGTCAATGAACAAAGAAATGCATTGTTCTTATACACTTTCAGGCTTTTCTTTCTGGTGACATGATACAGGGGCAACCAGTCAATATATTACGAAATATTGTGCTGCCGGAAGCCAGCTGGGCTCATCCAGCATTTGTAGACATCCCACGTAATCCTTTAGTATGTTACCCACGTAGTTATTCCAACCCAAATGAAGACTTTTCCATGTTTTCTTTGTTTTGTTGCCTAAATCTAACCAAGCATTTTCCTGTGAACACCGACGTTCATTTTGCATGTGACCAGCGGAAATTGCCTTAATCTCTTTTGTGGGAAAATGCAGGAAAAATTCCTTTATGTAATATATCACACAAACCACGTATCATGATACAATATTTTAAATCTGCTATAAATCATAGTGTGAAGAACACAGCAACATTATGCATGAAATCTGAGTAAAAAAATGTAAAACATTTACTTTGCTACGTAATCTGCACTTCCCTGAAAGATCCAACGTCACAGCTCTGCTTTGATAGGGCACGCACAATGAGGGGGCACATCTCTTTATAAATGGAATTAAGTCTTTGCATGCAAACTGTTTAAGAAAAATATAGAGTGTTTAAAAAAAACAGAGAATGTATCATGAGACAGAATTCTCTTAAACCCCGACACAGCATACGGCACTTCTCCAGCCTTTTACATGCAGATTAGTGTTTGCCTTGCGTATCTTGGACAAAGACGTGGAGCTATCTACTGATCTTCAGTCCCACAGAAAGGCCTCTGATGATCTGACACTCGCTGCACCGTTCTTTGTAGTGTCCAACTACAATAAATCCACCTTGAGCCACACATCCTTGAACTACACATCTTATCTCCGCCGCTCCCACACAACGACCGTCACTGATGTACACCGTCGCAATATTCAGCCCCAAGTTTTATCTCTGAAATCCCCAGTCATGTAATCCAGGCGGTGCGCCGATTTCTCTCAAGGTAACGGGTAATGTCAGGAAGGAGCAAAAGACCATATAAGGATCGGGGAGTCACACCTATATTACACAGGCTTGCTGACATTTTTTTTTAAGTTTTAAATCTCACTTCCTTCATGAACATCTGAAATGTATCAGAGTTCATCGGTTCATAACAGAGCTATTTAGTTATTGCTCACAGTTTGTTCTGGCTATTGTGGTGATACGGGAAACTCCCAATGCAAGTGAGATCCGTATTTTGTCAAAAATATTAAAATTAAAACCTTGTACATGTGCCTGAACAGCAACAAGCAACATTTTTAACTGGGACGTTTTGAGAACGTCCTCCTAAGAAAAAGCTACGGTATCAGTCCAGCCTTACCTAAATCATAATTTCACAAACATTAAAAGATGTGTGTTTGTGTGTGTGTGTACAGTTACATTAATGGTACATTATCGTTAGTGCGAGAAAAAGGCAAGTTTATTCATCGTCCGGAAGAATGATTGATATTGTACGATGAATTAAGGGCCAGAGTTTTCCCACAAGTGGATTTCGACAACATTTGTATTTGCAATGTTTAAAGTGTTAATACACTTCAGGCCTCTTCCGCTGCAGCGTACCACAGCCTCTCCAGTAGAAACGGGGAGGACGGGTATATTAGATCTTAATAAATATTCCACTCGACATAACAGCCATGTCATCCAGCTACTGCTGATTGCGGCCTGGTCAATATTGTCGCCCGTAGTAATTGCTTCATTATCATGACATGATGAGCACCATTTCCTGTAACTCCGCTGGCCTCCACCTGGCAGCATAATGAGCTAATTCAAGTGGTAATATTCATCGTACCACATGAATTACAGCAGATAACAAGAGGCCCCACTCCAAAACAGACCCTGACGACAGCCTCCCTCTCAATATGTAGATTTCCACAATTATCTCCAGCGCGGCGGTGCAAGGCGGAAGCTGTGTCGAAAATGCACAAAATTAAAGATCTGAGTTTCTACCCCACAATAACCAGCCACTTCTTAATAAGCGCCGTGCACCTCAAAGTGTGGTTTGCATAAGAGTCCAGATTACATTTGGTGAAAATAAAGAATGAATAAAGAGTGGGTGGAAAATCGATGTTTCCTGAGGCGTGAACGTCCGCGGGTGGGAAATAAAATGGTCAAAAAGTCATCAATATTTACCTAGCTTTGAGTCCACCTGCCTGTCGGACGCTTTTTTTGTTTGTTTTTAGAGTGTGGGTGGGGGCGGGTTGGGTGGGGGGGGGGGGTTCACACCGCCTCAGGTCTGAGGACACAATTGGATGGCAGAGAAATGCTGAAAATTTAACCAGAGACACCCCCAAGACCGGGCAGGGAGAGAATCAAACACTTGTGTTCTCCTTGTTCCTCTTCTCTGCCCCCTGCTTCTTTGGCTTGCCCTGCAGCAAATTGGGAGTTGGGATGAACAATCCGTCCCCCACAAACCCCAAACCCCCAGATTAGATGGATGGGGGGCTGGTCTCTCAAGCCCACTGGGCCTGAGTATTCTGCTACCAAACTTCAGTTCATTTAAAAACACCGGACTGCTCAGAGCAGTTGAGACACTTCTTCTCCTGCATCATTAGAATGCAGCACCTGCTCCTATCAGATCCCTGCAACCTGAATTACAGCCATTTAATGTAGCGTTTCCTTTTGGAGCGTCCTTTCCTTTTAATCTCACTTCCCCAGATTATAATCACCTCTGGGCCCACATCTTCCTCTTCTCGCTTTAAAAAAAGAAAGAAGAAGAAGCTTATTCCGGCGACAATGACGTCCCTCGCCATCAACAATACCCCTTACTCCTCCTCCCGTCCATGTCTTCTCCCTCCCCCTTTTTCCCTGTCTCATTAGTTTGGGTTTTATGCCTTAATCTACACAATGAGGATGAAGTCATGCCGGTTATCTTCAGCAGCCAATGTCTGTCTACCTGTAATCCTTCCCAAAGTCCCCGGCTTTCTCTCGGCTCACAAATCGGCACACAATGCTTTTATGCAAGGCCTCCGCCGTAACGCCCGGAGACATCTGCAGACTTTTTCCTCTTTTCTTTTCCCATCCCTCGACATAAAACTAGTTTAATCCCACTCCTGCAGAAGGATGGAGATGTCTTCATCAAGGTCTAAGAACTGGAGGGGGAGAGAGGAGCTATCAGAGTGCTGGTTTTGATGAAAGTTGTGATGGTAGTTAAATGTCCAGCTTTCTCTCTCTCTCTGTAGACAACTCCATAAATTCACTCAAGTCAGCATTGCTCATTAGCTCATGCTATATATATAAATAAAATACACACACAGTATGGGTTGAATTTGTTTGAAATAAACATTAATGCAGCACAAAATGTGTGCAGAATAATATGCTTTAGATGAGAGTAAAAAAAAAAATCAATTAATTTATCATTAAAAGTTAATTGAGAGGGGAGGTCAAACAAGTCGCTCCATTCGAGGAGGGCACAAGGGGGTTAGCTTTTAACTTAGCATTTTTATTGACTCTGGCAAAACAAAATGAGCGGGCTCTGTAGGATTGTGCGCTCTACATCGGCCATTCAGGCCCTCAGAGCCCCATTGTAGCGCTTTGAAGAGAATGAAAGGAAACCCCACTGGTGGAAATGCAGTGGAACAGCCCCACAACAGGCCACAACTGTTCCCTTATGCATGAAAGGCAGGGACATAAAAGACAAGATGGACTTCTGAGGTAGGGCCAAAAACAAAGGCAACAAAAGTGCTGATCACGAGGGGATGACACGACTCGTCTCGGCAGAAGGATTCGGGAGAAAAGGGGCAGGGGACAATGGCACTCCCGGGCCCAAATGACACGTTGAAGAATTGAAAAATCCACACAAGAAGTGTCTTCTCAATTCACTAAACCCACAAGAGCTGGACGCTGGTCAGTCTGAGAGGGGAAGGAGGGGGGGGGGGGGGGGGGGCTCGCAGCTTTTTTTCTCTCTCTCTCTATCTCTGTAACTTTATTCCCCAAATCTTGCCTTGTTTTGGCAAAGCGACTTGGCAAGGGCACGAGGCGGGCTGGGGTGGCGGCTTTAGTCTGCACACACTAAAAAAGACCAAACCTAATCAAAGCGTGGTGGGTTCCGCTCCCGCAGCTTCCGTTTTGATCTGCTGGCTGTCCGTGTGTCTGATCCGTTTCTGTTTGTGCTCTAAACACAGTCATGCTACCGCCCAACCTCCATGGAAACAGTCCGGCGGACAAAAACATGTTTGCTTTCATTCAAAAAGGCCTCCTTTGCCTTCACAGTGTAATGGCTGCGGGTATTTGTGCCAAGGTCTCACAAGTCATGGCGAATAAAGCTTTGTTAATAAGAACACTTCCTGCCGATTTTCACCCTGTTGGCTTCTGGGCTACGGGACAACTGTGCGTTTGTTTGTTTTTTATTATTATTTCCAATTGTAGAAAAAAAATGCATGTATGAAAATATGCGCACATATGTGTGTGTGTGTGTGTGTGTGTGATACCGTAAACGGATGGGCTTGAATTCAAACTCCGTCCATGACATTCTGTGCACCCAGGAAATCGTCGTTGATGAATCGTTTTTCCCGCATATATGCGAGTTTTGTGCATCGCATACACAGAAAAACAAACGTCATCTTGTGAGTAAAAAGAAACTACAGATGCCTCGGCCCTACTTGTTGTGAGCCAAACAATGAGCGGTGCACTCCACAGGTGAAGGCCCTCCTCCACGATAGCCCGAGGCCGATCCCGCAATTCTTCACACATACCCACGGGCCCCTTTCACTGGCCATCACCCTGTCTGATTAATGGATCGATGTGGTAATTGATTAGTGAGGAGGAGGCGGCAATAAGAACATAGGTCAAACGTCAATAATGTCCCCCCCCCACACACACACACAAAAGGTGGAAGACGTAAAATGTACCAGT
This sequence comes from Cottus gobio, assembly GCA_023566465.1. NCBI lineage: Eukaryota > Metazoa > Chordata > Actinopteri > Perciformes > Cottidae > Cottus > Cottus gobio. The sequence goes on along the minus strand of CM042227.1, from coordinate 19,303,262 downwards.
GATAGCCTGCAGCCAGACCTCGGCCCATCAAAGCCCTGGCAGGGCTGACATAAAGGCCCCGGCCTATTCTCTGGCCGGCCCTGCCCCCCCATCCCCAAACGCTCCTTTTCTCTTGGTAATGTAGTCTGTTAAAGCGACAGGAACCATTCTGGGAGCTGCTTGTCGGCTCACCTTCATAAAACAAGCCGTAAAGCGGCAAATAACAGGCTTATATGGCTTCATTATGCCGGCTATGCAGGATCACAGTCCTGAGCTGAGGGGTGAGGCGGGGGAGGGAGGCTTGTGCTGCTAGCGGAGAGGCGGGGAGAATGTTGGCAGGGCAGCCGGTTCTCGTGGAGGTTTGTTGTCCCAACGGCTGTCACCATGTCCGTGTTTGCTCAGAATAGAGGGACCACTTGACCCCCTTCTACCCTGCATCGCCCCGAAATCAAAAGCAGGACAAACAAAGACTCACTTTCGGGATGCCATGACAGAAACCCCCCCCCCCCCCCCCCCCCCACGCTACGTGCTTCATCCTCACAAATGAATGCCATCCTACACTTAAAAAGAGAACACGAATGTCGTCCACGATGGAGCGCGAGGCCCGATGGCGTGTTATGACCAGCTGAAGAGTGCCGACGAGGAGAGCGGCGCCAGATGGAGCGCGCATCTGCGACGGAAAAACCTTTGGCCGGACGTAAGAGAGATCCTCATTTATGTCATGCAAATATCTTTTTGGGGCCGCTTGGCGACCCGCCGCCGGGGGCCGAGAGGCGGTCGATATCTCAGGTGCTGTCTCCAAAACATCCCCCACCCCCTCTGTTTTCCAGAGTCGGCATGCGGTGCCAGGCAGCAGCAGAGGCGGTGTGCTCACACAAATGCACAAGTCATGGTGTTTCCGCACCGACTTTCTGCCAATTGAGATTCTGCCCTCGTCTCCCGGTTAACAGAGGAAATTTTCAAAGAAAACGGCGTTTGACGTGGAGACTCACGTTATGAACATACATGACGCACAAGGATGAGGCCTCTGTTCGGGTGTCGAAGCTTCACCAGGAGCTATAAATAGGCCGGACGATATTAGCAAGTCAAATATGAAGCATAAAGCTGGCAGAACATCTGGTGGACAAGCCAACAACGCGTTACCCCAAAAGTAACTGTCCCTTTATGTACTTATCCATCATCTGCCCAGTCGAGATCAGTCGCTTATCTCTTTAGCAGAGGCTGCGAGGCGGCGGCACAAGCGCCATCCCTGTGATCATTGTGTGGTTAATTGTCACCTCCATCAACATTAGCATCTCGAACGCACACGAGTAAAAGAAAAAGAAGAAAAAAAGAAAAGAAAGGTGGGGTGCGGTGGTGCGGACGCACTATTCACAAGCACTCTATTCTGAGGCTGACACTTGTTCTCTGAGGGGCGGTTTCTTTCGGTGTCGGGATCACAGGAGGAAACGAGGGGAGAGGTGGGGAGCTTTTGCCACAACTCACGTCGCTGGGTCTGTCTGCATAGTGGCAGCAGAGGGGGGGGGGGGGGCGGGAGAGAGGGAGACTGGGAGGATTGATCAGTGTTTACTTTTAAGCAGCCTCCCAGCCAATGGCAAAGCAAAGAGTCACGCCTGCACTGGGCCCCGTTCTTCCCTCGACACCAAATAATCCACCTCATCATGGCTGCTCGATACAGACTGACCACAACGTCACTATAAACTGATCATGTGACCTCCACGTAAACAAAAAGAAAAAAAAAAGGGTTTAATGTAAAGATGGCATGACACACACACACACACACACACACACATTTGGCACAAAACCAAAACGTTTCAAATATGTCGCCACGGAACCATATGGATACGCACATCCATGCCTGTGCCTTTACACACACACACACACACACACACACACACACACACACACACACACACACACATTCTGGCCAGCCCACACACAAACACACACACACACACACACATATATATCCGGACTGAAAAAACAGCATTGCCATCTTGAGCCTTCTGGATCACTGGGGCCCATCTGACGCTGTGGCGGCTGCTCTTTCCATCACAGTTACATAACCCACCATGGTATGAATGCATGAATGTCCTTACAGGTGAGAACACTTCTCACTTTACATAGCAGATCATGACGGACGCTGGACGGCGAGCACCGGGGTAACTATCCCAGTTAAAAACCAATGCAAACTTAAAGCTGACTTGGTGGAGCATCTAAAAACCAGAGGCAATAAAAAGTAGTGTGCCCCTAAGTGTGTAAAAAAAATATCAGCTCAACTTTTAAATTTAAAGTCGAAACACATGAGGCAATACCTGGTTGACTCTACAGGTGTCACGGGTCTTCTGGTGCGGGAGAAAAACATTTGGGAAGAGAAGGTGGATGTGAAGGGTGTGGGGTGATACAGGTCAAAGTAGATGCACTGATTAGGCCGGGAGTAAGTAGAGAGAGAGGAAGTGTGGAGTGGGCAAGCATGGGCGAGCTAAAATAAAATGGTCTTTTTAACTTGCACTACATGGGGCAATCTGGGCTGACGAGCCCTGGATATGGATATGACTGGGACAGCAGATCAGATGGTACATCAGACTATTAGGATATTTGGCCCGCGATGTGATATGTGCCGCGTCTGATCTCTTGCCCCCACCCATCCGCCCTGCCGGGCCCAGACACAAACACCACCCCCCGTACCCCTCCTCGGACCTCCGCAAAAACACAAACAAAAAAAAACGTCTGACAGATGGGTGAAAAGATCCACTCGGGAGACTAAAACATACTAAGGCGCTGTCTGTCTGACGTTCGGATTTGGAGGGAAACAAACCAGAGAAAAACAGGACGGAGAAAAAGGGACATCTGTGGCATTGGTCTTATTTCCTCTCTTGTGGTACATGATGTGTCATGAGTGAGAGCGGTCCTTTTGGATCATATTCCATTTAATTAATGAAACACACACACACACACACACACACACACACACACACAGCCCAGATCATGGCTCCTCATCTCTTCCCTGTAAGTTGCCTGTGCCCCCAAGTGGTTAAAAATTATAACTGCATCTGTTTAAAACTTGTGACAACTGCTTCAGTAGCAGAGACGCTTGAAAACTCACTCATTTCATGTCAAAATTGCTTTTCAAAAGAAACTTCTAACGCAAAGCACTGAGAGAAAATGACTAAATAAGAAAGACCTCTATCTTTGTACCTCAAAGCATCTTTACATAACTCAAGTACACATAAATAATAGTGCGAGCAGAGATGAATGGATATTTGCCTCTTTTGGGTTAGTTTATGAATTGAATTAAATGACGAAATATCGGTTCCGTCAGCTGTCAATTCTGGTAAAATTATATCCAAGTGAGCTGATAACATAACAACAAACTACTGATCCATTTTTTGATCCTGAAATTGTTACTTTTCTTGTCTTTGCAGGTCAGTTTTGTCATTTTCTTGACATTAATAACACAAAATAATCTAAGTAAATGGTAACTTTAGAAAAGTCACCTTTCCTATCTGACTTCTATTGGGCAAAACATAAATATAATCAAACCATCATTTGCGTGTCGTCACAGAGCTGAAAGAGGAATTTGAAGTAATAAAGCTGATGCTCCCTATAGTGTCGTAATGACAGACGCTTCATTCTTCTAACCAACAGGGATGCCTTTTTGCCCTCGACTTCTGCCCAGCCCCAAGCCTTTAATTAAGACTGGCTTAGGCCCGATTGATCCTGACACACCAGGAAGTTTCTCGAAAATCTGACTGCCAAAACCATGGAAGTATTATATAGGCCACAACCCCCCATAGCAGAGCCCAGAGCCCCTCCCCACACCCCACATAAAAAAGGATTGGAAGCGGAAAGCCCTTCTAGTGAGTCCATGAGGCCTTACAGGATTGAGGTATGCCTAAACGCATTCCACATTAACCTTAGCTACTGCACCGGGCCGGTCTCTTATCTACATGAATTATTACGCATTATAAGAAGTAAGCTGGTCGGGGCAACAACAAAAAAAAGCACTTCTATTCCTTTTTGTGTGTGTCTTTAACGCACATACAATGTGTACTGTCTGTTAGCACTTAGTTTACAAAATGGCTCGACAACAGTAATTACATTCATGTTAATTCACTCATGCAGAGTTGGTTGCATCCGAGTTTAATCCACTTTGTAATGGCTCTACACATGGGGGGAATACTGCAAAAACTGTCTCCACAAAAAAAAGGCCTACACACACACACATCATTAAATCAACAACACATTTCCTGTAGCAAAAGCTGCGATGCCAGTAGGAGGCTGGGATTGTCAGACTGCCGGAGCTCGGTGTGCTGCGGGTGTCGCGCACCACATGGAGAGAATTCTTGTAGCGGCTTTCACCGCAAAACACGGCCACTGATGACGTGGTGAGTCAGTGAGCCCCGTGAACGCACAAGAGCTGCACAAACACTGGCTGCGGTCTCCTGTACTCCAAAAGGGCCAGAATGGTTTGATGATGCGGTAATGTATGCTACAAATACAGTAGATTATGTGTGAAATAAGAATCCACCTGTGACAAGACCAAAGCCATGCAGGATTATGGTGCAGACCTGGGTCATAGAAGGTGTGCCAACCACTTTGGATCAACAGATTTGTTTATTCTTCTTTTTATTGTGGGAGGACTAAAACAGTTTTCCACCAATGGAATGGATCCATGACCCGTCTTCAACCCGAGTCTCACGAGGTTACTGTTATAACACTTGGTGTTCGTAGGGTCCTCTGGACCTCTCAGCCAGTATATTAACTTCTCATTGAACAATTCATTGCCATTGTCCACAAAACATTAGTCACGTTACAAGATAATGCAGTTAAGTACAATACCACAAACTACAGCAACAAAATTACTATTAGCGCCAATCAACAAATCCCTAACAAGATTTATCCTTAAAATGCGTTATTATCATAGACTGTAGATAAGAAGTGGATGTAGTCGGCGTGACCTCACCCATTTGTTCATGGACTGCTATTTTGAATCCTCGAATTAGGCATTTTTGCCATCACCATCTTGTTTTTTTTTGGCAATCAGAAGAGACAATAAAGGGTGGAGCTAAGTACAACCAAAAGCTATACAAAACATGTTCAGGTGACCGAAATGTTACAATTAATGTTCATGATTTGAAAACACTGTGAAAGGGTTTAAGTCTGAACTTGTCAATCACAATAAAGCATACTCTGCTTTATGTTTGACTCTTAATGGACCATAGTTTACTAAATCAACATCATGCTGTATTAAAGAAGACTTGAAACTAGAGATTGAGACATAAACTCATGTTTACTGAGGAAATAAATCTAGAGAGAAGTAGAGTCACTTTCTCATAGACTTCTATGTATACAACCAGGGGAGTCGCCCCTGCTGGCCATTAGAGAGAATGCAGGTTTAAGGGACTTCTGCATTGGCTTCACTTTTCAGAACCGAAGGATGGCGCCTGGTTTTTTTTGGGCTTTGAAAGGATAGTATTTAATCCAGGACTAAATTGGGCATTAATTATTATTAAGCAATTTCTCGATGTAACAAATGGTAATTGTATGTGCTATTCTCGTGCAATTTTGCCATAAATAAGCATTAAGCTTCAAGTATACAGTTAAATATATTTTATGCAGTTAGAGTCCGTTCCATGCAGTGTGATAATTCTACAAAGTGACAAAGGTTGATGAATGTTAGTGTAATGATGAACATAGGGTGTTAAACTTGACAAACTTCCTGTGACATTCCTGTGTGTAATATTCCTGTGCGCACGTAGATGAAACATTCAGAAACATAAACACAGGCCTGACCCGCAATGTGGAAAGCAACAGGGAAAGAGCAGGACCCTAGCTTGGCCTATTTCTCCGTTGAGGGTGTGGTGTGGGCGAGGGTGGGCTACCGGGCAATAATCAGTGCCCCTTCCTTCCCTCACTGGGAGGATCATGGAAACTTGTCTGGCACCAACGCGATCCAGGACCAGACTGGAATCATGTATTGAAGTGACGACCTTTGCAATCAAGAGGTTTCAATAGGGCTGCATGATAGCTGAATATGGAATTGCATGTAAACGTAGTCAGTGTATTCCTGGAAACATATTATATATACATATAGGTTTTTTTACTGTTACTTTCCACAAAAGTTCTTAAATAAATTAAGTTCATAGGAGTATATACAAAAAGAGACTTTACAATGTGGTTACTTTATACAGACTATTGATTGAATCAACAGAAAACACGCTATATTGTGATATAAGTGTTTGACATCATCTATATCAGGATATGTTGGTCACATCGCTCAGCCCTGCTAAAAGGGCTAAATCTGACTGCGACTGCTGACCAAAGGGTTGTTACGGTAATAACTATGCAAGTACTGGATCTTACTATCCTGAAAAAGAGGACTTACCTGAATGTGGTGTACCACATGACTGGGATTTAACAGTCAATCTACATTAACCATGCACTACATGTTCCTAAAGAAACGCCCACCCCCCCTCAGCCATACATTCTGCTCTTCTCTATCAAAACAAAAACATGAACTTGATCTAAAGCACGTTTCATAAGGTGCCTGGGAAAAGAAAAAAGAAAAACATCTCCAAAGTTGTACCAGATTGTCCATCACATCATTTGCAAAGCAACATGTAAGAAGTTAGCAGCGCAAGGTCATAAAGCTCTCCACATAAAGCTCTCCACGCAAACTCAAATTCCTCATAAATCTTCATCAGTCAAACGCTTGTCTCCGAGTCTAAAATGAAAGTAAAAGCATGCATTAGACCGTTGGCTAAGCTAGGAACCTACTTATGGCAAACAGACGGTTCATGTTTTTTTGCTCTTTCCTTTAAAGATAAGGTTGGTCTTTTTGAGAAATTAGCAAGAGCATGGTAGATTTTTTTAAATTAGACATAGATACCAGCATGCGCTCCAAAAAGCTTCTCAATCGAGCGAGAGAATGGCCAAGCCACCCATCCCTGGCCTCCCTCCAAAGCCACTCCCCCTAAATGATAATTATGAGCGTAAACAATAAACATGGCTGTTGTTAGCGCTCACAGCTGTCAAGTTAGCAGCTTGTGGTGGCGGTCAACGCACGGGCAGTGCGATCAGGTAGGTAGCCCGTCCTGTAATTACATTCAGGCCGAAGGAAATTATTGGACAGCCATAATCCTGCAATGGACACTGGATTTTTTTTTAGTCAGAACATTTGATTGTAGAGTTAAAAAAAAAGTTTGTAGAGTACCTTTAATGTGCCAAAATACATCAACCAGTAGTCTTTCACTGTAATTCTCTGGAGTAACAGTGATACTATACGTATGTGAATGGTGATTATTGACATGCGAGTCTCCCCGGACAGCTGAGATGACCCCGAGCTCCGCCGCTGACATTTCTCAATGGCGCTTCCTGAACGCAGCAGAAATGCAGTATCAAAGTGGGTCAGACTGGGTGGTTGCTGGACTCCAGATAGCAACGGTGTGGGCATCAGGTACAGGAAGTCATTAAGAAGATTCCCTTTGGAGTTAGTGAAAGGTTTCCTACCAGAGAGCAGAATGGGTGTTGGCACATTGCTGGAAATGTCTGCTGATTGACACGGGGCATGACGGTTGACATGCAGACTGTTTCCCCTGGAGTGGAGCCGAATGGCCAAAGCGTTTTTGAAATGTTATGATAGGTGTTTTTTTTAATGTACACATAGATATTTAATAAATAAGAATTACATTTCAGCTGAAAATACAGAGAGAAATTATGAATCACATGGCAGAGACGTCCAGTCCAAGCATGACTAGAAATATGGACTGAAATTGAAACTGGGAGCTCATAAAAAAGTAAAACGGTATCTGGTTGAGTTCTCTCTCCGGTTCAGCAGCTGTCTCCGTTCCTCTCTCGGGGTCCTGTAGTAAAGCCCACTTCAAAAGAGCCTTATCGCCGTCACATTCTCTCAGGAGGGAACACAGTAATGGAGACCGGATGCGCATGCTTACACTAGGGTTTGGCGAACACAAGGAGAGGAGAGAAGAAAACGCTTTGAATGTTGCCTGTGAAAAAGGGAAGAGCTCCTGTGTAGGCCTCCTGACCTTCCAGCTACACTTCCTTCCGAGCGAAGGAATGCTGCGTCAGGTTTTCAGAAATTAGTCTGGACGTGCATTGCAGAGCTCCCTATTTTTCCAAAACGTCTGTTTGCTGCACACAGTGATCAATTAATGATCACTGTGTGCACCTGAAATGAACTTAAAATAAGTGAAGCAGGAATGTGTACGACCACTTTGTTCATATCTTTGTCTACAATGCAAACTTTGCCTCATTCCACTGGCACCTCTTTGGTGGATGGATATCAAAAGGACACGTGTAACTGCTACAGGTTCTCAACACTATCTTCTAAAAGTGGCCGCAGCTTTTGGGCGCCAAAACTTAAAAATACGGTTGCCCTTTATCAGTCACCATATTTAATTTGGAGTCACGGAGATACGCAGTTAAACTTTTGATCATGGAAATGTGAGAAAAGAATGAAGACTTTATTTATCTGAAAACAGACCCAAGTATATTGCTGGAACACTTAAAATTAATTTAAAAATATATATTTGGGGGTGCACGTTTTGCTGTCTCTATAGTTTTTTAAAGTTTATTTTTGTGAGGCTTTTTAGTGGCAGACTGGAAACTGCGGAGACTGCGGCCACGTTGCATGTGCAGTACCCAATATTCTTGGTGGTTTTATTGTACATTAAAACCCGGTTGCCACTGATGGCAACTGAAGGACAAGAATTGGTCGTCAATTTCTCAAAAGGGTTGCCAATGGCCTTTTGACCACCTCTAACAATGACTTTTGAAGACACAAATTTGTCAGAAGTTCATATTCTGTTTGCATTTTGCACACAATGGATACAAAGAGAAAGCACTAAAACAATGCATTGCACAATTTCTCCCTCCATCTCTGCTGTTTTCTCTCCTCCATCCTTAACTGGGTCTAACACAAGGTCCCCACTTTGACTGTGGCTTCATCCTGTATTTTCCAATTATCACCTTTTAAAGGCCAGCTGGGCGCATTCCAAACCATCGGGGGGCAATTACATTTGCATTGCTCCGAGACAAAGTCATGCCCAAGTACTTTCGTGCTAAAGTTCATAACAGACAGACAGTCTAACAGGGCGCCATGGCTGGAGCAAAAATGAAAGTAAGTCAACAATACCTTTAGCCAGTTACAGAAAAAAAATATTTAAAAAAAATTCAAGATTTAAAAGTATTTTAAAAATACTTCAAACTTAAATTGGTGAACATAGACAAGCTGTAAGGTACCAAGTCTGCTTAGTAAACACTACGAGCAACTCAACCCCAACTTTCTCATTTCAGACTGATCAATGCGCCTCTCCTGTGAGTGTCCGGCTCTGTTTACAATTACAGCTCATTATGCTGATTTTATTCACTCTTTTTCAATAACTTGATTTCTTTTAAGCAGCACCGGGAATATTTTACATCTATTTCATTTAGGTCAATTTCTTTTATGCCAATTGAAATTCCCTGCAATCAAACGGGTTCTTCCCTCTATTGAAATGACCATTGCATTCATGGTGTGTGTGTGTGTGTGTGTGTGTGTGTGTTGTTGTTGTTTTTGGGGGGGAGTAACTGTTCCATTTGCTTTGCACATTAATGAACGCTGCCTTCAGGCTCTTTATTAATGCCGGGGCTGTTCACTAGTGTAAACCTGTGTTTGATTTCTCCTCTCCTCTGCTTCTCAAGACTACATATAGCAGCATTTAGCTGTGAATTAATTTTCATGTTTGGATACACCCTGCTGAGGTGTGATGCCGGTGGGCGCATAATCAAAGTCTGCAACACTACATATGGGTCTTAAAGGCCTTTTGGGTATTTTCACAGTTCAGATCTGTAGCCGGGCGGGAACGGGGGGAGAGAGGAGGACGACTCAAAGCAGAGAGAGGGGTCAACGGGCCACAGACGAAACAGAAGTCGGCGATGGGACAAACTGGACGTGTGACAAAAGAATAAATCCATTGTCTTTACAGGGGGTGTGTGGAGCAGAGGAGAACTTGCAGCTGGGAGTGGGTGTTTGTGTTAATGCGCGCGTCTCTGGCCCATTGGGCAAGACACGCACCCACAGCCACAGCTCAAAACACCAGCAGCCACTAACACGGTGTGTCTAATGCTCCTATTTAGTGTTTGGGGTGCAGCGGCGCGTGGCCTGAGGTTTTTTTTTTTCCGGGGAGGGGAAGCGTGGATAGCACCTAGCCCCCCTGACAGCTGCGCCCCCAAAAACTGGAGACAAAAGCCAGAGGAAGTGCCGCATCATCGAAGATGAGACTTTAAAAAAAAAAAAAAAAAGGCACGCCGATTTGCTCGCAGTCCGGGCCTGTGCTACCGTCCGATTCGGCTCACTTTCCATGGCGAATTGCGTCCACGATAGCAAACACTACTAACTTAAACTGGGAGGACGTCTTTAAAAGAATACCTTTAAAAAGAAATTTAAATAAAAAAAGTGGACTACCATCATGTGGTACAGTCAGATCAAAAGCAGAAACACAAACTAATTCATAGCAGACTAACAAAGAGAGAACACGGGCCACCTTTTGTGCATCAGTCTATTTGCAAACCTTTGTGGGGAGGGAGTCTCTTTGTCGACCGGGACACATCAAAGATAAGCCAACTTTGCATGCTGCTCGTGTTTGTGTGTCCGCGCGCAAGTCTGCGTTTTAGTCTTCAACGTCGCAGCTAGGCATCTTTTTAATCTATTGATTTAATAAGCTTAGGTGGCGGGCTGTTGGCTAAACAAACGAGCCTCCGGTCTAACAACCTGGTGCATGTTTGATGAAAAACTAATGGAGTTTACAGAAGACACCCACCTTGCCGTGGAAGACAATGCATTTTTAACAAACGCGTTTTCTCCCAATGTTCTCCCCTTGCAGAGGCACGAAGCACGAGACACACACACACACACACGTATGGGAGGTAAAATACAGCTGCAGCGAATGCCGGACCTAAATTCAGAAGTTGAAGCATCAAGTTAAAATCCTGATTAAATCCTTTTTGCGTTTAGCGCCCAGGGTCAATTTTCATAAACACCAATCCCAATATTACCATACCCGCAGGTGTCTGCAGTCATTGGTTGGACTAATAGAAACAAAAAGGAGATCGTAATTACTTGTTTGTTGCCACATCAGCTATTAGGTGATAATTAGGCCCCGGCGATGATTTTAACTCTTTTAAATGCTTTGTTTGATCTGAACGCGTGTTCCCAGATGGAGGTCGGCGTCTCCTGCATTAATTACTTTTGCAAATTAAAGGCCAATCAAGCCTTTTCAAAAGTGGATCAGATGGTTTAATAAGCGCTTCTCCTCAGCACCGGCTGCACGCCGCTCAATCAAGGTGAATTGTACTGTAATAAGTCAAAGACTGGGGGTCAGATTTTCTTTTATGTTTTCCTGACTGGTGGATCTGAGTGTTTTTTGTGTGTGGCGTGAATAGATACTGTGTGCTTTTCTTGGAGGCCCAAGCGAGGCAGATGAAACAGCAGTAAAATGTGAACTGAGCCTCATGAGGCACTCGCAGAAAGGGTGGTGCAGCCATTCCTGGCATCCATATCAATGACTAGCCTTGTTATAAAATGGAAAACTAAATATTTAGAATACATCTTAACAGCAAAATAGGAAAAACTATCCATCCCTCGCATAAAAGGAACTTCCTTTATTATGCCCCTGTGTCCACACACACACACACACACACACACGTCAGGGGATTGAAACGGCTCAAAAATATCCACTGGTTTAAATTAGACCATCAAACAGCCAGCTGCTCATTTGTTTCCTGTGTGTGTGTGTGTGTGTGTGTGTGTGTGTGTGTGTGTGTGTGTGTGTGTGCATGTGTGTGTGTGTGTGTGCGTGCACAAAGGTTGGATGGTGAGTTCAGGGACTGGACTGAGCAGGTTTCTGACCTCCCATGGGCGCAGCAGAGTGAGTGCAACAGTGTTAGTTCACTAAAACAACACAGTGTGGAACAGAAGGTATTTCACGATGAGAGAACCACAAACAAGACTTTTATACAACCTGCGAACAGTATTGTTTGTGTTCATTCTCAATGATTTGGGTGTACAATTCAAATTCCTAGAGCAGAAAAAAAGGTCTCCATTAAAAGAATAAATATATATAGCTAATCAAATGAATGAAAACACTTTATTGAATTCATTTAGACTCGGTTAATTCGCGGTGCCTCTGTTGCCTCAGCATCGTCACGAGGTAACAGGTGACTTCTCAGATTTGCTGTAATGGTGTAACACATTCGTATTTAAAAAAGTCAGCAAACAGCCTTTATTCACCATTGTGTAAAACAAACAGGCTTAAGTTACTTCTCAGTGTGGTGTGGATACTTATGGGACATAAAATATGCTCCAGGTTGGAATCTTATCACGTACCAAAACACTGCATATCGGTTAAAGACCTGCAAAGATAGTCTTTTCATGAAACTGGGTTGTCTACGCTGTCGACAATTTTTTTTAATAGGTGCTTTATGACCAGAGAAAACAGAGAAATGGGGCTGCAGTACTCCTGTGTGCTCTAAAAACAAAACACAGGACTTTCCTCCAGGAGACCGCTGTCCTAATGTAATAAATAAATGTAAATGTTGACATTCTGTCATGAACATGACTGCTATCGCGACCTGTCAATCACAAAGTAGCCCCACCCAAAATCATACTCTTTGTGGTGTATATGACACTGAATGGACCATAATTTACTAAATTAACATCATGCTGTATTGAAGAAGACTTGAAACTAGAGATTGAGACATAAACTCATGTTTACAATGTTTACTGAGGGAATAAATCGAGAGAGAAGTAGAGTCATTTTCTCATAGACTTCTATACAACCAGAGGAGTCGCCCCCTGCTGGCCAGTAGAGAGAATACAAGCTGAAGACCCCTCCTTATTGGCTTCACGCCTGAGAACCGGAGGTTGCTGGCAGCGTTAGTCAAGTGAGTCGTTGAGTCCCTCGGTAGCGACACAAGTTAACGTAACTACGCTCTTTTCCTAAACCTAACTAAGTGACTCTGCAGTCACTTAGTTAGGTTTGCTGTCACTAGACTAGAGGCTACTTGGTTGAGATTCCTGGGTGATCTCGATCAAGTTACCAGTTTATTAGGTACACTTGTTCAATCTAATGCAACCAGTTTCCCTGCAATAAATCTCATCTTGAAGCTTCAGGTCTCGGTCCACACTGCCAGATGCTGATCCAGCTCTCTAATGTTTTCTGTCATTGTTGCACTGGACTGGAATATTCATAGGCTACGCAAATGATGTCATAGTCGCACCTTTTTATTAACAATCATAAATCGACTCCATCTTGCATTCACATGGGAGATCTGTCGATGTAAACTCTTACAGAAGCCAGGAGAAGAGCGACAACACTGCTTCTTTCTTTGCTGTGTTTTAATGAATAAAATATCCTTTAGTTCTGATACAGCTGATGCTGTTGCATTTCACGCACACCTCTTTAAAAGCCACCATTGTTGCTTCGAACAAACAGTTGCCTCTCCGTGCCGTCACACACACACACACACACACACACACACACACACACACACACACACACACCTAAGCCCCGCCCATTGCTGCCAGTAGCTCCTCACAGGAGGCGATTGGTCCCTGCTCTGGCGCACAAACGCATTGCTTAAAGCCTGACAAGATGGATTTGTTTTGTGCAATATATGATTCCATGATCTTGTGACATTGGGAGAATCCGTCTTCTGCAAGGCAATAGATAAAAGTCTGTGTAACGTTAAGTAACCGAGCAAACTAGCTTCTGAATGATACGTGAGAAATCGTAAATATTTTTATCAAGTTTTATCTATCTTCTTCTGAACCTTAATACAGACAGAATAGCACTACCTTATATAATATAACGGCTACAATGCAAACCCAGAATATAGCCCGTTATTGCTCCACGAGGTTCTGATGTAGTTGCAAAGAGATGATGCAAAAGAGCAGAGCCTCCTTAGTGAGAGTGGCTGTGTCTTTACAGGGCATTAGTGCAGGCATTATCTTGTTGTGCCAGACAGTCCAATAGTAAACACCCTGGCAAAGGGCCTCGTAGTAAACTCTGACGGAGCTGCGCGCTGGAGCCGGAGTGTTGTTGCCGTCCTGGCACGAAGATGTGGGTCATGCTAGGCTGTCCTCTCCCTCACCCCGGCACCAGAGCTCAAACCCTGATGAGATTAGCTGGCCGGCCAGGCGCTCAGTGGTGGTAAAGCACAAACACCAGTGATTACGTGGACATTAAAGTCGGATCCCCTCACACTTCAGCTCGGATCCCCTTGTGCAGGGGTCAAGAGCGGGTTAGCGGGAGGACGCCGCCGTCATTCCCAGCGTACATGGCAACGCTACCTCTGTTTTAACACCGTGGACCCAGATGGACCCTAGACAAGCACGTAAATGACAAAGTGATGAGAGCTGACATCTGACACACGCTACTGGATGACTGAATGCATGAGGATCAGCGACGGAATCCTCCGCCTTTTTATTTGAAAAAATAAATGTGTCTGCTTCTCCAACTTATTTGCTCCAGTAATATGAAACCAAAAAGAAAGGTATTACTAATCAGCAACTAGTTCAGGTTTTCTTTTGGGGGGGGGTCACTGCTACTCTGTGTTAAATCACTGCTCGAAATGGGATTAGCCAGGTCGGAATGCCAGGGTAATCACTCATTCAGCAGCAGCTAGGAGAAAAGGCTTCCTTAAGGAGAAGGGGTGGGGGTTTTATATAGCCAAGAGCTTTGATTACTGCTCCGTCTTAAAAAACCGCATCCGATGAGTAAAGGAGCGCGGTGGTTCCTCCTCCTCCTCCTCCCCCACACACATACACATTAACTGGGCCGGTTGACCTCCTGTGTTCCTGTAAATAAGTGATGTCACAGCGCTTAATGATGCCCAGACTAGACTCAGCAAAGTCCTGAAAAACACACACACACAGCTTCATCACCTATGTGAGCACGCTGCCTAACCGGCATCTCGACAAAAAAAGAAAAACTATTTTTTTTGCACATGCTATTTCCCTGTGCGGCCGCTGATGATGCAGTTGACGTTCGGAGCAGCGAACAGTCGAGGGTATTCCCTCTTTCATTCTATGAAGCCAGTAAAGTTCACCCTCGTCGGGTGGGCGGGGGAAAGAAAAACCTTCATCATCTGTGGATCGACTGCTCTGTCACTAATGAAGATGTTCAGCTGGAGAGTTGCTGTTTTTCTGGGCTTTCTCCTGCTCTCAGACAGTGACAGTTGTTTCCAGTTGCTACGTATATAAAAAAAAAAAAGGCCCATCATAAAGCCCGGCTAGAGGAAACAGGATAAGCGCTTGAGCCAAGGCAGTAAAAAGCTCTCTGGAAACTTGAAAGCCACACAAATGAAGTCTGCGTCTGCCATCTGGAAACAATAAACAAACAAAAACCAGCAGCCAAACAAACACCATGAATGGCTGAGAGAGAGAGAGAGAGAGAGAGAGAGAGAGAAGTAGAAGCAGAGATCGAGTGTGCGAATGAGTGATGAGGATAGGAGGGTGTCGATGTTTAAAACGTGTGCGGCATGCATCATTAGCAGACGCTGATGGGAAGACGGACACAGAGACGAGCCTTTGTATAGAAATAAAAAAAGTCTCCTTTGATGCAAGGGGAGATGGCCCTGCTGTTTGAATGTGTGTGGTGCCACTGAAACCTGGTTCTAATGAAGTGCAGCGCTAACAGGAGGCCTCCTGTCTGCAGCTTGTGCCACGGGCTTTGTGACGGGGAAGTTCCATAACGCGGAAAAAACAACCAGAGAATCAAGCCAACTCTCCTCTGCACATCCGGCTGCCACAGAAATTGGATTTGACTATGAATTCGGGGAGGCCGTCGCATCACAGTTGTCCTGTTTCATGTTGTAATGATTGACTGTACAGAAGCGGCAGAAACTGCGGAGTCAGTGGAGAATGGCAAGAACAGGATCCATTACACTATAAAACTATAGGAGTATTGGACTGTTTTCGCCGCCGGGCTGAAGGACCAAATGACATAACAGTAAAAGTATAACACACTTTGTGGGGTATATAATCCCCCTCGCCCCTCTCACCATGGGAATTATAGCCTTTTGTGTTACAAGAACCCACACAATGCACATCAAGCAGCAGTAATTATACAGCCTAATAATAGCAGATGCTGCTGAACGCTATGCATCTATATTGAGTAAAGTCAATAAGAGCTGCAGCGGATGAATACCAACTTATCCATAGATCATCAAGTCTGTAAAAGTGTCAAAATGGACAGATGTCCGTCACAGCTGCCCAATTGAACTGAAAAAGAAATACTCTCAGGCATGTCAATGATGTGAATCGGAGAAAACTCGGCTGAAAAAATCTGAAGCCCTTGATTTCCTGTCAAATGACCTCTCAATTATTTGTCTAATCATTAAGCATTAAAAGTGAAGCGTGAGTAACAATACTCATATTAAGAAGTGTCTCACAAGAGAAAAAAGGCCATCACAACCACATTATGCACACACACAGCCACACACACAGACAGACACACACACACACACGCTGATATTCCAAATGAAGTTTCCTGGATAGTCACTTAGCGACAGTGTGGGACTATTTAACGAGGGACATCCAAGAGACGTAACGCCACTTCGGCGGCGCTAGAACAAACGCCACAAGCGGCTCTCAAGGTCCCGTTAGGGAGCGCGCTGTCAACACTGACACCGAGGGGTTAACCCGGGAACTGCAGCCGTGGGGCGCCGGCGTGGACTACAGTCACGCCTGTAGGTGTGCATGCGCTTAAACAAACAAGGCAGAATGGACACACACACACACACACACCCTGCTGTGCCTGGTTAACAAACATGCTGCTGTAAAAGCAGGCCTCTTACTCATTAGGGTGCTGTGTATCAGACAGGAAATGCTGCGTAAATTACACCTCATCGCCCTGGAACTAGCCGACCATCACCATGGCGATGGGCCAACCCCGGTGCCGTGAGAAGACCGAAGCGCCACCGTGGCAGACGTGGACGGCGGGAACCGAACGAGACGCGGCTTCACCCGATGACACTGATCTAATGTCAGTGATGTGAATGTCCTCCAACAGGTCCCCGAGGTGTAAACCAAACCCGAATATGTATCTATTTAATAGCCGAAAGAGCCCCTTTGGCCTTTTGATGCTGACTTAAAATCTGGAAGCAATATCCTGCCCACACACACACACACACACAAGTCTGACGGATACCCAATTAATGCTGCATGGGCTAAACTGTACCAGCCCCCCCAACACACTCTTTATGTGAAATTGTTAGTCATGCCTCCAGTGAACAATTTAATATACAGTTCAATAAATAGATCAACACAGGCTACAACTTGTCAGGACCATCAGGGGGAATTTGGGTGGTCTCTCCCGGGAGGTAAAATTATTTGATCCAAATAGATAATGATCATAATGTGTAATAGGTTAAGGATAGGTGGCTTGGACAACCAACAACAGGAATGATTTTTGTAGCAGCTTGTGTAAAAAAAATCAAAGATTGTTACAAAAGAAAGTGTTTCCTATACAGCGCTACACGCACTACACTTCAAAATAAATAAAAAAGGATGATTTCATTGCAGCACTTGGCTCACATCTGTACAGAAGAATAAAAAAAGGGCAAATACACAAGTTCCCCCAATCGTGTTATCATTAAAAACAAACGTATTTCCCCAGCTTCTCATTCAATCCGACCACTGCGCTCAAACTCCAAAACCACATAAACCACCCGTTAGCCAAGCACACCCTGCGTTTTTTTTTCCGAGAACCAGATTCTCTCGCTGCATTGTTCGCACATTCCTCCCCGCGCGGCCGTGTTTATACAGATGCGGTTCCATGTGCGCTCTGGGGTCCCGAAAGGAGCTCTGAAGCCGAAGAGATGCGGATCAAAGGCTCTCGGTGCTGGAGCAGAGACACTTGTTTTGGTTTGGGGATGCGGGGTAACCTATCCATCTGTTGGCCGCATGGATCCAGCCTCGGCCGGCGCTGAGGACAAGTGCAGGCCTCTCTCCGCTGCCATCCCACAACCGCGTTTACTCAGCTGGCTCTGCCACGCCAGCTTTGTTTTCACACAGCAACATGTGTTAGCTTAATGCTCTGTAACAAATTTCAAAGGCAGGACTGAAGCCGGGTCAACAACAGGTAATAGGGCGATTTACTGATTCATTGGCTCAAAAGAGGCAAAGTGTAAATAAAGAAAATAATCTAAAAATAAAAGCGCCACTGTAGACACGGGTGAATACATCCACGATGTCATGGGGTGGATTCGCTTTACTTCCCCATCATGTGTCTTGCTAGTGCTGTTTAATTCAGCTTGACAAAACAAACAGTCTACATAATATATAAAAGGGGGAAAATAGCAAGATGGGCTTTTAAAAGATTTTTGTCAAACTTCGCTACCGTGAGGCAATGGCCAAGAATGTGTCCAGTTAAAGGATGAGATCCCCCCCAAAAAAGAAAAAGTTAAAGAAAAGGCCTAGAGGGTGAGGTTTGAGGTTACTTGGCCGACGTTCTCGACCCTCCCTTTGCTGAAGAATTTGGTTACACAGTCCCCGTGGTTGTTTTCCTGCTTGATTGGATTATGGCCACACACCTCAAGCTTGGCTTCCACCACCAATCAATGAGGAAATGAGGTGTCAACACGCGGGTGTTTATTCAACACTCATTTATTTATCTACCGGAAGCTGCCCAAGCAAGCTCCGCCACAGAGGACACCAGATGATGGGAGGGAGAGGAGTGGGGGGGTTCTGTAAGCATTTTAAATCATTGCTTATTTCTATTTGCATTACAAACAAAAGGGCTTTGTGGTATCCAAGTGGCAATTATATTAACAAACAATAATCTGCTCCGTTTTATCTAATTGTCTCTAATTGCATTACATGTAAATTCCTCTTCATAAAGGACAGTTTATATGGTAATTCCCCAATGTGCTGTGAAATTACATTGGCATTCATAATGACACGTTAAAAATAAAAATAAATAAAAAGTGTGAAACATTACAAGTATATAATTCAGATTTCTGTCTTGTTCCTAATCTCTTCTACCACTGAGAAGACGTAGCTTTTTAAACTTCAGGCTGCGCGTCCATATGACCGAGCGGAAAGAGCCGGTAATGGGAAGACACCAGGAAGTCTGTAATGCATCCAGTCAGCATGAAGCGCCATCAAAATAAAATTCTGCACAGTAGCTGCTGCTTTAAAACAACTGGGGCAATTGAAAAATTCTCCTCCCAATTTATGCCAAATGCCACTTTATAAACATTCTAGCATGACTGCCAAGTGCCTGCACCGCTTTATGCCCGTTCTCTTAATTGAAAACGTTATAGGGGTGCATTACACTTGGGTATACTTTTTTTCTTCTTTTTTTTATAAGCTGTGCTATAAAGCCCTAGCAGGCCCGGAGAGGGGAAACTGCCCATTAACTTATAAGGTCCAGGCCTTGGCTCTCTTAATTGACAACCTCTAGGCTACTTTCATCACTTGTCGACTTCTTAGCGGCAGTCAATGCTTCCTCCAGGATGCCGTTGCATCTTTGACACGGGGGTGTTTGTGACAAAGAGCAGTCTGCCGCCAATGCCAGGGCGAGGGCTCTAGGCTGTCCATAAAACAAGCACACACATTCCTCTCCTAGTTCCAGCCCTCTGAGAGAGCCGCATTTAACCATGTAGGTACCGCTTCACCCACAAACGCCAGCCAGAAACTCAATGACAATCCCATGAGGGAGGGAGGAAAATAATATGCATGTGCTGTACGCAAGACATAACTTATTTATTTTATTTATTAAAAAGATTCTTTACAAAATACCCGGAAAGATATTTAATATTTACTACAAGTTAATTAGTAAATATAAAAAAGCTACAAGAAAAAAATGTGAGATGCTAAGTTAAAAGATGGATTACTAAAATGAGAACATATTTTGTTTCTTATCTGTTCCAGCTATCACCACAAACACACAAACAAGACTCACACACACACACACACACGCACACACACGCACCAGACGGGCGTGACAATCACTTCACACTCTAATTTGGCAGGATCATCAGCTTTGTGCCTCTGGAAATTCATGCGCCTTGAATTAGAGCCACATGTCACGACGCAGTTGACCAGTACGGACATGCTACCGGAATATTAAACTCACTTACGTTCTTTGTAACACTCAAGCTGTCGGAAGTTTCTCATCGTGCCAGTTATGAGGCCTGCGTGACAATTTACAAAAAAGGTGGAAGAGCACTGGAGGCCACTTTGACTGCCGACCATCTGCCACTGAGTCTCAGGTCAAACAAGAACAATGTTTGCTCGTGATTTTTAAAAGAACTACTCCAGCGATTTGGTTTTGCATTTCCATAAGGTCGGGGGACTTTTAAGATATGTTAAAAAGAGTGGTGAAAATCAAAGCAGCGGAGGGTGAATCCAGACCTTTAGCTCAAAATATGAGTTGAGTTTCCAAAAACACTGGATCTTACATTTGGGGGTATCATGACTGTAATTCAGCTCCCTCTGGGGCGGGGGGCAATACCGTAACTTATAGTAACTACCCCTTAATATCTCAGACATAAAACCCAGTGTGCCATATTTTACAACAATATTGGCCATATAACCACACTACCTGCGTGGACGAACCGAGATAACCACGGTGATCCCTTCTGAACCATTTTAATTTTATTTGACCGGACAGCTCAATTGATAACTAATTCTCAATAACGACCTGGCCAAGAGGCAGCGACAGGAGGCAAGTCCATACGGCAAGTCCATTCAAGACATTAGAACATAGATACGAGTGCAATAACACAACTTGAGAGGGAAATTAAAACATTACAGCATTTACAGTAACGCTGTATGTGCAGGGCAGTGATAAGAAATGGATTCAGGTACAGGAATGGAGGTGTTGAGATTATTTATTTTTTGCAACTTGTTCCAGCCACTAGGAGCAGAAAACTGGAATGGATGTGCAGCTTTGGTGTTCAGCGCAACGAAGATCAAACTTTAATGAATAAACACAAAAACATAATTGCTTTCTCTTGGCACAAAGAAGAACCCTAATGGGTTGGAAGTCACCGCATCCTCCTAATTCTTCTATGTGGTTGAGGGGCCGGGTGCTTTTTGTAAAATTGGAGAAGTTCTCACTACGGGGACATCCTGAGAACTTCAAATCTACTTGATCATACGTGTATTTCAATCATACAATACTTTGATAAATTGAAGACTCTCTCATTAGATTCATAACTCTTTTCTGTTATCTTGGACGGTTTTATTTATTTATTTAGTCGTTGTTTTTTCTCTTCCTTGAATTTGGGAGAGAAAGGGAATAAATAATAGCAATAATTTCTAATGTCTAAAACTCATTACTTGTTTCTATTTTTCTGTAATACCCTCCTATACCTTATTCATATATTTCATGTATACTTGAGTTATTAATCTTGTAACGTTGACAATTGAGGCAGTGTGATTTGTTCTGTTGGGGGAATGTGGGGGTAGGAACTTGAGTGGAGAACAATGATGGGGGAGAAAATGGAAAAGTGCATGTGCAATGTACGATTGTGTTCTCGGTGCTTTTGAGAATAAACATCCTTTACACAAATAAATTACATTTCCATAAGCCCAAGCTGTACTTAGTGTTCAGTGCTACGTTCACATGCTAACAACCATACTAACCCCCTAGGGTGAACAACCCTGCTAGACAGCATGTTAGCGTTGTCGTGAGCATATTAGCAGGTAAAGTTGGCTTTGGGCGCTGCTGTGCCTCCGTACAGCCTCGCCGCGCTTAGCGTGGCTTTAGACTTCTTTGTCTAGTTCTATATTCTGCATCAATGAGATGAAATAGTAAGAAATGACTGAGATTGAAAGACAAAGAACAATTACTGAAGCAATTACTCAATTACGTAAAAAATAAAACAGATTGCAGATTGTATCATTTATAATGTGGAGCCACATGGACACAAAAAAACAGATTCAAGCACTTTGCTGAATGACCTTTGCTGCAGGTTATAGATTCATCCATGTAATTGGGTAATTACCATAATTACATTAAGTGAGGATCATGCCGATATAGTTTTTGTTATGTACCACACAATTCTTCAGAACAGAAGTGTTGTTTCATCAGAAACAACACTTACACTAAAGAAACACAACTCAACGGCACACGGAACTGTCCTATTGGAGTCCTGTTTGATGAATCTCTAAGATGGAAGACTCATATTTAGTTTATTTGCAATAAAATATCTTAAGCTATTGGCAAAATGCATAGTTTGGCTCATCAGGAGTGTTTATTCACTCCTTTTTATTATAGCTTGATTTATCCTTACCTCACATACTGCAATATCATTTGGGGAGCTAACAACAATGGCACATCTCTGTCATAAGCACTGAACACAAGTGTTCTGCTTAATATAATATGCTTACTTTATCTTTGCTTTTGGAGTATGTTTGCATCTTCCTTTTTTCGATGATGATGATGGTATCACTTTTGTACCTTCCTATAATGTGTACTGAGGTGAGATTCCTCCCCATGAACCCAGGGGGGTTTCAGATCTCACCTGCGCAGTGCAGAGGCGCACAGGACGCAGCAGTGTGTCTCAGCCTGCTGAGGTCAGCGACACAGGTGCTGTGCACTGTCACCCACTTTATTCGAAGCTCGTAGCGAACACGTCCTTGAAGCTACCATACCGGCGATGACAAACGAGCATAGCACGTCAGCAAACACTGTTACGAACAGCTATAAGTTAGCCTGCCTCTCCCCCCAGCCAGAACAAACAAGTGGCATTGGACCAAAAGCTGGAGACCGTGCCATGGCGGGAAACCGAGCACCCTTACATCTCGCCGCGTGTGTTTCTCTACGAGACGCAGAGCACATTTGGGAGAAAGGGAGATAGGAAAAGAAAACACGAAGTGACTTACTGAGGGACAAGTCGCCTCACGGCTCTGGTGATGTGCGCCGCCATGTTTTTCCTTCGATGACGCGCTTACAATGGAGGCAAGCGATTGGATGCAGAACGAGTTCCCCTCGCGCTGCCCGAGCTACGTGATTGGCCAAGAGCGCGGAGAGGGGGCGGGCCGTGGAGCACTCCGAGCACATGGGACTGTAAACAGCGTCGTAGTAGTAGTAAGTAGCAGTTTGGGTGGTGCCTTTGTGGTGAGAGGAGGATACTTTGAGAGAGGAATTAGCCAAACAGTGAGTTATGATAAAATGCAATTTATTCCACAAGATAATTCAATATAAGTAAATATACTTACATTTAAAGTGCCAATGAGTAAACAGTGACATGATTATTTGCCTTACACATGATCTCTGTCTACAACAAGTCTGGTGTCCTTATGCTCTGGGGGGACAGGCTGCAATGGAGAGGGGGGAGGGAGAGCACAAGGCACAGCGCCACTCCGGGAATTCTCTTTCGCAGCAGTGGTGAATTACCAGCACCAACATCAGCCAGGTCCAAGTGTGCCGCACAAATGGCACGCAATATTCACCATGATTAAGTCAGCAAGTACTTTATCTCGTCGTGGGTGGAGAGCCAAGGGTGTTTGGTGGTAACCCTTAAGTCCAGGTTGACCGTTCTTGATCATGCTTCAGTTGGACATGTCCTGCTTTGACATCACAAAAGTTGTTTTTATTATTATTAAATGCAATTGTAGTGTTCGGACACACGGTTCAATTTATGCAAAGCGTTGGTTCCCGACCTGGGGGTCAGGTGGGTTCAATGGTTCAATCAATAAGCCTAAGGGGTTATGTGATTTTCAACAAAATGGGGGGTCATTGATATCTTATTTAGGATATTTATCTTTTTATTATTATTATTACTGGCTTCAATAAATTATTTAAATTAAGCAATTTGAGAGGTAAACATTGGTCTGTGGTTGAACATATCAGTAACAAGGGGTTGCATGTAGACACTGCTTATAGTGTGACTATTTGCCAGTTACACATATGTAATGTAAAATGACGCATAGACCCGTTCTTAATAGATGATCCTCTCTTCCAACACATGGAAATTAGATTTCAACGCAAATGGCCAAAAGACGTACAAACTGCCCATCGTTTTTTATACAGTCAATCAGGAATATATCTCAGTTTACATCCATGATCAGGTATAAAACGTGGATTGTTTCACACAGATTGTATCCCTCAGTAAAGATGGCTTGTGTGTGCAACCTTTCTTGTGACGGAGTTGGAAAATTCCATCCGTGGGTTACTTGGAAACTACTGCTTTCCCTCCCCCCTTCCGTTCATCGAACACAATTGTTGTCTGCTAATCCAGTTTTGATAGCATTTGGCACACTTTCTTTGGATCACAGCGAGATGCTCAACTTCCATTCTGGTCTCCCCTAGGAACCTCTGAGCCCAAGAAAGCAGCCGACACCAGGTCGCGCCAGAGCAGGGGGGTTCTCTGTATCCCCGTAAAGCACAGAAAATTGTTTTTTTGATTCATGTCACCCCTTTGCCACATGCACACACACACACACACACACACACACACACAATATCATCACCAGTCTGGTTGTTAATTCCAGATATATGCTGAATATGTGTTTATTCTTGTCAATCTGTTATGTTGTTAAATGTTGCAATCACCTAATGACCCCCCTGTAAGGCAATAGAATATAAAATATTATGTCAAAGGCAAAAGCCGTTGTCCCCCCTCTGTACGCCCTGATCCAAATGGACAATGCATCACTAGGCCTTGATGCCTCAGAAGTCTGGGTTCATTAAAATCTTGAATGAGTGCCAAAGCTGTAGTCATAGATAAAAGGAATATGAAAGGATAACGAAATTTATGGATGGCAAGTCACCACCTCACCCTGGCATTTATAATAAACAAATGGTTTCTGTTTCCAATTTAAATTTCTCATTATACTGTGACTTTTGGAAAATGTGTTTTGATTTACCAACATTTTATCTGAAAAACTGTATAATTGATTAGATTTACATGGCTCTGATTTTAATGCTGATCGCCCGCCTTCCCCCCGACAGCCCCCCCACACAAGTCCCCCACTCCCCAGCACCAACACTCAACAAAAAAAGAATGATCTGAACTGCTCCTGAGGCACATTATCATCATATAAAACAAACCTACATATCAAACAGGTTTGTTTTCTGATAAAATAATTGGCTTTAACCAGCATAGAATCCAATCCAATTCCCTTTGAATGAAACTTCTGTGAGGGCACCAAAAAAAAAGAAAAATGGTAAGATAGACTTCACAGGCCGAGTGAGATGGACATCAATGCGGTGTGCCAGCAATAGCTATATTAACCCATGGCTAAATCCCATCACACAAATGTCAGTGTATCCGTTATGAAACCATGACATTTAGATCCAAGGTCTCCATTGTGGTTTTAGAGGGAGCTGATGTTTGTCCATTCTTTGCATCCATCAAACCTGTACACAGCCTCACAGCCAACTGTACTCTCAACACAGAAAGGTTAGAGATCACAAGGGTTTATGTGTCTAATTTTATTGCATAGTACAGGGTGGTTTATGTCTTTTTTTTATGATAGTTTTCCTTCGTGAATATTATTACACAAAATTGGAGATTTTCAAGTATGACCAATGAACTGGACACAAACAATGGTTTTAGTTAATACAAAAAAATGGCAATAAAACATTTGATATACTGTAATGTTTTCTATTGACTGATAGTTACATGATATGTTAAAAAGAATAAAAGAAGTATTTTATTTTGTAAAAAAAAAAAAAAGTTTGTATACAGGACATATTGTCTGTCCCAATTTTTATTTTATTTTTAAATTAAAAAAAATGACAATAGCACTACTGTATGTTAATATTTTAGCACTCATTTCTGCATCAGGCTCAGCAGCTGTAATGTTTCTCAAACCATTTCCCCGACTCCTGTCCAATCTCCCCAAACACCGCCACCATCGGCGCAACACACCAGGGGAAAGGAACCAACCGGACACACCACGACGACCGCCACGTCATGTGCAATGAGGAGCAAAATCCACATTCAAGAAGTGGACAGTGTGTCACGAAGCTCTCATGTTACGAGTCCAACACCTATAACCCACTTGGCTGAGAATCACGAGATGTTTAATTATTGCCTCCTTACGTTAGCTTGGCTCCCCCACCCCACCTCAGGCATCGGTTTTGGGGGTCAGGCTGTGGGGTGGTGGGGATTGCGGGGTAATGGGTGGGGGGCGAGACTGGTGGAGATGGTGACGAGGAATAAAAGCCCTTCATTACCACATCTCTCTCCATCTCCCCATCTCCTTACCAACAGCAGTCCAGATCAGGAATTACAAATGATATCATGACAATTTTTCACGCTCTTCAAACCAGTGATGTTTTACCGACTCATTTGCTATGATACCTTGTTACGGATCCAGCTGTGAATCAGGGACGTGTCATGGGGCTAGAAGCCCACCTCCCGCTGAGCCTGGCCAATGACCTGGAAGGCAATAGGGGATGCCAGTGCCTGCAGCATGTGCTGCACTGACAAAGCAGCAGGGCACCGTCAAAAACCCTCTCATACAAACTTTTCAGATCACTCCGTTTTTAACAGATGAGTAAGCACTGGTGCAGATTTTTTTTCTCTCTCTTCGCTCTACACACATAAGGTTTATAGATTTCCCTGCGCGAATCTGCGGCTCCGGTTGTCGCATATAAGAAAACCTTGCCCGCAAGGGGAATAGTGTAGCGGTGGATCTGGGATGGAGGGACACAGATAGCATGTGGCAGGGTCACTGCGCAGGTTAAGCAACAATTCAGTGTGAGTGCCTGTAAAGGAAGTGGAGTTTGGTTGGAAAAGGCCGGCGCACCAGCTAAAGAGGCCACACCATCCAGATAAACTTTGGCCTTTGAACATACATTACAACGCGGCCTGCGCACACTCAATAGTGTATGTTTATGGATTTTATCGTGAGTAAATCTGTGGCTGTTCCTCTGCGAGCGCCACATGGGAACACTTCGATGGAGATGTTTCTCCAAAAGCGCATCAATCCCAAACAATATCTCGTAATCCAATGAGACAAAGCAGCAACTTAATCCATTCATTAATTTTTGCATTCTTCAACAGGAATTCAATGAGGTTAAGGTTGTTTGGGTTTCCAGATGAGATCCCTCACGCAATCCCAGGCCCCGATGACTTCTGCATTACTGGAATGATGCGGCCCAGGACTGATGGAGCTGAGAGTGTCAGGAGGCATTAGCCTTCACAACCCAAAACTGGTGGACAAAACCAGACTGCGCCCCCTGACCCAATCCACCGCCAAGTTACTGACCCAGCAATTATGAGAAAAACAGAGAGAGAGGGAGTGGGAACGAGAGCAATGTTGCAAAAGGCAGGAAAAGATATTAGATCAAAGTAAGGAAAATAAAACAAATGCACATCCACGTTGAGATAAAAAGGTACGATGGACAAACACAAGCACCTCCGACTTTCCTGCACATTCCCAAACGGCAGGAAATGGTTTTAAGGGCTTTCTTTTCCCGTTCGGTTCACCCTGATTCCCCCCTCTCTCACTTCATTTAACTGAATTAATGAGCAGGTCCAACCGGAGCTCGGAATATTAACTTCTTGGGCGCCTGTCATTTTGTTGAGGGAATGAGCTTTTTCACACTTCAGCGGTTACGGGGGTGATTCTGCAATCGATAAGCATGTTTACTCAAAGTCTCAACAGACTTCAAGGGATAAAATATGAGCTGTGAGAAAGCCTGGGGTGCAACAACTCCACTGCTTCAAGAGTCGTGCCTTGTAGCGTGGGCAGTGGCTCGCCGGATGCGAGCTTTATGAATGGCCGTTTCCGAGCACAGTGCTCCTCCAAGCGCACTGGCGCGGCGCAGGCACACGTGGGCTGGTGGCCTCGCCACACGACACCGGCGGACTGAGAAACACCTACATCAGAGAGGACCTAAAGCTGTGTGCACACGGTTCACCTCAGGACAGGGCCCGCTTACAGCACAATGTCAACGCCGGACTCCCCCTGTGCTCTCCGCTGAACGCTACCTCTGTGATGGTACAGCGGTGCTGCTGCTGCGGGCTGCAACATACAGGACTCGGCGGGGAAAGCGGCGTGTCAAACGTGGCGCTCTCCGTTTGACAGTGGAACCCAGTGGCAAGGATGTGCCTGCTTATTTCCATATGTTGCACATCCCATCGGATTTATGAAATGATATGAGTTCATTCATTATTCATATTTGGGAGAGTGGAGTTATTACCATTTCCCGGCCATCAGTGACACCATAAACATTTATGAAATCACAGTTCGCCCAAGGCGCTTGCCCGCCGCTGTGAAAAGTGGTCACAATTGACTAGTTAGCACGGGCGCTGGAGACAAGCACTAAATGCCATACAAGTGACCCGTGAATTTTTAATACAGGCAAAGTGGCGACAATAAGACAAGTGACGAGGAGGACGAGTGACTGAATATCACCGAGGCCGAGTCCACGTTATTACCGCGCCCCGGGTGGCACGGGAGTCCTCCAGCCTCAGTCTTAACGCAGTCCAGGTCCAGGAGTGTACTGTAAGTACACCAGGGCCCATCAGCAGGTTCCACTTGTAGACGTCCCACTCTGATTATAAAGCCACATTCTTTCCACATGAATACAAATTTCACACCGCAGCAGACTTAGTTGTAAGCTAATTTGTCACAGGCTTATCGAGGCCTATTCATCACTGATCTAGTAATTACCAGAATGAGCTACAGGATAACCCCCCTCCGTGCCCCCTCTCTTCTCCCCCTAGCGATGGTCAGCCTGTAAAACCAGGACGTGTTGGCACCTTTATGATATAAATACGCACACACCCTGGGCATAAGAAAGCTGTCAACAGAACATTTGTTTTCCATTTTTCACCACCCAAAGCACTTCAAGCTGAGGGGGGAGGAAAAGAAGAAAAGGGGGGAGGAGGGGGAAGAGGAGGAGACAAGGTGTTAAAAATGTACCGCAACACTAACTATTTTGCCCCTTGGTGGATGTGGCCACTCGAACAGATGGGGCTCCAATTGGATCGCTTTTTTATTCAGTGCAACAGGGTTGTCCGAAATTTCCATTCAGTAAGCTCTCACCTCCACACATGCTCGGTTGCGGTTGGCACATGCAGATTGAAGGCATAAACGCGCACGCAGTACATTCACACGTGCTTGATTATGTGTTCTGACACACACACACACACACACACACATAAATACACAGCAGCAGCTGCTGCTCTCGGCGTTCTCTATCAATGCCCATTCATCACTTAACTTTTTGCTGATTGAAAAAAACAAGTGCATGTCAAGTGAACTGAAAGACAAGGGATGTCAGAGGTGCGTGAGCTGACCCACGCATGCTAGTAAGCTGTGATGAACCCCCACGCCCCCCTAAATCCACCCTACCGTAAATAGATCAAAGCACATCTGTTTCTGTGTCCAGCAGCCACACATCTATAATTGCGAACTGGCCTTAATGGCTCAGAGCGACCCGTCAGATGCTAAGCAGTTTGGACACAGGAGATGCTGAAGCATATGAGCGGAGCGCAAACCATCAGTAATCGCCGGACAGGGAATTCGCTGGAGCCACGGTGGCGGCTGTCTCGGTCTCTAGCGGACTGAAATAGATATCACAACTTCAGCCCAGGGACGGAGGCCCCCGAGGGGGCCGGAGCTGACCACACAGCTGGGATTGCAGAGCAGGGGTAGACCAGTGGTCAGAGGCAGGGGGACACCACTGGGATCACAGATGGGTGGGGAGAAACAGTATGGCTGCTTGGCAATGGTGTATTCAAAGGATTTCACAAAGTGATGCGCCCTAAAAGCTGGTTGATGGTTTCCAAATGAGGTCTTGGGAGAGTCCGAGCCGGTCTCGGCTGAACGTGGTAAGGCCCTGAGTGACGAGAGAAGCCTCAAGTTGGCCAGTTGTCACAGTGTGACACTGATTCGGCCTAATGAGCGTAGCGCTGTCACCACACATCTGCCTCTCATTCACTTGTAGGATCTGGCACACTCGAGACCTGCTGGAGTCACCGCTAGATGCTGGAACCGGAGACTCCGCCACCTCACTGCAATCGGCCCCGGCTGCCAGGATTTACAAGGAGAGCGTGAATAAGTCGTACTTGTACCATGGAATCAAACGTGAAAACAAGCATGCACAGTTTGAGTCGGTCCATTTAAAAATGACAAGGCATGACAAGAATTATTTAGTTGACGAGCAGTAAAAAAAAAAAGATTGACTAAAGAACGTCGATTTTTATGGAATATTAAAATTACAATAAATAACAACTCCTTGTCTGCTGTCACTAATGTATTATGTCAAGATTATATTTGTTCATTTACTGGTATATGTTAGCTTGTGATTGCAAACAAATCATGTTATTTATTGTGGGAAAAACTTTTTTTTACCGAAGGTATTATCTTCTTTATGGCTCACATAAACCTGATTTGTTAATGAGTATGACTTTCTCACGTGACGGGTAGATTATGGCTCAAACGAAACCCCAGAGGCATCTCCATGCAGTTGTTTATGATAACAAACGCCCCATTGTCTTCGACTTGCTCAATATGATCCAGCAGATGAAGCTGTTACAGTAATGGAACTGGAGCGCACGCAGGGATACTGTTGATCGGAAGAGACAACAAGACAACGAGGACGAGCGTATGTCCCGCATGTGACGATGATTAGGTTGTGGTGTCTCTGATCTGCCGAGGACAGCAGTCCTCCCCATCTGTCCTGACTCGGAAGGCGTCTGCGTAGACGAAGCAGCCACTCAGAAATTCCTCATGGGCATCCTCCTGGAAAATAGCACAAAGGTTTACCAAACATCATTGTGGCGGTGGCACCAATTATTGTTAATATACATCAAATAGCCTCGGCCCGAGTCCGAGGGGCGGACTGATCACTCCAATGACGGCAACTGTCAGTCTGCCCCCGAATGAGGAGAGCTGTTGAAATAATTAGTCCATGCCCTGTGAATAAAACAATAATACAACGGCCGAGATGACATTCAAAATATGCACACCGCCTCAGATGACCTGAAAAACCACTATAAACCACATTACATCGAAAGACAGTTATGGGAGACTTCCTCTCGGCTGGTTTCAGATCCTGTATCGGCGAGAGTATCCGTGCTGCTGACCAAGTCACTAAATCTCTACCAGCCCCAGGGGTGCTGCACTGTAGCTGACCTCTGACCTGTGATTCACCTCTAGCGGGGAGTGGGCTAATTGTCCTGATGATCATTGATGTATCACTTTTTGTTTGCTCGATTGACTCAACCCATCTGAGATGAAGTCAATCAAACCACAAAAAGTCATATAACTGTGTCGGCAATATGTGTTGTTGTTGCCAGTATAATTTTAACCGTAGGGACTGGTTTGTGTATTCAGTATTCAGTGTTCATCAGCTCAAAATACATCGTTGCATTTGCATGTGTTAGTCTTGTAAATGAGCCGTGCGTGTGGGATTCTAATTATTTTGTTTCGCAAAACCCACATTTATGTTTCACACTCCATATTACCAGCCACTCCAGAAGTTAATAAGGTAATCAAAAGGGATTTATGAGTAAATTACTGGTAATTCCTTAGGAAGCCAGAGCAACTTTTTGAGTTTTTTGATACACTTTATGGTTTCAATGCACTTTAAAGCTTCTGCTGTAAAATGAACAACATTACAATACCATGTTTTGGTTTCCGTCAATTCTGTTCAATATTGGGCCTTAAAATCTCAATGTGTGTTTCATCGTCTGTTTTTTTTGTCTGAAAAGCCTTTTTCTGTTGAGCGTACATCTTTATGTAATTCTTTATTATAAACACAAAACCCGGGAGCAACTTCTGAGCTAGTATAAAAACAAAGCCTCTGGCACCAACGATCGGACCACCAAAAGTTTGAACTTGATCCCTTTATTGGTTTTAACAATCAATAATCCCTCGGCGTGCGGCGGCCAACCACAGCTGAACGTCTGCGGGTTGCTCCTGTGACTCGGGTGTGTCGGTGCGACGGGTTTATGTAGCGCGAGGCTTCTCCCTAAACGCAAGAGGACGGTGGAGATGGCGGCCTGTTCATGACTGTGAAGTCACGAGCAGTTCAAACGAACACCAGGCCCGGTGAGCCGGCGTGTGTTTTTAGCGCAACCAGCCACACTGGCGTCAACACCGTGACACGTCAGATTAAGAGAGGCTCACATGAGTGATAGGCACTGTGGCTTTTAAAGACGCAGTCCGTGCACACCTGTGACTGCATGAAACGGCCGGTCCTCCACACGCACACAGGCGCTGTCGACGCCAAAACGCTTGTATCTTCGGCGTACGTTTTTTATTTATTTTTTAAGGCGAGACATGCCGAGCGAAGGGTTGTATATATTTGTCTCTGTGAAGTGGAGGCAAAAACCACACAAGAGCTCATCAGTGGCGAAAGGTGACAAGCGTGAAGCAAAGTGTGAACGCCGAGTCTTCACGCGAAGCGTTGTGGAGCACAGGGGCAGGGGCCCGAGCCGGGCAGGCGGTGGCTGGTGCATGAGGGAGGTGTGTGTGTGTGTGTGTGTGTGTGGGGGGGGCATGGGGGGGTTGATGATGAGAACAGACACGAGCCACATGAGGCCCCCTGACAACGCAGGAGTCCCCCTGCGGTATGTCCAGCAGTCTACTTATGCACACACACACACACACACACAGACGCATAAACGCACAGAAGCACGCAACTCTAACACCACGACCCTGACTTTGTAAGATGGAAATAATAAATCGCGAAAGTGGAACAAAATAAATGTTGTGAAAGCTGAAACATTTTTGCTGAAATTCATTCGACGTTGCTGTTTCTCATTCGTAGTGATGGCACCCCCTCTAGTGGCTTTATGTGTTAACAGCAGTTCACTTTTTTTAGCAGCCTGCATTGCAACTGAACACACAAATAAACTGGATGTCTGTGTGTAAAATAAATATAATATAATTATAAATGAAATAAATAATTCACCATCACCCGGATGGTGGTTGCTTTTGCTCGACACCCGCCTGGTGAAGTTGGGGCGGTAAAGCGGACTTCAACTCCGACCGTCCGGGGGTTGAAAGTTTCACACACGATTAATTTTGGCAGCGAAAAAACACATCCCCAAATTTGGTTAGGCATCGTTTGTGGAACCACGCTGGCTGTGCCGCACGCGTCGAGGACACCAGAAGTCATTCCCAGTTTGCCTCACCAACACACCGCTGGTCTCACCCCACCCACACCACAAGGGGTGCCTTTAAAACGATATGCCTTCTGGGGTCTTCTTTTATGGGGCTGCAGTTGCAACCATTGACTATTGTATAATTCTCTTCAAATCAGTTTGCCCACCCCCCTTTTTTTTGAGCCCACCCCTGACTTAACAACCAGAAAAAGGTCACATTTCTGAGAAGTGACTTCCATGCACGTTCCATGCTGGGTCGTCACTTTCAATTTCCTAAGACCTTTCGTGTCGGCTGTGGCTCAGTGGTTAGCAACTCGGTCTTTCAATCAGAGGGTCGGTGGTTCGATCCCCGGCTCCGGCAGTCTGTGTCCTTGAGCAAGACACTTAACCCTCGTTGCTCACCGTTGCTGTGTCTACGGTCTACTGTATATCATGTAAGTCGCTTTGGATGAAAGCGTCAGCTAAATGTAATGTAATGTGTCACACACCCATCAACCAGGAGAGCTGTAGCACACTGCGTGCACCAGAGCCGGTGTGTTGTATGAAATATAATATGCCACGTATTCTAAGTAGTACATAGATTACATTAAGGTATTTAGAGTATAGAGCTGCTCCCAAAAAGAGAGGTATTGTTACGACGTCATGCTTTCAGGTCACTTTAAAACCATCAACAGTAACCTTTTTCATCATGCCTACTACTCATTATATGAATCATTAATATCATAGGCATGTACGTTGTTCATTCTGTACACATGACATCTATTGCTTCCGTCCATCCTGATAGAGGGATCCTCCTCTGATGCTCTCCTGAAGGTTTCTTCCCTTTTTCTGCCCGTTAAAGATTTTTTGGGGGAGTATTTACTCAACCGATGTGAGGTCCCAGGACAGAGGAGGT
Organism: Cottus gobio; assembly: GCA_023566465.1. Lineage (NCBI taxonomy): Eukaryota > Metazoa > Chordata > Actinopteri > Perciformes > Cottidae > Cottus > Cottus gobio. The sequence goes on along the minus strand of CM042227.1, from coordinate 19,269,295 downwards.
TGTATGTGTACAAAGCCCTCTGAGGCACATTTGCAATTTGTGATTTTGGGCTGTACAAAACAAACTGAATTGAATTGAACAGCAGCAGGCGTTTGCACAGGATTCAGTTTGAGATGACATGGGGGGTAAAAGTAATGGATGCGGCTCCCAATATAAAATCTCTGGATGGGTTTGCGTTGCTTATGTTAGGTAGCGAAAACTCAAAGGGCATGCATGAGCAGAAGTGATCATCTCCTTCTTTCCACATCCCCCCCGCTGTATTTAACACCGAGACCCCCCTCCACCAGGACACCTAGCGAGCGCTCTACAAGTGACGTGTCTTTTCACATCTCTTTTTTCTCCAGCGCACAAGATGTTTAACTCTGCGCACAGAATTAATGGAGCGTGAAATGCAGGCCTGAAGTGCAGCAGGCTCCTAACCTGCAGGTGACACGAAGCTCTTATTGTGACCTCAGTGAGCTAAGTATTATAACCGCATTTGACTGGTGACAATTAGTGACCTTTTGGCTTTCCAGCAGCCATCCATTTCAATTACACCAACCTGGAGAGCTCTGGTGGGCGAGCGACATGAGATACTGTAGCCAGTGTACTACTACTACTACTACTACTGTACTGCTATTGTTAGCTCGGCCACTGTACTGCACCATTAGTCTTACAATGCTCTGATGCCATTTGACACGTGTTGTATCACATTTGTGTTTTGATTGAGGCTTTAAGTGATAATAATGGTTATTGTTTTTGGCTCTTATGTTCTTTAAAAGGTCGTGGCAATGTGAACTCTAGAATCAAAACCCCCGGACGCTGCGTTAATACGACATGCACGGTAACCATTTGGCTACCGAGATGCTCCACACAGGATGTTTTTTATGAAATACCAGCTTTCTGTGTCCGTTAATGGCTATCACTGAGATAAATAAAGAAGAAGTTATGATGGAGAATGTACAAACAGTTGCTGAGGTTTGTTTGCTGCTGCAGCTTACTTTGCCACATTTGTATTATCACCATAACTTTTCTCAGAATGTATTTCTTCAGTTGGGACTAAAAAAAATACAAATGTGCGGCTTGGTGGTTGAGAGGTATGTGGAGGTGAAATTATTCAAACTGTCGGTGATTCATTCATCACACATTTGTTTTTCTTTCACAAGCACCAGCAACACTTCAGCTTGCTTCTCCGTCTCCTACCTCATCAGCTCCACCTCAGGCCTGCATGCCTCATCTACGTAAAGTTTAAACTTGAGAAACCTCAGAGGCAGGAAGGTATTATAAAACCTCATACTTAATCATTTCATCTAACCTTTCTTAAAAGCACGCTGCAGTCGCTGCACGCAGTACTGAAAATACTCTTTCATCGAACTCCAGCAAGAGCAAAACAACCAAACTGAAATGGATACTTCATGCATGCAGAGAAGCGACATTAACGCAACCAGTACTTGCTTACTTTATCTCTCTCTCTAACACACTCTGCAGCACTCTTGTATTAACCGCATTGTGGCTCTGTGAGGTCTGTGCTAGTCCCATAGTGGGGACTCACCTTCTTTTTGGGACAAAAAGTGGCTTCCCAAAGGTTAACCATCAATAGTTATAAGCAATACTTAGACGTATGGTTAATGTTGTACATCTTAGTCACAGAAATGTAGCCTACGCAGATAGCAGATAGCCTACCTATCTTAATGGTGCAAGATTGGGAGCGTTTCAATTGCTTCTCAATGGCTCTCGACTTGGTGAGGCCTGAGCTGGCTGCACGTAGCCAATGGTGCTAACAGCGCCTGCAGCGCCAACCACAGCAGACCGAGCTAACGATGTGTACCTGAGGGGGCGCTACGCGTTTGCTCGACCCTGTCGGTCGGGCCAACAATATCAGCTGTAACCGCCGTATGAGCGCAGTGCAGAGCGGCGGCGGTGAGCGAGCCAGAGGGGCACTACAAGTTAAGAATGCAAAAATGAAGGTATTGATTGTTTTTTCACATTACGGTGTATTACCATTATCAGTACAATTAACAGTGACCATATTATTATTTTTACAAGAAATACATGCATAAATTAAAGGTTTGGGCTGATATAGATATCTACGGTGTTTCGCTGTAATAGAAATGGAATATAACCTATTTTAAATTAACGGTCCCTTAATGTTGTGATTTAACAGTTTTTCACTGTAAAATATATAAAGCACTACAAATTATATTTATAATATTCCTATTTATGTTATTGTGTGCTTTCTATTGAAGCTTTGGCAACATTTATGAAACTTTAATGTCAATAAAGACACATTGAATTGAATTGAGACACACAGAGAGAGAGCGAGAGAGAAAGAGAGAGAGAGAGATTGGCCATTTACATTTTAATTATAATGATGAAAGTGAAATATTAACAACAATAAAATAGCACAAAGACATAACAACAACACTTGATACTGTTTCATGACACCTTCTATCTTCATTTAGTCATCATGCTTTTGAAATTGAGGGGACTACGTATCACATTTGTTGTCAAAGTTGTCAATGAAATGTATAGTTGGCTAAAAAATGGTCTGCTGTGCAGTGCATAGAACTCAACAACCTACCGGGGTTTGAGCATGACCGAGTTTGACAGACACATGGTGTCAAAAAGAAGAGGTGGGATTTGAACCCTGCATCCAACCATCTAAGTCAACACAGCTCACTTTACCACCACAACCACCAGACTCAGGAGTGTAAACAGTCAATCAGCTGGGGAGCAGTGTCTCTTGTAAGTACTGCACAGACTGTATATTATCTCCATCTACTGTGTAGCTCAGTTTCCCTTTGTGTTCTCGCTTATGCACTCATGTTTTCTGCCTTTGGATTTATGATGTTTCACACTTTTCTCCAAATGACAGGTGCGATGGCGTTTGAAAACATCACACCGAACTCAAGTGAAAACCCTCCGAACCAGAGCAGCTGCGACGTGTTTGTCTACCAGAGGTCTGCCGCGGTACTCTTCCCAATTTTCTACTCTGTGGTTTTCATTATCAGCGCCTGCGGCAACAGCTTGGTCCTCTACGTGATCTGCCAGAGGAAGCAGAAGTTCAACTCCACCTCCGTCTACCTGGTCAACCTCGCGCTGTCCGACGCCCTGTTCACACTGGCGCTGCCCGGACGAATCATCTACTACGTCCGCCACTTTGACTGGCCCTTTGGTGACCTTCTCTGCAGACTGACAACGCTCGTCTTCTTTGCAAATACATATGCAGGTAATATTGGCTGCTTCTGTTTGCCAGTATGGCACCTTTGAGTGTGTTTTTACACACAATCTCTGCATCACGTTCAGACTTTATTTTTTTCTCGCTGAACTTTATTAGGGAGAGAAAAAAACAGAATGCGCTTCAGAATTTGTCTCCAACCTTCATACACTCCCAAGTATATGAAGTGTAAAAGGTTTGTTGGCTTTTTAAATTGTTAGAACAGGACCAGAATGATGGAAACACCTTCTACAAAGGCAGGAAAGCGCTGCCCATTTGGTCCCTCATGGTCTCTCGCTTTGGTTATTAGCTGTGGAGTTATGTATTTGTTTTGCATGTGTTGAGCAGAAACTACATTGCGCATCCATCGTTCTTCCACCAGGTATTGGCTTCATGACCTGCATCAGTCTAGACCGCTACCTGGCCATGGTGCATCCACACCGTCTGCAGTGTTTGCGGAGTGTGAGGGTGGTTCGCAGGGTCTCCGGCGTGGTCTGGGCCCTGGTCTCCCTGCAGGTGGCCCCCCTGCTGTTCCGCAGCATGCTGCGCGAGCACCAGGGGAGGCGGACCTGCATGGAGTACTTCAGCTTCGAGGGCTCCCGCTTCACACCTTATGTCCTGCTCCTGGCCTGCGCCGTCTCCTTCTGCTGTCCGCTCGCCGTCATCGCCGGCTGCTACGCCAAGATCAACCGGAAGCTGCGGGCCGCGGCCGAGCAGAACTCCGTGACCGGTCGATCGAGGAGGAACCACAGGGTCAACACCATTATCCTCCTCATCCTCCTCACTTTTATCGCGTGCTTCAGCCCGTACCACCTCAACGTCATGCAGTTCATGTTCAGAAAGATACACCACCGGGCAACGTGCGAGGAACTGAGGGCCTTCAAGGTGTCCCTGCAGGTAGGACCTGTGCTCGTGGGTTTGATTGTCGAGCGATCCCCTGCCAATTTCCCTCCTCATAACCCGTCTTCTCCCCGCAGATCACAGTTTCTCTCATGAACTTCAACTGCTGCTTGGACCCAGTCATCTACTTCTTTGCCATTAAGACCTACAAGAAGCGTGTGCTGAGTCTTTTCAAGGACTATCTGTATACTTCCGGCGCCTCCTCCAAAATGACAGCTGAGAACAGCAGCAGCAACACCTGAGAGAAACCACAACTCAGCTTTACAGGAGGCACACAACCCGTGCCACAGAGGAGACCTAGTTTAAGGTCTATTTTAGTCCCTCTTTCTCTGTGCAAATGATGAGCAGTATATTGAGGCATGCTCTTATGCAATGGATATGCATAAAAATGCACCATCAAATTTGGAGAAAAAAACTAAAGAAAACCTTGTTAAAGTATTAATCACAATGTGTGTTTCTCCCATGTCTATTATATTTCTCCAATTCCTCGATATCGTATTGCTTTTCTTGTTAACATGTGTGTGTTTATACAGAAGTGTCATATAGTAATGTAAAAAATAATTTGGTTGGAATCAGTGTAGGGGAAGGAAATGCCCTATATACATTCTGTAAAAAAAACATTTGTGGTCATTAATGCAGTACAACGGCAACTTTCACTTCCTTTTTGGAGACAAACACATATGCGGACCAACACAAGTACCATCAGTAAAGTGTGTAAATGGATAATTAGTTTATTATTGGACACTGAAGCTGTGAAATGAATACATCTCTAAAAACCTGCTTCATATGGACCCCATAATTACATATTATGCATCTTTCTTTTATGCCCACATCTGAGTTCTGTGTGGGAGAGCGTATACGAGTACTGTCACCGCTTCCTCACCCACCTTTCCTGCTCCCCTGCATGGGCTTCATTCCAGCTGGGTCTTGCATCTTGTGGTGTGTGTGTGTGTGTGTCTCTCTCACACATTTTAAGCAGGTGCACACTCTCTGTTTATGTGGCAGAGGGCCATATTTAAATTTAACCTTTCGCATTTCCTGTGTTTTTGGAAATGGTGCCAGTGATTTTGCATAGAAAGTAATGTGCACACATTGTGTCATGAAGGGGTTGTATTGGATTCTGTGTTTTAATGTTATTGTACATGATCTATTGGTCAGCATACACAAACTAGTATCATGACAAATTATATACATTATTATTTATATAATAAAGTCAGTAATGGTGCCTGTGCAAACCCCGGCACCGGGGGTCTGATCCCGGGGGACAACACAAACTCTCTGCCGGAACACCAATTTTCTGTTGCTACGGTTGCACAGGTAAGACCCAGCGCGCCAGCAGCACACTCTGACTCCCCGGCGCTGGGATTTGTGCCGGCGGCATTTGAGTGCACAACCTGCACTTTCTTCTCGCCCCTTACCGAGGCTCGTTTTTAGTCACCTTTCGATCCGTGAAACGGTCTGTTGCGGTCTCTCAAAACACGTTTCAGCTAACTAGCGTTAGCTAAATCTTCTTCCGCCTGCTGATTTGTAAGTAAAGTAAGTAAAAAGTTAAAAAGAACTATTGGAAAGAAATACTGGCCGTCAGCTTGATCAGGGACCGAGCCTGGCCCGCCGCCCACATCGTTCCTTCACACAACGAAGAGAAAACCGACAGAAGGTATTTCGGTCCGTTACGCTTGTTTTTAAATTAGAACCTATAATCGTGCATTAGCCTCTGAACCTCTGACACTTCTCAAACGTATACTGCACAGACAAAAAGAGATGGCTGTACTTCATCACAAGCTAAAACAGCTGCCATCTTGGATTTTGACCGTAGCCATTTTTTTTCCTGCAAACAGTGAATGACAGTGACCATATTTGGACAGCAGAGAAGAGACGCAATGGCAGAGACACCATATATACGGCTCTGGTAACCTTGAAGTTATTTAATTAAATGACAAAATGTTAGCCATTTAAAATGACTGCTTTCATCAGTGGTAACATTATGCCATGCATTCATACATCCTGTAGTCTCACATTCACCCTTAAGGCATTTCTCCATGAAAATAGCTAGCTATTTACTGCAAGCTAACGCGAGCTGGCTAAAACCAATTAGCTGTCTACACTTACCAAGAATTCAGATCCGGGATCCATCCAAAAGCCTCCGTTTTTACAGCCTACAGCGTCGCAGTCCATCTCTTCTAGCTACAGAATGTCACAAATGTAACTAAATGTGCAATCAATATGTCCGTCCAGCAGCATTACGTATTCTGGTTTTAGTTTTGTTTTGTTTTCATATGAAGATTAAAGAGAAATGTGCATGGAGTAGGGAACTTTCAAGAGCGAAGCAAAACTTATGGGGTAACCTGAAGTCCAGCCTGTTGGGTGAGTCTGCCCCTCATATCCACTTGAAAGGTTTTGACACAGACATTTCCTGTATATGTTAGACGTATGTCATTTTAAGGACAGCAAGTCGATTTCAAGTGGTGAGAGATGATTATGGTATTTTTAAATGGCAGTTGTCCCTTAATATAGAAAGGACCATATAATGTTTGATGAGTCTCACTCCATTTACTGCAAATAATTTACTACTTTAATACAATGTGGCAGACCCAATGGTTCAAAGAAGAAACCAGTTTTATAAGTGTGCGGGTTAATCTTTCATCTTCGTGCTTTATCTTAGGTTACAATGCACATTGGATTTTAGACATGTTCATAAAAAAGGAAATATTGACATTTATTGCCCGATAAAATTAAGAAAATAATTAATTATTATATATTTGAAAAGGACCTGAATAGTGATTCTTTTGGTGTGTGTTTTTTTTTGTGTTGGTTTGGGGCTGTTACTGTTGCTGAGCCAAGCTAACCAATAGGACTTGTGTTCTCAGATAAACATCGGCCGTTGTTAACACACAATCAGACACGTACATAGACAGCTACAGACAATACAATGTTCTGTTCTTTAGTTTCTCATCATTTTAATTTTATAAAAGGAATGAACATTTTCTTTGATAGAGCCATGTGCATTTTCAGCATGGTTTCCAATCAATATTTATTACCTTTCAGATGACAACCATGGGCGATTTGTTTAAATTCACTGTTTAATTTATTTGAAGGGGAATCTGCCGGAGCAGTAAACGCATTGCTGCCACCCGGTGATGAAGCTACAGCACAAGTCTTGGAGTGCTCATCTTTGACCTGTTCTGTTCCTGTTGAACTGAAAATGAGCCGAACCTCCACCGCTGCAGTACTCGTTTCGCACCAGAAGAGCGCGCTGTCCGTCTGAGAAGAGCTGCCTGGTTTTATGAGATGTATTGTGCAAAGAGGAGAACAGGACATGTCTGGATCATGTGACACTTTAGATGTACTCCACATTCTACCATCCAAATGTCTTGTTGGGCTCATTACAAAGTGGCATGAGATGACACAGACAACAGCAGTGGTGTGGCCTTCAGAGCTAATATGAGGCGACACAACATAATCATTACAACACGTCCTGTGCTGTAACAGGAGCCAGCTCCAACTAATCCTAAAAACGTCACCGTGGTCACATGACGTCTACAGTGCAGTTGGCGAGTTTTAGGACTAGCCGGGTTTCCAATTTGATTTGGGTCTGTCCTCCAACACCTTGGATTTTCTTTCATATATGTTTATTGGGAAACACATCATACAGCAGTGAAATTGGCAATTGACAGCAACATGTTTCCTTTTTCATTTCACAAACAAAAACAAAAGAGAAGACAAATGTAAACAAACATCACACACCATACCAAAAATCAAATAAAAAAATAAAAAAAACCACCCAAAACAGACACCCTCCACCCACAACCCCCCTCCCTTCCCTTACCATAACCCACCCATCCCTCCCTAGGAGTGCATTTTACTTGGGTGTCAATTCGATTCTCTATCAAGATGAGAGATCAAAGGTTGCCAAATTTTCTGAAAGTCCCTCAGCTTAACACCTTGGATTTTAAGTGAAACTGTGACTGAGGTTAACGTCCCATCAAGACCGTCAATGTCTGCACAGTTCACCGAGTCAGCCGTGAATGTTCTATAACACAAAACAAATGCCACGTTCTGGCCTTACAGCACAAATTATGCATCATTTGTCCAAATTTTGGTCCGATCTAAATTCTGCTGCTGACCAGACTGAAAGTGAAAATGAAAAAGAGTATTATTTTGAAAAAAGTAATTTTCTCTAATTTGATTGATTGTAAAACTGTAGGAGCACTCCTATAAACGTCTTAGAGATGTGTTGACGTGTTTACCATTAAGACGTAAAATGTAGGCGTCTTGTTTTAATAGATAATGCACCATTATAACTTTGCAATCATCAAATCTCAAATAAAACCGAGTGCTGTCGTGTTTCGACAGTTGGCCTTTTGATAAATCTTGTTGCCCAACCAATGTTTTTTTTTCTGAAGAGCCACAGAAGTTTCCTGGAAACTGTTGCAATCTTATCGTGACCACGTGTCTAACAACAGGAGAGAGGCCCGCTATCACACTGCAGACACTTTACTCATCACCACATAGAGAACACAACTTTGTACCGTGCCTGCACGCTGTGAACGCATGAACTGCATTCATGAAATGTGGTAAACATGTAGGACTAGTGCTACTTTCATACTTTAAAAGGGCACCGTATATAATCATAGATTTGTTATATTTTTGGTAGTGGAGTGAGCAATTGAAATGATCAGCTGAACATCAAGAGCTGCATATTGTCCTCTTCAGTCAGCAGTGTAAACCACCTGGGAATATTAATGTGTGCTGTTAAATCTAAACAGTAGCGTAAGATATGGGATATTAAAGCACTATATTCCACTAGTTCATCGTCTTCAAAGAAACATAAATTATAGCAGAAATGGCAGATAACTATATTTCAACAGATACGGCTCAAGAGGATTTCCTTTACAGGATTTTTTGTCTCATAACTTCCTTTATTATGCACAGGATGTGCAGAAAACCGATTTCTATCATGACAAGTATGCACATTTTTTCATCATCATCATTGTTTGATATCTTCATCCTGATTTCAACAAGGGCTGAGTGTTAAGACGGCGTAAGTGCCTTTCCTTTGCTTTTCAGCCCCATTGTTTTCTATGAATAGCCGTGGCAGAGTACCCTGTCTGCCGTCGGTCAGAGATGGCTGTGAACCGGCCGTCTGATGCCCAATGAGTCAGACCCACAAGGCGAGGCCATGAGGAAGTCGGGCAGCTTCCTCTGCCTCGCCGCCGGACTTGTTTTGAACAAAGGAAGGTTGCGGTTAAATTCACCCAAAAAAAAACAAAATACAATATAATGCTTTTTTTCTTTTTCTTCGTCAAACAGCATTTAAATATTGGTACAATTCTTCTTCTTAATAACTTAATTTATAACTTGTTTTGTATTCCTCTTGGTACTGATTGGAGTACTCATTAGGGCGGGATAGATTCAAAGGTGTGAAAACCACCAGTTGGTACACAAAGCTACCCATCAGCCACCCATGGGCGATGTTGAGTGCAAACGTTTCACCTAATAACACATTTTCTTCGCTAATTCTGATGCCTGACCACATCTCACATGTAAAATGGGCTCTGATCTCTCACTCCAAAGTGAGTATGCTGCTGTAATCCGACATCTTAAACCATCGCCTTTCAGCTTTTAGTTTCTGTGGCATCGACGTACTTTAACCACAGGAAGTCACTAGTGATTTTGAAGCAGAACATTCTCATTGCACCTGCCTGCAATCAGTACTGTGAACACCTGACACTCAGTGCCTGAAAGCAAAACATTTGAGATCTTTCAAAAGAAATGGTGGTCTGAAGCTAAATGAGTCACTAAAGCACGGCTCTTCTTTTCTGAAAGAAAAACATCAAAACCAAGGTGCTTCTGTGGCAAAGGGGAAGTTCCTCATTTCTATAGAACCAAAAGGCAAATTGATCAGAAAAAAAAAAGAGTCTAAATTTGCAATTTGGATTGTAGGCTGATGTGATTGTGGTGCAACGTTTTATGAATTATTATGACGGATGTCTTTATAAGAAAACAACAAGTTGGGTGTCCAATAACAGCAATTCTGGACGATCACATCTGTGCAGCTGAAGCCACATCCTCCAAAGACCCCACACACACACACACACACACACACACACACACACACACACACACACACACACACACACACACACACACACACACACACACACACACACACACACACACACAAACACACACACACACACACGGCACGCTGTATGAAACCTAGATTTTCCCTCCCCCCTCCCAACCCTCAGCTTTATAAATCATCAAAAAGGCCAAATGACATATTACACACGTCAGTGTCGTGGTTGCTATCAGAGTTTCAAAAGTGTGTGTGCTGAAAGAAAGACCGGTTGAAAAGATCGGCAAAAGTGAGACAGACACCACACACGTTGGCAGAGAGAGAGAGAGAGAGAGAGAGAGAGAGAGAGAGCGCTACAACAGGATATTTTGTCACTATGGTTACTGGCAGCAGATCTTGATTTCTGTCTGTCATGCCGCTCTCATTCAGGACAGAGTGTGTTGTCGTGTTGTCAGGACAGACCGCATCATTGAGATAAGCTCTGCACCAGAAGTGCCATGTCTTCTGGATCCATGTGACTTAAAGCGAAGAGAAGACATACTCCATCTGTGAAGGTAGGCTCCCGTTCACAAACTCTATTGTGTGTTTTTGTGCTGTAGTTGCTGGTGGCGCGTGTGCAGTAAAGGTGTGTGATGCACTGAGCCGTGTGAGTTTGTAGTGGATTTACACTCTGAGAGATGTTGTATTGCATTCCAGCGTCAGATATATGAAACCTAATGGGAAAATCATCCCACCTTTACAAACAATATCCTCTGTGCTTTAAACATAATTAATATTGTCTTGTGACAAAAGAAAAGAAAAGCGTGCTCTTCTCTGAAGACAATTCAGTGCTAAAAATACACATTTACATTGTAGTGAAAGCAATCAGTCTGAGTTACAACACCCGCAGTTAAGAGGGGAACCACTTTTACAACCGCTCTAGTGTTATTGGAAATGTACAGATCAAATTCTTGACATAAAACACAGATTCATTTTCAGACTGCTAAATGTACATGTGTAACTTAATTTGGATTTTTTTTCAAAAGAGGCATTTTTAGAAACTTGTTTTCCACACCCGTGCCAGTGAGCCAGGAAGCGGGGCTCTGCGCTGCATCATGTGCTCCAGCAGAGCGGGTTATAATTTTGGCTCCAACAATGTGACTTTCCAACGGCCTGCCACAAGGCAGAGCACCCTGGGGAAGCTAACTTCCTCATAGACGAGGCCGTCTCTCAACACACACATATATATATATTTCTTTTAATGCAGAGTAAGTGTGAGAGTGCTGCAGCTGCAGTCAGAATCCCAGTAATGCCGTGTTATTGTTCACAGACTTCCTTCATGTCACTTTCAGCTGCAGGCGGCATGAAAACAACAGCTATGTCCTGTGAGTCAGCCCGGAGACGACGGTTACAGTACAAGAAGTTATGCATGTTCTCTCAAGGATCTCAATTATGCTTTTGTACCTTCAAATGATAAGCGGCGTCTTCACACGTCTTCAGTCAGACACCAGAGAGTCATCTGACTTGTACCCTGCTTTTGTTGTTGTTTTGCTGAACTTTTGTTTTAAGAAATGTGACTTTTTGTGCAACGTCTTGGTGAGCAACGGTGACTGAGGAAATAGAGAAGTTTGGTTTCTGCTGGGCTTTGCTCAAAAAAAGAACCACAAGGTGGCACCAGACACCACAGAAAAAAACAAACGTTTCTATTCCACAGGACACTTTGTGACGCTCACTGTGGACATGAGTTGTTCGACAGTTGGACTTCTGTGGTTGGACTTCTAACCCATTTCTCCTTCCCTTTAGTCTACGTTCTCTCATGTATCATGTTTTTCTCTCATGTTGCTTTGTGCCAGAGTTCACCAAAACTGCTCAAAACCCAAAAGTGTTTTAGTGAAAGAACCTAAATTAAAGTCACATCACCTCATGTGTATTGATTCATTGGTAAAATTGGTAATTGGTAAAATTATCAAAAGGAAGTTTTCCATTTTACAATTCATTCCACTTCTATTACTATTTTCAGGTTATATTCTTTACCGAAACAAATAATGTAACTTGTCTGACTTCCTTTTTGAAAGCAAGATCTCAGAAGCGTTTCATTTCAACATCGGCATAGACTCAGTGTTTCATTGCTTTCCTTTCTGAAAAATGACTCGTCATATTTTGTTTTCTTTTAATACACATATTTTGGCGAGAGAGAAAAAAAAGGCTCAATGAAATGAAATTCTCACATTTTATTCTCCTTTTATTTGCAGTTACTGGTTTACGAACATATCAAGATGGGTTCCACTGCTGCACCTGTGACCGTCGCCGTCCTATCCTGGAACAATGACTCGAACAAGCCCACCTGTGACACCCTGTACGCCCACCGGGACTACGCCAGGGTGCTCATGCCTCTCTTCTACTGCGTGGTGTTCCTGGTGGGGCTGCTCGGGAACAGCCTCGCCCTCCACGTCATCCGTCCCAATGTGAAGAAGATGAACTCCACCACCTTGTACTCCCTCAACCTGGTCGTCTCCGACATCCTCTTCACCCTGTCGCTGCCCGTGAGGATCCTCTACTATGCCCTGGGCTTCCACTGGCCTCTGGGCGAGGCGGTGTGCAAGATCTCCGGACTCATCTTCTACATCAACACCTACGCCGGGGTCAACTTCATGACCTGCCTCAGCGTGGACCGCTTCATCGCCGTGGTCCTGCCTTTGAGGTTTGCGCGACTCAGGAAGGTCAGCAACGTGCGCTACATCTGTGTCGGCGTGTGGCTGCTGGTCCTGGCGCAGACCCTCCCCCTTGTGGGCATGCCGATGACCAACGAGGAACCCAACGGCTTCATCACGTGCATGGAGTACCCCAACTTTGAGATGGTCGACAACGTCGCCCCCATACTGATTGGCGCCGTCTTCCTGGGTTACGTGGTGCCCGTGGTGACCATCCTCGTGTGCTACTCCGTCCTGTGCTCCAAACTCCACTTCTCGGCCAAGAGCAACCACCTCACGGAGAAGTCCGGCCGGAGCCGCAAGGCCATCGGCGTGATCTGCTGCGTGTCCCTGGTGTTCATCGTCTGCTTCAGCCCCTATCACATCGACCTCCTGCAGTACATGATCCGCAAGTTGGTGTCGAGCCCCGACTGCGCCGATCTCACGGCCTTCCAGGTGTCACTGCACGTCACCGTGTGCCTGATGAACCTCAACTCCTCTCTGGACCCCTTCATCTACTTCTTCGCCTGCAAGGGCTACAAGAGGAAACTCCTGAAGCTGCTGAAGCTGCAGGTCAGCATGTCCTTCTCCAGTGCAGTGAGGACGTCACCCGAAGGCTCCTCCAGGGATGTCATAGACGGCAACAAGATCCAACTCAACAGCTGTACCGCCGGCTCAGTCACAGAGAGGCTCACAAACGGCCGGTTTCAGCCGTGATAGGAAGAAATGAGAGTGACATGAGAGGAGAGGGCCTTTTTCGCTTGAGGCCTTCTTTAATCAAGGCCAGTCAAACAGTGTGTCAAACAAAAGGAAGTGGACTCGGTTATGCCATCACAGACTTCACGCATCTGGATCCAAAAGACAAGTTTTTTTTTTTTCAACAGAGCGACAGAATGGAATTCCAGCACGTATTCTTTTGCATTGGTGAATTTCTCAGGAGAGCAGAGATTACTGCAGCTATTGGAAAGAAAGGAGGATAGCCTCTTGTCATAAATAACTTGAGCGCTGGCGAGTAAGTCGGAGGGTGTCGTAGGGCGACAGTCAAGTTGCCGTCAAGTCGTACATTCAAATTTCTGTGGACTGGGAAAGTAGTGAAAGCTTAGCTCATGTACAGTATGTGAAGAGTGACGCAGTGTACTCGAATGAAAAAGGCAACAGTGTAATATTTGCAACAATGACCTCGCATCTGATCCCCATCCTCGCAGCGTTACTGTTATGGGCCGAGGCGTTCAGGTAGAGCAAACATGAGCTTCATTTCAGAACAGAATCAGATTCACAGGTTTCTTTTTGCCTCACGTTCAGTTCAGCGCACACCTCAGGAAAGTGTACACTCCTTATTTCAACTGCCTGCCGACTGAATTAACAATAATTGGTGGGTAGAGCGGCGCCACATTATTGTCTGTTTTAGCATTCATTTCCTCGTTATTAAAAGTGGGTGCGGTCTATGATGCCATTTAATTTAAAGGGGCCAGGCAGTTTTCTTGTCAACATGCAGAAGTTTACATACAAGTTTACACGCAGTGCTGTTCACCATCATGCAATTTGTGTATTCCTTCAGGGTCTAACAAATGTGTTGAGTGCATTTCATTCCTCATTAAACATTTACTTGTTTACATCCATGTTTACTAGCTTGCAGTCTTTTTTTGCAGGTGCATCGCTGCATGTCCTGGTATGTTACAGCTACCTGTGGATTAGTGGATTAATGTGACACCATCAGTATTACTGTGTGCAGAAGATAAACAAGACACGTTACCTTAAAAAACAACACCCGCTGACCTTTGTTAAAAGGGAACTCACTTGTTTCACCTGATCTACCTTTTAGAATTCTACTTACGGGGGAAAATACTTTTTCAGACACACCATTTGTGCTCAAGAAAACCAAATGAACCTGAGTGCAGGGAACCATGTGCTGAGAAGGCCATGTGATGAGATCAGATGGGTCAACCAAAGGAGTTCCTCAAGGATCCATTTTGGGGCCTCTGCTCATTTTCATTTAAATTATCCTGACGCCACCAAAAACATGGCAGGTGTAGTTACATTTTCAAAAATATTAGTAAATATGAACAACTCTCCTACCAAATCCCGAAACTAGCTGCTCCAGAGACAATTCATTGTGTAAGATGACACAGAAAATGTCCTGAGCGGTACATTTTCTGTTTCACAACTGAAACAAAATGAGTCTCCCATTCATTGTCTATGGAGCAGCTCCACACTTTATACCTGATGACATCACACGTTTTGAGACTTCCTTCTCTGGTTCCTGGCATTGACACAGAGCAGCTCATGTTCACAAATAGCGATTGAACTTTCCCAGGCCGGGAAAATAACATTGGAATTATTCATTTAGGTGGTGCTCCCCTTTAGTACACACTATTGGTCAAACACTAATTTAATAAATATTATACAAAAATCTATTACGGTGCAGAAGAGACAAAAGCTTGATAATGGATGTTTCTGCCAACATTTTCTAAAATGAACTGCTTATTTCTCTCTACAAAACAACTGTGCAACTCCAGTATGGTTACGCCATGTTTCAGTTTCAGGGTATGGAAGTTAGGCAACTAACAACAGCTGGTTTGGGGGATAGCAACTGCATGTGGTGACGGTTTGTAAAAGACAACTTGTTGGTCTGCAGCAGAATGCCAAAGGACCTCCAGCACGAGAGGCTGCATGTGCTCCACGCCTTTTCTACACCTTCACATTACTTTACACTTCGGTTCTGAAAGGCCACGCTGCTTCCTGCGCCGCACGTTGGCAGCAGATGCAAACCATGCACTGCAGAATCCTGCCGTGAATGTGAACATAATTCACATCTCGGCTGGTTAACACCCCACCATAAGCAGGTATCTGCAGTTAAAAGGTAGCTCAATAAGTGTGATGTGCAGTCAAATCAGTTAACACACACACACACACACACTGTAGATCTACGTAGAGCATCACATGTGGGTTGTGCATATGTTAATTCCCTGGTGATTCTTCTTGAACAGATGACATATTTTTATATGATGCTGCTGATTCATATCATCACTTTTCAGTGCTCTTTTTGATGTTGAATTTGTACTTTAGAACAGGCTTGCTCTCAGTTTGGGGTTTTGAGGAAGTCATTTGTAGAGAGAGAGTAAACACAGCCGACTCATTTTGCTCTTGGTTTCGTTGCAGGTGCTCAGTACAATGTTATAATGAGGTGGGTTGGTTTGTCTGAGAGAGGAATTTGACATTTACTTTTTTATTTACATAACCCCTGTCAGAAAATATGACTTCGTGACGTCTTTGCTACAAATACTTTATGAAGCATCAGGGAAAGAACTGCAGGGAAAAAACAGACAAGATATTTATCTCAACCGTTGTCCACGTGTGATCACACTTGTACATCAACTGAAACAAAGCCCAGGTGAAGACAGACTAAAGAGTTCAGCAGAGGTCACGTCTTCACGCTGATGGTGAAGCTCAAAGACCAGCAAAGCCACCGCCGAGCCGCCAACGAAACCACAGAGCAACACGGGTGTGTACTCTGTGCAAAGTACAGTTTGACACTTCTGCTTGTTGTGGAAACACTACAACACCAGTATAGGGAACTGGAGCTGGGACAGGTAATCAGCAACAGGAACTGTGTTGATCATCACTTAAAGCCAAAACGCCAAACGTTACAGAGTTGTAAACATATACAGAAAATAATGAATAATACTAAATAAAGTAAATAACTTGAAAACTAAATGAAGAGATAAATAGATACATAAATAAATATTATGTCCGAAAAATAATAGGCAGAAGTTAACACTTTTATGGTCGGACCAATAATGAGCATCTGCTGCTTTTCATTTTCTTATTGCATAATAAATGAATCATCGTTGGGTTTTTACTGCTGCTTGGACCAAAACTAAATGTGCTCTTTGTATGAAGAAATTGTGATGAATTTTAACTATCTTCTACAGTGTAGTACATATGTTTATTTGCTAATTGACCTCTTCATATGCTTTATTTTACATTTGTTAATTCCATTTTACTGAACTGTGTCCCTTGCTGATATTCTCGCCACTGACATTGCAACTGCATTTCACACATATAATTGCCATCTGCTTCATCTCTCCCTGTTTCTTATGTCGCCTGATTTCTTTTGGGGATTAAAGGAAAGCACTTGTTTTAATCTATAGTGGCACAATGTATCCATACACAGGAAAAAGGGAGAGTAATTTTTCCGGAGATACTATTATTTTCCTCTAAAGGAGTAATATTTCATCATTTTGGAGCGTAATTACTAGCCGTAGCCAGTAGAGTAGGAGCAAATATTCAGAATAAAATGTATTGGAGTAGAACAGCGTGACCACGCCCACTAAGTACATTTCACTAACAAGGACCACGCTAGATAGTTGGTTTCCAAAATGGTTTATTATCGAACCTGTTAGGTTCTCGAAGCGGAGAAAGAGTGAGGGATGAGGGATGAGGGAAGAGGGGTAAGGGATGAGGGATGAGGGATGCGGGATGAGGGATGAGGGGTAGGGGGTGAGGGATGTGGGATGGGGGATTAGGGATGAGGGAAGAGGGGGAGGGATGGGGGGAGGGGGTGCGGGATGAGGGGAGAGGGTTTGTGGTGCGAAAGTCGAAGGCGGGCGATGGGAGACCGCCGTGGCGTCGGGGGTGTTAGAGACTGAGTGGGGGCCGTCTCTTCAGTGGCTCTGGATGTCAGAGTCCCCAAAAGACAGCATCATGAAGATAAGTGTCGGTGGGCGTTCCTGATGACGTTAAGGTCGG
Organism: Cottus gobio; assembly: GCA_023566465.1. Taxonomy (NCBI): domain Eukaryota; kingdom Metazoa; phylum Chordata; class Actinopteri; order Perciformes; family Cottidae; genus Cottus; species Cottus gobio. The sequence continues at coordinate 19,251,702 of CM042227.1, read as the reverse complement.
AGCGGATGTAGGAGAGGTATGCGGGGGAGGACCAGCGGCCAAGCAGTTTGATGAGGTGGTCCGGGATTCCCTGGCTAGCGGCGGTGGAGGCGGCGCCGATACGAAAGGAATGGCCCGAGTATGATTCGGGGGGTATTCCGGATCTGAATAGGATAGTGCGGAGGTGGTGGTGAAACCAGGACCGTGTGGCCCCCTTACCCGTCTCTGTGATGAAGAGGGGGTCACTTCCGGAGGTTCGGCCGGCGGATCTAAAGTTTAAGTAGTCTAGAATAGGCTCGTACGGGCTAAGGAACGAGCCTAGCCGGAATAGGTAGATTAATTGGGGTGGACCGTGCTGGTTGTTCTTGCTGTGCTTAAGCTGAAAGGTTATGGTATCGGGGGGATGGATTGAAATGTCGGACAGGGTTGCGTGTCGTGCAGGCTGGTGGTCAGAGCTCTGCGTGGTGAACTCCGAGCAGCGCAGGAAACCGAAGAAGGCCAGCAAAAACATGGACTCTAATGTTTTATCCGTGAATGGAGACAGGTAGCCTGACCGGAGCGTGTGGATGCAACGGGCCAGGAGGTCCGAAGTGAGGGGCAGGCGACTAGGCGCGGGGCGTGGTTCCGCCTTGCTGAGACCTTTAAGTAGCATTGCTACGTGGGAGTGGGATGTGGCTGGACACGGGGTCCCCGAGGACAGTTTCATGAAGAAATTAATGCTGCTTATGTAGACTCGGATGGTGGAAGGCTTAATTCTGAGGAGGGAATGCGCGTGAGCGATGAAGTGCGTGAGGGTGAGAATGTCGAGCGACGGGAATGGCAGGCTATGGGAGGCGTGGAAGGCTTTGAAGCTCTTCCATCCAGTAAGGTACGATGAGAGTGTTCGAGGAGCGACGCTATTGAGGATGGCTGTTCCAGTCGAGGGTTTAGAGAAAAATCGTGGCTGAAAACGGTGGGACCGGGGTTGGCCGTGGGTCTGCGGCTGGTGCTAATCGCCTGAATTTCTGAAACGAGAAGCGCGAGAGTGAGTCGGCGATGGCGTTTTTGTGGCCCGGAATATGAATGGCTCGGATAATGAACTGGTGCTGGGCCGACACTAGGGTAAGTCTCCGTATAAGTAGCATGATGTCTAGGCAGCGGGATCGTCCTTTATTGATGATGTCTACGACTGCGCTGTTGTCGGAGTATAAGGCTATGGTTTTTTATGGACCACTCGTGACCCCAAAGGATGGCTGCTATTATTATGGGGTATGTTTCGGAGATTGCGGAGGAGGGGGTGAGGGATGCGAATTCTGGCGGCCATGGGGCTGAGAACCATTTTTTCCCATAGAGGCCGCCGAAACCGATGGATGGAGCTGCGTCTATAAACAGCTGTATGTCTTCTGGTGTGGTGATGTATTCGTCGTAGAAGAAGGAGATGCCGTTCCAGGAGGAGAGGAACTGTTGCCATAGTTTAAGCTCTGATTTGCACGCTGCATCAAGTGAGACTTGAGCGTGGAGATTCATGACGGAGGTGGTGACTGAGAGGAGGTGTGACAGGAAGGATCTACCCTGGGGAATGATGCGAATGGCATAGTTTAGGTGACCTAGCAGCGAGAGGAGTTGGCGTTTGGTGCATTTAGGGGCCAGGAGGAAGTTTGAAATGATTAAGGATATGCGGTTGATTTTCTCGGTAGGGAGGGATGCTTGAAATCGGACGGAATCTAAAGTGATGCCGAGGAATTCTAATGATGTGCTGGGGCCTGCGTTTTTTTTTCGCTGCGGACGGTGGGCTGCGGATGGGTGCCGGGGTTGCGTCTCGGGGGAGGAGGGGGGAGGGGCAGGGATGCCGTGAGGGTGCATGTAGCGGCCGGGTGAGATGGTGCGCCGCAGAGCTCGCAGGAGAGGGAATGGAGAGCTGCAAAGACTCTGCAATATAGCTCTGGGTCGATTGTGCCCCAGCAAGTGCCCTGGTTGAACTGCTGCACTCAACCGGCGGCTTCAGAGGCGAACGGGACGTGGTACGTGTAGAACCCTAACCCTCCGAAACACAGGGCAAGATCAAGGATTAACGTTAGATAGTCGTCTAGCTCGGGCCTGCGGTTGGGGAACGCGGCGCATATGACGTCCCGATATAGTGAGAATGCGTATGTGAATTCAGTCGTGGTGAGCTCCTTGGTCCGGGTGGGAATGGGCTGTTTTAATTCAATCGGACCGAAAGCGGTGAGCAGTTCTCGTGGGATGTGGGGGTTACCGGTGGACGGGAGAATTAGCTGGGCTAGATCTATGTAGTTACCGGCTAGTATCTGTTGCCTGAGCGTGTGCGACAGGGGGGAAGGCCGAGCGGGTGCTGCCGGGCGTGGTGGAGGTCGTGCTGTGGCTAAAGTAGAGCTGGCGAGCGGAGGAAAATAGGAGGGAAAAAAAAACTGTGGGTGAATGCTGGTGGACCTGTGGAAAAAAGGGGCAGTTTGTGGTGGGATGTTAGTGTTAAAAACATTTGGGTCATGGGGGAAGGGTTGGGGAGGAGGGGGGTCGAGAACAGGAGGAAATGAAAGGTTTTGGGGGAAGGCCCCGCCGCGGGTCCCTGCTGGTGGAGCGAGGGTGGCCGAGACTGGGAGGGCAGGAAGGAAGGAAGAATGAGATGCGAAGGGGTAGGGGGGTGCGTATGCGTGGGGTCGAAGTGCCGGCTGTGTGAGGGCGGCTGCCGTGTTTTGAGCGGGATGTGATACGACCTGACCGTCGAGGGGTGGCTGGACCTCGCGGGCCGTGCTGTGCGTGATGACGTCACGGGAGGGGCGGCTGACTCGGCGCTGGGACTCCGGAAGTCGATTGGTGCCGCTTCGTGCGGCCGTGAAAAGTTGGAAGAGGTGCGCTTTCCTGTCAGAATGCCGGAACGGAATGTTGAGCTCGGTGAGGGCTGTTTTTAGTTGTTGGACCGTCCACCTGGATGTGCTGGGCGAGTGGAGCCTGGCGGAGCGTCGACGTGGAGGGTGAGGGTCTCGGTCGTTCGGGTCGTGGCGCTGGCGGCTGGATGTCGACCCGGTGTGAGAGCGCGGGAGCGGCGATCTCGATCTTGGGCTGGTGGCTCCGGAGTTGTCCTTGGATCTCTGGCTGGGAATGTGGATCGATGATCGCGGCCGGCCTCGCTGGCGGCGAAGGATGAGCGGGGAAAGTAGGATCTCCGGAGTTGTGGGACGAGACGGCTCTATGTCGTACAGCTCGTTGTCCGACGGGGTGAGCGACAGTTCCGGTTCCATATCGGGCGTTCGCTGGCTGCTGTATGCTTCCGAATGTGGAGACAGAGTCACAGAGGATGTGGACAGGTTAGTCTCATTTAAATACCCCGGTGCGCGGGGGACGAGCTGCGTCGGGGGCGTGGTCCCTGTTCCTGAACTAAGTTTAATAAAACACCATTAAGTACGGCCTCCATCTCCATAAAAACCTCGCGCTACACTTGAATGAGCTGACGGTATGTAGAATTAGATTCAAATATATATTGAATCTAATTAGAATTGAATCAAATTCTAGTAAATATATCATCATGTAGAGTTAAATATGAACACTAAATAGAGTAAAACATAATCTGAATTATTAACTCTGAGGCAAGAGTAGATATTACTCTATTTAGACTGGGACCAAATTTTTTTTTTTTCAATTCAATTTTTTCAAATTTACTGTGTACATGGAAATTAGTGAAAATGATCAACGCTGCAATTTTGATTTGAATAATCTTTTGACTTTGAATCCTTCATCCTCAAACGGCCATGAGACTGTGTTGTTTATGAAGTTATGAACAGCTATGGTAACAAAATCACATTTCTTATTTTCAAGTGATTATATACTAAAGGAAGCATATTTATTAATATATTATTCCATTTCTGCAATAGATCTCCCTGAATGCCACACACTGTCCCTTTAAGACGCACACACATAATTAATCAAAGACGAGATTTTTTTTGTATCTTTCAAAGAATGTCTGGAGGGGGTCTTTAACTTTTAAAAATAAAGCAGCCAGTGATGGAGAGAGAGAAAAAAAGACAGACGACATAAAAAATGGGGACAGGTGGTGAAAAGGAGACATGCCAAGAGAAGAATACAGAACTTGATAAATAAGATAACATTTTATGTTATTTTGTACTTTACAAGTAAAAGTTAAACAGTTTGGAAATAACATCAAATATTGTGTAGCTTCAAGATGTGCTATGTCACTTCTTGAATAATTGCTACTGTTATTAAATATCTAACATACCTCTATAATACTTGTGCGTAACCTCTGCAGTGACTTTCTTCAGCCTCTAGAGGGCAGTGTGAAACAGGGTAAAGAGGTGTAACAGGAAGTTAAAAGGACTCTCCACAGGCCGCTTCTACCGGATCTAAATATTGACAAGTGAAACAACAGAACCAATTCATCTTGGTTTGCTTGATACTAAACGGGAATGGCACGTATAACACGAGATGATTTAAGGGAAGTGCAAACAGACAGAAGATATCTGTCAGAAGGAATACATTTATACATATTTATTTACATATATATTTATATATATATACAGGCGGATAATAAAGACCAATGATTTATTATGGAGCGGAGGACTGAGGCAGCCGCATGACAAGTATCAAAGAGAGGAAAACATTGCACAGACTGTTGTCATAACAACATATTGCAATGAACACAAAGCGCCATCTGGCATGAGATTTTTTAAGACACATCGAGAGGACAAGCAGAAAGAGAGTTATTTCCTGGGAATAAGAATTAGACTGAATGAGCAGCTTCCCGAACGACGCACAGTAATAAAAACATAAATAATGTAGTAAGCATGGAAGGAAGTGCAGCACCAAACACGCATCATCGTCAAACGAAATGTAACAGACAGATGACCTTTTTGTGGAGGGGCGAACCAGACGGCACAAAGGAGGAAGCGGCGTGCCGTACGGCGTGGGAAAGCAGAGACGCAAGATCTATAATGGGAATGGGAAGTACCAGTGAGGAGAAGTTTGGATTGCGCAATGCTCCCCAAGCCAAACGTCCGGATTCACAGTCGCCACCAGCTAACAGACACACATTAATCTGTATTCAACCCTGGTCCGGCCTGACCTTGAGCTTTTTCACCTGAGGTACGCGCTTTGCATCCATTAAGTCGACGTGGTGTAAAACCATCTCACAGCATCAGCGTGAAGTGTCTATTACCGCCGTCTTATTTCCTGTTTATATGGCAACTGCCTCAACATCCTGTTTTTAATTACTTCTCTCCAGCAGCAGATGCTTCTCACAGCAACCTGCTGTGGATTACTCCCCTGAGAACTAATGTGCTGTGACAGACCCCACTTTTCCAATCAATAACTCGCCCTAAATCTGCCATCTCTCTGGCTGCCAAACACACTCCCACTTCTAATGGCACATCATTTTCTTTAAGGGGGTTGTAATTGCAGACTGTGGAAAAGCTGTAGCCCTTTGTGTTCCGACTACGTGGATACTGTAAAGGATCTGAAGTACAGAAAGTACACTGCACAGGAAGTGGCTGGGGGCTTTACGCCGTTGTTTCAACCCAGCCTCAACCGCCCTCCATCACATTACCCTTTGAGAAAAAGAAAAAAAAAGCATTCAACTTCCCTGTTTTTTTGAGCTGAGCGCTCCGATAAATCGCCTGCGCCGCTTCATAAACCTGTTGGCGGGAGCTTGTCAAGATGTTTGTGTGATTTCTGTGGTGAGTGCAGTCTTTTATTGTTCAGGCAAGGCTACCTGATCTGTTGACCCTTCAGGCGGACGGGGGGAGACATTTCAGCAGACTTGTTTTATGGTCACTTGATGTGTCCGCGAGTGTTGGTTTCTGGACTTATTTGTTTCTTTACATGAATAGTTTTCTCTATAATATTCTGATATTTTAATGATCACCCACACTGTGGAAAACACGCTGAAATGTCAGACACAGAAGTCACGTGATTTATTATCAAGACAGCATCGACTTCGATAGAAATTTCACTTCCACATTGTTTCTCTCAGCCTCACAGATTATTCCATTCTGTACCGCGTGACATGTAAATATTTCTTTGTTTGCCATTTGCTTGCTTGTTTATGTGATTTTTTAATTAATGACACATCGAGACAGCCATGGTCTGTTTCTCTTCCTTTGTCTCTCGCAGTGCAGCTGCACAGCATTTAAAAATAGGTATTCAAATTAACAAGCAGCAGGTTGCGCAAACTGTAAAAAAACAGATATTTATGTACTAGTATTTATGTGGCCTCTGGCTTTTTCACCTCCTGGAAACCCTTAATGGTTTCACTTCTTTTTTCTCTCTCAAACACAGATATTTTGCTGAAAAAGTCACACTTGTCTTGTGTTTTCTAATGGTTGTTCTTTCTCTTCAAAGACTTCAAACTGTGTGGACTCGCGAGGAGTAACTTCTTCATAATGCTCAAAAGTAAGTTGCTTTACTTTTTTCTTATTCCTCCAATCATTTGAAACTTAAAATCAAACAGATTATTTGTCACGATCATGTATTTTAGTAGCTTACAGTGAATTACAGAACTATCCATCTTATATTTAATCAATTCCATACTTGTTGTAGATGTATAGAAACCACATATGCAGCCAAAAAAACACTTTTTCCTCATTAGGACCTCGCTAGTAGCACATGACCTTTCAACATAAGTGAATTAACAGGACTTCGGCTCCAATCATGAAAACAAATGGGCTATAAAGAGAAAAAAAAATGATGATAGAGGAATTGCTCAAGTGAAATAAACAGCCAGATGTTGCTGTACTCTGTAAGTTTCAGAATGACGCTGGATCTAAACTTCTCCAGAATGTCCAGCGCCGTGCGGCCCGAGCAGGGGCCGCTGGAGTACCGCATCGCGGGCCTGGTCTTCTACTCCTTCGTCTTCGCCATCGGGGTCGTGGTCAACATAACCGCTCTGTGGGTGTTTTCTCTCACCACCAAGAAGAAGAACTCGGTCACCGTCTACATGATAAACGTGGCGCTGGTGGACCTCACCTTCATCCTGCTGCTGCCCTTCCGAATGATCTACCACCACCAGGACTACTGGCCCTTTGGGGACCTGTTCTGCCGGATCAACGCCGCCCTCACCATCTTCTACCCCTGCATGGCCCTGTGGCTGTTCGCTCTGATCAGCGCCGACCGCTACATGGCCATCGTCCAGCCGAAGCACGGCAAAGAGCTGAGGAACATCCCGAAGGCCGTGGTGGCCAGCCTCGGCGTGTGGCTCATGACCCTGGGCAGCACCGTGCCCCTGCTCTTCTCCGAGGACGACCCCGACCGCGCCTCCAACTTCACCACCTGCACCAAGATGCAGGACATCATCCACATGCGCCGCGACAACTCTGTCAACTTCGTGCGACTCGTCTTCTTCTTCCTGTTGCCCATATGCATCATGATCGGCTGCTACATCGTCATCGTGGACAACCTGATCCACGGGCGCACCTCCAAGCTCAAGCCCAAAGTGAAGCAGAAGTCCATCCGGATCATCATCACGCTGATCGTCCAGGTGCTGGTGTGCTTCGTGCCCTTCCACGTGTGCCTGGTGCTCCGCTTGGTGGGGACGGGCACGGACGGAGGATTCAGCACATGGGCGGTCTTCACCACATTCCTGATGAACCTGAGCACGGTGCTGGACATCATCCTGTTCTACATCGTCTCCAAGCAGTTCCAGGACAGGGTGATCAGCGTGATCCTGTACAGGAACTACCTGCGGAGCGTGAGGCGGAAGAGCAGGCACACGCACACGGGCAGCGTCCGATCAATGAGCAACCTGACCGGCGTAATGATCTGAGATGGCCGCCGCGCAACGCACGCACTTTGGCACGATGCAACACTGAATGCTTCACTGTGCACACGCTTCGTTACGAAGAGGGATCAAACACTCACAATGAATTTCCGAGGCGTGATTCACACTCACAGTATGGGAGTGCTGCTGTTGTGGCAAAAAAAACATCTGTGTTTTTTTCGGAGCTGATTGACTCACCCATGAGACTTGTGATGTTTTCTGGTGCATCTTTGCGAGTGTCTCAGGTGTAACACATGCAGGCGAAAAATAAAGCTCACAATTATAGAAAAAAAAAAACATAGCCCAAGGCGTCTTGGCATTTGTTATTATGCATAAAGATCGAAACTCTTCTCAGCCACGTCAACCAACAAGTGAAAAAAGGGCCTCCATGGTGGGGGAGGTGTGGGGGGTAATGGTGGAAACAGGAAACTAAGGTGGGTTTTTGAAAAGGTTGCTGCTCTAATTTTGGTTGCTGCACCACATCTGCAAGTCAGTGCTGCACCGTGGCTTAAATATGACCATCAGCGCTGCCTGATGTCACACGCATGCTTGACATGCTGTCACCTCGCCATATATGTGAAGTCAAAAGCTTTTAAACACACGCCACAGCCGACCCGGTAGTTGCTGTTAGCTCATCCGCCAGGTGATGGCAGCATGGCACAGCTAGACCTTATCTACCTGCTTTCTTTACTTTTCGAAGTGGATGCTGCAGTACTTATGGTTCTATGATTTTGGGATCTTTATAGATGTGTTTTTTTTATTTGTTTCTGATTCTTATTATGTTTTCAACTGGCTTCATGAAAAGCGAAGATTTCAGTCTTAATTCTGTGAAATTCTGGTCCCACCTTAACACAGAGAAGTTGTTAACGACAGTCGTACCGGCTTCCTCAACCGGGAGTCAGACTAAAGTGTGTTGATGGTGCAATGCGAATTATATTGATTGGACGTTAAATGATTCAGCCACTTGAAGTGCATTTACAGTAACATCCTCAAGAGATGTCAGCGAGGCTATTTACTAGATTTAAAGCAACCGTAACCTGAACAGAGACAACCTTTCTTCTGCACAGGGGGACTTTTAATGTCACGTCTCTGCCGCTGAGTGTAACATCCTGCAATTTGTCCCCAAGTTATTCCCCAAATGGCAGACGAGTGACGAGATAGAAGGGTACTGAATGTGTGACAGGCTTATATCTACGAAGACACTCATTTGAAATGAAGGAGCAGAAACTGACGGTTTTGATAGCACAAACGTCACCCGGGCTAAGAATTTGATTTGGTGTTGGCAATTGTTAAAATAATCGTGTTAGGGTGTCCGTCACACGTACACAGTCTTGACTGGATTAGACAGTGACTCAGTGAAGCTGAGTAACTATGTAGTGTCTCACTCAATTAGACAGTCGAGGCGCCCTGTGGTGCGACCACATTGCCCCATAGCATTTCTCTGAATGGTTATTCATGGCTGATCAACTGCAAACAGACCTACATACATTGTGTTATACTGTGCAATTCAGATTCCCGTTGTATTCATGTTTCCTCACAACCTCATATAGGAAAACGCACTTGAGTTCCCACAGAGATAAGTTCATGTAATAGTGGGAAAAGCATACACAGCCCTGGGAGTTCCTGAGGTTCTTGGTTAGTCTGTACAGAGGTTGGACTGGGATTTACCGAGGCACGCAACCTTAAATCTGAAAAAAAGAATATGTATGGTAGCTAACGGGGAAATGACAAATAACGTAATGATCTTATTTGAATTACGAAAAAAAGACACATATGATGTACAAGATCATTTTACATTTTTTAGGAAAATTATTAATAATTAATTAATTAACTTAGAAAGACTAGACACCTAAAAGTTGCGTAAGTGAAGCTACGATGCATGTTCGTTTCGTATCAGGATGGACTCACACCAACCACGGGTGCTGCTTGTTCTTTGGATTGCCGACAGATAAAGAGAGGTCGCTGGATAAAAAACAACAGGTAAAATAATGTTAGTTATGCATAAATCTTTAGCTAAGTTACCTGGCTGGCTAGCAAGTCAAGCTAATGGCCGTGTTGATAACGCACATAGTGATGTAGTTCACTGAGCACAACACCAAACTAAATAATACTACGACAAACTGCCACTTTCTTGACTTGCAAAATTAAATTAAAATCGACAAACGCGACACAATCCAAACGGGATAAAAAAAAATATTTGTCTTTCAAAATATGTGTGGCAGCCTGATATAGGGTCCTATGGGGGACACCGGAAAGGGACGGCACTTCGCTTCTACAGCTGGGATAGATTTACACTGTGCTTAATAAGAGGAGGCAGGCTACACGATGTTCATCTCACATGGAATTCTGGGAACTGCAGTTCATCACATGATGATAGGTTTATCGGCCGGTTGGACTACAAGTGGATTTATTACAAAGAGGTCAAAGGTCAAATGAAACATCACAGGGTCGTCTATCTGTCCCACCTGTTAGACATCAAAGGAAAACCAGACACGCTGCTCACAGCAACTGGCATTTAAAACAATTAAGTTTCCTGTCAAGTCCCTGTGATGAATTATCCGGAAGCTTTACCCGCTGTAATTCTAAATCTTCCCAACAAGTGCCTTTGTTGTAGAGAAATTAATGAAAACAAGATTGTCTTTCATAGGAGCTGATCTAACAGCGCGACAGCCAGCTGCTCTTCTTTGGGAATAAAAACAGTCAGCATTAAACACAGCTCGCACAAAATACTTCTTTTTTTTTTTTTTTCACCACTCGTGTGGAAAACAAATCAGGCGGCGAGCGCAGTGGCCATCTGTTTTGTTATTTGATATGTGTGAATACATGTTGTAATGACTTTGTTTGTGAATCACTCGGCGCGGCAGAACACACGAGAGCTCTCGAAGTGCTGGAGTGTTCAAAGCTAATCATATAATTGGACACAATAGTCGATGACAAATGGAGACGCTTGGAGCCAGCCAGCTGGGGAAGTGAATATGTAATCATTGTAAAATCATATAATTTTTGCATATTTGAAGACAGCTTAATAGAGTTTGCGTGTCAGCACACTATCAAATGATGATCAGAGACAGTGCTGCTGTATTTGTTTTTCTGAATACTGGAGTGCTTTGTTGCACTACTCATCTTTATCTTGATTAAAAGTGTTTCTCGAGAGTTTCTGTCTTTCATGTTCGTCTATGTTCCATGCTATTTGCAATGTTGAAGCCGATGTTGGACAAACGACCCATGTGAATGTAAAAAAATGTAAATATGGTACAGTGAACAGCCTGCATCAAGGTACTTGTGCGGGTGACAGGACGGGTGACAGGAGCTATGTGTAAAGATAGTAGCTCCACTATGTGAGAAAAACACCAAATTACAATTAAAATATAGCAGCTGTAGCACCTGAACAGAACGCGTTAGCGTTGACAAAGTGAAAACGTGGTTTTATTGGTTAAAAACGACAGCTAAATTATCCAAAGTCTTAGCTTATGGCGCTCTAAGTTGTCATCCTAGAAATGCAAACGACGAAACCAACCTGAACAAATGTCAAATTATTGTTACAAAATCAATTAAAATCAATTAATAGTGGTTATGTGAGGAACTCGGCGGCACCACCAGAGGGTGCCGCAGGAACACTGGCCACAACGAGGATGTCTCTGTTTCTCTCTCCCTCTCCTCCTCTCTCCCTCTCTCAATCAGGAGGATGCGGAACAGCCGGGCAGATCGTCGTCGCAGCTGCGGTGCATCTCGTCATCAAGCCACCTTTAAAAGCAGACCGCGCTCCAGAAGCCATTGTCGGGAGATTGCACTTGTGAGGGCTGCTATTCTCAGCCCCAGACTCAACACTCGAGACGCCGCTGAAGCAGCGGTAGATTCCTGTTCACGAGCTGGACACGAGACACCGCCATACTGGAGTATTGCCAAAGGCCTGAGTATTTAAGTTTTGTTTTTTGAGAGACTTTCCGTTTATGTTTTGAGTTTTGCCTGAAGGCCTGAGTTTTTGAGTTTTGTGTTGTTTGAGAGACAATAAATTCCTTTTGTTTATACTTTAACCGTTGTGCGAGGTTTTGCTATTGGGTCCAGAACCACATCCTGACAGAATCTCCCGACCAAGACAAGGACCCAGCAAAACCTGGAGAGGATGGGTAGCCCACAGATACCCCGGTGGGAATGGTATGATCCCGACTCCGACGACGACGACTTCCTGCGTGACTTCGGTCAGGTGGAGGATCCCTGGTATGACCAGTGGAGGGAACCCCGGATGGCCCTGGATGGGCCCCGGGACTACGTGCGGGATCCCGGATACAAGGATCCTGAGGTGGTGGTGCAGCCCCCCCAGTTCTACTTTCGGAATGGCCGGTGGTACGTGCGGGAGCCGGGGTACCAGGATCCCAATGTGGGGGAGGATCCCGAACCGGATCCCTGGGCCGGTGCCCGGCTGGCGTTTGGTGGGCCCCGGTGCCTCCAACGGGCTAGGGGTTCTGACCCGGAGGCCAGAGCCTCGGGCCGTCGACGCCGGCGGAGGGGGCACTCAGCGCAGGCTGTGGCTGTGGGGAAGCCGGTCACGCCCGCTCCCTGTATCCCGTCGGCTCCCCGGCCGACTCCTGCTCCACGTGTCCTGTCGACGTCTCCTCCAATTCCTGCTCCCCGCACCCGGTTTAAGCAGCCACCAATTCCTGCTCCCCGTTCCCTGTCGACGTCTCCTCCAATTCCTGCTCCCCGCACCCTGTTGAAACCTTCCCAGATTCCAGCCCCGGTCCCAGTTTCCGCGACTGCGTCGCTCCCAGCCCCGGTCACCGTTTCCGCGACTGCGCCGCTCCCAGCCCCTGTCCCAGCTTCTGCCACTGTGCCGCTTCCAGCCCCGGTCCCAGTTTTGGCGACTGCGCCGCTGTTAGCCCCGGTCCCGGTTTCTGCGACTGCGCCGCTGTCAGCCCCTGTCCCGGTATCGGCCCCCGTGCCGCTTCCAGCCCCGGTCCCAGTTTCTGCCCCCGTGTTGCTGCCAGCCCCGGTCCCGTGTCCCGTCACGGTGGTAGTCCCGGTCCCAACTTCCGCAACTATGCCGCTGCCTGCCCCTGTCCGAGTCTCCTCATCCAGGATGCGGTTAGTTCCAGCCCGGTCGGCGGTCCAGCCGACACCTGTCCGGTCGGCGGTCCGGCCGACACCGGTTTCACGAGTCCCGTCGGCGGTCCGGCCGACGCCGGTTTCACGAGTCCCGTCGGCGGTCCGGCCGACGCCGGTTTCACGAGTCCCGTCGGCGGTCCGGCCGACGCCGGTTTCACGAGTCCCGTCGGCGGTCCGGCCGACGCCGGTTTCACGAGTCCCGTCGGCGGTCCGGCCGACGCCGGTTTCACGAGTTTTGTCGGCGGTCCGGTCGACGCCGGTTTCACGAGTTTTGTCGGCGGTCCGGTCGACGCCGGTTTCACGAGTTTTGTCGGCGGTCCGGTCGACACCGGTTTCACGAGTCCCGTCGGCGGTCCGGTCGACACCGGTTTCACGAGTTTTGTCGGCGGTCCGGTCGACACCGGTTTCACGAGTTTTGTCGGCGGTCCGGTCGACACCAGTTTCACGAGTTTTGTCGGCGGTCCGGTCGACACCGGTTTCACGAGTTTTGTCGGCGGTCCGGTCGACACCTGTTTCGCGAGTTCCGTCGGCGGTCCGGCCGACATCTGTTTCACGAGTTTCGTCGGCGGTCCGGCCGACCCTTGTTCCACGAGTCCCGTCGGCGGTTCGGCGGACACCTGTCCCCTCGAGTCCCGTCGGCGGTCCGGCCGACGCATGTCCCTCGAGTCCCGTCGGCGGTCCGGCCGACACATGTCCCTCGAGTCCCGTCGGCGGTCCGGCCGACGCATGTCCCTCGAGTCCCGTCGAGGTTCGGGCAATATCCGGTCCTCCGGGTCCGGTCAAGTCCCGTCCCCAGTCCCGTCCGGTCAGGTCCCGTCCCCAGTCCCGTCCGGTCAGGTCCCGTCCCCAGTCCCGTCCGGTCAGGTCCCGTCCGGTCAGGTCCCGTCCCCAGTCCCGTCCGGTTGAGTCCCGTCCCAAGTTCCGTCCGGTTGAGTTCCGCCCGGTTGGGTCCCGTCCCAAGTTCCGTCCGGTTAAGTCCCGTCACGAGTCCTGTCCGGTCCAGTCCCGTCCCGAGCCTAGGGTTGGTTGGTCCCGTTCGCCGGCACGTCCTCCGGAGTCTCCGCCTGGTGGCCGTCCTCCGGCCCGTCCTCCTGAGTCTCCGCCTGGTGGCCGTCCTCCGGCCCGTCCTCCTGAGTCTCCGCCTGGTGGCCGTCCTCCGGCCCGTCCTCCTGAGTCTCCGCCTGGTGGCCGTCCTCCGGCCCGTCCTCCTGAGTCTCCGCCTGGTGGCCGTCCTCCGGCCCGTCCTCCTGAGTCTCCGCCTGGTGGCCGTCCTCCGGCCCGCCCTCCTGAGTCCCTGCGTGGTGGTCATCGGGAGTGTGTTGGGCCCTCCTACCGGACCCCCATCCGCCCACCCTGGTCCGGTGGTACCGTGGACGCCTGGAGGCGTCGTTTGAGGGGGGGGTACTGTGAGGAACTCGGCGGCACCACCAGAGGGTGCCGCAGGAACACTGGCCACAACGAGGATGTCTCTGTTTCTCTCTCCCTCTCCTCCTCTCTCCCTCTCTCAATCAGGAGGATGCGGAACAGCCGGGCAGATCGTCGTCGCAGCTGCGGTGCATCTCGTCATCAAGCCACCTTTAAAAGCAGACCGCGCTCCAGAAGCCATTGTCGGGAGATTGCACTTGTGAGGGCTGCTATTCTCAGCCCCAGACTCAACACTCGAGACGCCGCTGAAGCAGCGGTAGATTCCTGTTCACGAGCTGGACACGAGACACCGCCATACTGGAGTATTGCCAAAGGCCTGAGTATTTAAGTTTTGTTTTTTGAGAGACTTTCCGTTTATGTTTTGAGTTTTGCCTGAAGGCCTGAGTTTTTGAGTTTTGTGTTGTTTGAGAGACAATAAATTCCTTTTGTTTATACTTTAACCGTTGTGCGAGGTTTTGCTATTGGGTCCAGAACCACATCCTGACAGGTTAGGCCTGTTGAGTTGTAATAGTTATTTTAACTTGCACATGAATATAAAGAATGTCTGTTTAAACTACAATACTTATGAAGGATAATAATAGGATAATAATAATAATTAATAGGAATATTAATTAAGATTATGAAGATGTGTATTGTAGCATAGTAGAAAGACACTGTGGGATTTATGTTACTGTGAAATCGTAGGTGTGAATGGAATAAATTAAAGATGGAGGGCATAGACACGTGGTGATAGGTCGTAAAGCACAGGATGGCGGAAACACCGGAAGTAACAAAGCTAGCAGGAAGTAGGACTGTTTACCTGAGTAGGCCTCCGCCCCTGAGAAGGGTTTAACCATTAGCATGCTATGTTATCTTGCATGCTGGGAAACTAACCAATGGAGAGGCCTTAAGCTCAGCGAATGAGAGTATTTAACAACTCGCGCGGACATTTGTACGGGGTGAAATGTTCCTTCTCGTGGAGAGCACAGACAGCTAACTGCTTACAGCATGGCTGAGAGTGGCCTGTGGACTGCTTGAAGCGAGACACCCCCGGCCGGGAACTATATTCTGATCATCATCATCATCCTTTTTATTAAATACTTTTTATTATAAGTAACGATATCCTAGACTCTCTCTTCTCGCGCTCTCCCGAGGTTTGAACTTAACAGGCCCAAGATACACGATTAGTAACATTTCGTCTTTCAACATGGCGCTGGCGGGCCGGCAGCTCTCACGATGCTAACGGCGCTAACAGTGCAAGCTACGGCTACAGTGCTGACAGAAGCTAGCTGCGTTTACCTGAGAGGGACCGCAGCACGGGCTTCCACGACGACGTCCTCCCAACCGGCGGTGTCCACTGTAACAGCGGTGCAGAGCAGCGGCTGTGAGCTAACCAGCGGGGCACATGCATCAACGTGCACTATCAGGCGCACGCGGCCAACTGGTTGTCACTAAAGCGAGGTTGAAGAGCGGCAGACAACCCAGCCAGAGGGAGCGTGAGTTCACTCTGCTCAGGTAGATATCTAATGGTGTGTTCACACCGAACGCGACGCAAATTTTTCGCGTGACCAGATTATGTAAAGTTAATGCACAGACGCGTTTGGCTGCGACAGACGCGAAATTTCGCCGGGCGGCGCGTTAGACGCGAAATTCGCGTGAGTTGAAATTTTCCAACTCGGGCGAAAAATCGCTTGGCGAAAGCCAATCAGCGTTGAGAAGCTCTGCGCGTCATCACCGCCGTCCTGCCGGTTTGAATCAAACTGTTGCTGATCCACCTGAAGTAGCGCTGACAGCGGCCGTCATTCAGACGCTGTTGTGCGGCTACGGATAATATTATTGACGGGAATTAACCACATAAAGTCGAGCGACTAAACTCACGCGAGTAACGCGGCGTGAAACTTCGCGGCGCGTTCGGTGTGAACACACCATAACAGTTGTTTGCTGCTATAGGCTAGTACTGATCACTATGTGAAATGCAGCTCTTTTTAATACCATTTAGTTTAAAACCAACTGAAATGAACATATCTGGAACTAGAGCTGCAACGAATAGTCGACAAAATCGACTACGTCGATTGTGAAAAATTGTCGACGTGGATTTTTAACGTCGACGCGTCATATATTATAAAAAGATTCAGAGCTGCTGGTAATTTTCATTGAGCATTGCAATGCACTACCGGAAGTGCAGGGGGCAGTATCGCTTCCATTGTCTATATGCACCAAGGCATAGACATACATACACCAAGGCAAAGAAGAAGAACGCTTTTGAATCATGGCGGAACAGAGTGTGGGAGAGCCGAAACAAGCTAGACCGAAAGCTTCAAAAGTCTGGGAATATTTTACCAGGAAACAAAATAAAAAAGTACAATGCAACATCTGCAAAACGGAATTAGCATTTCATTCCAGCACCACGGCAATGCATGAACATTTGAAACGGAGGCGTCCTGGAGCCACCACGTCTTCTCCCGCTGATGAGTAAGTTTAAGTTAACTGCCTAAGTAACGTTAGCCTTGTTAACTTATCGTAAGGTTTACGCTTACATGTTGGAAAACAGAACGTCTCATGGAGGATGCTTGCTAACGCGACTTCAGTTATGTTACGTGCAATGTAGGTATAATCAGTGGATTATCAGAGTAGCCTGTCTTTTCGTTCGTTTCGTTTTTTTTTTTTTTTTTGGGGGGGGGGGGGAATAATCATTAGATTAGTCGATTAATCAAAAAAATAGTCGATAGATTAGTCGATTACCAAAATAATCGTTAGTTGCAGCCCTATCTGGAACATGTACAATTGTGCATTTTCCTGCAAAAGACAGCAATAGGTGTCAATATATTCTCGTTACATGCATACAACCTTGGCTGGATAAACTTCCGTTATCACAGGAATCAACAGTAAGGTTTAGGCAACAAAATACTTTATTAGGTTGAGGAGTATCACAGACTGTATATAAGAAGTGGACAAAGTTGTTGTTTGTTGTTGTTCATGAACTGAAGTTTGTAGAGAAAATAAATGCTACATGTCACACAATATTAGTCACGTGGTAGATTAAGCGCACCTCAAGGCTTATGCAGAATATGTATAAGCTTGTTGTTATATGCACTCACTTGTCACTTGTCACACATTAACATGTACACCCCAGTCACGTGATGAAGTGGAAAATACTGGAGGGGAAGCCATGGGGGACTGCGGGTCACACATGCTTGACCAGCACCATATAAGGGAGACAATAGCACAGGGAAATTGGCGGGAAGGGAGACACCACATACACACACATTGATGAACTGAAGAACCAATGGACGTGAGCCGGTGTGGATGGACATATCCCGAGATCCAATCAGGCTGCGCGACGAAGGATAGCGTTCCGCCTGCAACACGACTCAGAGCCAATAGGATCCCTCGAGCTTCCAATACAAAACTTGAAGCACACTCTCTGTTAGGGGCCTTTTGTGTGAGAAGCGAACTAGTCGTGACTGCCATCAGGTCCGTGCACGTATTACGAATGTGATGTTTCTGCCTTAAATTGAGTAAATACAGTGTGGTCCAACTTAAATTCTTTCGAGTGTTTTATTGCACCGTCGCCCCCTGAATTATTGTTGTTTTTCTGCACAACAAGTTACCATACTTGGAGTGCAGAGGAGTGACGTAGAGAAGCCAAATACGGCTCTGGTAGCGGCAGCCCTAAAGCATACTCGGCATTATGGTCTATGTTACTCTAAATATGACTGTCATTTATTACATTTATTAAAGAAGACTTAAACTCATGTTTACAATATTTACTGAGGGAATTAATCAAGTGAGAAGTAGAGTAATTTTCTCATAGGTCAGTAAAGAGAATGCATGTTTGCAAGTTACGTGACAAATAAATCGTTGACTTCTCCTTTCACATGGGGGACCAATGGATCCATCCACCACCCCTCCCACACGCCCTGTGTGGGCTTTTGCAAACTTTATACTTCCTCGTTCAAGATTGCGTAGATAACTTTCTAAATGATGGATGCTTATTTTTACTTTTACATATTATATTCATAGGTGTAGCTACGAATGCTGGGTGAGAACAGCCTGCCCTGGGTGGGTCAATGTGGGGTGCTCTTGAGATGTGGCCCGCAAAAAAAATATTGGGTTGCCTATTAAATATCCCAGTGACTCAGTCTATCGTAATATTCCAATGTATTTTAGGTCATATGTGGATACTATAACCTCTAAAACACACAACCGAAGCAGTTTTTGTTTTTTTGGCCACCCAAATGTGTTGTTGCATTTGAAACAACAACGGAAACATGTCGCAGCTTGGCTTTGAAGCGCAGTCCCGTCCACTTTTACTATACCATTAGCCTTCATATTGTTCCCATTAGAGTGCGCGAGGACATGAAAGAGAGCCCGTAATGTTATATAGATATACTGTACGCATCCAGCCCTACCTGGGCCTCCCCGTCTACTGTACGGCATTAGCAGAAGGCAGCTGCCTGCATTTACATTGTTTAGTGTTTCTCTCAGGGCACTTTAATACACTGAACCTCTCCCCTGGTAAACTTTACAATAGGATGTTGAAGGATACTTCTGGACCTCCATAGGAAATTAGAGGCACATGTGCGTGGATGTAACGCTGCAACAGCCCCCTGTGATGCTGAGCTTAAGGGCTGCACAATAAGACTAATGGATTCCTTTCCCGGACCAAACTAGGCACATGAGCTATTGTTCTTATCGCTGTACAATGATATCTTATGTGCACAGTAGGAACCGTGTGAGGTATTCCTTTTTGCACACGGGGTGGCTTTGCTTCGCGGTTATCTTTTCCTTTTGGCAGTCGGAGTCTACTCCTGCATTGTCTTTAGTCTCCATTAAAAGGAGATAATCTACTGCAAGAGTTTCAAATGCTACTAAACCGACTCCAATTGACCCTGCAGTCAGCGGAGAACAGGAGAAGAAGAGGAAATGTATGGCCTTGATTACAGCTGTGTGTCTATTTTAGCAGATTGTGCTGCACACACACACACACACACACACACACACACACAGAAAGACACACACACACACAGAGACAGCCATTAGCACGTATAAATAATGTAAGACCCTCATCTCTGTTTTTTTTTTGTTTTTTTTTAAACTCTACTCAGCTAAGTGCCTGCACGGAAACCTTGGCCTTCTCCTTGTCAGGTTCTCCATAGATTAGTATAAGATTTATTTTAAGTCTGTAAAGCAGCATGTTCCTGACGAGTGCTCTGCTCAATGCATGTGGGAATGTTTTTAATTGTACCATGTGAAGTGGAATGGGAGCTCCGGTGTGTCAGGTTGTGTTTAATATTTAATCCGGTCTCACTTCGGTTTCCGGCATGATCCGCGTATCGTACGAGCGGAGCGAGAAGGCAACATCACAAGGTGGACAGGGAGACACGAGCGAAGGCGCTGTAGGTACCCGGGACTCTACCCGACTCCACTTGTGTCCCCCCTTCTCCTGCCGAGGCCTGGGGCCATCGTGGCGCTAGGAGCGATACCGCGGCGGCGGCTCATGCTAATGCACTCCATTTGGCCGGTGTGCATCTAAAGAGGCCTGAAAGGGAAAGGGGGAGGACACGTGTGTTTGTGACGGAGGGAGGAGTGGAGAGAGAGAGAGAGAGAGAGGCCTTTTCCCTTCCTCTGTGTGCACATCACGTTCTCCTCTCCCTGAGCTCAATTACAGGATTGATACTCAGAGAGGAAACTTCATCATGTCATACAGATGTCTTCACCGGGAGAAAAGAGGGACACGACTCATGTTGCCATTTAACGTGACACGTTCCTGTGCTTGTTCCAAACAAACAGAACGGAAAAAAACAGTCGGACTATAGATTTCATTACAGGCCAATAATAAATACGGAGTGCTGCAAATACTCACTGTCGGGAGTAAAGGAACCGGAGGCGGCCATGCCTGTTGGATGGAGAATTTAACAATTCTGCTGAGTGAATTAATCTAAAACAATAACTTGTAAACAATAATACTCTTTCAGTGAGCCATTCATGCTCCATCATAGTAAACGTTCTTTACAACCCAGACAGCTCCATAAAGTGCTTTAGGCATCATTGGGCACAACCGTCATTAGTCAGTGCCTGTGTGTAAAATCGGAGTAAAAAAACCACGGCGGCGGCGATGCGGCGCAGACACGAGCCCGTATCTATTTTACAGTGTTTCATTTCAAACGTGACACAAGCGGAGAAAGCGCACTCCACAAACAATGGCCCTGTTTTGCTTTAATTTGATTAGGTTTTCGTCTCAGCGAATGCCAAGTCCTGTTTTGCCTCGAGAACATATCTCTTAATCACGTTCCATCCAGGCTGCGTCTTTCATCTGAATCTCACAGCCGTGGCTCACGCCCAACTTTATTTCGCTGAAAGGTAGGGGAAAAAAAGAGAAAGCACACACACGTGCACGCACACACATCCAACAGGGGGGGTGGGGGGGATGCAATGACAAAAGCCCGGCTCTCATCTCTGTCACATAAAGTGATGTTTTGTGTTTAGCTGTGTGCGACTGAGGCGTGCGTGTGTGCGTGCACGTGCGTGCGCGTCTGTCTGCAGGGCTCAGATCCATGTTGTTTGGTTTGTTTCTCCATTAAGAGAGCTGTAAAGGAGAAGGAACAGATGGCTGCTGGCCCGCTCTGTCCTGCATCCTCTCACAACTGCCACACTTCCCGCGCGTCCATTAATCTTCCCTCACTACTCCTGCAGCACAACTTTATTAAAACAACTCAGGAGAGAGCGAACCACAAGCCTGCGCAGCTGTCAGGAGCAAAAGACAGAACCATTCGTCCACAGAAGAACGGCCTCGGATTCCTGGGCGCATCTGTAAAACAGCTCGGGCAGAATCTGCTCGGCTTTGAAAAGCAGGCTCCGCAAAGCGCTCGCCGTGCAGTGGGAGGCTCAATAAATGCTCATTTGAACGCAGCTGGAGCGGCTGTTGTTCGCCAGGTTCACAGGCACAGTTTGTCAAATTTAAACATGTGAGGCCCTCGCGCCGATGCCCGGGACGGACTACCGTTTCCTGCCCCCAGAGCGTACGTGGAGAATGCTGTGTCGTCGTAAAGTTTGACCTGAGCGATGAAAAATCCCATAAACACAAAATCTATAAACTGCTAAGATTACAATTTCTCAATGTGATGTTTTTTCTCTCTAAAATAATGAAATAGTTCCCCGTTAGAGGGAAATCAGAATGACCTTTGGCACAAATCTTCACTCAAAGTGAGGGATAAATACACCTGAAGCTGTAATCAGCGAGGCCTACATTGGCTGTCCTGCCTGATTGTCCTCACAGGAGGACATGTTTTGCTCTTTGAGGCGACCCGGTGCAAAATGCACATGTAGCGCTCCGTCACGACAAGCATTGTGGGAACGTTGCTCTGTTCGGCCCCGCGCTCTGTGTCCGTAGCAGTCAGCGGGTAAATTGAAAAATCAATTCCAATTTAAATTATTGGAATAAAGAACTCCAGGAGCCGGAGATCAAAAAAAGAAAAAGAAGAAGAAACCTCCCCCCCCCCCATCTCTTCTTCTAGATCCCCTTTAATTGGAAAGTCATTTCTTCAGGGTATTCTAATGGTTCTGAGGGAAGATTGCGAAAATAAAGTTGATGAGCTGGGGGGAGGGGGGGTTAATAGCGCTCGCTTGTGTTTGTGGTTGGTGTGTGTTCGGCTGACCCTGTGTGTTTTCTTTGCTCTGCCACACAGTCTTCGGTCTTCCCCTCCCTCATGACAGAGGCACCAAATGAAGACTAATCCAGAAGGCTCACACACACTCAGACGCACACTCCCTCACGCCTGTGGTCACTCGTCTCATCCATCTGCTGTCTGGGGGAGTGTCGGAGGGGGGCGGGGGGGCTCTTGGGTCAAACTAAATTAACCATCCCTCGCTCACAATTGTAAAAATGTAATTGAGTTAATGCAACCAACCCTGGTGATTTGGATACTCCTGTGCGGCGAGTCATTTTGTGAAAGCTCGCAGACGCCACTTGAGATCTGAAGCGTCTTCAAAGTCTCATGTTGTATTGATGCATCGTGACATGAAGCGGCTCTGTGGTTGGAGCTCATTTTAAAAAATGACGGCACTATTGTGAGATCAGTGTAAGTTATGGATATCGTACGAACCCTCTGTGTTCATTTTGTGGATCGACTCCCTTTATCGATATTTACTGTGAAGACATAATTCAAATGGTAATTTTATACATTGAATGGTTTAAAATCTCCTTATTTACGAGCTATGTGGAGATTAGGAACTGCTTGAAGTGGCAATAAACAATGTTTTTACGTTAAACATGGATCTGATATCCATCACCCCAGTTGTTCTGAGCTTTGGAGCATCTTTCCACAACCACTCTTATCAGCAACTGTGTTTCTGTTCAATTCTCATGCCAATTTTGAGCAAATGTTTGAAAAGTCGTGAAAAAAGAAATGTAAATTAGCGCTGTAGTTGGGTCAGAAGTTGTCGCTCTAGCCTACGCATGGCTGCAGTCCACCAGTGAAATGGAAGAAGAAGTAGAACCCGGACAAGAGGACAACGGATAAAGATCTTCAGGAAATTTCTGTCTATTGGGCCCATTTTGACCATTGTCCTTTTCTGGAAACAAAGACAAGCATTCACACGTTACGGAAATATCAGAAACAAGTGATTAACAATGTAAGTTAAGGCGTTTTCATAATCCACAGCGCAATTCTAATTTTTGGCAACTTTACAGCCAAAAAGCTAGAAAAAAACCACTGTACTACGTAACCAAGCACCAACCAACAGACAGCTACTTTAGTCAGCTCCTAGCTGCTAAACACAGCATTAAGCAGACAAAAGTGACAGATATTTACTTCAGGGGGTGGTGATGACCAAAACTGGAGCTTAAAGGGAAGTTTTTGGGTGGCCAGAAACAACTTTAGATGATTGTCAATGTCTCTCAGTCTCAGTGTCTTCTACCAAGTTCGCCATGTCAATAAAAAAAGGTGACAGAATACTGCCCCCAAGTGGACAGAAAATCTATTTATCTGTGCACAAAGCTAGCTTTAGTAATGTAGTAATTATCTAGCATGGCAGAGCAATACATCCTAAAAAAAATAACACAGGTGATGTAATATTATATCTAAAACCAAAGTTTACGGCAGTCATTGACGGTATTGATTTACCATCAAACTGAAACAAGCTACAGTCGCTGCCTGTTCATACACAGGCAGGATAATTGTGAAACCATGACAAAATAATACGCAAGACATCGCTGCAGGTTTTCTCCCTCTTCCCCTCCGTCATCTGCTGTTGCACATCACCCTCCCAGTGTATCCCAAGTGGGAGCCTTAAACTGTCCAGTCACAAGCCGGCGTGTTGCATCACATCCACGGGCCGCCACACTCCGTGCCGTCTTGCGCTACTCGATCCCACCTTCCGCGACCTTTCCGCGCTGCCTCGTTGTGACATTAAAGAAGCACTGCGCCGAGACATTTCCATTCAGGGAAACCTGTTGACATGGTTATCACAGACATCACAGAGCCCCGTGTCACTCCGAAGAGGCCTTATGAGAGTGATGGGGATGTTAAAGGGCGTGTTGGCCCCCACACTAACAAAAGGATGAGAGGATGTGAACACGCTTTGAGTGAAAGGAGAGAGAAAGCATGATAAAAATACATTCTCTAGAGGGAGAGAAAGAGGGGGGAGGGGGGTCGGCTCCATTTCCGCCTAAGAAGCGCAGAGTTAAAAGGTGGACCCTGTACAAATGAAACTCAATTTCACGCCACATTATCCCTCCCTGTTCTCTTTCCTGGCTTTCATTTTCATTAAGACCAGAGACAATCATAAATTAATAATTACTGCCGAATGTCTAAGCGCAAGGCCGCCGTCCCAGCCCCCTCCCCCCGCCTCCGCGGTCTTCCATGTTCACGCTTGCAAAATGTTAATTTAGGTAATGTGGCCTGGCCCTTGTCAGATAAAACTGTTTTGTAGTTTCACTAATACATAATGGTCTATCTGATTAGGTGACATTAGTCCTGTCTTTCAGACGATCGGGCTGCACCTTCCTAATGTCTCTCCGCAGACTCGGGGCAGCACTCAGTTATCAAGAGACATGCCGTATTACTGCTCTCACTAAATGGCCATCTCCCGGTCGCCATGATGAGCGAAGGAATTAGCTCGCCCGAGGTTAACAATCCAGTTGACACCCCGGCAAAGTATAAATACAACTTTATTTTTTTCTTCTCTTGTGTAACTTTTTTTCCAAGAAGAAAACTTGTCAAGATGGACGCTTTTTTTTTTTTAATTTGTTATTATTTCCCGGCTGGTCATGCGAGCACAAAGCAACATCGTGCATCGTGATGTTATACAGGCGGCGTGGGATGTGGCGGAATAATCCCGTCTGGGCGACGTCTTCGCGAGCGCACGTCAGGCCGAGTCACAATGTGCAACACGGCTATAATGCACATTTGGTATTTAAAGTCTGCGTGCCTCATGGTCATACTTTGTACCAAATTGAATTTATTACAAAAATGTGCAGTGATATGAAACATGTGGCTGCGGGGCCTCCTCAGATGCAAGAAGGAAAAAAAGGGCACCAGATCGAGAAATAAACAGAATATCTGAGTAATAGCTGCGAACGGCCCCACGTCTCACGGAGCTCAGTGTGGGCGAGCGGAGGGAGAGAGCGATTGAGTCATTAAATGGATAAAGTGGACGTCATGTCAGAGGTCCTCTCACTCCGGAGTGAGTTTAGGGGTGAGGAGCCGAGGCAGCCGGCAGGTTGAGTCTGAACTCAACCGGAAGCACGGCCTCATGATTGATCGCCCACTGGGTGTCATATTGTTCTTTCAAGGTTGATACAAACTTTAACCTCATTTGTTAAATAATACAACAAAAAAAGCAACAAAGAAGAAAAGCTTGAAATATTTCAGGCCTTGAATTTCCACAATGCGGCATTGAATTATGCAGCAATCAGTCAATTATTCATCTCCGTGGCTGCGTCACGGTCGTGCTTTAAAAAAAGAAAAAAAGCATGCAGAATGGGGAGTGGGCCAAGCGTGCTGTGTCAACACATTTCACTCAGAATTGCTTACTGGAGAAATTTGTCCCTCAATGTCGATTCCGTACTCCGATGTGTTTCTTTTTGAGAGCCGCACCTGTTAACGCTCCCTGTGGAGGACGGCCGGGTCTCCAGGTGGGAAAACAAACAAATAATGTCGCACCGAGAAACGGTCGGCGCAGATTATAATAATAACAATAAAAATAAAAAGTCCCACATTTACAAAACACAGTTGTGGGATAAATGTATGAAGAAGACAGTTCCATCACTTCCCATGCATGAGCTGCTGAGGGCCGAGCTGATGTGTCGGGAATTAGTGTCACACACTTCAAAGTACACATGGAATTTACAGTGAGCGCGGTCACACCCTCATTTGCATAGTTTACATAGCATTAGCCTACACGTTAAAAACAACAACAACACACACACACACGGGCACCAAAGACACACACTCTTGCATCCGCTCAGTTAAAAGGAAACATATCACATTTCTTGAAGCAAATAACAATACGCTCATTTATCTTTCTACAGTACGCCTGCAATGTTTTGTTTTGTTTTATTTATAGGCCGTACATAATCCATAGAAATGAGTTATACCACTTATGAGAGCCCCCCACACGTGCTTTCGATTGGATCAGACCATCAAGTCTTCGAGCATCGAGCTGCATCTGGAAATGTTCAAATCGGCGGGCGGCTCCTTCCTCGAGGAGACGCTCGCCGTCGTCGCCACACAGGAAGTGCGAGGTGGGAAGTGCGGTCCGGGGGCAACACACAGCTTAACTCACGTGGTTTATCATCAACATGTTAACTTTATTTGAATTTGAAGTACAATGAAGAGATGATTCGAGAAGCTATATATAAGTTATCAGTGACAACAGACCTATAGACACTCCATTGAGAACAAAAAGAGGAACAAACACATAGTGAGCATGGACACGCCTCCTCTCCTGATTGTAACACATACGTGGAACTGTTCTGCAGTCAAAGGACCGGCATCAGCTGACGCCTCGGGAATATACACAGGTGGGTTCAGCACCAGGAATTCAAAAGTCTTTCGGGGAAAGTAACGTTGATATCATAACTTAGCATGTTCTTTTTTTCCCTCTCTCTCTCCGGACATCATGGAACACGACAGAAAGAAAAGTGTCTTTGCGGTACGTTCAATTCGAGCGATGTCATCCAACGGCATCCCATCTCCAAGAGTTGCGTCACGACTGATTTATTTTTTTTTGTTTTAAAAAGCTTCGAGAGGTGTTGATTTTGAGTGTGTCTCATGACAAAGAAAAACAAAAAGAAGAAAAATAAAAAAAGTACAGTAAATTCCAAGAAATATCACCTCTGTTACAAAGATTACAGTACTATCGACAGCAAAAGTCTTCCTTTTTGAAAGTGAAATGTTTGATAACTGTTTTCAAAATCGGTCCGGGTCTCGTGAGTCGACCCCAGTGTTCGTTCAGCACAATATAGGATTTATTAAATATCATAATTCCAGGACAAACATTGACATGCCTGCATGCTTTCTCACCAAAATGGCAGCTATAGGAAAGAATGATGGCTCAGAAATAGAAGAGAAACAAAACGGTTGGTTTATATAAATGTTGGTATTGTTTTGCCTAATAGCTCTACTGCATACACAATACCTCTTAACGTTATATACACACACCGTGTCGGCCGCTCGGGTTCGACAGAGGGCGTTCCCTATCATTATCATCAGATCTTGTATGTACAACGATGGTAAAAAGGAAACTTGATTGTATTGTCATCTAGTTTAGAAAACATGAAAATCAAACATCAGTCTTCTCTTTCGACGAACACATGGATAGATTCACATTTTTTTTTCTCTCTCTCTCGCTCGCTCGCTCTCGCAAGGTTCATCTCCACGCCGCTTCTCAAAATTCAATTTGAAAATAGAAAAAAACAACACTTCAGTCGAATTTCTTTCTCGAAGCTTTCTCGCTGGCTGAGATACAGTATAAAAATCTTCAGTGCTGTGAATTAACGGGGTTATTACCAACAGTGTACCACGGGTACGTTTTGTTTTTTTTCATCTTTTTTTTTTGACTGTGCTCAATGTGTTTCGTCCTTCGCGTCGGCCAACCTGCTAACGTCAGAACCGGCTCTACCAACTCAGCGGTGGCCTCGGTGAGAGGAAAGGACTCGTTACTCTACATTCAGACGCCAGCGCTCTGCCGCTCGCAGCGTTCCAATCAACTCCTCACAAGCAGCTCCACTTCTCCTCCACTAAATCAGCCTGAACGAGGCTCTCTCTCTCTCTCTCTCCATGGGTTTTCTTTTTTTTGTTTTGTTTGTGTTTTTCCGAATGTTCCATTTCCTCCAGCTCCTCGCGGCCCTTATCAGTACATCACGGTGGTTTTCAGGAACAGTCTTCCATCTGCAACAGAGGACACAGGAGCCAAGGATTAGCCAACAGCCAACACGTCCTGATGACGCACGACGCACCGCTCAGGGTGGACTGCGCGTTCGGCGGACGATTTGGGCGTGAGATTAGCCCGCGGCCCCATGCGATTAAGCACGATTAATACGGGTGTCAGGTGGAAAGCAACCGAAAGGAGCCTCTGTAATTTGAGTGCATCAGTCAGGACGTACAAACGCAGTCGCACTGTTGCATGCATATTTCATCGCAGCCACGTCGAGGCGGCTACGATCAGCGCGCTCCAGGCGGCGCCGACTGCGTTTGAGACATCTCCACTGATGCGCTCGTTTGAACACAGTACCGCACTCGTGATGTAAAGCGCCTTCTTAAGTGACACTTCCCGGTGTGGAAATAAGTGTTTATTGGAGACGGCAGACATCCCCGCCGCTGCGTTATCTCCAGACACCTCCAACCTAACGAGCTTTGTCCGTTTCCCAGCGAAACGTCTCTTGTCTCGCCGTTCGCCTGAGCGAGCAGAGCTGGTAACAAAAAAAAAGAAAAAGCATCTGTTAGCTCTGGAGCACGTTTTGACGTTTATTACCTGCACATTTTGCTCTGTGGCGCGTGTGTGTGGCGGCAATGCCTTTGTGAAACACACCTCTCTCTAAATATTTCAACGGTAAAAAGAAAAAGATAACCGCGCACAACAGCGGGTGGTTGTTGGACATCGGAGACGACTCTCGACTCTACGGAGAACACAGCTGGTTACAGGGTCTGGAAAGTGCTTTTACTTCTGCTGCCACTCAAAGTTTAATAAGGTTATTTTCTATTATTTAAGATATTCCTTTTTCTTCCTCTTATTTCCCCACAATTTACAATCATACATTTCATATCAATTAGTCTGGTCCTTATTAGTCTGTGTTTTATGTATTGTCGTGCATGGAGAGGAGACAACAAAGGCTTGTTGTGTGTACAGTATGTGTGTTGGAGAGGACGAGGAGGGGGGAGGGGGGGGATGCACAAACACACAGGCTAATTACCCAGCACTGCCGTAGGTCTCAGAGGCATTGCACTATGGCTGCCTCTATTCAAGCAGCAACCAGCGAGTCCCGTGTAAAAGTCATTACAGCACGAATGCAGCCCCGACACACACACACACACACACACACACACACGCAACACCTCTCACAACGAGAGCAGACGACACATCACATCCCGCCTGCTCCGGCTTCGTGGCTGGGGCTCGTTCCGTCGGGGCGTTGATGGGAACGGAAGGCGATGTGGTCACCTGACGCATGATGTCATTTTAACGCGCCGTTCGAGAGGGGGTGTTTTTTTTTTCAACATCGTCACGAGAGAGGAGGGTGGAGTGAAGAGGCTCATCTCACTGATTCACATCTAGTTTTTTTTTTTTTAAAACCAAACAAATGTGGAAGCTTCCGCTCGCCGCACGCGACTCGAGGAGGACGCGGTGACGTCTTGTTTTATGAAAGGCCCATCTCATTAAAATATGTTAAAACTTTAGCATTTCTATATTCAAATCAAGATGAAAAGTTCATTAAAGAGAATAAATATTTCATTAGATGCTAAATAAAACAAAGGGAATTTTTTGGCTTCTCTCAGCACAAAATTCCTTTGAAAGATTAATTAATACATGTAAATTATGCAAATTATGCCCATGCAAATATTTTATGAAGACAATTAAGGGATCCATTAATTACAGTCTTTTTTGCTTCAGTGACATTCATTCATTTAATTTTAATTTCACTTTAACTGTTTTGATGTTTAATCTTGCAACAAAGAACTTTATCTCGGCGCGCAGGGGTCGTGTAAACTTGCCGAACACGTCGAGTGGGGAGCGGCGGGGAACCGGAGGAGATACTGATGGGGCGGGGCAGGGTGGGGGGGGGTGGGGGTGGGGGGGATTCGCGTGTGCACCGTTGCCAGGCAGTACTGGCGAGGTACGAGGTCCCAGTAGCTCGCCTGCCTGTGAAAAGAGCCGCGTTTCCCTCTTGGACCCGATTCAAAACACTGCAAAAGCAATTAATAAACACAGACTGTGTTAATATCGCAGAATTAGAGAAGTGTGACAAAAGACAAATAGAAATAATTAGTTCTCTAAAATTATGCCCTCATTATTTTTTTCCTCCCTCCTCCCCTCTCCATCTCTCTCTCTCTCTGCCTCTCGTTCATTCTCCCTCCATTCGGCTCCCTGAGTTTGGAGTCGAGAACATACCCACACATTCCTCTCTGCTTCCACGCGAGTGATAGGCTTGTTTTTTTCCCTTTCTCCCCCTCCTTGCTTGTGTAATTTATCAACATCATTTTTTTTTTGCCATTCGAGGTTAATTATACAGCGAGG
Organism: Cottus gobio; assembly: GCA_023566465.1. Lineage (NCBI taxonomy): Eukaryota > Metazoa > Chordata > Actinopteri > Perciformes > Cottidae > Cottus > Cottus gobio. Next base: position 19,221,719 of record CM042227.1, on the reverse strand, counting down.
CTCGCGGAGTGGAGCGGAGGAGACATGGGTGGCAGACAAATGCTTCTCTAATCGAACAAAAAAAAAAACAGGGACTGAGGGCCCCGTTCTCCAGGTTTCCTCTTCATCCCACTCTGCAAGGCGAGGTTCGGTAGGGAAAAAATAAAACTAATAACAATAAATTGATGTGGCCGCATCGCAGCGCTCCTAACGGAGTAGATCCCAAAGAATGTGTTTCATTTCAAGCAGTCTTAATGCTTTTAGGCAGCACGATGGCTGCTGTCGCCACAGAGTAAGTGTGAAGCTTTAACACATTTCATTTGACACAATTACGCTACAAAGAGGGCCGGCTCTTTATATGAGGGTAAAGAAATTACTGTAGTTAAATCATACAAATTTGGTATGAAATAAGGGGGCTATAATTAACGGCGTATCTGCAAGTTATCTTTGTATTGAAATGGCGACATATGGATTTCCTTTTTTTGGACATCAAACTGCCTCAGATCCCCGCAGTGACTGACTGACATTTAATTAGGGAGGAGTCACCATTTCACTTAGCACACTGCCTTTCTTTTTGCCCTTTCACAAAATATCCGTTCAAGTGGACTAATCAAACATTAAAGAGTTAAAGAGCCCAACTTGTTCGAGCATGCAGAGAGGAATATTTCCCACTTTTCACAGCGAATTACACGGATAAATTGGGTGTGGGGGGGGAGGAGGAGACCCTCCCACTGATAAGGGCAGCTCTGAGCGGACGCTGGCGAAGGCGTATTTAAAAAAGAAAAAAAGGAGACGTCGGAGTGATAATGAGGACATTCAACCTCGGCAAGGTGTCTTGTATCTGGGTAAACACAGATAGCAGGCGGCCTCCGGAAGGTTATCGCCGGAGCGCCCTTCCCCAAACACATACAGCACCCCCAAGGCTAACAAACAAACAAACCATTAAAAATGTACAAGGCTTATTCATAAAACGGATTGATTTGCCCCGTTTATTGCTATCAAAGGGGGGGATTTCGCAGATTTCTTTCTTTCTTTTTCTTTTTTTCGCTGTTTTATGACTCATTAATGCTTTCTGAGCTGTAAACAAAACACTTCTCTCGCATCGTTCTCCGCAACGTTTCGGGCTGAGCGGTTTCTCGCGATTTTGTTCGCGCCCCGGAAAAAAAAAAAAAGAGAAGAAGAATCTGTTTTCTGGAAAAAGCATCGCAGCCGCTAAAAGTCGAGCAAAAAGAGCAATATTATTCCTCCAGAAAGACCAATGATCTTGACCTAGTGCTGCGGCCCAGATGGTGAGCTGTATGCCTGAACAGCAGGCACAGTAACACTAATGTTCATAAACCGAAGCCGTGTGTGTGTGTGTGAGTGAGAGAGAGAGAGAGAGAGAGAGAGAGAGAGAGGGGGGCAGAGAGAAAGAGAGCAAGAGCGAGCGCCAGAGAAAGAGAGAGAGATTTATTGTCTCATCTCAGCCCTGTACCTTGTATTGTCCTTTCAGCATCTGTTCTTCCACTGCTGCGGTCACTCTCCATCTCAGGGGTCAGAGAGTCTGCGAGAAGAGAGGGATCACCGGCATTAAACATCCTCCCGACACACACCTATCACGGCTTCACAGCATCGCTCATTCAAAAAGCGCCGTCCCTTTTCTTTTTTTTCCCCCTCCTTCTCGAGCTGCGTCTGCGTTATTATTGGACGGGTTGTGCTCAGCATCCCTACTTGACTCAACACTTTGGATTAAGTATCCATTAAAGGTGTGGACAACCCGGCGTTCAAGCGTTTGCTGGAGTAAAGCACAGAAGAGTTGGTGTTAAAATCGACACCAAAGTGTCAAAAGGTGAAATTGTCCCCGTATTAAATTATTCATTGTCCTATTTGGGATTTGGTAGCTGGTCTCGTAACCCCGTCCTGTGTACTGCTGCCGGCTAGCGTGGGCCGACTCCAGGAGTCAATGCTGGACCCTGACAGTACATCACCTGTCATTCAGCAGGCAGCTCCTCATCGTACACATGTGTGTGGTTGGTTACGTCACACAGCCCACGACTGAAGCGCCCCGTTAGTTAACGCGACATGATTCACCAGGACCCTATTTTAATAATCAACCATGACTTCAGCCTTTAAAATTAAAAAATTAAAACTAAACTGAAAGTCTCCCAAGTTTTGACGCCGCTTGGACGAACGGAGACGAGTGAAGACGTCACCTTTGGCTTTCAGGCGCTGCGTTGAGCTTCTTCTGTTTTTCTTCACTATTATAATCTATTAGACATTTTGCAAATGAAAGCGATCCACGGAGGAATATCCGGTGGCAATAAGCAACAGCTGCAGCCCTGATGCACGGCGTGGACCTCACGGGGCGTGATGAGAATGGAGAAAGGACAGTAAACTACATCACCATGAACAAAGACGTCAGTTATCGCTTTCATGAATGTAAACGCTCCTGATAAGATAGCGGCGCTTATCTTGTTAGCACTGCTGTAAAATAAAACGCACATTTCGAATGGACACATTTGCCCCGCCCCCCCGGCCCCCGCCTGTCCCAGCAGTAACCCCGCCAGATGTCTGAATGAGTGAACTGTACAGTAGGAGTGTCTCACTGCGGAGCGTCTGACCGTTGAGTGACCGCATGCTGTCGGAGGGCGATGGCTGCTTCAGAGTCTGCTCCACCTGCTCTCTCCTCTTGGACTCGTACTCCAGGGCCTCCTGGAGTTTCCTCTTGGCCTTCTTCTCCTTCTTCAGGCGCTTCTGAACGATCGCTGCCATGGAGGGGGGGAGAGGGAGGGTTAGGGTTATTGCGGCTGTTGCGCTCGAGCAAGAAAGAAATTGCTAATTTGGTATAAAATCAATTAAACCTAAATATTTCATAACATATAAAGATCCTCCTTCATGAAAGACAATACTGGCTGCGCCTTAACAAACCGCTGGAGGGAATTCAAGCAAATTGAAACATTTATTGGGATATTTTTCACGAGTTTCTCTCATTAAACATAAACGACACAGTTAGCATATGAGGCCGATGCATTTAACATGAGACCGAGAGTGAGTTTCTCTAACTTAATGTGTATTACCAATTATGTCAACCGACGAGCGCGCTAAGCAGATCGCTGCGTGTGTGTGTTTGTGCGTGTGTGTGTGTGTGTGTGTAACCAGTGAAACACAGTGTCGGAGTTGCAGTTAAGGAGTACATTCAGAAGCTAGCGCGTCTACACGACTGCAGTCCGGGTGCGAGAGCATAACACACGTTTTAAGCACGCCCTCACACACACACACACACACACACACACACACACACACACACACACACACACACACACACACACACACACACACACACACACACACACACACACACACACACACACACACACACACACACACACACACACACACACACACAGGATCCAGCACCAGTACCTCTGTTCTTCTGCTCCATGACGAGCTGCTTCTCCATGGTCTCCCTGAGCTCCCGCTCTCTGAACAGCTCCATCTTCAGCTCCGTCTTCTCCAGCTGCACCTGCTTCTCCTGAGCGCGCGCGTTGTCAATAGCCACTTTGAGCAGGCCCTGCACACACACACACACACACACACACACACACACACACACACACACACACATGTATATATGAACACACAGAGATTGTATAGGGGGGGGGGGGGGGAGTAGAGTGATGTGGGCTATTTAAGAGGATGAAGTGACAGCAAACCACACTGAAAGTGTGTCACAGCAGTTCTTTGAGTTGCCAACAGTGGCGAAGCGGGACACGAGGGCCCAAAGCGCACCGCTGCTGCATGGTTTCCCTATTTCAGGCGCATCGCCACCTTTGTCGCTCCTTTTTAATCCGTTGAAAATCTCACAGGATCTAGTGCCAGAGTTCGTGTAATCATCCTTCGTATCTCAAATAGCGATGGTGACGCCAGAGCGCCGGGAGCGCACGGCCCCCTTTCGGTCAGGGCGGGGAAATTGGGAGTGCAGATAGAACCGAACGCGAGAGACAGGAAATGATGTCATCGCGGCGCCCAAGCGCCGGTATGAACACAGCTTTAAATGATAAAGCTGAGAGGAGGAGGAGGAGGGAAACGCTGCCACACTGAAGGTCGAGATGGAGCTCACCTCCTGGTCGAAGCTCCGGCCCGCTAAGTAGAGGGTAAGAGCTTTACAGGCGAGAGGTCAGCGTCTTCACTCGGCACACAGACTCTGTGTTTCCCTCGGTGCCTCTCCGACAGTCCTTGCTGGATTGGAAGTGATATGGAGGATGAAGTCTCCGTAGCACACGTAGCGGCGCACGGATAACAGGAATGACAATATCCCATCATGTATCAACTACATTACCGCCGCTCATAATACACTCCTGACAGTCTCTCTCTAGCGGAAGCCAGTACAGTGCGGCGCCGCTATTTCTTCGCCACAATTACTCCCCATCCACGCGCAATTATATCAAATGCACTGGGCTATATCTTACTAATTGTCGATTTCTTTTTGACCCCAATTTAATTCTAAGTTGCTTTATCCTAATTTTCCGCTCGGCTTCATTTTGTTGATTTGTACATAAATATTCAGCGTGCGGATCATTATCAAAGATGACTCGGTGGAGTGTTGGGAGCTCGTGGCGGCTTTACTCTGGGCTCTCTAATTACCACGCGGAGCCACGAGAGAAGAGGCAGGACTCGTGATGCCGGCGGTGCAAGTGCAATGAGAAGGGCAGCAGTGTGCACACATCATTACACTCAGACAGAAGGCGAATGCATTCATCTTTCTGACTGGGGGGAGGGTGGGGGAGGGGGGTAGACAGGTGTTGTTAAGGTATCCAGATTTATAGTCGAGTGTATCTGTAGTCCTGATGGCCACGATAAGCATACTGCTTTAAGACGAGGTCCTGGAGAGGGTCTCCGTCGGGACAATGACTTTTAGACCAGCATGTTTAAAAACACCTGCTTGGTTTTTTATTTTACCAATTAGGTCCTAATTGATTGATTGTTTGAGCGTGGACATCTAAATGACACACCTGGTGATGGTGGAGTTGCTTCTTGGTTGAAGTTACTACGAGGATCTTTCATTTTGTGTTGATTTTGGCGGCCCCTGTGGACGAGAGTGGTAGTGTTCGCGAGCACCAGAGAAAGCCTCTCATCTTTCTGCAGCAAGGGGTCTGACAGTCCGCTACTCTCGGTCCTGGTTCTGGTTTCTCTCTCGGTCCTGGTTCTGGTTTCTCTCAGGCTTCCCTTCCCTCCAGCGGGCCCGGCAATATGGCCCGGGCCTCCAGCAGCCGGGGGTCGCACGGAATCCGACCCGGTGGCACCGATGGCGATCATTAAGAATAACCACTGGCTGGTGGTCTCGTTTACTGATGTGGGCATCCATCTTAAATACATTGATACTGTTTCATAACGAGTTACAAGTTCCTCGCAGTAGCCCAAAGTTTGACAAAAACAGAAGAGAAATCTTCAATCAAGATTGCCTTGCAGCTTTGTTTTGCTGAGCTTTGAAACAAATCTCTTTTTTCAGTGGCTGGGGTTTGCTAAATTATCAAGGACAACAGCTGTTGAAGGCTTTGACAAAAGAAATAAGCTTGTTAGTAGACCTTGGGTTAAGATATCCAAGGCGATGAATGTGTAGTGTTTGGAAAATATTGTGGGGAACAGTTTAATGGCAAAAGTGCCATTACGGTTAAAGAAAAGCGATGTTCTCTGTTTGAAGGAGACGGGAGACGTCAAAGACTCAGTATGCATTGAGCATCCCGACCTCAACACTCTCACACTGCGCGTTAACAAAGTCACCCTGCTGCCTGCTGCCTGTAAGCATGTCTGAAGCTGTTTAAACAAAACTCCAAAGCGCTAAAGACGGTCTTTGAGCTCAAGTAAAAATTGGCAACATATTTCTTAAAGCGTATAGAATTTGATAATGTTCCACTTTGGCGCCCTCAGGTGGTGAAACAAAGACGCTGTGGCAGACACATCGTGGGCTTGTTCTAGAGCAAATACGTGCAAAACCCACACACACACACAGCAGCTTGCTTTTCCCTCTGAGGCCGACAACATGTGGGCCCGGCTACGTTGGGTTCGGAAAAGGCGCCAAATGAGAACTTTCCGAAAGTGTTCCCCGTCCTCTCCCACTATACCTGTATGTTGGTGAGCAGAGTCTCTATTGACGACAAGCCGTCCGGGAAGAGGAATGGTGAGGGGAAGCCAGGGGGCAGGGCCTGGCCGGCCAATGACAACCTCTCGTAGCTGTCTCTTGCGGTCGGGGTGCACATCGAGTTGTCCTCTGCGGAGAAACACAACAACATTGGAACTTGATTAATCATTCATAGCGTACCGTTTTGTGAGACCTGAAAACCGACTAAGTGGGAGAACATGCAAGTCGGTTTGAGCGATGCTGACACACGTCGGCCCTGGTTTGAATCGAACCAGTAGGGGGCGCCTGGCTAGCTTATTGATCTCCCCCAGCTCCCTCCCAGACTGACTGGCCCCCTCAGAGACCCCTTTCTATTGCTTCTTCTCAAGTGTGGGGTTAAACAATATCTACCGGGACATAAATCCAGCCCCCCCCCCCCCCCCATGCGGACTCCGAGATCAGAAGCAGGCCCGCGCTTCCAAACCCTGGAGGGTGCCGGCCTTCCTTTTGTGTACGCACGCACGGATGCCTGTCAAACCTAAGATGACATCATCCTCCATTCATCACCGGCGGAGAGGGGTAGGGCCCTGCCATCTGCCGTCCAGCCTCTCTCCACCAGGCCTCGGAGGAGGAGGAGAAGAGGGGAGCCGGGGAGGCGGGAGGCGAACCGGCAGACACAGATACAGCCTGGTCAAACTAAAGCAGTATGTCTGACACATGTTTTTTTTTTTTTTTTTTTGTCCAGTGAGCTTTTATCAAGCCAACAGTTTTGTAAGTGCTACCATCTTGCTGAGAGCCGGTTTATTAAACACATCCAGTCGAATAAAAGAATAAAGGTCTCTGCAGGAAGTCTGCGCCATCAGCTGTTTAATTGTTAATTCCATAGAAAAAGGGAGGGGGGTGATAGGGGGGGGCAAAGCTTTATTTGTAATGTGGACCCCTGGCTGCCTCGTGCACGGCACCTCTCTGCTCTCATCCAGTATTCATATCTGTTTGTGTGGCAGGCAGAATCTTGTACAAACAGCGGAGTGGAGCCGAAGCAGCCCCCACGCCTCTCCCTCCCATCAATATTCACCGCCGCTCGCCAAGTGCCGGGAACAGCTGGTCTTACATTAATTAGTTTAAAGTATTTATTTCACCCATCCTCAGAGCAGATTGAGCAAAAACATTGGAGATTATTTCGAGCATCTGTAAAATGCCCTGGAAACATCTCCGCGCCAAAAAGTCGAGTGTTAGGATTCACAGTTTAGGTTTGTAATTTGAAGAACGGTGTTATTTTTTTCCCTCCTCTCATTTTTTCCTCTCCGAGAGAGGAAGCCGGTGATATATGCACCGCTGGTCCACGGAGAGAGCAAACAACCTTTTCTCCTTTTTTTTCTTCAAATGGAGTTCACTCCTGTTGATTAATTAGAATGGATGGTTGCCTAATGGATTAAAATTTGTTTATAATTTGACTTCATGAAAATAATGAATTGCCCACTTTTAAGAAGCCACTCCCGTGCTAATTTGTTTTTGTTTGGCGCCGCCCTGCCTCCGCTTTGAGGTGGGCGTCCCGGGGTGGGAACGCAGCGCACTCTCCTTTACGCCGTGGCACGACATGAAAGTCCCATTTTATCTCAATAAAACCGCTAATCAAAGATCAAAAGCATTACAGTTGGCTCCGGCTCAGGTTGATATAGATGTATTGCGCGCATTATATGCATGCATCACCCACCTCCAATAAAATCACCATAACAACTAGAGAGGTTAGTAGACCTCAGGGAAAGGTCTGCTGTTGTAGCTTTGTAATTGATTTGTACTGTAGGCACTTTGTCCCTTATTTAGTGTTGGCATTAATCATAAATCATTGCTTTAACAAACTCGGGCTTCCCACTCAGCAGGCCTCCCCTCCAACACAATGTCGGATCACACGGAATATTTGATGGCTTTGTTGCGGGGGAAACAACCTGTCATGCTCTGGGAATAAAAAAAAAAAAGAGCAAACAGCGTGTTTTGTTCGACAGACTCCGACTACAGTACAGCACCCCCTTGTCAGATAACATTTCCACCAGGAGCTATGCATAAACACAGGCGTTAAAAAAAAAAAAAGAAAAAAAAAAGAGAAAAGAAATGGGAAGCTAATAAGTGACTAATTTAATCAATATAATCAAAACGGGCTTAATGAAACTCAGATGTAAATTCCAGCGGAACACGATCTAGATCTGTGGTTTCAGTAGCCCCCCCCCCCCCTTTTTTTTTCTTCTTCTTCTTCTTCTTCTTCTTCGTGCTTGGCTGCAAATGCTGGCATGTGTTTGCATGTTTATTTCTCACCATTGCGCCGGAATCATTGACTTCAACTTAATTACAGCGACAGGCGCTGGAGTGATGGGGGCCGGGCGGAATGGAGTGCTCTGTTTCCAGGTGATATTTCTCCACTAGCGGGGCTGCCAACAGCAGCTGTGACAGCCTCTTGTGCTCAACCGCACGGTAAAGGTACAGTTAAGGGCCCCCCCCCCCCACACTCCCCCCACCACAGCCACCGCTACCCCCACCCCCAGCGACTATGAAATACTGCGTGGAAAAACACTCGCAGGTCACCCCTGTCACAAATAACATTTCATGCACAACTGTTTCGGCGGATAATAGGAGCCACAAATAAAAATGGGACGCTGTAAATACAATGCATTCTGAATGAAATGCCATAATTTAAAACAGCGCCCCGCCCTCCCTCCCTCCCTCTTCGTCCTCCTCCACCCTGCTCTCAATAGCTGCAGAGGGAGTCCTTGACAGTGTGCTAGCAATGATGAATCACCTATCCAGTTAATTTTCTCACTCCTCATGTGTTGTGCTGCTAAAACAGGGGCCCAGGAATTGACTTGACAAACTATGAATGTAAGAAATATCACTTGGAGGGATCTGGGCTTATCTCCAATTTACATGTTATTAGATTTGTGTTGCAAGCAAGGCACTTGAAGCTAGTAAAGCTGGGGCAAAAAAAAGAGAAAAAAAGAAAAGAGGAAAAGATGTGGCACATGATAACTGGAGATAAAACATGTCTAAAACCCACTTGAAAGCCTTTGAAATATTTGATGGGAGAGTCGCGGGGAGCAGAGAGAAAAAGAGAGAGAGAGAAGCAGAGGGAAACTGGCCTGATTTAAAATGTGACAGACACACACGCGGCAATCTGTGGTAAATCTAGAAGAAACCTTGGGAAATTTAGCTGCAATCTCTGGATAAATAGCTGTAATTGACCTTGGGAGTTGAAAATGTGCCATATGTTTCTGGTTCCTGTGTTTGAAACTGGGTCCCTCAGGACAATTCAGCTGAGTCCTCGCACGGAAGGCAGCGGGAGGAAGAGGAAGGTATGGAGAGACACACAAAGAGAGAGAGAGAGAGGAGGAGAGGGACGCCGGGAAAAAGGAGGATATAGATGGAGACGGAAGACGGATGGATGGATGGATAGGTGAGGCTGAGGAAGAGCAGGCTGGAATAGAATGGGTGTGCAGAGAATGAAAGACTGACAGAGAGGAAGAGAGATAGGCGAGAGAGAGAGAGAGAGAGGGAGAGAGAGAGAGCAGAGGTACACTTGGCCGGCCAGTCAGTGTGATATATTGACAGGTGAAGCCTTTGTCCTTGCAAGCCGGTGTTCCTCCCAGCAGGAGGAACTGAATGCTAAACCTGCAGGTTGTCAGCGCGGCCCAACACAAAGCACGGCGCCGCTCCTCACTGCACAATTACATTTGATTCGACCTGCCACGGGCTGCCGACGGACGGCCTCCTTCAAATGGAGTAGTTATGACCTCTCGGACGGCCATTAGCCCGGCTAGCGCAGCATTATTGCGCCTGCACTTAACGCGCTGGATTTGGAAAAAGCATCTTGTCAAGGGAAATATCTCGTCTTCTGGAACACATGCAGCGATGGGAAAAAAAAGAAGAAAAAAAAGTAGTTGCATGCAATTTGAGCACTTTAAAAAAACATGAGCCCAGCTTATCTAGCGAGTGATGTCTGCACTCTGAGAGGTCTTTCTGGCAGAATACACTCAGCCTCAGCTGTGTGGCGGTTAGAAGGCGGAGCTCTCACGGTGTGTCATCCGCTCATTTCAATACATGTAGTTCTTGTTTTATGACTCTTGTTGAAATCAAATTGAATTTGTACTCGACTTGTTCATAATAAATCTACTGCAGGGCTAGATTGCCTTGCAGGCACACGTCTCTTAAAGGGACAGTCCACCCGAAAGAAATCAAAAATAAGTTTCGTTCCCCTAACGTAGCGCCATTCATCCATCTAGATAGTTTTGGTGCGGGTCGCTGGAGATATGGTAGATAAGACTGACCTCTAATATAATGGGACTGTGTGGCGCTCAACAGCAAAGCTCTTCCCCAGACACCAATGACCCGGTAACTCAAGACAATCCACAGGAATCATAGTGAGTTGGGTTCATGGAGGGACTACTTTTCTACACCCTCCCTCAACCGTATCACTGCGCTGAAGGGCCGAGACTCTCGCGCACGCAACAGCGGGAGGTGTGAACATCAACGCCGCTCCCCCTCCGGATGAGTTGCAACGTCGGCTAGCGAGTCGAGTATGAACGCACATTTTTTGGGGCTTTTTGGCGTGCCGCGTAGTCTTATCATCTTAGAAGGATGGCGGCCCCCAACACTGGGAAACTCACACCAAAACAATCTAGATTGATAAATAGCAACTACATGAGAGGACATTGCTTTTGAGGTGTACTGTCCCTTTAAAGAACCTGTGTGATGAATCCATATAAGACAAATTCCTTTAGAATGACCATCACTTGCATATGCTGTGCATGTGTGTGTGTGGGTGTGTGTGTACACAGTGAAGAAAAAGAAAGATGTATGCAAACACAAAACCCTCACACACACACACACACACACTCATTACACACACACTAATGTGCCCTCATCACATTTAAGCTAATTTCCTTTTCATCACGGAGAGAGGAAAATGAGTGTTTGCCCCATCCCTGCTGGGGGACAAAGTCAAGAGCCCCGGTCGGTTCGGGCTAGATTAACAGGTAACATTTGGCTCCCACTCTCTTATCACAGCGTGAAAATCAAACCGCGAGGTCTTTTTTTCTTCTTCTTCTTTCCTCTCCCCCTCTACCGCTCTCTCCTTCTCCCCTCCCTTAATGTTCACTTCACTTAGAGATGAAATCGCTTGCTGCACAAACCCATTTGGGGAGAGGAGAGAAGGTGAGCGGGATAATCAGGCTGGCCACTGGGCCGTGTTTCCTAAATGCTCTCCAAAACATTACTGTGCACAGGCATAAAATTAGCACCGGGGACCTTAAAATGTTGACATTTAGCATGACTTTTTGGAGAGTGACACCCTCATATTTTCTCGTAGGATATCATTAAATCTCAACTGCCCCGTGGCTGTGCCTTTTCCATTAATAACCAATTCGGTGTGTCACTTCTCCCTCTCGCTGCCGCTCTCTCTCTCCCTCTCTCGCCACCTTTTTAAAGTAATGAGTCCATTGCTTTGCCTTAATAAATTGAATCGTATTCTCAAGGCCACGTGAAGATAGAGCCACAGATGGACAGGCTGCGCGGGAGGAAATAACCATAAATCCTTTACTGTCAGGAGAGGCGGCTTCCGGGGGTGACAAAAGAAGACAGTCGCGATGCTCAATTGGGATCACAAGCGAGACGACAAAAGACACAGTTAAAAGGTTGATGCTCTCTCTCTCTCTCTTTTAAAAACTGTCCTTTCACTGGCTTTTTTTCTCCATCGCTGCCGCCGTTGCTGAGGAAACACCCGCTAATGATTAAATCCCACAATCCGATCAGAACGCCGGGCGATTGTACGGCGATATTCCACAAGCGGTACGCGGCGTGCAAACGCAACCCACATTGTGCGATTGGAGCGTAGATCACAACACTACAGCGTACAATCACAACCGATTTTTATTATCGTTTGTTTAATTGTTAGCTGGAAAAAGGTGGGGGAAAAAAACAGTAAGAGAGAGAGAGAGAGAGCAAGAGGCAAGGGAGCAGAATCCGTGTTGACTTCCATTCAGGAGGAAGATATCTTGTCTTTTTATGCGGCCCATGTCATATTTATTGCATAAAGGTCAGAGTGTTCATTTGTTCAAAGTCAGCGTTTTTCCCCCTCTCTCTCTCCTCTCCTCCATGTAATAAATGCAGGGGGCTATGTCATTATCGGACCTCTGAGGATTACGGGCTTGGCTGACTGTGATGACTGCATAAAAGCATACAGGCATACTTTTGTTTCTGCCAGCACGCACCTTCAAATGAGCTCTTAAAAAGAGAAACGGCAGCGCCGACGAAATGGCCTTTTTTTGTGTGCGGAGGGAGCGTCGCAGCGAGGAGAGGAGAGATAGATGGGGCGAGGCCGTTTAAAGGTCAGGGATCAAACCCTGCGTCCAGAGCTACTAGTCAAATCCGCTGGAGGCTCAGGGCCGGTGGAGGGCCCGGAACGTAAGCGCGTGGATCGGAGAAAGAAAATGACTTGAATGGATTCCTGTAATTCACCTATTGAGCTGCAGCTGTGGAGAGGGTGACACTCGGGGAGGGGGACATGAAGCCGAGGCACTTTGAAGCTGTTTAGATTGTCTTTGCGTATTGACCTGCGTTGACCGTGGCCGTCTATTGACAGAAGAATCCCAGAGATTAGACCGGCTTCGACTATTGATTGGGTAATTTGCCTGGATCATTCCCGTTTCATAAGGGGGGGATCATTTGCACTGTACACGCCACTAATCTCTCTGACCCACTAATCATCGAGCCATTTATCTCGCCCCCCCTCCCTACACACACACACACACACACTCTTTGTTTAGTTCTCCTTTGTTTGGCATTTATTAATTCATTAGAGCAACTTGGCATGCAGCTTAACTTCCAGACGGTGACGGGGGAGCCCTGCTAGCGCCCGATAGCAACATGCATTCCGGTGGAATTCGCCACCGAATGTGCGCCCCCGACGGTCGCGGCGCACACGCCAATTACATATTAATAATTAAGCATTCAAACAAACAGACACCGTAATCACTGGGTTTTTAATGGAACCTGCCGCTAATCCAGACGGGATGTGATGAGCTGCTTTTTAAATGACGGCCGAAGAACAAGAAAAGAGGAAACGGGGAGGAGTGGGGGGTAAACTTTAAGAGGCCTGGCTTAGAAGCACTTTCTCTACGGCGGCCTAAGCTCAAGAAAAAAAAGAAAATGGATGCAAATCCATTAGTAGCCCGGGTTTCACAGTTATAAAAATACTTAAGGGTTTTAATAGGAGCGACGTGTTAAACGCGCGGAAATCTGTTTTGATAACATTATTCATAACACTGGCTCGTGCGCCGCGTGAATTAATAACACTTCATTTACAGAACGGAAGAAAGCTGTCATGGTATTTCCAGTTAAAGAGATTAATTTTTAAACACCTAATTGACAGGCCGGGGTTAGGCGGGATAAGCAACACGCTCCGTAAGGCTGCAGCTGCAAAGTCAAGGTGACTGGAATACTCGGAGAGAGGCTTTCGAAAAAAAAAAGAAAAAGAAAAGCAGAATAGAGAGCAGATGAGGGAGGGAGCGGAGAGAATTAGTCCTCGAGCACTTCTCCCTCCGCCCCCTATTCTTCCTCTCTTTATTAGGAATGATTTACTCTCTCAGTGAAAGGATATAAAAGCTCAAGTATAGCGGCGTAATTATCGCGGAGTGAAAATTTAAAGGTTTGACTCACAATGTCCTCAAGTCGGCGAGCAGACTGCCAGCGATAAGAGCGCCTGTGTGTTTTTTGTGTGTTTTTTTTTCCTTTTCCTCTCTCCCCGACGCAATTGGTCGTGTTTTATGGGCTTTGCCGAGGAGGAGCACACAAACAGCACTCGGCTCCGCAAGTCTGTAAACATGATGGACTGTGGCGAACTGCAAGAGGGGCCCGGTGTTTACCTTGGCAGAGCTCGGGCCTGGCAGCAGCATGTCGGCGGCACCGCTTAATTACTGTTTACATGTAAATATTAAAATTATACAAACAAACCCCACGGAAATGTCTCCAAAAGTACAGAAATACATATTCAGGGTCAACCTTATCTGTCGGCAACAGTTGCCCCGCCGCTCAGGTGCGAATTGTTTTGAATCGCAAATTTCCTCTCCTTCCCCGCATTGTACATAATCTTCATAATTGTTTAACGCCGTTGTCCAAGGGCATCCGGGTAAATGTGGGCCCGCGATCTGCATAATAGCAGATGCTCGGATATGTAAAGCGCACCGTGTGTTCTCTCAGAGAGGAGGAAGGAGAAGAAGAAGAACAACCCCCCAAAAAAGAAGGTTATTGTTCAAAACAGGTTTTATCAGCAGTAAGGGCCGCGATCATTAATGTCTCCAGTCGAGGCCGTGAGAGATGATTGCTTTGATTGCAGACCTGCCTCTCCTGACTATATATATATAAATATATATATATATATATATATATATATATATATATATAAACATTGGAGCACCGGTGCCTACTGTGCATCTCTGGTATGGCTTAGTAAAGCACTTGTTCATTTGCAGCGAAGGGTAACATGAAACAGGCCTCAGCCTCCTGATGGACAGGGAGATTTCACCTTCGCCAGTGAATGATAATGCATTATTAAATTTGCCTCTCTGCTCACTAGATACACTTAGCTGACCACAGCATATTTATCTCCCCATCCGAGGCTCGCGTCTTGGCAGGAGAGAGCATTCTGTCACTTTTGAGGCATTTCAAAGATTAAAAAGAACCTCTCTCTTTTCAACGTCCCTAAAAGCATCCCCGCCCCGCCCACCCCCGCCAACGCCCCCCCACCCCACCCCCCCACCCACCACCACCTTTCCAGTGAAATGTGATTAGCAGGGGATGGTGTCACACAATGCAACATTCATGAGGGGGAGAACAAATATCCAAATGAACTCCCGTGTCCTCGAGGAATAGCCCCCTCTCTGCACCATCAGCAATCCCTCTCTCTCCCGCGTGCGCACAGGGGGCCGGTGGAGATTTGATTGATCCGCTATTGAATTATTTTTTTGCACTCTTTCATTTCAACGGGACGCACTGACAAGTTGTTTGATCATAAAGCATTATTGTCTGCCAAGTCACATTTCAGGGTTGTGATGGCTAATGATCTTGCCTCCCGACTTAGGGAAAGTCAGGTAGTCAGCATGTGTTTGAAGCCTGAAAACGGCAAGGACACCGGGGGGTGGGGTGAGTGGGGGGCAGAGCAAAACACTGCGCATTAAAGTCAGAAAGATGAAGAGAGTGCAGGAACGTATCGAACTTTTCTTTTAATGATACCGTCGACGTGGGTGAAATATTTACGCCGCGCGACTGATGCCTGAACCTTTACCTGCTTTGTTTTAAAACACTGCGAACGCATAAAGGAGGAGCAGAACAAAGACTACAAAGGACTGGAAATGCCTTCTTTTTCAGTTGTTGCCCTTTTCATCTTCTTTTCTAAATGCAGCCCCCTCTCTACATGAGCCCATCAGTGTCCACAGGTCCTTGCCAAAAGCAGCTGTATGTAATAGACTGTGACCCCGCCCCCTCCCTCCATCATTCTGACTGGGCACCAGCCCCCGGGCCCCTAATGGGGGCAGCATCCTGGCAAAGAGAAGGCATGGCGAACCTTTGTCCATCGTGGTCACGCCGGCACATCGGCGATCGCTCAGCTGACAGATGAACCACCTCAGACCCCCCATCGAGCTTGGGAGGACATCACCTGTTGCGTCAACAAGGGTGTCAGCCGGGGGGGGAAGTTATGAAGTTATATATATATATATATGTTATCGTATTACCGAGAGTTAAAATGTGGTTTAGGGAATCAGTTTGGCGACTACTCTCCAGCCGTGTTTTAACTGCAGTGGGGCGGCTGAGGGAGAGCGGGGGAATTAGTTTGTTGGCAAAACGCTCAAACTGCCACATGGTATCTGCAGAATCGTGGCCGACGTACATACATATGGCCCTTGTTTCAAACCCCCCCAGGGAAATAAAATGATGTCAACTGTTTGATGTCCAAAGTGAGTTTACAGCCAAAGGCTTCCGTACCTTTCAAACCCCCCCGTTTGTCAGCTACCTGCTGTTCTTCACGAGACAGAGGCTTGTCGGAAGCTATCGCCACCAACTTTCTGTTTGAAGCAATTCAATTAGTCACATGTGAGATAACACTTAGCTCTCTTCTAGCCCTCCCCCTTCTTCTTCTTCTTCTTCTTCTTCTTCTCCTCTCCTCACACGTTGTCTAATCTACGCTTTTTAACTTAAAACTTTGGACGAAAAACAATCAATTTCAAACGAACGGCTCCCCGAAAAGGAAAAGAAAGAAGAAAAAAAAACCCCATCTGGTTACTCAGCACCGGGTGACACAACTTTGGAAAAAGCTCTTTTTGAGACGACAACAAAAACAGCCTTTGTCCTTCATCGGCAGAGATGAACATGAAAAAGACGAGGACGCGTTCACAGGACGCCAGCGATGCGGCGTGAAGAGTCCGTCTCTCCGAGGCGCCAGGCTACTCGCCGTGGCCCGGGAGGGGGCGCACAGTGTCCCTCCCTACGCTGTGCGCCCCCCCTTTTTTATTTCCAAAGGGTGCGTCGCGCAAGAGATTAATTTAATGCTCTGCCAGGACCATAAAGATCAAACAAGTGGAGAGATATCATTAAACCATTGGAATGTTATCTCATTTATCTAAACAAACCGATGCGACGAACAAGCCTAATTAAAAGAGCTCGCCATAAACAAAGCCTCGGATGGCGAGCCCCCCACCCCCGGCTTTAACAATGGAAAAGCATTTATTTTATTAATCTAATGCCTCATGTATCATATCATTACAGTTCAATATATCTATCATTAATTTTATTCCCTTCACTTAAAGGTTTTATTGGAATTACTTTGGTTATTAGTCGGTTCTAATGTATTGGTTACCTCTGGATCTGGCTGCTACAATCTCTCTTATCTCGCTGCATAAACCTGTGCATGTTATTCAAATTGCCTCATTTATTATGATAGCTTCCTCATGTAAATTGTGCTGACTGCTCGCCCTTGCACAGTCCTCATTAGACTAATGAAAACCTTCAAACGAAAAAACTAAACAACCTGCCAAATAAAGGTCCGGGGTTATTATGAAAATTACAACTGTGGGAGCCGGGAGAAGCTCTCTTCATTAATTCATGCTCAGCAAATTGGTAACTAATTTAGTTGCACTCCTCTGCATTAATGGGTTATTTTATAAAAATGTTTTCCACAGCCCAAGACCTCTGGTGCGCACACTGGAGGGAGCTCAGAATCCTAATCAAGTCCAGTGACATATCAGGAATTGACAATCTCTGATAGGGACACGTGAGCGAGGGGGGGGTGGGGTCAACCGGGTAGAGCTGGCGTGGACCGCCGGGTCATTCACCCCCTCCTCGAGTGGTGCGAAGAAGTTACGGTCTGGTTTGTGTTGATTTTTGTGCGCGTGTGTAGGAGGCACTCGAGTTCAGGAGGAAGATTCCTGCTGCCGGGGGAAAAAACATCCGGTTGATTTAGTGTGCGGATACTTGGTTAAATATCCTCCTGTCTCTGTTTGTCACACACACACGCACACACACACACGCACACGCACACACACACACACACGCACACGCACACACACACACGCACACACACACACACACACATGCACTCACACGTGCACAGACAGTTAGAGGGTTTGTGACCCATAAATTCTGCTCATGATCCTGCTAATTATTACTATTCACTGCTTCACACCCTGTGAGTGAAGGTCTAACACTGATCTTCACGTCGGCTGGCCAACAGGGAACATACAGCCCAATGATTTCCACAGTGGTTTTAATATCATTATCAGCCTCGCCCCACCCTGCATCACCCAGCACGGCCCGCCCCGCTCTGCTCAAAACCAACAGAGAATACTGAGATCTATTATTTGCTTCACTTTGTATTTAATCCGCCAAGCTTTGGAGATCTTTATCTTTTTTTTTTCTTCTCCTCTTCTTTTTCTTTTATCCACATGCGCGGTGAAATTGTAATGAATTAACGCCAGCAATTACCAATACAAACATTTACTCCGCACAACGTGATGGAGGTTGAGGGTTTTGAATGTTTCCCTCCCAAGTGCAGAGGTAATGAGGAAGACAGCGCTCGAGATAAAGGGCTCCTTTTTTTCCCAGATGGATGTCAAAATATCAACAAAAACTAATACTTTTTTTTTTAAAGGCTAAATCTGTGTGATTTAAGTGTGCAAACATTCACCAGTTAATGTTTGTGTCCTCTTGTAAAGGAATCAGCTCTAAGAACTCTATTCTTTGCTGTTTTCACCTGTTTCACTGTACCTGCAGTGAATGGGAGCGTACAATATATGGTGGGGTTGGGGGGTAATTAGTTGGAAGTGATTAGAACATAAAAAGGTATTGCTTGCATAAAATTGTTTTTAAAAAATCAATGCACTTCTTCTGTAGATTGTTACTGTCATCACATCCTGCAGCGTGTGCTGTGGGCGGGACTCATCTCCAGCAGGTACACACAGTCTGTGTGGGGTTCCAAGAAAAAGACTAAAAACAGAGAATGCTCCAACGAGCACAATGTGTGCAAACGATTAAACACATCCAAACGCATATTTACACCGCAGGTCGCCTCGTCTTAAGTGCACCTCCGGTTTGCAGCCTGTGAGAGAAATGCATGAGAAACTAAAAGACTTGGTCGGAGGGGGTTTGGACCGGCTCGTCCTCGGAGTGCCATTAAACTGACGAGCTCGGCAACTGGGGTAAACAGGAAGCAAGAAGAACAAAGGGGGGGGGGCTGCAAATCCAGACAAAGACGGATACAATTTTACAACTGTATTCTAAATAATCAGTCTTAAAGTACACGAGGCATACAGACTGTTTTCTAGCGTCTACGTTTTTTTTTTCCCTAATAAAATTGGCGATATCTTCCGCTTCAATCTCCGGCCTCCGCTCATGTTGGGATATGAACTCACTTCCCGTTTTTCTCTGCACACCTGCAGACATTCCCTGCTCTCCGTGCACTATTCGGATTTACAACATATTTTATGTGCCTCGAGAATAAAGCTGGCTCAGTACACCCTGATGCTCGGTAGCTTGCTTCTCATAGCATCTGTTATTTTCATACATCGATTCAAATGTAACAAAGTCCTCAACTTCAAAACGCGCACCGCGAGCAGATGCATTTCTGCAGCGGAGAACGTGGAGAACCTTTCCCAGCATGCAGGGGCCCCGACTCACCCTTGTCGGTGTGCATCCTCTTCATTTCGTGGCTCATGTCGTGGGCCAGGTCTCCCTCCTTGGGCCCGGGCGGCATGTTGGGGGACAGGCCGAGCAGGGCGTGGTTCATGGACAGGCCGTTGTGGTGTATCGCTGGAGAGGGAACGACAGAAACACGAGGGGCGTTAGGAACATCACCGGGAGGGGCAGCCCGCGTCTCCACTCCGCCTTCTTTTCGTAGATTGGACAACACAAACAACAATCTGTTCGCTTTTTGTCTTCACCATTTATCTGTGTGACAAACGTACGTATCCTGTCTGAGGAGCTCTCCGTGTGGGCCGGCGAGCTGGACACGCTGCTGCTGCGGTGGGACGACGGGTGGCTGCCCGGCCTCCTGTGGTCCTCCAAGGAGGGAGCGGGGGAGGGACTGTCCGGCACCCGTTCCTGAAACCCCAGCAGCGCCAGAAACACACAACCCAAAAATAAACATCCAGTGTGGCCCCTAGGAAACAACACGCCCCGCCGGGCGCTACGTTTTGAAAATGTTTTTTTCAAACCCACTGAACCGTGTTAAAAATTTACCTTTATGACGGACGTGACCATTCTGGAGGGCAGACTCTGGCCCTGTGCTGCGGCCGCCATGTTGGCGATGGTGCTGAGGTGGTTCATCTGGTTCATCGCCATGGTGACGGAGGCCGGGGGCAGGCTGACCGGGATCAGCGGGTGCGGCATCATCATGAAGGGGAGTTCCAGGCCTGAGACGCAGGGGAGAGAGAGGTCTGTTGGTTACTCCACCGTGCACGTTATGAGTGGGATGCAGTGGCGAAACCACCGGGGTGGCAAGGGGTGGCAGCTGCCACCCTAAAAAAAATGCTTGCCACCCCACTTGCCACCCAGGTTGTCAGAAGTGTCTCCTATAATATACTATACATTTATATAATGGTATTATATTTTTGCTACTTAAGCTGTTGATCTCTTTGGTAACTTGTTCTAAAATCTTTAAGTTCCCCCTCCCCTGTAAAATGGTTGAGTCCATGAGTCCGCTTTGCTCTCGTCACCGTGGTTGCCCATCTCACCAACGTCTTACTAACGTCTTTAGTACAGTAAGGTGGACTGACAGAAAATGTTATAGCAGTTTTTTCTCAGTTTTTATTTTCATTACGTATGTAACTTAACTGTTAAGCTATAACATTGCTCTTGTCTGTTTTCACTATCTGGATTTGTATAACTAAATATATATAGACACCAGGCATGTGTGTGTGTGTGTGTGTGTGTGTGTGTGTGTGTGTGTGTGTGTGTGTGTGTGTGTGTGTGTGTGTGTGTGTGTGTGTGTGTGTGTGTGTGTGTGTGTGTGTGTGTGTGTGTGTGTGTGTGTGTGTGTGTGTGTGGTGTGTGTGTGTGTGTGTGTGTGTGTGTGTGTGTGTGAGATGCCACCCTTGAATTTCAACTTGCCACCCTTCTGCCACCC
This sequence comes from Cottus gobio, assembly GCA_023566465.1. Lineage (NCBI taxonomy): Eukaryota > Metazoa > Chordata > Actinopteri > Perciformes > Cottidae > Cottus > Cottus gobio. The sequence goes on along the minus strand of CM042227.1, from coordinate 19,200,987 downwards.
CATGTAAAATTTTCTAGAATCGCCACTGGTGGGATGGAACTTTGACTCAAGCCCCCCAAAAAATAAAACCTGCTGCTGCGTTAATTCAGCAATCAGTAATTCCCACCACTGAGATCCCCTTTAAAACCGCTGTCCAATAACACTAAAGCTTTACACTGACATCCATTAGGGGTCGGCAAAAAATTGAATAATTCAAATGAATCGCTTCTTGGGTTTCTTTCCATGTTAACATAATACACATAAATGTTTTACAACATATGTTAATAATAGATACTACTGCAATGATAATAAAGAAAACGGGGATGATAACTATATACACACACACAGTCATTCAAAGACCAAAGTTTACACAGCAATAAAGATGCATCAATTATGCCGCGATGAATTAAAAAAAGAAGAAGAAAGAAAAAAAGGGCACATTATGGAAATTGTCTCAATATTTACATATAGAAAAATATCTCTGAAAACAAAGGCAATCTCCAAAGCCATTACCCAAATGACTAGTTAAATGTGCTAATGACAAACAAGTACCGTCAGACCGCAGTATGGCAATGACTTTAGGCTAATTATAGCAGCCTATATTCCACACCAGAGAGAGAGAAGAAGAGGAAGAGAGACCAAAAAGACACTTTCAGCTCGCACAATAATGGGATTTTCATTTCTTTCTTTCTTTCTCTTTTTTAAATACGCACACAAATTATTCCATTACAACATCAGAGATGCCTTACAAATGTTCTAAATTATTCAATTGCTGTCTGGCAATGGTCTCCTAATTGGGAAAATTTAAGCCATTAGCTGTCTGAAAATGTAAAGAATGTCTAATAAAGATACCGATGGGAGGAGGAGGGGGGAGGAGGAGAGAAGAGAGTAGCTAGTCACTATGACTGTGGCCCTGCGCTGGGCTTCTGAATGGCTTAATGAAAACAAGCCAACTTTCAAAGGACATAAGCACAGACAGAAGGTCAAAGCTAGGTGTCTGTACCCCCCCCCCCCCCCCCCCCCGCTCCATGGGGACTTTGAACTGCCAGGATCAAAAGTGACTGGGAACAGTTTGGTCTCATTCCTCCGCCACTCAGATGCTATTCCTCAAAATGCTTTAAAGGAAAAAACCTCATAGACACTATTGGATCTGATTGAGCCTCTCTGTTGATTTCTCACTTCTTTTATTCCTCTCTTTCTTGGCAGCCCGGTTCAAGGTAAAAGAAATAAATAAAAAAGCAGCGTGAAAGAAAGAGGAAAAAAAAAGAAAGGGAAAAATAGTGCGCTACAGAAAGCCAATCCACAAAACAACTCCGCTCTTCTCTTCTGACAACACATCAGTAGCCAAAGGGCAAGGAGATCTGCATGGCGACGCCTCCAAAGAGAAGGACACTGGTTGGAAATGAAAGGACATGAGAAGTACTCCTCTCCGTCACCCCCCCCCCTCCTTCCTTTCTAAAAGCAGCATTGATTTCCATAAGAAAGATGGCATGCAGTTCCTCCGTGGAGGGTATTCCCAAACAATATAAAGCAGTGGAGATTAAAGGGAGGCGGGAGCCGAGCAGCACCTTGTATCAGCGCCTCCGCTGTCGCTCAGGCTGAATCAATTACCGCTCAGCGGGCTAAGCTCAATTAAAAAACACCACAGAGGGGCCTGATTGCGGGGGTACTTACTGTAGGACAACACGGGGAGCTTCGGGCTACCTATCAGCCTTTCAAGGCCACACTCAAGGGCCGGAGTGAAGAGCCTTATTCTGCCTTTGTGGCGGATGCATTACACCCGTTCAATCAGATACAGCACACACTCAGAGGGACACGTGGACTTGAAGCGGCGACGTTTCCCAGCAAACCGAATGGACCACTCCGACTGCCGCTAATCACATGTTGATGCTTGTGCGGCTTCTCGGGATGCGTCTCCACCTGAGACAGCCGGGTGGGGATGGGGGGTGGGTGGGGGAGACACTGGCCCCTCTGTTCGCTCTAAGTGGCATTAGTCCCCTTTCATGCCACCCCGTCCTAAAGCGCCGGTTCTCCCCATAAAGGCCCTTTCAGGCCGCTGTGGGGGAATGTGCCACAGGGCCGACGAGGGTCCACCAGGTCCCTTTGTTCCTGGCTGAAAGGAGCCAGGTGAGGAGGATGCGGGTGTATTCAAGGGACCTGGCATTTTTAAGCAAGACAGTCAAGTGTGTTTTTTATTTCTTCTACTTTCATTCATATGCCAATCCGTCCAATTTTCCAGCGTTTCTATTCAGGCCCTGAAGGGTCTTTAACTTGGTGACAATACGCAGGTTTTCTTCTCTGTTTTTTTAGAATCAACAAACATTAGTCGGACTCATTAATCACCTGGATATTGTGTAGATATTCCAGTGGGCAAACCGTGAGAAACACATTTGTCAGTTTGTGTTTATCTCCGCTACAGAAGTTCAGACCTGATGAGAGGTGAATTCCCACGAGCATGCCCCTCCCCGCCCCCCATCTCCCTCTCATGAAGGGCATAAACAATGCATTTTGGAGTAATTTACCTGAAGTAAGCCTGAGGGACCCGTGAAAAGGTGAACTCCTATTTACCATCATTAAAACTACAAATCACTTAATACCAATATAAACAGCTCAGCTATTGTGTCGCGGGTTCACGCGTGGATGAGCAAAGATCTGCATCGCGCTGGGGATGAATTGAATGAATTAAAAAAAACAGCCCTTGGTAACAGCGTGATAGAAAAACAAAAAAAGCTGTTACATCAGAAGTGAAGCGGCAACGCGGCGGATCCGATGCTTGAAAAGCGGAAAAGCGGAAAAAAAGGAAGAAAGAAAAAAGATTGAATGTTGAATGCTTTAAAAATGATTAAAAAAAAAGAGCGCAGTAATTTATTTTTCGATGACAGAAATGATAACCTGCAGTGATTTGTGCTGCAGTTAATCTTCATCTAAACAGGACTTGAGCCTTTCTGGACGTCTCACCCTGCGGAGGAAAATAAGGGAGAGAGAAAAAAAAGAGGAACTAAGCCGCTTGTCATTGAAAAAGGTACGGCGCTAGCAGCCAGCCCCCTTACCCTTAACTCTGTTGTGGACAGATTTCCCCTGACAAAAATTAAACTAGCTCCTACTTGGCACTTTATTATCTCTTCAAGTGAATGATTTATTGTTTGTGGAGCGAAAGAACCAAAGAGAGGGGGGGGAGATTACATTTCCAGCCAAAGCTCAGGCCTGATGTCGTTTTTTTTTTTTACACCCTATGTCCAGGCAGAAAAGAAGAAAGAAAGAAAAAAGCCTCCCGACAAACAATAATGTCAGCTGTAATTGATCGGAGGTCGCCGGCTGGGCCCTGCAGTAAAAGCGCACTATTTAAGCGACAATCGGCCCGGCGCTCTTCAGACGCTGGCTAATGAAGCTGTCTGTCTGGGCTATTTACCTTCTCTTAAATGGAAGGGGAGAGATGTACTGTAAGAGACAGGGCTGGAGAGGATCTGCCTCCCGCTCCCCGTGAAATAGGACCTGCACAAGCCTCAGGAATGTATAATTGGTTGGCGCAGCCAAAGCCTCGGATCCGCTGCTAATTAAATGACTTGTTTAAAGCCTATCTGTCTTTGTTTGGGAGGCTCTGGGCTTCAGAACAATGCATTGTAAATGCTGTTGTCAAACAAACATTCCTGGTTATCCTTTGATTCCAATTGAACGAGACAAAGGGCTGACTTGCTCGGCGCTAAGCCTTTCCGGGTTTTCCCCTCGTCGAGTCGGGTGCTCCTTCCCTTCCCTCCGATCTGTCGGACCAGAACAGGACCATTTCGGATTGAGCAGCTAAATGGGCAAAACAATCTCAGCCTTTTCTGCTCCCTAATTGCGCTTGTAAAGTGGCCCCATGTCGTGCGCGCATTCCTCCAACAAAGGTGAGGCGGCGGCGGCGGCGTGCGGAACGCCGGGTCTTTGTTGCGGCTGCGTCGAGGGCTTTCGCGGAAATGAACCGCTCGTGAAAAAGATTCAAAAACGCCCTGTCACGCGGCGAGACGTTGAGAGGTCTCCCCGCAAACGCTAATCATCTTTACTACTACAACTATTAATCTCCTCCGGAAAAAAAAGAAGAAACAAAATCAGAAGCACCGCCACGTGAGGCGGGAGGGAAGCCTCGCAGCCATGAGATCAAACGTGAGACGCGGCCTCCATAAATATGTTGTCTGGCAATCGTGGTGCCACTTAACACAACGCAAGCGCATGCTTACATACGCGCGGGAACACAACTGTTCACACACACACGTGCAAACAAGAAAAAAACTAAAAAAACAGACACACACAGATGGCAGGTTCAGTCAAGGCTGGTGAGTCCTGTTTCTCATTAAAATGTGTGTGTGTGTGTGTGTGGGGGGAGGTATTGGGCTTTGATGTAGCCACCCACAGCTCCTCAGTGTCACTGAATGAAACTTTGAAGCCCTTTTATTTGTGTGTGTGTGTGTGTTTACGCAGTTAATGTTGATAATAAAGCAAACATCTTGCCTTTGTTAAATACCTGCTGTACACTCACGTCCGCACACAAAGAGCCGCATTAAAAGGCATGCAGTCTGATAACAAGGTAAACATGGGCGCGTACACACTCAGACGGATATGTATAGGTATGTACACACACACACACACACACACAACGAACACGGAGCCAAACAAAATGTAAAGAAGAAAGGGAAAAAAACAGAACACGTGCAAACAATATCCTTTACAATCGGAGAGCAGCAATGATTGGACCCGCTTCAAGCGGAACGTTCTCATCGGCGGACGGAGAGAGACGCGCTCTCCCGGTGATTCAGGTGGGCGAAGGCTTCCCTGCCAAGGTGCCGAATGCAACGCAGCGTATGAGAACGCTTGATAAGAAAAAAACACGGGCCGGTTTGATGAGGCAACGTAATTGCTTCCCTACCCCGACCTGCCGGAGTGTAACATGTGGCAGGAGTTATGGAGGAGGCAGACAGAGGTGTTTGTCCTTTAAGTGTATAAAAATCTAAAGCAGGCAACTTTTATGGGATAATTCCAATCCTCGCCTCTAATGGCACGCATTCCTCGTGAAAATTGAAAGATCAATCATCCCCCCCTCCCGCCCCCCGACGGATCCGTTGCGAAGAAAGTTCTTCCCGTCTATTCGAGGGGAGAGAAATGCGAGACACGTCTCGCCTCCCCCGCCTCACCCCACCGTCTCCCCCACCCCCCGCAACCAGCCCCCGTGTTTTAGCTGTCTATTTGTCTCTTTGCTGAAAATGTTAACAAACGGCGGCCATAATCAAGCCATATGCTTGCATGTGGCAAATCTCATTACAGTAAATGACCTTTACCAACCCATGCCAACATCCGTGTGCTTGACAACACACAGCGTATAGGGTGAGGGTGTGTGTGTGTGTGTGTGTGTGTGTGTGTGAGGGGGGGGAGAGAGACAGACAATGGCAGGTTTGTAGATGCGTGGGCTAAGGGGGGGGGCCTTGGACAGCCGAGGGCCTTCAGGGCACATTAGCGGGGTTCGCCGTCCGCTCCTCTAATTTGGGCCGGAACCAAGCTCACTTTACATTTGTCACACATCACTCCTGATAAAGACGCAGCATCGGCATAGGCCGCGAGCAGGAGAGGAGGAGAGGAGAGGAGAGGAGAGGAGAGGAGGAGAGGAGAGGAGAGGAGAGGAGAGGAGAGGAGGAGAGGAGAGGAGAGGAGAGGAGAGGAGAGGAGAGGAGAGGAGGAGAGGAGAGGAGAGGAGAGGAGAGGAGAGGAGAGGAGAGGAGAGGAGAGGAGAGGAGAGGAGAGGAGAGATATCACAAGCAGCTGTTACTACTGCGGGTGCAATATATTCAAGCCCAATCAATAAAGCTCCTACAGACAGCGACACCCAAGCAGACAGAGGAATCATTTTCATCTGATACTTAGCAAAGGCTCCCCTTTTAAAAAGATTGCTTTCAGTCAAATGACAACCAGTTGTCATTTGACTGAAGCTCCTGAAATGAAATATATTGACGAGCGTTATCAATCACGGCCCCACTCTGCCGTCATATCGCATTTGGTGGGGGTGGGGGGGGGTGTGTGTGGGGGTGGGGGGGGCTCGGATCGGTTTGCACGTGGTCATCAGATCATCCGTTTTAATTACAAAAATTAGCATCGCTGCCTCCCGCGCTCTCACTTCCCTCCATTACAATCACCTCCTGAGAGAAAATCAGTAATGCAGTGTATAGTTTACTGTGGTGCTAATGAGTTCAAGGTGAACCGACTGCAACATGAATTTTTATCTGACTGCAGTCCAAAGAGATGTCGTTAGTTTGGATTTAATTACACTTAAAAAAGGACTGTTCAATCCCCAAAATCAAATACTCATATTTCTCCGCCGCACCTGGAGGTCTATTTATCAGACGTTGTTGTAGGAGTTGCCGGTATCGCCTTCTCTCCCCGACATAAAGGGCCGACATGGCTCGTGGGGCTACAAGGCGCCGAGGAAATGCATTTGATTGACTCATCAAATGCATCGAGCGGCTCTCGGAAAGCGTGTCCCGCTTTACTCGAGGTAATCGGCGGGCCTCGTCGCGTGCTGTTTTCCTCCAGCCGCAGTTTGATGGCCTTGAAGCCCATTACGTCTCCGCTGGATCATCCAGATCTAGATTGACTGCAGGTGAGGAGGAACCGTGAACAGAGGAAAGAAAAGACGAGCGTCTCTGTTTGTTCCCACGGCGAAGGCCATGCTACGATTGTGCAAAATTCCTTAACATTGTTTGCACTCGCTCCGTCTCCCTCCCTCTTTATCTCCCCCGGTCCCCGGAGGGAGAGGCTGTGCGATGGTGAAGATGTCTGGCCTCCAGGATGGCTGATAGCTCTATTTGGATGAGGGTTCCCATATCGTAATTGAGAAGAAACACCTTTCGGCTCAGGCAACCGACGCAAGAGTGCTTTCGTGGAACAGGACCAACTATTTCTATCACACACCCCCCCCCCCCCCCACACCCTCCCACCCCCCGATTGCAGCACATTGGAGCATCTTCACAGGGTAATCGCAGCTAAAGAGTTGTTTTGTTGTTACTGTTACATGCACGGTGATGTCACCTCTCCGTGCTGATGTCTCCTCCCCTTTAGGCATAATCGGCAGCAGATGAAATTGAACGCTGCCCAAAATCGTGGCTCCCCGCGTTGGACGCGATGACGCGTCGCGCATGTTGCAGAAGTAGAAAAGCTCGTCATCGCTGAAAGGTTGGATGTCATTTATTGCATGTATCACGCTTAAGCCAAGTGACATTGTCTTTTCAAATTGTGTTGATCTCTTCACTTTCAAAAGGTCAGCCCCTTCCCTGGCTAAATGCAACCTGACAGAGTAGTGAGGAGGGGACAGCCCCCCCCCCCCCCCCCACCGCATCAAAGCACATTCCAAATTAATCCGTCCAATTAATGAAGAATGAGGCCTAATGCTGATGAGGGGTGACAACTCGACTGGTCAGTTTTTTTTTTTTTTCCCATTCCTTTTTTTCTTCTTCTCCGTGAACTAACCGCAAGAGACAATCACACACATATTTCCACGTCCGTTGGTCCATACGAAGCTCCGCCACCACTCAGAGATGATAGAACTTGATATGGATCATTACGGAAGTAATGTTTAATCAATCCCCCCTGTTATTGTAATCTATTTCTGCAGTTGTTTCGCGCACGTGTGTGTGTGTTTTTTTTTGCCGCAGCGTCGGCGCGCCTCACAATTTCCCAATCATGCATATTCAAGTGTTAACGCCGATGCTTAGCGGGCGACGCAACTGGAATTAGAACGAGGACATTAGACTTCATTAAAAAGAGGAATGATTATCGGGGTTTATCTTTTGAAATGTCTATTAAAATGTGTGTGTCGTCCCTTCGCTTATCTGTCACCTGGCTCCCATGAGCCTGGCAGACTAATAGAGAGATGGTGAGGGCCAAAGCCCAAGAGAGAGAGAGAGAGACAGAGAGCCATCAAGCCCTTTACTCTTGCTAGAAGGCTGTCTGTCTGCTCTGCCACTCTCCGTCTCGCTCGGTGTGTCTGATTCACTTAATGCAACCCCCCCCCCCCCCCCACCACCACCACCACCACCACCACCACCACCCCATCATCCCACACCGACACCTGCAGCTTAAACGGACCCCCATCTTGTCCCGGCACAGCCTTGATATCACAATAAAGAGAATCTCCAAAAAAAACAAACTGCATTATGTATGCATAAATCTGACGATAATCTGTCGCAGTGAGGGAGAGGCAGCACGACACGACAGGTTTTTCTTCTTCCGCGGAGTGAATTCTATTCAGCCCATGGCTACAATCTAGTCTCTCTCAAGAGCTTCGGCTGACAAAGGCTCCCACAAGAGAGCCAGATAGGAAGATGGATGAAGTTGCCCCCTAGACACTCATATCAGGTCAGTATGTGCTTTATCCCCTAATGGTTAAGGTTAGGATTGAGTAGGGGGGTGGGTGATACTAGATCGGAGCCCCAGGGCCACTGTTCCGTCTGGAGGAGCAGGAAGTAGCCGACCATCCTCCATCGTGGCCCACATTCAGCAGGCGGCGCCGGGGCCACCAGGCGCCCGCGCAGCTAGCGGGTTGGAGCGCGCAGCTAGCTAGTCGGATGTGTCCCTCCACCCAGAGAGCTTTATTATTAGAAAGGACATAAACAGACTAATTAAATCGCAGCGGTGGAGCCGGGCTGACAGCTGGCGCATGAGAGTGTGACCGAACAGATCCTATCAAAGCGGGAGGAGCATCACGTGCCGTGTGCCCTGTACTGTACGCCGGTGGATTTCACCCCTTTTAAAATAGATGACTATAACTATTATTATTATTATTATTGTTGTCCACCTAACCCCCCCCCCCACTGTAATTTAATTCGCACACACTGTCATCACCGCGTCTTATTTATCCGTTGGTCACGTATGATCCAAAATGGACCAAATGCTATCCAGCAGAGCGGTAAACACTCCAGTAATTAGCGCACGGTCTCCGGGCCGACTCCGCTCGGCGCTGCGGCAGACCCCACATAGAGAGGAGGCTAGTTATGCATTGATCTCGGAAAATTAAGGCTAACTGCCCCAGATTGCGGCGTCTTGATGTACCGTCTGGAGGCGCGCTGTACGAGACTTGTATTGTTTGTAAAAGGGGGTAAACAGGAGGATTTTCGGACTCGCTGTGCTTTAGAATGAATGCGTGCTGAATAATTAACGACGCCGCTCCCCCCCTTCGAGCGGCTGTTGTTGTGGGACCGCAAAAATACTCACTGATGATGAGGAAAATATGGTTTTAACAAGTCAATAATGGCGAGTGCAACGAGACCGGCCCTAATCAATGCGGCTGCAGCGTTTGCAAACAAGGACTTGAATTATAACGCCAATAATTGATCCCTTCCACTTCCCCCCCCCTCCTTCGTGTGATGTCATCGTTTATCGATCACTTCCTGCCAGTGAGGGATGATGGGAAGTTTGTTTTTTGCTATGACTTTACCCCCCCTTTCCCTCCACCTCCCCCACCCTCCCTTTCTCCATTTGAAATTTGCAAGCTGTAGCACCAGCTTAACCAAAAAGGATTAAGTCCCATACCCAACTGAGAACACAGATAATGCTCAGTAATTGGTAAAAAATGAAGATGAATGGGACAGCTAGATAAGGACCAATTAGCTGCTGGGAGTGTACAGCTGTGGTCTCCTCACAGAGCGCTCTCAGGGGCCAAGGCCCCCTCTTTCCGTCTCACACGAGCACGCACACGCACGCACGGATGCATGCACACACACACACACACACACACGCACACACAAGCAAACATACCAGCGCGAAGGTGGGGCTTGCAGAAATTAGCCTGATGACCCTGGGAAGAGAGGAGAATGATGCTTCCTCATCATCCCCCCCCCCCCTCTTCCCTCAACCCTCAGTCAGGCAACACTCCAGGTACCTGTCACCAGCCATCCAGCTTCAGCCTCCAGCATGTGGCTCACCACTCCTGGTTGGGGCGCAGACGAGCCTGGACGGAAGCCACAGATGTGAGACAAAAGGGCTTTCAGGTTGTTTTTTGAAGGAGTGCTTATACGGCTGAGTAGCGGGGTTTGGGATTAATTCAAAACGTACGTTTAAAAAAAGCTAACGGCGGTTAGCCACGGTTAGCCACGGTTAGCCGCGGTTAGCAGCGGCGGCTGTTGCCCCCCCCCCCCCCCCCCCGCCCTCTCTTCCGCTCGTCTGTTGGCGAGTTTGTTCGTTCGGCGCGTCATGGCATCAGCTGGCTGATGACAGCGGAATTCCCATATCTAATTACAAACAGGATTTCAGCTCCATTAGAGCTGTGTGGTTAGGAGTCAGATGAGTGGCAGGGCAGCACCCAGTGGCCAGAGAGAGACAAGAGGGCGGAAGGCGGCAGAAACACCAAAAAGAAAAGACGAGCACCGCCTCGTCTTTGCTTCCCACTCCTTTCCTGCAGGTTCAGAGAAACACTTTATTTTCCTTCCGCTGCAAAAAAAAAAAAGAAAAAAAAAAGCAATTCCTTCTCTTGGAATTGGCAGGTGTTTGTTAGTGGGCAGCTGACAATATTTTCTCTCCCAGTAATGAAGGTTGTGGCTGGGGTCAATGCACTGGGAGGGAACGGCGGGGCTGTTTATCCCCCTAAAGGCCCAGCGCCACACGTGTTTTGCTTGGTCTGTGATCTGTAATTGTGGCATTTCCTGAGAGGCGCGGGGAACAATCTGCATTGTGCTTTGAGAGGGCTCCCTCTGCCCAACTAAAAGGGTGTGAGGGGGGAATCAAAGAAACACACACACACACCTCTCATTCTATCTCTCTTTCCCATGTCTCTCTCTCTCTCTCATCTGTCTCTCTCTGTCCTCACTCCCCCCCCCCCCCCCCCCCCTCAGGATGGTTGGTTATTTTGAGAGTTGAACTGGCTGTTTTTTTTCTTTTTCTTCTTTCTTTTTCTTTATTCTCCTTCCTCATAATTAATAACATTGATGCAAACAGGAAGGTCTAATTGTGATGAATATTTAATGCGAGGGAGAAACATTAGCCTGTTCAATTTACATCAACACAAAGACAGCGACGGGCAATCCAACTCTACAAACAGAACAGAGTGTCCTTCACCGGCTGGCTCGGCTGTGCTTTCGCTTTAAAGCTCTTCACAAAGATCCGCTTCAGACAAACACTGAGATGAGGCACCTGTATTTTAGCCCGAGGAGGTTTAATTATTTTTGGGGGGGTTAATGTAGAAGCTCTCTCTGATTAAATAAATCTATGTCCCTTAGTAGGTATTATCCTCCTTATTATCATATTGTGGCTGGTAACAGCATTTGTGGAAGTAAACACATCCGTTTGTGTGCGTCTTAGTTTAAGCTGGGTGATTATAAGAAATTAAAAATGAAATATAAACTCCAGTCCATTTCCTCAAGAGCAGCTGTGGGATGAAAACAAAACATGCATGAAGTCATAGCCTAGTCAGCGCTGTGATCAACAGTCAGGTCCAGTCCCAACAAAGCCAAGGCCATAATACCCCCCCCTCGCCCCCACCTCCCCGCCCGCTCCATGCTATATCAGTCAAGTGATTTATGTGTTTTGGATCGCTATTGGATAATGGGCTCGAGAGCTGAGACATATTAGGCATTCACACTCCAAAATAGGAGCGAGACGCTTACGGAACAATTCCGTAATTCAATTCTTGTGAAATAACAAAATGGAAAAAAAAAATAAAAATCAAAGGATAAACAAGTGAGCGTAAGCCACGGCGGGACGGATGAAGGAGGCGGCGCGCCGCTGGCTGCGCTCCGTGGCCCCGCCGGTGCCGAGCGACGGGGGCCATATTTCTCCGCCGTATTATCGGGATGACTCCTGCTGGCCACCCCTGTCACAGGAGAGTGCTTGATATAAACAAGAGATTGCTGCGACACCCGGCAATCAATATTAGGATGGCTTCAGTACCAAACATCATTTGTCTCAGCGACCATTCCTTTGACCAAACGAAGCATTAATTCAAATCATAAATCTGGGCTGATTTAAATCCGAGGAGAGAGGGGGGAGAGAGAGAGAGGGAGAGGGAGAGAGAGGCCCCTGTCTGACTGCCTGCCCCTAATGATTTATTTTCTACATTTCTGCGAGCGAGAGATTTGTCCATACTCGCTGACAGGTCACCTTCAAACGCCAGTGGCAGACTGTTCATCACCATGCAGACGAGCATCTCATCGCTGCGAGTAAATATTAAAGGAAAAAGAATCCAATTGATTGTGGATGGGGCCGAGAGGCGTCGCTGCCATATATTTCACTCAGAGAGCTAATGCTGTGGCCCCCGTGCACCCACACCTAGAGCTGCCCCCCCACCCCACCCCCACCAGAATTATGATTCTACCGGGAGCCTGTGTGGCTGGCTGTGGGCTCAAGGTTGCAATTTAAATTGTAAAAAGATAAAACAGTTTCTTATTAGCTCCATTGCCACAGCCTTGCTGTTGGTACTCGCATTTATCTTTATTTCCGTGACCTCGTGGGCTCGTATTCTTCTTCTTTTTTTTTTTTTTTTTTTTACATACCCCATTCTCTTGGAGTGATGACCTCACACTTTATGAATTCTGCATTGTTAAATGTGTTTAGAAACACGTCCTGTTTTCATCTCACACGCCATAAGCTCTGCGGTGTCAAGTATTACTGATGAAATGCATCCAGGAGCCGAGCCATTTATTACAGTAAGTGAATCAAAACCTCCATTTAGCAACCAAAGCTATGGGGATTACATTTGGTTTATAATTTGGTATGGGCTCATGAATCCGCACTAACATACATTATCATTCTCTTTAATACACTAAGTGCTTCTGTGTGATATTGGGAAAATCCTTCTGCTTTTTGGGGCTAATAATTAATTGAAATGGCACAGAGTGAAAAAAGAAAACCCAATGCTCTCACAGCAATTCAATTAGACCTTGTTAAAAGCTGATAGCTTTGGGAAACTGTGTTCACAGTTTCACTTAGCTATTAACAATTTCATTATTTTTATTTTTTTTCTTTATCTTTCAACACGAACGTGGAACACTTGAAGAGAAAACAAGACTTACCTCACTGCGGTGGATAATTACAGTGCATGCAAACTGAACAAAAACAACATTCCCCCTTTTTTATTAAGAGTGCAGCAGCGGAGACGGCCATGCAAGTCTTTCGGTTTGTCTGGGATTAGTCATTACCTCCGGCTAAGAGCTTTTGTTTTGTGGTCCTGTGGATTTATTTGGCTGTAAGTTATGCATAATATGTAAAAAGAAAAGAAAAAAAGCTACATAACAAACAGCAATTGAATTTGGTGGCGAGATGAAGAACAAGTGTGGTCCGGAGAAGAAGCGTGACCATGTTCCACCTCATAAAGCCCTTTACATTTTGCTGCTGTGTTACTGGTGCTGTGTTCACTCCAAACGCAAAGCGGATGTTCTGCTTTGAGATGGTCCTCCACCACTCACGTCCTGACGTTGCTGATTTAGAAATGGAGAAAACTATATTTTTGCTGCAGGTGATGACCCAGAGCTCTACGATACCTCGTATTGATGCATTGACGATGTGTAGAAATGTGTGTGTAGAAACCATATGGTGCAAACATTCAATGCTGCCATGTGTAAGCCTATATGCCGTCATTTTGAGTGTTGATGGAGCAGCTACAATGTTAGCAACGCCGAGCACCGACAATCCAAGCTCCATTTAGAGATCTTAAGGAGAGAACTAACAATGCATGAATTTAGACTTTTTACAAATCAGCATCATTATGTAGCTATTTCAACATCCTTTTTATCTGTTTATCGCAATTAAATCCCGGCCAGATTGTATATTTTGGGTTGATACAGCTGAAGTGAACCAGCCGACGTGAGGCTCGATGTCCAGAGTGATGTGAATAAACAGAAATGAACCCGCGATCAAACAAAACTTTGCTTCTCGTTTGGTGTGAACACAGCACGAGTTCGTCCCTCAGACTAGCCCATCATAGCGTAGCATCGTCTATGCTCTATGGACTCTCAGGAAGTCGTAAAATTAATAAAAAATTAAATTTTGGGTTAAGCTGCTTTTGTGGATTTGGAGCTCTTCATGGTTAAACGTTGTGTAACAGGGATACTCGCTTCTGAGATGAACACCTGTGGAGCTAACATTAGCAGTTAGCGCATCATTTACTAGCGTTAGCACTTCTATGCTACGCTAGCTACTGAAGGTATACTGAATGTGTACACATGCTGCTTTTGTATGATTGTAACAGTGAATAAAGACTCATCTTTTAAGGAACACTGTATTGTTTTCTGCCTTGGACGCTGTGATCTGTCGGCTTTAGCTTCGACCTCCATCTTTTTAACCTGTTTTCACCGCTCAGTTTGACATCCTTCACACATATTGTGGACCCTTCGGTCTGCTTCTCTCTGATATCTCTTTTTGGTCATTCCATGAATTAGAACATATTTATTCAGAGTGCAGCTCTGACAGCTTGACGGAGTAGCGGCGGGTATTTCTGTTATTCTTGGTTCTCTACAAATCTTTCAGTATAGGCCTCACCTGTTTCAGCATGAACATATTGTCCCTATTTCAAATTTAAGCAGTTATCTTAAAGTATTTTTAATTAATTTATTGTTTTATGATGGGCCCCACCATTGTCCAATGATTGCTTGCCAAAATCTTGCAAGTGGCCCTATTAATAAAAACTGCCTCAACCCTTTCGACTTTGGTCTTTGAATCCTCTGAGTGTGTGTCAAAAAGGAGACATGAATGCATTAATATCCTAATGTGTGTGTGTGTGTCTGCACATCAAACGGTTTGCAGCATGCGTTTGGCTTGCGTTGGTGCGAGTGCAGCGGCTGTGTCCTCACCGACGCTGGAGCCGAGGTCTCCGTTCTCTCCGTCGATCCCGTGGTGGTTGGCGTTGCCGTGGTAGCCGCTCATCGCCTCCAGCTTGATCTTCTTGACCTTCATGGCCTCCGCGATGGCTGCGTTGGCAGCTGCTGCCGCTGCCGCTGTCAGGCCTGGAGAGAGGAGGCAGGAGAGACGAGACAGAGCACTTACAGACCACGCACTACATGTCTGCTGGGGCTGAGCTGCTGCACCTGCAAAACCTCTGTGAAAATCCTGCCCTGGCGGGGAAAAAAACACACAAAGAAAAAGGACTTTTGAAATAATAAAACAATGAATAATTTTATACACTATTGGGAATAAGAGCCTATGAGATCACAGCTTGGTTTTTCATCTTTGACAGAGGATATCTTCACAGCAGGTTATCATGATGATGGGATGGATACGTGTGTGTGTGTGTGTGTGTGTGTGTGTGTGTGTGTGTGTGTGTGTGTGTGTGTGGGGAGGCATATGATTTTTGTGAATGTTGGTCATTGCTCTCCACTATATTGATGTATTTGTAGCATGATGGGAAAAGATGCAGTCAAGATAGCCGTGCATGATGCAAGCACTTTGTATATACATCTTATAATACATTTGTATTTATATAAACATATACATACATATATATATATATAAATATAACAGAGGAACAGTGATACAGAGTGACATGGGTGGGGGGGAGGGGGGGGGGTCAGAGAGAGAAAAGGGGAGACATAAAGCGAGAAAGCTTCAATACATGTGAACAAACACAGAGAGGGAGCAGTGTCTCAACAATCTCCTCATCGAGGGTGTTTGGATGATAGCGTCTAATGTATTCAACAGATCTAATCGCCCTGAATAATGCCTAACATTGGTATTCAAATTCCTCCCCGCTATACAGTGTAGTGTCTCATAATAACGCGGTCCTTCTGAGAGTCGAGGCCAGTCATCAAGCAGAATGGAAAACTTTAAACAATGTGCCGAGGATTCAAGGTTTCTTTTTTTTTTTTTAATCCGACACTTGTAAAACGTCTTTGAGTACTTCCAACACTTGGAGGGGGCCGTGTGTGGGGAATGAACTAATGCTCCATTCAAAAAAAAAGGAAAAAAAAGTCAAGTTCAATACCGTCAATACTGCGTTCTCAAAAGCAAAACCCAACATAGTCAGGAAGTGAATGAGGCGACAGACAAAAAGACCCTTTTGGGGACGGGGGCGCCACGGAAAGGGAAGGAGAGATTCTCACGGAATGTTTTGTTTACCTCCGATATTAAAAGACTTTCTTTTATTGCCCAAATAAAACGTGAAAAAAAGTTTAAAAAAACAACAGAAAAATGAAAGAAGGTTTTCCATCCTGGCAGCC
Organism: Cottus gobio; assembly: GCA_023566465.1. NCBI lineage: Eukaryota > Metazoa > Chordata > Actinopteri > Perciformes > Cottidae > Cottus > Cottus gobio. The sequence goes on along the minus strand of CM042227.1, from coordinate 19,184,848 downwards.
TGACCTCTGCCCTCCGTAACACAGGCTGCCAAACTGGTTGTTAAGGAAGCTCCGATGTACAATACAGCGATTCACTGATCAGCGTGCACCACTTGAAACATTTTGACAACATGCCAAATATCTCCGAGCATTCTGCACGGATGCTCGTCGGGCCCCGCGGGCTGCCGTCTTCGTCTGCAGACTAAATGACTATCGACACCGCGTTTAACAAGCCGCCGTCCGTAAACGCGGAACACGCTCGTAGCGGCGGCGTTTGAGGCCGCTCGTCCGCGCCCCGGTCACGATGGACTCCACATGATTGATGCAGTGAGTCTGAGATTGGCGGCCGTGCGTATGCCGAGCACACTGCAGAGATCATAAAGCAGCGGGGTTTGTGTCATTGTGGTGTTTCCAGGGTTCTGGCCAACGTGACTGAAATCTTAATTCATGAGGCCGGTCTCAAACAGCAGGGACAGATAGCGCTAAAGCTCCTCCAGGCCCCCGGTGCGTCTCAGGAGAGCCCCCCCCCCCCCCCCCCCCCTTCTTCTCGCCCAACCTCCTGCAACAAAAATCAAAGATGCACGACGACGGGGGGAACAAAATAAAATAAAGATATGCGCCTATTAACGAAATCACTCGTATCCACAACTCAGTACACGGCCTGCCCTCTTGCAGCAAAGGCGCCGCGTATACTGTGTGCGCTCGCTCGCCGCAGAACGAGGCGGCGTCCGCGTTTATCATCACCGAGCTGTCACGTCTCCGTGACGGGGGACTCAAGAGCGGCTATTAGCCAATGCGTCTGAAGGGAGGGAGCGCGAGTACAAGGAGGAGCAGAAATCGAACATGTGGCTCTATTAGATACGCCGGCGCGGATACGCGGCACGCGAGAGGGGCCCGGGAGCCCCCCGTCCCCCTCCCTCCTCCTCTCATCCCGAGCTGATAGGCAGATGGCGAGAGTCACTCTGAGCCTCTGACATGCAGGTGCATATAATTTAAAGCCTTGTTTGCATCTTAAAATACATCAGCACCATATTGACGTACAGTATACATCATGTCAGCCGGGGCCCTCTCGTTTGCAACGGGGCCCCGGCTGCTGTTCAATATGCATGGGCATAACAGGGGGGGGGGGAGCCATTGCCTCATAAGAAGGTGATACTTCTCCACATAATGAATGTGGCCTCTGCCCAGTCTGAAGGTCAGCCTTCATTTGTGTATAATGGGCAAGAGTCAACTGTTTTCCAAATGAGACGTATGCAGAACAGACCGCCCGAGTAAATATTGAAATCACCTCTGGGCTGTTTGTGTGATAAATTCCCCCCACAAATCAGGTGCCGCTCAAGAGGACTGCCGCAGTGGCGCTCTCTAACTTGTGTCTACGACAGCCCGGTGGCTCGTTGGCACTGCAGCCCGCGTGTCCTCTGCCGCTTCCCTTTGGACTACATTGAACCCCGAGAAATCGTCACAAGATAAGAAAAGAGAGCGAGAGAGAGAGAGAGAGAGAGAGAGAGAGAGAGAGAGAGAGGGGAAAGAAATGAGTCTAAGAAGAAGAAGAAGAAGAAGAAGGTGACAGGTTTTGATCAAATACGTATCGAGTGAATAAAATGCTGAGGAATTGATTTGCGCCACAGCGAAACACACGGAATGATCGCTTTTCCATTTTTTCCCCATTCATCATCCCCCCCTCCCGGCCCGTCTTTGACTAAGTGACACACTCCATGAATTGGAATCTTTGTTCTGATAATTGTTCCATTTGGGCGGATCAATTGTCATATCCAGATGATGAACCCCCCCAACCCCCCATGCTGTGGCTGTAACAAGGAAGCCGGGGAGACGCTGGCGCCCAGCAACAAGTCCATTAAGCCACTGGAAGTGTGAACGTCAACAAGACCAATCCCACTCAGTGCTAATCTGCATTCATTACTATGCAAACAAAACAATTCCTGTCTCGTATATTCTTTCAAAGTCACCTTTAGATTCAGACACTTTTTTTCCTCCCCCCCCCCCACCCCCCACCACCCTCCTCCCACCAGCCCCCCACCTCCCTCATATAGACGCGAGTCAGAGTCCTCCGGTGCGCAAAACAAACAGCGCGGCCGCATGTAGAGAGCCACACCATCCCGACGAGAGGAAAAGGGGAGCATTTGGACAAATAGGAGAATAGCGTGGCACTGTCACATGGGGAGCACAAAACAGCAAATAACAGAGACAAGGTCTGATGGTAGCCCTTGGAGCAGCTGTCATATTAAATAATAATGAAGGATCTATTAATATGCAAAGGAAGCAGCAGCCGACTGGCTTAACGCTGTCATGCCTCTGCATATTGTCAGGATCTTCATCATTAATTAACATGCTAGCTGCCCCATACCTGCGCCAATGTCAGAACATTCTTACAACAAACACCTCGATGCCTGTGCCCTCCGCAACTAACGCCTATAATTAAATTAAAATCAGATTAACTTCGCGCCAGCGCACCGAAGACTGACTTTTACGACTTTCTCTTGCAAAAGAAAAAAAAAGAAAAGAAAAGAAAATGAGCCGAGCTTATCTGTTGTGCTTCTGTTTTGTCTCTGTTCCGGGCCTGGACAACAATGGAAAACACACTTTTATTTATCGGGGCAAGCGGGATAAGCGCCACTCCATGTCAATGAGCGAGGCATATAATTGTATGCATGGACTGGTGTCAGCGCGGCGATGACAAACTGGGGGTGGGGGGGGTGGTTTGGGAACAACGCGACTCTTAGGTACACCGCGCCAATTGAACTGTGCTATCCACATCATGAGAAATTTAGTATCAATTACGCAGCGCGCTAACCTTATGACGAGCGGGGGCGGGCCAAGAGGGGAGGGGGGGGGGGGGGGGGGGGGGGAGGCCGAGGCACAAAGAAGGGACACTAAATTACCTGCCGCGCACACACTGGATCTATTTTAGAGACGGCTCGAAGTGGCACCAGATTAGACGGTCCACTCCAGAAGCTGACGAGCTAATTGTACATCAAAAGAACATAAATATTAAAAAACGTCTCCAACCGACAAGAAGAATCGCCACTCACATGCTTGTCTGTATATATATCTATATATCTATCTATATATAGATATAGTATATAGGAGCCAGACAGCATAAGGAAATATATATATTTTTTTCTTCTTCTCGGGATGCACCTCCGGTTAGATGTAGGTGACATTCATTTCTCTAATGGTAAATGCAGTGCTCTTGCGTTATTCAAAAGGTTGGAGCCCGTGTCCGGGACATAAATGAATTATATTGAAGCTGCTGCTTAAGTAGTGGCCAGAGTGTGAGTGGAGGCCCTCTCCACTTTAAAGGAGATGTCATCTCAGTGTGGTGTCAGTCCGCTGCAAAAATAATCCGATTTGGGGGCTCAATCTGCCTGTAATGCATCAGCAACTGGAAAGGCTCCAGCGCCGCCGGCCCCCACAACCCCACAACCCCCCTCCCCGAGGGCATGAGCGCAAGCACTTGCACATACACACACATATACATATATATATATGTATATATATATATGAGGGTATTTCCCTTAAATGAAAAGCTAAGCATATTAAGATGTCCTTTTTCTAAATGGAACCGGTGCCAAGGGCAAAGATACATATGTTAACAGTGTGTTTCACATAGGCCTCTCTGGTCCTGTTAGAGTGAGGAGAAGACGGCTGAATATTGATTTTACCCTTATATGATTAGCGTCAAAGTCAAATATGTAAAAAAGGAAATAAAAATAAAAATCACAGCAAAAACAAAATGGGTGAAATTGAGCGAGGAACGCAGCGTTGGTTGTGTCGCGGCGTGCCCGGATTTTTGAGGCCGTGGGATGAGATATGTGCGAAATCATCCTGCGTCTATTGTAAGGCCCTTTTGGCTGGAATCTGAGCTGCAATTGGGGGGGGGGGGCTTCAGGAAGGAGCGCCCAGCGTAGTGCGTTTGCATATGTTACCGCCAGGAGAGAAGACGACGTTGAGCCGAAACATCTCACGGGGTGTCCCATCTCCATCTCTTAAAAGTCCTGCAGTGTTGCCAGAGCCCACATGGTACTGTGTGTCTGTGTGTGTGTGTGTGTGTGTGTGTGTGCGTGCGCGTGCTGGGAGCTAACTCATCTGAAACATGAACTAATATGACATGACATGATAGTGTAACTAGTTAAGACAGTTTCTCAATGTCGCTTTTTTTTTCTTCTTCTTTTTTTAAATCATCAATCAGCACATTTGGACATGACAGGGAGATCAATTAGTCGCCTACTTAGATGCCAACTTATGTGTGGTCAATTATACTTCATTATGACGCCGTCGAAATCTGTAACTTCCCTTGACGTTCGACGCTTAGCGCCGTAATCAAAAACAATAAATGGTTTTAATTACGATACAGAAACGGATGGAGAAGTTCCGTCTCGTCGCAGTCGAGGAGCTCAAGGCCTTTATGAGAATGCCGGAAAAACTCAATTATTTTATTTCCCCCCCTCTTCCCGAATAGGCCGACTAAATGTCAAGATCATAGAGTCCCTCTGGGCTGAAAAGGGGATGATATCAAAAGGCCCTTTTCTGTTGCTTTATGTCCCACTAAATAACATGGGTCCCTCTCATCATTGTCCTCCGCTGTGTTCACTCCGGCCCTTTAAGTTCGTCTTCCACACTGCCAGTGACCACCTCGCCCTATTGCCACAGTTCAAAGCGCTGGCCTGTGAGCCTCCATTGTACTGAATCACAAGGATGGCTCCAATCTGTGCTTAATACCGCATTTCAAAACCCGTTGCGGGCGCTGCATTGGCTGGGCAAAGAGAAAAAGAAGAAGCAAAAGAAGAAGAAAAAAAACACACACACACTTCCAGACTGAACCAGTCTGACAGCCGAGATGGCCGTGGAGTAAAAAATAAAACCAGCTGTGGTGGTTTAATCTCTCGCCAGAGCAGCGTGTAGTTGACTAGCTGGGTAAATGTGCACGGGCAAGGGGGGGGGGGCTCCGGTCGGCAGCACAACGTCGTTAAAAGACGTTGGAGAGGGAGAGGCGGAAATATGCAAATCGGAGCACTTACAGCCGCCGACATCAAAGCAGGCGCGGCGAAGCCCGGACACAAATAGAACAAAAGCGCTGGTTGCAATAAGACTCGGCCCAAAGGGGGTAAGTCGGGGCACGGGCGCGCTTGTTGTTGATTCTCGTGGCGATAAGCTCGCTTTAGCATCATCACTGCCTATGTACATATACCAGTGGAGTGGATTTAATCGCACTAATTAGAATGCACTCCGGGGCGAAAAAACGCAACATCTACTGGAATAATCTGAGAGAAAAGATCTCCACTCCAATTTATTCTCCCCTCCACACACACACACACACAACCCCCTTCTTGGTTTCCGGCGGCTGAGCACGAGGATCTGTTTTTGGTAAACGAGCGAGCGGCTGGTGTCTGGTGGTTCGGGTGCATGTGTCACGTTGGACTGGTTGCCATTTGAAAGGACGAGCTGCGGGGAGGCCACTGGTGGGGAGGCTGCCTGTGTGTGTGTGTGTGTGTGTGTGTGTGTGCTTGACACAGAGGGAGACAGGAGAGACCCAGACAGTTGGAGTTAAGAGCCTCAGCGGCTGTGACAGAGAGGCCCGAGCCGTACCTGTGGGTGGGATCATGCCGGGGGACATGAGGCCGGGGACCGAGTGGGGCATGATGTGGGGGTTCTCCGACGATGTCACACTCTGGGTCCTCTTCGGAGGTCGGCCCGGTCTGGAGCTGAAACACAAGGCAAGAGAAAGGGTGAGAGACGGAGGGGGAGGCTGGCGGTGGGGGGAGGGGGTGTTAACATTAGGAGCACTCCAGAATGCAATTCCATTCCAAAGAGCTAACATGTACTGTAAATACATTTCTTTTCAAGGACAGTTGCTTTCTGCAGCTCAACATAATAGACCTCCATAACTAATTAGATTACACGGTGAATTCATTTCCTTTATTGAAGATCAACCACTTTTTGATGCATAATTCATAACCCGTACCTCGTTACCTGTTCCCCCGTATTAATATCCCCACACTGTTTGAATTGCCTCGTTTGCATATGCTAAAATCCGTCCGCGCGGCCCTCGGCCTGGAAATTACATGTTAACTTGTTATAATTATTGCAGTCAGGCCACTATTGATTTATGAGACTTTTAAAAACCAAATATGTGTAGTTCTGGTAATGAATGATATTTTAAGGTTCTTCAGGAAATTAAAAGGCAATGGCTGCCTTAGGAAATGTTCTGCTTGCTTGATTTAATGCACGCCTTAGCTGGAAGGTGGTGTGACAGAGTGATTCAGACCTGTTGGACGGTTTCTGATGGGGGAGTTTTATTACACCAAACGAGGGGCACAGATCCAGCCGTGATAAATGACTGTGCCACCTCAGTGTGCAGGAGAAAAGGCCTTCAAAGCAGATACACCCCTGACTCTTCACACATCTCGCTCGCTCACTTATTAATACAGCTTCGAGTTGCAATCAATACCTACTTTGCTGGCTTATAGTTAAAAAAGAAAAGCCTACAGGGTATATATGAAGAAAAAAAAGAAAGAAAGAAAAAAAAACCCGCAATGAGCAGTATAATGAGGGGGCCGCGATGCCATAGAGGTATATTCTTTATGAACAAGGAGCTGGGTGTCTCGGCTGAAGAAGAATTATGGAGACTTGACACAGGTGACATATTGGCTTCATACATTATTTCACATACAATAGTCCATTTTCAAGCTTTACCGGGATACTAAGTTCTCGGTGATATGAACTGAGTTTAATCCATCTTTAAAGCACCTGAAGGGCTTCCGTAGTGCGGCGTAACCGCGCAGGGATAAACAGGAGGGAGGACAGGGCCGGAAATAAAACCTGGGACATGTTGGATGAGCTTCTGGCCCCGGCCCTTTTAAAAGTTCATTTTTATTCCGTTAATAAGGTTTGAAGGGGTGTGCCGATGTAGAGATGTTGTCCACTGGTTCACAGTAAGCCCCGCCCTAAAGCATACCCTGCTTTATGGTCTGTTTGACTCTAAATGGACCTTAATCTTGAATTCACGAATCTTGACTTGAAACTAGTAATTGAGACATAAACTCATGTTTACAATGTTTATGAGGGAATACATCCAAAAAGTAGAGTAATTCTTTCTCAAAAACTTCAATACAACCAGAGGAGTCGCCCCCTGATGGCCATTAGAGAGAATACAGGTTTAAAGACACTTCCGCGTCGGCTTCATTTGGCAGAACCAGACGTTGCCGCATGAGATGCCCGATACCGATGCAGGTGGGTCGGGTACCAGTGGGCCGATCTGTTAACGGGTACCATTATTTTAATGACTCGCAATTCGGTACATTTACACCTGTATATTAGTATGATCAATTTTGTTGCACAAAGTCAGTAAAGCTAAGTCGAGCCGGATGTTGCCTTCCACACAAAGAAATGATCCCAGTCACTTCCATGCAGCGAGGCATCCAGCCTCACCTCACACTGCAGAAACCGGGTTCACACCCGGGTCCCAAAGCCCAGGTGCTGTCCCCACAAAAACATACCTTTATGGTTACTTATTTACTTACTTACTTATTCTTTTTTTACTGATAACTCATTCACCTCTATTTGTTTTGTATTTGTTAATCTATTTTTTGTAGTTTTTTTTTTTTTACTTTGCCGGGATTTTAAATCTTTAAATGACTGATTTATGGGTTTAAAAAAAAAGAAAAAATTTAAACTAATCATTGCAGCTCAACCCATGAGCTGTTCTGTTTTCTTCTCAGCAGTGATGGCTCACTCAGGACTTTATCAGCCCCGTACAGTATATATATATATATATACATGAGGCTGTTTGTGTTACAGTACATTTCACTACATCTCCCAAAGGCAGTGTCTGCAGAGCGATGCGGCGTGTTACAGCTCAGATAGCACACCGCCTTAGCAGTTGAATTTATTCAGCCGTGTCTTGTGAGGTTTATTTACCTCAGTCCTGCTAATAGAGTGCACTCGCTCTGTCTGTCTGAATGTGCTGACTCTCTCATATGCCGGCTCCGAAGGGTTTTAGGTACTAAAAGCAGACCTTCACCCGACTGTGTCCCTTTTGGAGAGGCAAATACAAAAAAAAGTGATCGAAAATAAATGGCGAGAAGGGAGGGTGGTGAGAGAGGGAGAGAGAGGGAGAGAGGGAGAGAGGGAGGGAGAGAGAGAGAGAGAGAAAGAGAGAGAAATGAGCACCCGCTCAACCCAGGAACGTCTGGAAATGTAATTCCTATTTCTATAGAAGCACCTCTTTGATCTTATGAGAGGGAGATCGCACACAGTTTTGCTGTCATCACTTTCATTTGTACTCCGGCTGAATTATTTATGAAAGACCTCAATAGGGGGCATGTGATGGGTAAAAAGGCTTTTTTTACCAACAATACTAAAAGCAAAAAGGCCCTCAAACGGACAAAAAAAAAAATGTCACATCAACCTCAGATCAAGTCAAAGGATGTGAACTTGGGTACAAAGAGCCAGTTAAAGGAGAGCTGATGTTTAGATGTGACCGGGGCGTTTAAAGGGAGAGCATTTTATTCAGCCGCTCTGTGCACAAGCTTTGAGCTGGACGGGACCTCCGAGCTACGGGGAGGCCTCTCAGAAAGGAAGGGGAGCGCCTCGCTGTCCTACGAGGAGCAGCAGCAGCAGGTGTCTGCATCTGCAGGCACCGGCCCGGGCTGGATCGCAGAGCGACCCCCTCTCTCTTTTGAATCCGGTCCCGCCACGGCCCTGGCGTGCTCCTCTTAGCGACGTGCGGCTTAGTTCTCTGTCTGGGGCCGGTAAGCAGAGTCCAGAGATGCAACTCAACCTGGCCTGGAACAAAAGAGCCGGGCTATTTATCAAGCAGCAGATGCCGATTCCCCAAATAGCACGGCACAGAAACAGCTCCGAACTAGGCCATTCTAGCACAACTGGATTTATGATTGGAATTTTTGGGGGGTTCTCGGCCCGCTGTTGCCTTCTCTAATCTTTCCCGCCTTCCTTTCACGATCTCCAGGCTTTGAAAGTGGACTTATTTGGACAATATTATTTCTGTATTGGAGGTCAATCCCGAAAGAACTCTATCCCCTGCTTTATTTATATTTACACTGAAGATATTCGGAGCCCTCGTATCTCTGGCTTCAATTAAGGAAACAAAATAGGCCCCCACCAGCTCTGGGCCGGGGACACAAAAATGTTATGCATCTATTCCCTCTTATTTTGTGTGTGTGTGTGTGTGTGTGTGTGTGTGTGTGTGTGTGTCTGTGTGTTTTGCTACCATGGCGAAGGGAAAACAGCGGTGAACTTTCCCTGAACCAGACTTCCTTTAATGGCCCCGGCCGTGTGTTGACCCAGCAGAGTCGGGCTGGAACCTGATACCATCCAACACACTGCGCCGCGCTGGGCAATCAGATTACACGGGGGCCCGACAATACACTCCGCGCGCGAGTTCCAATTTCAGCGCTGCGATGCAATAAAAGCACAATAATTAAATTCACGTTCTCGCCCCGCTTACAGGAAGCCAACGCGAGGTGATGGGCATAATAAGAGGTATAATATCGCATGAGATATCAGTGGCGCTTTTTTCTTCTTTTTTTTGATCTCTGGGCACACACACACACACACACACACACACACACACACACACACACACACACATACATACCAAAAAAAAGAGAATTCTGACATCTCACTATCAAGACTGCTTTCTGTCGACGGAAGCAGTGACGGAGATCTTATTACCTAGCGCGCCGTTAATGCAGCGATTATGATCCGTTATAAATCAATTGAAGCCACAAATGCAATGTTTAGCCCGAGTGAGTGGATTCGGTTACACACGAAACTCGCCCGCTCCTCCCATCTTCGGATATCTCCAGGAATTCAACCTGATTATGTCAATAGTGACTCGGGAGTGTGCGGAGAAAGCGGGCACAATATTATTTCCTGCTACGTATGATTGAGCCATTAACCTTTTATCTCAGTCTTTTGTTTGACGTCTCTAAAAGGTAGGGGAGGAAGATATTTATTCCATTTCCGCCCCGGTCGGCTCCAAACAAGCGAGTGAATCACTCCGTCTGGGGCTTGTGTAAACAAAAAGGGCCTCTCCAGGTCTCTGCCAATCAGGCCTTATAAAATATTAACCCAATGTCATTGCCCTTTTAAAAATCTCTCACCTAGAATTCCCTAATTGTTCCTTTTCTTTATCTCTCCGGTGCAGAGAGTAAATAAATTAACAAAATAGCTTTTATCGCCCTGAGTAACCTTTTAACTGAAGGATTATCTGGGGTTTATTTTTCATTTCTCTCGCAGCGATAGCAGAGCGCGCCCCATTGATTGGTTCGCCGGGGTGGTGACCAGCCACGAAAACAAGGTCTTATTGATAAAACAAAGCAGCTCCTTACCTTTTTCCTTTCTTTCTTTTTGGATTTTTTAAGTGCCAGGTCAGGCAGAAATCGGGAGGCCTCGGACCAGCGAGGGCCCCCGACTGTGCCGGGTTTATACTTTAATTCGGTCCAATCACCAGTTTTAACAACATGCGCGCGAACCCTCCAGAGAGGTTAACTCTGTTTGTGGAAAGACAGGGATAACATGGCTGTGGCGCGTTGCTGCCAATTCTCCAAATACCCACGGATCAGATAGCAGGGTCGGTTGAGGCGAAGAGAGATGAAAATGTTTTAACTTTTTTAACTCCAGAAATTAGTTGTTTTTTGGAGACAAGCTGCTTTTTTTCTCTTCACCGTGGCAATTAAAAGGAAGATTGACATGCGAGAACTGTACAACTACAGAAGCCAAAAATTAGCACATACTCACACATACTCCCACACACACACGCACACACACACACACACTGTGGATGTGTGGTGATGACGCATGTCTAATTAATTATGTGTTCTCAGGTCTCCGGGTTCCCACCTTGACGAGCAGCCTTTCAGCTTCCATACTGAGGAGAACACCCCTGGTGTCAGCAAACACACAGATAACGTCCAGGCCCATGCAAGCTAGCAGAGGAGGAACCACGAGGAGCTTTTCATATCAATCATCTACACGGACGCTTTGTAGAATATTTAACCCGAGTTAAAAACTAATCGGCAACTATGTGATGATTGACTGAATGATCGATCAATCGTCACTAAGTTGCATTTCTAAATCGACACAGTTAAAGTCTCAGTTCAAGTTTGAGCGTCCTACATTTTCGTTTTTTGAATGAATGTCTTTGGGTTTGAGTCTGGACGGACACAGAACAAGCAATTTGATGACGTCACAGTGGGCTTAAGAGAGTTAAAATAAATGTTCTAGACTTAACAATTGATGCATTATTTAAAAAAAAATATTTTGAGAAAATAATTGTTAGTTGCAGCCCTTATAAAAATTATACTAAAGCAAAACAAAAAAAAACTCTGAAAATGACAGGAATGTATGCTTAACTTCAACAAAGAGGGAGGAGGAAAAAAAAGATGATTTATACTTCCTGCTGACCTTGGCAGTCTATTGGTTGTGATGATCGTAATCTCGGAGTCACAGTGTGATACATGGGAATGCATTCACTCATCCATCTTGCTCATGCATCCATCCATCCTCACCCACACCTTCTATCTGTATTTGCATTGAGCCTATTCTTGGATTATCTCAATCAGCTTCCCCCTTGCACCTGTCAAACACCGCCTCTCACAGGTAGCCCCATCGCACTTATCTGATCGAGATAGCTGGATTACAGCGAGTCTGCGAGTGCGAGGGGGAAGGAGGGAAAAAAGAAAACACACGGCGACACTCTGTGTTTTGTGTGTTGTATTTATTAGGGGCAGGAACAGCTGCATCCGCCCGCAAACTGTGAACCTTTGTTACGGGACAATATATCACAGATCAAATGGTGTGAAATCAAAGGCGAGGAGTTAGCATCAATCCCACTAAAACCCTTTTTAAAGTGCTGTCTGTGCTCTGATCCCTGCGCGGACTAATGTGCCGGGTTGAGATCAGTGGTCGTTGAGAGTCGGTGCCTTCCTGGTGCCTCTGTCTGGGCTCAGGCCTGATTGGAACCACGCTGGGGCGAGACCATCACAGGGCCTGATGCTGGCGAGGAACTTGAGGGCGGGGGGGGAGGCTCTGACGCGATCAGTCCCCGTGTCACGGCCCCAAGTCGGGATGAAAAAGCGCCGTTACAGTAGCTGCAAAGAGCTTACTCCTGTAATCACATTCTATTAGGGCTGTTTGAAGCCTCTCAGCTGTGAAATGGAATCTTTAAAAAAAAAAAAAAGATCTGAAAAACACAATAAATTGCTGATTATTCCCACGCGTCGTTACTGTTAAAAGCTGATTTCATAATCGCGAGTCCGAGATTGTTTAGTATCACATCGGCTCTGATAATGAGTAAGCACACTCCCCGACATCGCGGCCGCTGATGAGGAAAGCCTAATTGGTTGACTTTCTCCATGCCTAATGGATGATTCTCTTAATTAAAAAGATACTGTACCAAATGTTGGAAATCAGATAGCGCTTAAAGTAAATGCTGTTAATCAAATGTATGAGAATGAGCAGTTCCAGGAAAGCCTAAACGAGATGCCTCGATATGATCTTGCTCCAATATTTATTAATTGCGAGTGCCTTTGGTTAGCGGCAAGAAAAAAACAGAACAGGTCTTATCTTCAAAACTGCGAGGAAATTTTCATCTAACCGCTCTCACTGATCTCTCTCTCTCCTTTTTTTTTCTCTCCATGAACTGCGATTGCATATGAAACAAGTCTTCAAAACAAGGCTTTAAAAACTTACCCAGTCAGGGTGCCTTTGAGGATATTTAATTAAAATCTAATCCTGCATTCATTAAGGCTCACATAAATTAAGCTGTCATTCATAAGATTTATGGATTCTCATTTGCATATTGCATACAATTCATCAATTACTCAAGTATGAAAGGAGCGCATTTCCCTTGGAGCTGCCTGCTAGCCTGCCAACATTTGAAATGAGAGAAAGAGCACGACTGTCAGGCATTCACTGCAAACTTTTCCCCCCACAATGTCTGCGCGCTGATTAATCTCATTTTCTAGGCATCTCTTACAAGATTGTACACAGTCCAGCTGCACTTTTCAATTATTTCTCCTGTCCTCTCAACTAACTTTGAAAGCAGGACGGGCTAAATGTGGACGGGGGTGGGGGGGGCGGGGGTACTTTAGTCTTTATGTATATAACATGTCTTTTCTTTTTTATGCCGGGGTAATCATAAATTAGAGCGAGGGGCTTTAGAGATCCTAATGGAAAGGAAATGTAGTCATTTTTATTGCAAATCCCATCAGGCAAATATTCTGCATGCTATAATAGCATATTTCCTGTCACATTTAGAGAGGAATACGTCCAGCAGGCATTCTGACAGAGGGAGAGAGAGAGAGGGAAGAGAAGAAGGGATGGAGCGGGGGTGGGGTGGGGTGAGACGGATGAGGACAAGAGAGAAAACAAAAGAGAAGGGGAAGAGAGATCTTGGAGCTAAACACATAAAAATAAAAAAAGCCTCCCCTTTATTTGTTGTGTTTTGGACGCGAGGCTCTGGGAAACACAGTATGGAGTAAGTGCTTAAACCGAGCCGAGCGTGAACGCATCTAAGATAAAAAGGTCAGGTCCAAAAGCAAACAGGCCACTCGCGAGGACGAATGGAATTAATTGACTCATTAATATGCATGGCTAATAAAGCTCAGTATCCAAACAAAAAAAACACAAAATCATTGTCAACCGTTCCCTCTTAATGGCTCTTATTTTCAGCTTGAGGAGAGCTAGTCTACGGGGCGTATCGGGCCTCGGAGGGGGCGTGGAGTTCCTCCGCCGAACAGGCTCGGGGTAACCTCGGCGTTGTACGCTCATGTCCTCCCCAGCAGACAAAGGCAGAGTTGTTCTGGTGGAGGGATTAATTGAGAATTAATCCCGGTTTCTGGCAGTGGAACAGACCGGCAGTTAGAAGGGAAAGTCATCCTGAAGGGTAGTTAATTGGTTCCCCACAGCAAAAGCTTTGGAGAACAGAAATCAAGCTGCATTTTTCCCCATTAATCCTCCCCATTGTGTTGTGAAATTGTTGTGGAGAGTGACTTCAGATAGAGTCAACAGTTAAGGCTTTTAATTTGCTTTTAATTCCGCCAGTGGGGTGACAATTAACAAACCCCAAAGAACAATGGCTGTGAAAATTATGCGTTCGATTGACTCTCAACGACTCCGGAATCAAAAACCGATAAGCAATTAATACACTGTACTCAACAACTGGTGAGTACCACCAGCATGCTCGATGCGCTCCATCTTGCCCCATCCCTCCCTCCCTCCTTCCGTCTCTCTCTCTCTCACCACTAAAGCTTTTGAACTTTGGGAATAGCACCGCCGGATTGTCGGATGTGATTAATTTCAGGTCTAAATGGACACAACAGACAGAAAGGGTGATGTAATCATAACACGAGGAGACGTGGTGACTAACAGCAGAGATGGCGGAGCGAGAGGACGCTGGGAGAAAAGGGAGAGAGGAGGGGGAGGGGGGCGGAAGACGTGGACGGAGAGACGGTGACGACTCACAAACACTCTCCGGGTTCAAGCTAAACAGGAAGGCCGCTTGATTAGCATTAATTGCACCGAGGATTGGAATCCTGTGTGACACATTAAACAAAAATTATCTAGTGTTTATTCGCTTGTTTTTCTTCTTTTTCCCTCCCCCAGATTTCTTTCCCCCCAATAATTAATGAAAAGTAAATACTTGGAGGATTCCCAAAAAAAATAAATAAAAAAAAATGTTTACACTCAGGAGAAACGTCTCTCTCTGAATACATGGAAAAGGTTAGGGCTCCAGCCTGCAGAAGTAACTGTGTCCGCTCCCCAGAGTGCGGCCGCTGTGCGAGTGTTTGCATATTTAGATACAAGCAGCCTGTTTATGCGGCCCCACTCGCCGCTGCTCCAGTTCACTCCGACGCCGGGGCCCGATCAATTTGGCCAGCTGTGCTTTAAACGCTGTTTACAACAATAACATTCGCGGTGGAGCGAGCGTGCGAGCTCATGCACACTTCCCGGATGGAGAGAGAGAGAGAGAGAGAGAGAGAGAGAGAGAGAGAGTTCCCAGCCTGCACATTCCCAGGCGAGCATTTGTACCGAGTTAAAGACGAATCAAAGTCGGACTCCTCCGCGAGTCGGAGTCTGCACGCATCTCTGTGATCCTCCCGGAAGGATCTCCGGCGAGGAGCAAAATAAACAGACAACTCCAAACCGGAGTCCCACCCAGAAGTGGGCCAAATGGAAGGTGGCGCGGAGCAAGTTAAGGGGGCTTTTAGTTGTTGTTGTTGTTGTTGTTGATCCTGACGAGTGACTGGCGTCGAGCGCAAACAATACAACGTCGGCTCGCTGAAACAAAGAAACATATCACAATCCCCCCGCGCCGACAGAACAATTGCTTTGGACGAGCAAACAGCTCTGTTTAGGAGAGCCGCTGCACTCCTCCACACTTCGCCGTCCCCTTTGAAAGCTTCATGAGAGAAGAAGAAGAAAACACACAACTCCATTTAAGCCTGGCAGGAGAGCAAATAGGCCGCTCAGCAGATAGCCGTGAAGCTGCTGGTGTCCTCTTCGCTTGATGATATAATTCTTAATGTACAGCCTGACTAGACATAAATCTTACCCGAGCATCCCCTGAATCCTTTTCTCTCTCTCTCTCTCTCTCTCTCTCTCCCTCTCTCTCTCATGATGAATTGTTTGCTACATCTCGGAGACTAAAACCCTTCAACCCCTTCAAACCCGGGTTTCTAATAACGCGTAGGTGTTGGGGAGAGGTGACAGCATGATGAATATCACAACAGACAGCTCCAATATGGGACAATTTCACCAGATCGATATCTCGCTGCAATATCAGAGAAAAGGAGCTGATATTAGTCTACACAGTGTATTACAGATGGGGGTACATTTCTCCTGCGCTGCACTCCCGGTGAACCTGGACCATATTTCATCCCGTGTCAGCGGCGAGGTTTACACACTCGCAGGCGCTCTGCAAACTAATCGAGGCGCGGAGGCCGCGCCAGATGCATGTGCTTAAAGTGATCCGCGCGCGCGCGTGTGTGTGTGTGTGTGTGTGTGTGTGCGAGTGACGCGCCAGCGTTAACCACCACACACACCACACACACACCCTCTCCTCCTGTTTCCACGCGGCGGACAGACGCGCAAATAAACTGTGAGCGGCATTAGGGACGTTTTACAGGCCGCGGTTTCCAGCGAGAACAAACGTTTTTGTCACATCCTGATGGAGAGATCGCGAGGCCTCGCCAGGGAGACGCTTCCAGCTTGTGAAGAGGAGAGAGCTGGGGCGGAAAGGGCTTTCTCACGTTTGAAGAAGAAAGACACAAATATGACAAGTGCGTAGTCGGTAAAGAGTTCTTTGAGGAAGAAAATAAAGAAGCAGAATATTTGCTGCACAAGGCAAGTTCCCATGAGGTATAGCAACACCTCTCTAAAATGGTGTCGGAGCAGAAAGTGAGACTAATTGGGTCTGCTGTCTCACTATATATTCTCAAAATCATATTTTGGGATGTGATTACAACTTTGGTGCGAAAAACACGTAAAATAAATTCCTGCAAGTAATGAAGAAAGTCCAAATAAGCCGTCACTTTGTTGTTTTCCTTTAAATCGCTCTGTGCATACGTGTGCCGCGCGCCATTAGAGGCCGCCGTTTAATTTGCAGTAAATTATGGTTCAGGGGATTCATCGCAGTACAAACATTTGTTGAGCCCGAGATGAATAAATCAATCACGGGCGCCCTCCGACAAATTAACCGGCGCCGGCTCTCTTTGCCGAGCTCGGCGCTAAACGCCGTGGTCAAGTAACGTGTGGCGGGAGAAATGGGAAGAGACACCTCCAACGTCCACAGGGAGACGGATGCATATGGAGGGAGTGGAGGGAGAGAGGGAGGGGAGGGAGAGAGAGAAGGAATGACAGAGAGACGCTGCTAACCCTTAATACCGCCCCTCTCCAGGGGGCCGGGCTGAGGCCCCCTCCGCTGTCAGCTGCAATAGGACCAGCCTTTCTGTGAGTGCCCAAGGTTCCTTAAGGGCAATTAATGGAACACAGCATCCCTTGTGAGGGGAACTTGTCAGAGTTTCATTAGAGACTGATAAACATACAACGCATAAGTGTCACACCGTGTGTGTGTGTGTGTGTGTGTGTGTGTGTATTTTAAGAGATTGCAGAACATTCCCATGCATGCACTGACAATATTAACGATTTCACGAGGAGGAAGGAGTACAAGGAGAAGGGGGTTGGGGTGGGGGTGAAGGGGGTGGGGGGGGGGTCGGACACATTGAGACCTGTGGAGCATGGCGTTGGCATCGCAGGACAGGAAGTCGATCGCCGGGGCTCGTGGCTTGGCAAACATTGAATTGTATTATACCCTTGAACGGCGATCTGAGCAAAGAAAAAGTATTCTTGGGTCGATACCTCGGCGAGATAGGTATGAAAAAAAAGAAGGAAAAAAAAAGAAAGTAAAGCGCACACTGCCTCTGTTGTTTCTTCCTCTCATCTAGCAGGCCGGGCCCAAAAGCACAAGTAAGAGAAATACATCACATTCAATTAAAGTTCCCTTTCCAACCCGCTACTGAACAAATCAGCCCACAGCTGGGACTCTGGGTCCGGTTCACAAAGTCCTTTTGATCATTCCCGTGGCAGTAAGAGACAGAGGAGTCCCATGGAGTGTGGGACCAAGCCGATCTTATTATGATAATTGGTATACATCAACTTCAGATGGCGCTAATGGAGTGAGAATTCAGTGATCAAGAGCGTATATTCCACTGTAGAAGCAAGTTCACTTTTTTTCTTTTGAGAAGGAGTTATTACGCAATGCTCTGGTTGTGTTCCCAGTGGGCCGCCACCGGGACCGCCGGCACAAGCCAGTCTTTTATTTGGGGATTTATTTTCGACCCCATCAGAAGCGGTGAGATGTTCTGGCGTGTCAATGTGGTGAAGTTACCCCACCCATGGGTTGAGTAATTTGGTTACTGTGGCCGCTTATCGGTTAATCTTCTCTTCTTCTTCTTTACCCCCACCCCCCATCCTCTCGGCGACGAGGTTCGATAATTAAAAACGTGTCAGGTGAGAGTCCAGCGACGCTCCCTCGCACTGTATGTTCTCACATTCCGCGCTTTTGTTCATCTTATTAACCTCCTCTCCGCTCGCCGCGCCTTTAAATGAAATCTTTAGCCCCTTTACATGTGAAATTAAAACTGCCCTCCCTTGAGCGCTTTTAATTATTCTTCTTCGGGAGAAACTTCCACTTTTTTCTTTCTTTTTTCTTTTCCTCCGCCGGAGCGGCCCTTCTCTCTCCTCCTCTCCTCACTCCCACTCGCTGCCCAGGTCTGTCATGCTTCACTCCTCCCTCCAACCCGTTGCTCCCTCTCTTTTTTCTTTCTTTTCCTCTTCTTCTGCGGGTCTGTTTAATTCTCACCTTGCTCTGCCCTTGTCATCAAGCCGTTGAAGCACAAAGCCAGGAGCAAGGGAGTGTTTACTCATTTCCCCACTACATTACCCCTCCTATTAATCACCGCATGGAAACTTCTGGACACTGAAACATCTCTGCAGCCGCTGCCCCCAGCTGCCCCCCCCCACACACACACACACACACACACACACACACACACACACACACACACACACACAACCCTTATGCTAACAGGACCCAACTTTAAAGAACTGGCATTCGGAAAATCCTCTTGTATTATCTTAAAGTTACTAACACAGTCCACTGCGAGCCCCTTGTTTATCTAAGTTAACTCCCCCCGAGCCAAGAATGTCATTGTGCTGAAGGGTTCAATGTGTAAAAATCTTCTTTTTTTCTCTCTCTCTCTCTCTGCCCGTCTGTTTTCTGAATGCCTCCAATAACGCCTTTGTGGGAACTAAACATAATGACGGCTCTTGACGAAACGCCGAGCTGAAGTAAACATCCGAGCTGGTTGACATTGAAATGCATGACACATTGTGCGCACACGGAACAGGCAGAGGTTAGTGGCTCTAATTAATCAAATTAAATTGCATGTAAATTGTGTTTTAAATGCAGATGAGGGAGAGAAAAAAATTAAAAAGAAATACAAGGATGAGGAGGAGAACACACCATCTTGTTACTCGCCACTTGTTTTCTATTTGCTGAGATCAGAGAGTCGGGAAATTAACAGTTTGTAAAAGGAAAAGTGATATCAAGGTTTCTACAGAGCAAACACTCCATTTCCTTTCTGCTCGGCCTTTGAAATGACAAACGGAGGGGGACAGTTTGATTTCCGAAGCCCCCTCCGTGTGCTGTGAACAAGGCGAAGCTGCTGCAGACGATTCCTGTGAAATTCAATTAAAACAGACCAACAGCTTTCCTCCTCCTCTTTTCTCTCTCCTGCCCTCATTCCCACATTCCCGGCTGAAATGGCCGCATTCCCGGCGATTATGCTAACCGCTCGGAGTGCACCATAAATTTACAGGTCCGGGGGAAAAAAAAAGGCTGTAACGAGAGCTCCTTAAATATGGGAAGGAGACGTTTGAGAAGATGGATTGCCGCGGGCCAGCGGTCGACCAGCAGTGGACAGGGGGGGGAGGGGGGGGGGAGCTTGTTTGCGGAAAAACACATGCTACTAGCTGCTATACTGCCTCTAATGAGGCTATGGACATAAGCAACATTATCATTAATGATTGAACCCCTCCTTTTTTTTCTCCTGCCCCCCCTCCCCCCTGTCCTTTTTGCAATTACTCGTTTTACTGGATCGCCCAAGGGGCGACGGGCTGCATGCGTGTCAGCTATATGTGGGTGAGAGGGAGCAAAACATTTCAAATTCAAATAAATGAGTAGTGTAAATAGTTTTTGAGAAGAGTTTACCCAGCGAACAATGGCCCCTTATGAGACACAAGCGCAACACAGGCAGAGGGCGGCCGGGAGAGAACAGGACTGCTGGTGTGGGGAATCAGAGCGGGTGGGTGGGGTGTGTGTGTGTGTGTGTGTGTGTGTGTGTGGAGGGAGGGGGTGGGGGGAGGGGGGATGATCCAACACAATGTGGCCCTTCTCCTAAAGCAACTTGTTATCAGGCGCTACGCAGAGCCCCCCATTCAATCTGCATTTAAATACATTTCAGTCCACTCACTCATTTGCATTCATTTCTCCCATTATATTTGGAAATGGCCAAATGTCTAGCCGGCACAATGCGGGAGCCTATCACCGGCCAGGGGAAGCCCACACCTGATGCCAATTTAGCCCGCTTGGATCTATTCATCGCCATGGCCCGATCCGACAACTCCAGCTCTTCCCCATCCAGGAGACTTTTCAATTGGATCTGCTTGTGGTGACAAAATTGTTTTGCTCATTGAGGGTTTCTTCTTCTTCTTCTTCTTCTTCTGTCCCCCCTCTCTCCCCTTCCCCGCTCTCCCCTCCTCTCCTCGTCTCTCCCCTCCGTCCGGGTGTCTATTTGGGAGCCATGGGAAAAGGGGAGGCAAATGATTCTCAGTGGCTTCTGATTTCCACTATTTGTTCAGCATTAGGGCCCACTTATCTCTGAAAGAAAAAGCAACATGTGGAGAGAAAGTGACAGGCACAAACTCGGCCTCGCTAACAGGCCCATTGTGTGCTTGAAGGTCTGCATTCAAACATGAGGGGCCCTCCAACTCTGGCGCGCCAGGGACAAGAAGAAGAAGAAGGGAAAAAAACCCAGCGCGCACGTACTTGTGCATGGGCCTCAGTCGCAGTCAATTACTGCTGCTAATCTGCGCCGCAGTGGAGAGTAAATATTTCATTACTTTTTCAAATAAACAGTCGGTCTGAGCCTGTTTAAGTGTCATCTGTCCCGCGGAAAGGGAGCGGCGACGGTCACATTTAACCGCGCCGTGAAAAACAGCCGAGCTTCTGAAGTGCAAGGTTTTCTTGGGGGGTTTTGTGCTGAGAGCACACTACTTAAATCATTAGACTTGGTAGCAACATCTTGAGATGAAAAGCCGAGTGGAGAGCCCACCATTTACACTATAGCACCTTTTCTTTGGCTCCCAAAAAAATAAATATTCCGCGAGTGCTGCCCTTGCTTACCCTGCCTCAATAGCCCCCACCCACTCCCCCCAACCCCACCCACCTTTTATACCTCGCAGAGAAGTTCATTGGAGTCGGCTGTCCACGCAGAGCTCCGAGATGCAACACTGTTTTTCTCTGCGACATGCTAACTGAGTCGTGTTGTGTGAGATTAGCGGATGAAATAACGCGAGGAGCGGGGAGGGCAGGAGGGGAGGGACCAGCGGGGGGGGTAGAGGGGGCTATGACAGAGAGATCCCAGAGTCTACTGCTCATTAATCACTGCAGCGTCTTTGACCTTTCATTTGCCAAGGGCGCACGGAGAGGAGGAGGAGGAGGGTGGCGGCCGCGGCTGCTAACGCTGCCCAGTCAAAAGGAGGGAAGGCGAGCCACGGTGAGGGAAAATAAAATAAATATAAAACGGGAAGACAGAGAAGGAGCCAACAAAAAAAAAGAAAAGAAACGATGACCAGGGGGCCATGCGGTGGTGAGGAGACACGCTGAAAAGTCCAGAGAAGACGCCACAACACGTCCTTAATGAAGAGTGAAATTAATCAGCTTCACGGGCTGTTAGATGAATCAGGCGTTTCCCCCAGCCCCTAGGTGGTATCAGCTGCTCTGCTCCGCTCGCCAGGCCTGATAAAGACCGATAGGCCCCTTGCCCATTTACACATGTTATTAAAAGAATTACAAAGATGTCTGCCCGACTCCCCTCCCTTTACACAGCAGCCCGGGCTGTTGGGAGCCGGGTGCTGGAAACGGCAGAGGGGTGCGACATGAGCGGCCGGGCGTATTTTTAGCGTCGGCTCTTAACTACCAGGTGGGATGTGACCACGGGAGGCCGCCAGGCATTGGTTGGTTGGTTGGTTGGTTGGTTGGTTGGCTGGTTGGTTGGTTGGTTGGTTGGTTGGTTGGTTGGTTGGTTGGTTGGTTGGTTGGTTGGTTGGTTGGTGGGTTGTATGGTTGGTTGGTTGGTTGGTGGGTGGGTTGGTGGGAGGGTGGGTTGGTGGGTTTAGGTCAGGTTGGTTTAGGTTAGGTTTGGTTGGTTGGTTGGCTGATTGGTTGGTTGTATGGTTGGTGGGTTGGTTGGTGGGTGGGAGGGTTAGGTTTGGTTGGTTGGTTGGTGGGTGGGAGGGTATGGGTTAGGTTTGGTTGGTTGGTTGTTTGGTTGGTTGGTGGGTGGGAGGGTATGGGTTAGGTTTGCTTGGTTGGTTGGTTGGTTGGTTGGCTGGTTGGTTGTTTGGTTGGTGGGTTGGTTGGTGGGTGGGAGGCTATGGGTTAGGTTTGGTTGGTTGGTTGGTGGCTGCTGCAAACCAAAGAGAAGTGAGTCTGTGTGTCTACGCATGGTAAGGAGGGCAAAGTGAGTCGACCAGATGTAAAAGCTGGATTGTGACCACCATACACACACACTCGTGTCGATTAGTATGTAGAGCGCCACCTGTTATACATCATCACATCTCCGTTGTCTATTGTAACTCGGAAACACACTCCTGTAATTAGATAATGAAGCCTTGATGTTTGACAACGAGAGTGCTATTAAAAATAAATAAATAAAAACACTCCGAGCTAAATAATGAAGCGCGAGAGAAAACAAACGATAATGCGGGCTAATCGAGGCAAAATGATGACACTTAGACGGAATCAATACTGGCGAACTGAGTGGTGTGAGTGGTGGTGTAGTTTAGCATCAAATATGGTGGGCAGTTATTAAAATACATTTAGGCTTTATTTTTAACCCTAATTGATGTTCAAGGTTAATCTAATCAGACCAATTGTACCTCTGAAGAGCCTGCTCCAATTTAATTGGCTATTTTTATTGCCTCAGCGAGATTTTAATTGAAACCAAAGGGGATCTAACAACAACTGTGACATGTTGATGTCTGGGGGATAGTTATAAATATGTGACAAAATATGTGCATTATTAATGTGATTTCTTAATGCATTATTGTAATGTGTCCCCAGAAACACAGAGATATTACTTCAACAAGAGGCAGTGGGGGGTGTGGGGGGGGCAGAGAAATCATTTCATCCTGAATATGTCAACAAAATAATACGGAGACGTGTTCCCTCTGACTCCAGGCAAATCTACAGATTTACATCATTAACATTCCAAAGAAAGAAATTTGAATTAGAAAAACTAGAGGTCAGACGCGATGCCCGAACCCTCTATAAGAGGAGGGAGCTTTCCTGAGATGTACATCTACAGACTTGTACGGAGTTCGTACAGTCCAACTGCTTCTTATTAAAACGCCACGTTTTCTTCCTTTCTTTCTCTCGTCTGAGTGCTTCGCATTACGTGATTCAAGAATAGTGCTACAATCTAAAGTGGGAAAAAGCAATGAGGCCATTAAAAAAAAAAAGTGTCATTGATTCAAAAGAAGAGATTACATTGTGTCTGACAGAGGCGCGAACATTAGGAGGAGGCTCCTGGATCAAATTCTGCACGGCAGCGGTAGCCATTGATGATATCGATCAGAATCAGAGGCTACTCCGCCACTATGCTCGGGCCCTTTAGTGAGTGTGCTTCCTCTCTTCATGAGAGGTCTGCGGAAAATTTCTCTTCCATCTGTATGAATGTCTCTCCACCCATTTGGCAGAACTGCAATATTAGAGGTAAAAAAGGCTTATTAATTGCATGCCTGCTTCCTGCTGACAGATCCACCGAGAGTTTAGCGGCACGCAGGGTTCTGCGCTGGCAGAGTGTTATTTGTCCTCTTAGGGATGACATCTACCAGTGCCTTAAATATCAGGCCTATTTCCAGAACCTGAAATGACAGAGGTCAAGATAAGGAGAGATAAAAGGGAGAGGCAAATAGTAAGGGCCAGAGACAAAGAGGGAGAAAATGTAAAAAAAAATAAAAATAAACTTAGCGATTGCTCTGTCTTCAGCAGATGAAAAATGGGAGTACAACGGGGGAGAGGGGAGGGGGACACCGGTCCCACAGAAAGAATGGAAACCACCACCTACTCAAGCCTGACATCTGTATAAAAACAAAAATAATCTGCTGTCAGCAGAATGTTCAATGACTCCTATCACCCGGGACGCTGATAAAGACCCTGGCCGCGGCTGTTATGCGAGGGGGGCTCAGTGGATCGGAATGCATGCTAATTGCCATCAGAAATATGTGGCGAGCCTCACAATTTCTGGCATTGCGAAGGGCATGCCAGAAGGGCTCGGGCGAAAACAAAGATTAATGAACGGCGTTGAATCGCTGTAATGCCGTGTCAACAGTACCATACATTTTATTACAGAGGTCACCGGTGCTCCCTGTGTTTCTGCCGGTGCGAGAGCAGTTTTCTTTTTCTTTTCTTTTTTTCCCACAACACACAAGTCTTTAGTCCCTCCAACAAGCTGAAAACAGGAGATAAACATTTCACTTGTTGGAACGATATTACACCGTTGATGTGATTACACGGAGCCGCTTACTGCGGCCAAATGCACACATTTAGTCAGCCAGAGGTGGAGAAGAAGAAGAAAACACAAAGGAAAAGTTCACAGCTTCACCGCAGTGACAGCAGAAAGAAGTATAAGTCAGTATAATCCTGTGTGTCAGTAAAACCCGATGCTCTAAACAGGAGCAAACTCCCCCTTTTAAATAATTGATGTTTTCTGATTAAATGTGGCAGTTTGGACATAATGAATTCTTTATAGCGTGCCTTGAGCAACTCAACAGCTTTGCCCCGCGTGACAGCTTTACGGGAGCGTCTCTTTTTTTTACCCAAATTTTGAAAGTTTAACCTATGTAGATCAATGTGCTTCCTTAAAAGAGTTTAATAAATTAAAGTGCAGGGGGCTTTCTTTTTTCCTTTTTTCTTTTTTTTCTCCTCAGCGAGCAGAAAAAGCTGATGAGACAGGTTTAGTTTAATCTCAGGCAATAGAAGTCATTAACCATTCTCCCAGGAATTAAAATATAGCTTGCCCTTTTCTTCTCTCACTTATCATTAGCATCACTTTAATCTCCCCGCGTTTCACACTGCTATTTTAATCATTACTTACTGCCTTTTGACAACTGAAGAACATGGCTTCTCCCCGCTCAGGCAATATCCTGATTTTAGCTGACAAAATGTAGGACATCATTTAAAAATATCTAAATTTCCTCTCCCCTTTTTTATTCTTCTAACTTCCACTCTTCAGACCCCTGAACGTATGTCTATTTATATCAAAGAAAGCACAAAAGACGGGAGCAGATTGAGTGGACGACATTGAAAATGTAATTTGAGTTAGCTGCAAGGGTAACCAAATGTATAATACAGTTTATTTGTGTCTGTCGTGTTATTTTAATGGATGGTGAATGGCACATGCTGCTCTATGTGGGTCATGCAGGGTGTTGGGGGTATATTTGTCTGCCCTTGAATCAATGAACATTTACAACAGAAACCACGTATCTGCCGAGCGGAATATAAATAAAGTATTATGGCCGGTCTTTCAATGACAATGACAGATGTAGGGCAAGCAATTTTCTACAACTTTTGTTTCTTTATTGTTACTGGTAACAGTAAAGAAATGAACAATAGGAGTGGATCTGGAGCATGATTAATTTGGAAATGATGAAGAAGAGGAGGAGAGAAAAAAGATACAATGGCATACAGCTGATTGTATTATATTTCTAAATGTGGTATTGTGTGACATTTTGTAGTTTGGGTATTTCATGATTTCAAAGTGAGAGAACCCCACGGCGACATGAGACGGGAGTGCAGACGGCCCACATATTTCCCACGATTCAGTTCGCACTGTTACTTTTCACCAGCTGCATGTTTATGCAAATAGATGCATTTTGTCCTTCTTTTCTTTTTTTGTGCGTCAGTACAATTCAATTCAGTGACTCAACAGTAATCCATCTAAGCTTACGCAGTTCTCCCCTAAAATACATGATATTGAACTAATCTGCTTTTCCCCTCGGTGACTCGGTACTTCGCTGCCTTTTTCTCAAACTGTGCCAAGATTAAAAGGCATTACCAACGAACAGAAACCTCAAGTCCTTTAGATTAGTGTTCCATTACTTAATCCTTTAATAGAATGTGAGTTATTGCCCAAAACAGCAAAGCACCTCAAATGCACATTATTACTGCTGTCAAAAGCAACAAGCGGATTAAACACAACTGCAACAGGAGATTCTGTGTGCACGGCGGGTTTTTCTTTTTCTAACGTGCCGATCGTTCAGTGAAGCCGACGTGAGCCACAAAGAAGCAGATCTTTGACGTCTGGATGCATCTGAGAGAGAGGAATACGACCCGCTGTTTTCCTCTTCCTCGTCACTACCGGGTTGCACGGTGAACATGAAACCCCCTCCTCCTCCTCCTCCTCCTCCTCCTCCTCCGCCCCGCCTCAATTTAAAAATCAACAGTGAACTTGTTCTCTAAACGGTTGGAAGCAGTTTACGAACATCTCAACAATAAAATCCCCTCCTCCGACATCAAAAAGGAGCCTCGACTCGTTTCTGATCTCCGTCCAAGTTCAAAGGCTGCGCTAAAGTGTTACTTCAAAGCGGAGCGTAATCAAAGACGCGCAGCTGTTAAAACAATCTTTTGTTAGTTCATTGTCTTCAGACCAGCCTCTCCACACACACACACACACACACACACACACAAAAACACACACACAAAAATCCCCAAATGAAGGGGAAGCAGAATCAAATAAGTTACATTCAATCATTCGGAGCGGGAGGCTTTGGTGTCATGCTAGAATAAATGCTGCGCTGAAGATTTACTACTATTTACAGCACAATGAGGCTGGTATCCTGCCGCGGGGGGTGGGGGGAACTACCACGGCCCTCTTAAATATGCCAAGGGCTCGAGGCACTGTAAAACATGCCCCAGACAAAAGTGAGGCATTTTGACAAATTAAGCACCTAGTTACGAAGGCTACGCTCGCTGTGTTTGACGCGGCATCCTCGCCCTCGGTGCCGCGAGGCGCCGCGTGAACGGCATAATGTCCTACCGGGCCCCTCCACCGTGGCCCCCCGCCCGCACTAGGTGTCATTTTAATTTCAACCACAAGGGCAAGTTTGCGGCTGTATGAAACAAGTTCCCCCATCAGGGCTGGATGGCGCGGGCATCTTGAATGCTCGAGCGTGCGGAAGGAGGTGCATGAAACGGGGGAGGGGGGAGGAGAGGGGGGGGGAAAGGAGCTTTGCCAGTCCACTGGCTTGGCTTAATTTTTTAATATGCGTTAGCACCTTGCCTTAATCCGACTCTGATGTACATCGTCGGCGGTTACTGTTGAGATAGAGAAAGGGGCTGTCAATCAAGGCTCGGTCAAATTATACCCGGACTCCATTAGGGTTTAAAAATAGAGCGATGAGGTCTAGCGTGAGTCAATCAAATCATTTTGAGGACCGTTACGGTTATTACGTTCCACTTGTTATGGAACCCGCTCTTACCTTTTAATGCCGGCGGCGGCAAAAGCGTCAGAGTGACCCGAGCGCCGGAGCGCACCTGCTGTCTGTCGTGATAAAGCGTTATTGTGCGTATTCCTTTGGCTCGGCTTGTGCGCCGCGCAGAGAGAGTGAAAACTGCGCTTGCAAGCCATCTGTCTCGTGCACACATTCAGAGAGATGCTCGATTACAGAATGACATCACGGCCCTCGTTTGGCTTACGAAGAAGAGAACGCTTCAGAAGTGAGGGAGGGATAATAAGGAAACACCTTGGAATCCCTATGTATTGAATACATGAATTGATGAATAATAGTGAGTTTACTGCAGGTGCATTGAAGTACACTCTACATGTAGTATAAAGGCTACTGACCTGCAGGGGAGAGGATCCACACGGCAGCAGAACAGCACATGGAAAAGAGGAAGAGGAAGTCAGTATGATAATAAATCTGTTTTTCAGAGAGTGTAACTTGTTCCCTGTAGTTACTAAGTGAAGGAGAGGAACCATAATGTGATTCATCTTGAGAATAAAGAGTTTCACATTTTGTGTCCTTTTTTTTTGGGCAGAGCTCTTTAGATGAGTGTAATTTGCCAAATAAGACGAAGCAGATGCATCCGTTCCCTGAAGCGTCCACGAATCCTTCTCTTTTTTTTTGGAAGGGAAATAAAAACGACTGACAATACGCGTCAAAAAAATATAAAAATAAATGTGAATACTGTTGCGAAACGTTTCTCATTTGGACTGTTTGCAAACATGACACGAGCCGTGGAACTGCCAGGCAGCACTAACGGCCACGTCGCCAACTCACACAGAAAGTAGGGGAAAGACAAATTGCCAAAAATGACATTATCATTTCCGTACATGTCACAAGGCAAGTAGATCTATGTCAAGCATTGAAAAGAAAGTGTGTGAACCTGCCTGTGAGCGCGTGTGTGTGTGTCTGTGTGCGTGTGCATCTTTGTGTGTCTGACCTGCTCCATCTGGAGGATTGGAGCACTCGGGGGCTGTCACACAATAGGGAGACGAAAGCCCGCTGAAGGATAACAAATGACTTCATGGCAAAACACGGCCATTGAAATTCTTTCAGTCTGTGGCATTAAAAACAACTGAACAAATAGAGATAAGGAGGTGGGTAGGATTTGAAATGAGATTTTTTCCTCTCCCTTCCTCTCTCTCTCTCCCCCAGCTTAAAAGCTAAACAAAACAAATGGAGCTTATTACTGCAGATTACCTTACACTGGACAGATTCACCGCATGAGGCCCAGTGTAAACAATGTCTTTCTCTCCGCGTGCTAACTAGGTGCCATTTATAACAGTGAGCCGTCATATCCACAGCGCCCGCAGATAGAGAGGGACGCATCCTGGCCAGCGGTTTAGAAAGTATAATTGTTTGAGAGGCCGTCTCCACGCGGGTCGCCATAGCAAACACCGATAAACCCAATTAGAGTTGCGTATGTGGCCGCTTACGTTAGCTCTGCAGAAGCGGCGTCTGTCAGAGGAGAGTGACTTGGTGCCATGAGCCAAGGGGAGGAGCCGAGTCCACGGTGACACAGTGTTAACGTGGCCAAGGGCAGCCTCCTCTTTCCATCGCCTAATCCACTTCCTACAACACCGCTAGTCACGTTAAATTAAGCAGTAACGTTTCGTGTGTCTGGTTTTCGTTCCAGGTCGGGTGCCCGCTCCAAAGACCTTTTAGGGAATGGGGAATGGGTGGTTGCGATTTACCAGGAGCCTCGAGAAACACGGCTAGGTGGCGCCATTCCTCCGGTTGATCGTCTGTTAAGTCGGCGCGGAAGACGAAGGCCGCAACGAGGTGACGAAACCGAGAGCGCCGCGGTGAAAACCTCGTAGGGACGAAAAACAACGTGGAATACGCAGTGAAGAAGAAGAACTACGCGCTTTGGTATTTTTTTTCCCCGTGTAAATCTTTCGCTCTAAATAGATCGGATGTTTTCTACGGTCGCCATGTTTACGTCGATGCAGGTTTAAGTCGCAGGCTACATGTGTGTCACTGTCAGTTGATTAAATATGTTGCCATTTAGTCACATTTATTGATACGCCAACTTTCCCCCGATGTTTACACTCAGTTTAGTTTGATTTTTTGTTTTAGTTTAATGTGAAAATGCGCCGAAAACAAGTGGACGGAAACACACATAATGGCTGATGTAAAGCATCACCGCCTTTTCAATTATCCTCTATATATATATTTAAAAAAATAAGCTGTTTTCTACATTGTGTGTGAAAGGGCAAAAGGGAGTGGAGTCTGAAAGGCAGTATGATTCACGCCAGGTACAGGGGGCAACACACACACACACACACACACACACAGCTATTGCTTGGAAACAACCTGCTCAAAATGTATCATGCGACCTAGTCGGCCTAACAATCAGGCGTTAAAGAGAACAAAAGCCCATTCCAAATAAATTCGCACTGTATTTGTGCTGGGATTTGATTTACTGGCCTGTGGGGAGGCACCATTTGGTAGCACAAGAAGAGGCGGGGAGAGGTAGGTGGTGTCTGAGAGAGGAGAATGTGTGTGTGTGTGTGTGTGAGGGGGCTGGGCACCAGGGGATGCTGGGTATGGGGGTGGGGGGGTGCTCATGTGCCAGAAGTGTTTATTGTGTCATGGTGATTTATTGAGTGAGCTTCATTTCACTGAATGTTCTCAGATATTTATTTCCCTAAAGGCCCCGCAAAGATATGAACAGGCCTGCATCCACATATGTCATCATTGCCCATTTTACAGCGTCAGGAGATTTCTCTCAAACTAAGAGAGGGAAGATGAAGAGAGAGAGAGAGAGAGAGAGAGAGAGAGAGAGAGAGAGAGACAGAGAAAATGAGAAGAAACAGCTAGTGGTGATCGTGGCACCTCTCCATCACGGCCCTGGAAACAATGGTACCTCCGCAACACGGAACTGGCATTTTTCGGAATACGGCGGATGACTTTTTCAGCGTTCATCCCTCCTCCTCTTCCTCTTCCCACTCTTCTCTGCCAAATACATACTTACAGAGCATACATAATTTAAATCGAGGCTCAGAAGGTCCACTGACTAAGACTGGTTCAATGCTTAAGAAGCCCTGTAAGCTTCCAAGGTTTCGTCACGTTCCTTCAGCAGAACTTCCGGTTTTCACTTCGGACTTTAATATCTGCAAGGAAATCGTGGGGGCACACGGCCATCAACCACCAATGGTCCTTGGACATAATCGATGGAGAAGTCAGAGGCAACGACTTATAGACAGAGATCACTTAGATTCTGCAATTATCCGTAAATCATTTACTGTAAAGGTTTGGAACTGAAACGACAAAACGAGGATGTACCGTTATTCTTTGTTCCAAAGCAGCAGGATAAACGTGCTGCTGTTCCAAAGCTTTTCAACGCAGAATTCAAATGCTATGTATGTGATGTGCACAAAATGAACATGTTTTTTTTCAAGCAGAGGATTTAAAAAAGGTGTCAGGTTTGGCAGGAACATGTCTTCATGCTTGATGAAGGATGGTCGACTCTCTTCCCGTTGGGTAAAAAACTAAGAGGTGCACGGGCTGTTTCATTTGACCTGTGTTTAAGAACGTCGACACGGCGGCAGGGCTTTTCTTTCTACTTTTTTTTTTTAAACTTGAATGCAGTTTTACCTGACTCCTTTCCCTCCAAGAGGAGAGTCGTGGCAAAGTGCTATCTGGTCGATTCGTATTCTGAGGGGGTAGAGTGGGTGAGGCCGCCAGATGGTAGGAGTCTTTGATTCTCCAGATGGCTGTTCTGTGTGGTGCTCAGTGACACTGGGCAGGCTCATTGACATGCCGCCTCCCTCCCCTCCATCTCTTCGCCTCCTCTTCCTTCACCTCCTCCTCCTCCGCTACGAAGATGGATCCCGGCCCCCCTTGGCCTCGAGCTGCAGCTCTCAAGTAGGGTGGGACGGGACTTCTCCACTTAGCCCGCCGAAGAAAAATGTCAATGTTTGATGTGTGTGTGTGTGTGCGCGTGTGTGTGCGTGTGTGGGGGGTAGTATTGATGACACCCATTTGCCACTGTCAGATCTACCTAAATTGCAACTCTGATTGTAACCGGGGTGATTTGAGGGACGAGCGCTGATCTTAGGTCAGCCACAGCATGTCTACAAAGATAGGTTTTGTATTACGGGTTTAAAGTTCATCTCTCGTCTCTGGAAACCTTCAATCTTCACGGAGCGGCATGTCAAAGAACATGTGTCCGGCCTGTGTTTGTTCCAGTGAAAGAAAGAAAAAACAGAGATCTGTTCGGCGTTGATGGCGTTATTTGGCCATGTTTGTATAGAAAACAACACAGACTAGCGCATCGTTATGATGACGTCATTCTGTCTGTGGAGGTATTTCTGCCGACACAGAGGAGACTCATACTGACCCTTATCCTTGTTTTGTTTCTTCGTGGGAGGAGAAAAACACACCCTCGCTGCCGGAAATTAATCGACATTCACGTACATCTAAATTAGGGGAAATCTCGGCCGAATTAGAATCCAGCCAGTTAAAGGGCCGACGTTCATTTCTTTCCTTTTTTTTGGCACGGGTGATCCCAGCTCTGCTGTTTGAACCGCTCCCTTGCTTTTTATATCCCTGACCCCCGGTGCACCTCTCCTTTTGGGGTCATATCATCATTACCATAGTGCAAGCTCAGAGGCCGCGTTTCCGTGTGCCTTAATTAATGTGTGTTTATAGGGGGCCACGGGAGCGAGTGCACTTAATGAAACATTGCTCCGGTGGCCTCCGGGGGTCCGGGAGAGACGGCTCCTCTATTGTGCTGCCGATTCTTACAGGCTGTAAACACTTAATTGATCTGAGGAGCATATTTCGCTGCACATTCTAGGGAAATACTTTCCGAGCCGGGACCGTTCATGATTACTTTTTAACGTCTCTTTAAGGAGGGGGTTAAAAAAAGAAAAAACACATCACTGTCTGGTGTCTGTCTATATGTGCAAAGCAAGGGTTAATTAACGGCAATGCAAAACAAAAAAAGAAAAACAGGAAATGAAGATGCAGACAGAAATGGAGAGAAAGGATGTGGGTTATGATAACATCGCTGAAAATGATCCTCTGATTGTTGTGATGTCACGTCTGGGAGTCTGCGGGTGTGTGTGTGTGTGTGTGTGTGTGTGTGTGTGGAGGGGGGGGGAGTATTGGTGCTATAAAAAGGCCTGGAGGTCCCTCTCCTGTGGTGGATTGCTTTCCTCTAGCAAAGAGTGATCCGGTGTGTTTGTGTGTGCGTGTGTGTGTGTGCATACGTGCGTCCGTGTATGTGTGCACTGGGGCCGATGACAGGGGCCATGGCCTCCACACCCGGGGGACCGCCAATGAGAAAGAAGCATTTCCTCTAACATTCCACAGGTCACAAAAACAATTTGCCCAGAGAAAAGTGGCTAAACAGCCGCAATGTAACTCGCTGGAGCTGTGTGTGTGTGTGTGTGTGTGTGTGTGTGTGCGAGTTTGTGTTGGGGGCTCAAACTAACTGTTGTTTTTATTTTTTTCAATCCTCAATTTTAATGGGAAGACACCACGTGTGATTCCTTGCAATTAAGCGGACGTTAAAAAAACATGACGGCGGTTTAAAAAAATATTATTCCGTGAGCTTGACAACGTGTAATTAATACGTTTGCGGCACGTTTGTGCATCTGTGTGTGTGTGTGTGTGTGCGCGTGTCTTCTGCAACTGTTCTGCATTGGAAGAAACAAATTCATTTTTCACGCTTCAATTGCTTTGTGATTACTGTTAATCGAGAACACAGAATGATTCCCTACTTCATTACCCTGTACACATAGCATGTCTGCTTGCAAAAAAAAGTGCAGCTACGTGACGAAGCCCCACTCGAGCGTCCCCACCCACCCCCCACCCCCCCACCCCATATCCCAGCGATTCCTACTCCAAATGTGTCCACTTGAGTCAGCCCTATCGTCTAAATATAAACACAAGGCAATCAGCAACTCTTTCACTTTCTCACACACGATCGTCTGCTGTCCGGTAATCAGCGCAGAGACCCTCGGAGAACTTTGGTGATGACATAACATCAGGTCGAGTAGATATGCCAGGCTAAGCTGATGCTGCTGAAGGACACACACACACACACACACACACACACACACACACACACACTTTCTCACAGTCCACTGACTTCTGGAACAGGTACGGGGAACGGAGTGGACATTCCTCAAAATACCCCCCACCACCCCCCTTCCACCGATCTAGGACGAAGTGAAAAACAGACAATGACAAGTGGCTCGTGCAGAGCGGCTAAGACAGTAATCCGAGGACAGAGACCAAAATATAAATAAATAAAATAAATAAATAGGCTTTGTCAAATGACCATGAGGCTTGGCCATGATAAACGGCTGTGTTGTGGGACGCGGTGTGTTTAGGGGGGAGGTGAACAGCACTGCTTGGCTCATCCCTTTCACTCATCCAGATAAAAGTTGGCGAAGGTGTGAAGTGCAGCTCTCTCTCACTGGCTAAGTATGGAAATGTGTTTAGCGGCAGACTTGAGAGGAGTTGATTGGTGGTAGTGGTGGTGGTGGGGGGGAGGGGGGGAGGGGGGGGGGGGGAGAGAGAGGAGATTCTCCCTGAACACTGTGCTATCCCTGGGAGAGCGAGGCCAGGTAGTTAATAGGGGTCAGAGCTAGGGCTGAAGTGTAAATTGGCAGGGGTGCATCAATTAGAGGGTGGCAGAGGCTAGGATAAGGAGAGAGGAGAGAGGAGCTAGATGGAGATGGAGCAAGCGTATAATCTGTATCGCCGCTGTGAGCGGCTGCAGGAGGTCCGTCTGGAAAAAGAGGGAAGGAAGGGAAGAGAAAAGAAAAGAAAAAAGAGAAGCTGAAACATTGCAGAAATTAAAACAAGACAAAGCGCCGTCTTCATGCTCCGTGTCTGGAATGAGATTCGAGCACTCAGAAGAGCAGCTCGCTTCGGGCTTGGCGTGTCGGAGTGGGCACACGCGTGTTTCCTCGTATCACGCCTCCTTCTCGGGAAGAACTACACATGTGCGTCTTTTTTTTTTCTTCTTCTTCTTCTCCATTCTACTTCTCGAGTATCCACCTCTATTTGCATGAAAGTTACAGAAGCAATCAGCCAGCCCACCGGGAGACACAACAAGCACTTCAACATATGTAGAATTACGGGAGAAAATAACTGGAGTGGGGCCCCCCTTTTCTTTTTTCTCTCTCTCCTGTTTGGGTGACGCCGCCATTGGCGTTCTTTGCGTACGCGTGCAGGAGGGTGGAGGGGGAGACTTATTCAAAAGGGGAGATATTTGATTACGTCTGCGTTCACCTATCCGAGTGATCCAAATGATATGAACAGTGCGCATCATCGGAGCAGACGGGCACTACGGAGCTTACATTTGCAATCTTATACCGTTTAAGTGTATATTGGAAGAAAAAAAGAAGAAAAAAAAAGACAATCTCACTTATTGAACACATTCACCCTGGAGGGCAAACTGCTACGGTAATGAACACCACGCTCTCGGAGAATCAGTGTCCTTCATCCTGATGTAGTGGGGGATGAAAAAGGGATCTGGCCGACACACACAGAACCCAGAGAAGAAGAAGAAGAAGAAGAAGAAGAAGAAGAAGAATAAGAAGAAGAAGAAGAAGAAGAAGAAGAAGAAGAAGAGAAAAAGCAGAAGTAGAGGGGAAAGAGAGTGTTTCAAAAGACCCCATAAACCTGTAAACAGAGTCCGTGGAGCAGATAAATTATGAAAGCCACAATGCAATTAAAGCCAAATTCGATTCGAGCGCACACTGTCCATCTGTCACGCTGAAACAGAAGCCGAGGACCTCCATTATTACCCAATCCCGGCACCCGTTAATTTGCTTGCTGGGGAGATATTTTTGGAGTTTCTAGGAGTGGGGGCCCGTCCTCTGAGAAACAGCCTCCAGATGCTCCATATCACCATACCCCACCCCACCCCCTCCAATAAGAATATATAAAAAGTTATTTAGTTACAACAACAATGCAGCAACACAAGGAGAGCGGCGTCCTACAGTCGACGTTCGCCAAGTGTCCGCCAACCAAAATTAGCAATGGAGGGGGGGGTAAAACGGAAAGAAGAGTGGAAACGAGAGTCTTCACATCGGCCCGTCTTTAGAAGGTGACCACAACAGGTGAGGAAACAGCTGATGCAGTCACAGTGTGCAGCTAAGATCTTTCGTCAGGCTCGAGCAGATCGCTGCGCTCGCTTCTCCTCGGCGCCGGCGAAGTGGAGGCGCTCCTCCTCCCTAATCCTGTTTGGCCACTTTAGGATGGGAGATAGAGATCTGTGCCCCCGAAAATCTGAGTGTGTGTGTGTGGGGGGGGGGGGGAGACTGAGCTTTCTCTGCTTTAAGCCAGCGGGTGAAAAGAAAAAAGAATCATCTTCAAAGGTAGAAGAGTGTGTCAATTTAAAAATCAGAAATGTATCTGGCATCTTTATGCTTCTTAAACTACAATGCATCTCGGGCTGATTAAAGCACATCAAAGGCGGCTCCATTCGTTCCTCAGAGCAACGAGGAGGGGATTTTTTAATTGCCAAGTGTGCCGAACCCCAAACCCCCCAACCCAAGCCAGACCATTAGGCCGACGAGCACTAACAAGTGTGACGCATCAACAAATGTATATACAAATTTGAAAAGCCGTCCACGTTTGTTGGAGGTGGCACTTTTCATGATTTCCCCTTTGTCTGTGACTCTCTCTCTCTCTCTTTCTCTCTCTCTGCACTGAGCTCTAACAAGAGCAACGATCATTCTTTTTTTTGCTTAGACAAACAAGATTCTGACAGAGGACATAAATATATACATAAACAAGTGTGCTTACACACACAGAGATACATTCAGCCCGCCCCCTACACACACACACACACCGTGGAGGTGTCAGCGTGTCAGAAAGGGCTGTGCCTGCCATGATAAGAGGCTGACAATGATACTGTACAGCTATTAGGCTGGAAATAGGCTGCCAGTACAAACAGTAGTCGGGCCAGCCCATTGTCAGGCTGCAGGTTTACAGTGGAGCCCGAAGAACTCAGTCAATCGCACTTCTCAAGGTGGTTTCCTGAGCCCGATTCGCCACACTGTTTCCCTGCAAAATACTGGAGCGTTAATAAAGAAAGATAAACAGGTTGGAAAAGGTGTGACAGTAAGTGAGCAGATAAAGTGCACGCACATTCCCTCCGTGTAACAAGCACGGAGCCTTTTTCTTTTTTTAATATGAGCCCCTCAGAGTAACAACCATGTCTAATTAAAATTCACATTTCAACCACAAAACGTGTGTGTGTGTGTGTGTGGGGAGGGGCACCAAACCAAACAAGCCATCTTTTTGAAGAACCCCGTCCTCCCTCGCCCCGGACATGACATTGCGATACACCGAGCGTGCGCGCGCACACACACATACTCATTAAAAGCTCCGATAGACCCGGCCTCCGTCCGACGACCTATCTGGAATTAAATGTGTATCAGTGGCGGAAAGAGCAGTTGAGGGGTCCCTCAGGGGGATTCATGAAACAGACTTTTCATAGAGGAGTCGTCGCGGCCCTGAGGGTGAGGGGAAGGGAGGAGGCGTGGGCTGTGGTGTGTGTGTGTGTGTGTGTGTGTGTGTGTCAGGGGGGGGGGGGGCGGGGGGGGGAAGAAAGGGGCCAGCAGCAGGATGTCATGTGTGGGGCCGCCGCGTCACTGACCTCTCATTTCATACTTTAATAAAGTCGCACCCAGGTGTCCTTGATGCCTTCCAGTCGCCCGGGGCTCCGGGAGAAGCTAAACAGGAGGCGGCCACAACATAATTCTGAGCGCTCGCCCCCCCTTCTCTTCCCCTCTCTTGTGTTCCCTCCATGGCGTTGTGTTATATATCAATGTGCGTGCACACACACACACACACACACAAGGCATACAATGCTTGACGTTTAATGGCGGACTGATTTAAGGCCTGAATCCGGATGCAACCCGTGCTCTCTGGGTTTGAGGAACACCCGGCTGTTTCCCCACTCAAGTACTCTCACCCCGAGTCGTCAACTTGAGCAATGCAAAGAAACGCCGTTGCATCAATCCTGCCGCTGCACACGGTCTGTCTGTCCTGCCGGTGTGGGGGCGGGGTTGTGCCGTGTCACCTCGGGTTTCATGATTTACTATCGTGTGCGGTTGGTCACAGGAAATTGGAACCGCGCCGACTTTGCTTTCTGAATTGTGGTCGAGACAGTTTTTTTTTCCCCCGTCGAGGAGAGGAAAAAAGAAGAAGAAACCAGAAGCAGATTATCTCGATGAGAAGGCAGCCGGTTTGGAGATGTACAGTGCGCAATATGTTATCACAACACGGTCGCCGGGGCCCAGACAGCTGCTATCTGTCATAAACTCTCGGCTATTGTTGGCCCGCGCCACGCGGCAACATGTGACCTGACCGAGATGAGCAGCCGCTGAGCAAATACGGAGTGGAACGGTGTCATTTTTAATAAAGCTGTTTTATGGACCCCAGTCAACAGAGCCAGAGGAGCGGGGCTCGAAACTTCCTCCTGCAAATGATATGGCAGCAGGAGTTTCATAACTTCCTCTGCTCAGACAAGCCTGTGGCAAGTCTCCTCACAGAGAGAGAGAGAGAGAGAGAGAGAGAGAGAGAGGAAGGGAGGGGGGGCAAAAAAACTCAGCCTTATCAAGATTTCACAGAGACATTTCTTTAATTAGTTTTAATATTTCTTGTTTAGATAATGTCAGCCAATTGACAATTCGGTCCCAAACGGAACAGGAGGGAGGTGTGTGTGTGTGTGTGTGTGTGCGTGTGTGTGTGTCGGGGGGAGGGGGGGGGCTGCACTTCTCAGATACAGAGAAAATGGCTAATTACAAAGATTGCTTACCTCGTATGATTTAAATGCACATGCACACATCGGACAGGAGTCCAAACACCGCCGCGCCCTTATCACGATGTTGCAAACCGCCATCGTGCGTATCGTCGGAAAAGAAATCCCCCGCGGCGAACGCTTCGGTTAGCGACGCGTTTTGTAAATGAAAAGCCTCTTGCTGAGATCTCAGACAAACGAGCTAGGGCCTCAGCCCTGCCGCCAAAGAAAACGAAAACCCCCCAAAAAACAACGACATTGATCAAAGCGCGTACACATCTGGAGCGATGAGCAACAAAGACGGCTATCTATATTTTTCCAAGATTACCACTAAAGATTGCTCGCATGAGGGAGCACTTGTGGAGGGAACACCAAAGGCTTGGAGCGCGATACTGTAGCCTACCTGCATGTACCCCCCCTCTAATCTTTGCATTTCCACAATCCTCACTCCCACATTAACCCAATCTCCGGCTTTTGTACTCATGTCGCCTCTCCCCTAACCACGTATATCTGCCTCCTCCTGAAACACCTTTTCTCCTCACCGGGCAGCAGGTGTTGGGTGGTTGTGTTTACTCCCCCCCTCCCGCCTCCTTCCTACCTGTCCCTCTCACTGAGGCTCTCTTTCCCTTTCTGTCTTTCTATGTCTCTCTCTCTCTGGCAGCTGGTAGGAGGAGGGAGGACGCTATAACAGCTGCACATGAGGGCGGGTGGAGAAAAAAAAAAGCACACAGGCAAACAGCTCCAATCCTCTCTCTCTCTCTCTCTCTCTCTCTCTCTCTCTCTCTCTCTCCCCCCCCCTCTCCCAAACCTCTGGCGTTTTTTAACCAGGCAAACAGGGGAAAACTGTTGCCGTCGGAAGACATCAGGGTCCCCGTTCCATTAGTCCTACCTGGTGATCTCAGCCACCACGAGCGGGGTTTAGGCTCCCCGGAGGGGCTCTGTGTGGAGCGGCCTGGTAGCCTGCATGAGAAGTATCCACTTAAATCCACTTACTACCATTTAATAATTTCCAGTTTGAAAAACATGTCACTTCCAAATGGAAATTTCGCTGGAGGTACTTACATCTGTTGGAGAGAAACACAAAACATCGGACACCGGCTTGGTGCTTTTCTTTTTCTTTTCCTCCAGCCCTCTCCAAGTCTGAGCTGTGTGTGTGTGTGTGTGTGTGTGTGTGTGTGTGTGTGTGTGTGTGTGTGTGTGTGTGTGTGCGTGTGTGTGTGTGTGTGTGTGTGTGTGTTCCGTTTTCACAAACAGCATCAAAATACATGAGATCAGCTCTCGGGCTTTGTTTGGCCCTGGCAAGTTTAGGCCAGCCTCATTCCAAATTTCCTGAGGGGGAACAGAGAGAGGAGAAGGAAAAAAAAACGATTCCATGCAGATAAATCACTCGCAGCAGATCAAAAGACAAATCAGTGGCAAAGACAAAAGATGCTGACTTGGAGAGAACAATGGAGACAGGGAGACGCAGGTATCAGAGGAGCCGGCCCTAAGATCCCCGGCTCCGCTCAATCAAACCTGCTAACCGGGGGTTTGCATACTAGGTCAAACCCAACTCTGCTTCTGCAGCACAGAATGTGTGTTTAAACCCATGTTGGCTATTTCTGCTTTTCTTTTTTTTTGCTGGACAAGATGGGGGGGGTGAGCTCTCTGACTGTTTAGTTTTGTAGGAGTAGGATTGAGTTGCCGGCTTTGCAAAGTCATCTTCTAGGTTGGATTCAAAAGCCACCCTGAGAGCGGGATACGACCATGGTTTCGAAAAATACAAGTGGGGTGGGGGGGGTGCAAACTATTTGATATTGACAACGTGGGTATAGCTGCGCGTTTGATGTACGCGTCCGGGCCTCCGCGAGAAGTCGCGTCCCGCGCAGCCCTTCACGCATCACGGCCCACCACCGTCTTCTATTAACTTCCTCAACGCGAGCCGTAAATAAATATATGGAATCCACGACTCTTTATGGCCCGCTCATCACTTTGGAGAAGAGCGAGGCCGTCCGAGAGGACGGCGGGGTGTGGGGGAGACGAGATATATATATTCCCTTTTGATCAAGCTGCTTCAGAGACATCAGAGGAGGCATCGCGTCACTTTTGCAGCCTCTGTAGCTTAAAAACTGAAAAACAAAACAATTCTCACAAGTGTGTGTGTGTGTGGGGGGGGGGGGGGGGGGGGGGCATTCACCACTGACAGTCACTATTTGATCCCCTGAGATCCATGTATGATAACACATCCATTTAGATCGAGGTGATATGAAAGAGAAATGTAAAACAGGAAAAAAAAATTGCCCCAAAGAGGGGGTGGGGTGGGGGGAGGAGCTGATGCATTTGAGATGAATAAAATTATATAAAAATTAACGTGCCGAGCTTCGGCGCGGTCGCAGTTGACCCGTGAAGTGTGCTTAACGGGAGCCGTTTGAAATGGAGGCCAGCGGGTCCAGAGGAGCTCACCGCCCGACTCCTCCAAACATGTCGACCGCACGACTTCACATCGGGCTTTATTCAAATATCGGATGGGGGGGGTCGATGAGGTCAAGAGATTTACCTCAGGGAGTTACATTCAGAGTTACAACATAACAGTTAAACCTGAGCCGCCCCCCCCCCGTCCCCCCCGCCGCTATCTGCAGTCCAAACAAGTGAGATGTGATACCGCTGCTCTGGCCTCGAATGGAGGGAGAGAGGGGGGGGGGGCACAACAAAGACAGGAAATTCGGCATAGATTCCTACTTCTCTCTTTTCTCCTGCCTCTCTATACCTAACAATGCCGGTAATGGAGAGAGAACAGTGCCCGGGGCTGGCAGAGACACCTGCGACATATTTTCTCTTCCCCACCCCCACCTCCCCCACCTCACTCCCGCCGCCGCCAACACCCTCCCCGCTCTTCGCCACCCCCTCGACATTAAAGTCCTTCACAGAAATCAGAATTTAATAAATCACCCCAGAGCCTGACAGAGTTTATCTCCGGGGGTCGCCTCCACTGTGCGGAGACTCACAGACAGACAAAGCCCGGCCCGATAAGATGTGAAATTAAATACAGTTAGCAGTTTGAGACAAAGGAGGGAGAGTGTCACACCGAGCTTTGTGCGCCGTAAACGGCTGGCTGCTAGTCGGGGCACATAGACGCGTGTGCGTGTGCGTGTGCGTGTGCGTGTGCGTGTGCGTGTGCGTGTGCGTGCGAGCGCACACGCGGGCGCACGAGCGCCGCGGAGACAGCGGGGGTGATTCATTCCAGGTTTCCTCTCACATTTAGCCTCATTTGCATCATCCACTGTCAACATATCGCCTCTCCCAGATACGTTGGAGAGCTTTCATTAGACGTCCAGGGGATGACATCCTTTTTACCCAGATGCGCCATTATTAATCACGGGCTCCACTCTGGATGTGGACTCATCTCCATCACGGATCAGGCGCTATCTGCCCGTGTTTCCTCCTTTTCATTCGGCAGACGTCCCTGACATCAGCCATCACTGCGAGCTAAAGGAGACTTATGGGAGTGTGTTGGGGCTCAGGCGACCTTATGAATGGGGTGCATGAGCGTTTAGTGCTGAGAGGATATAAATGTGAGGATTTGCCCACGACGCTGGCGGGATCTGTCAGAGCAAACCTGCTGTACTGCGCGCCGACTCGGGGGCTCTGTAGGAACAATTAGGCACTTAAGGAAATGAAACGGCCGATATTGAAATTGCTGCACGAGTGCAGCGCTTACGTGCGAGTATACAGTTATGTTATTTCCAATTAGCCGTGGTCTCCAGTTCACATCAGGATATGGCCGACCTCAGCTGTTCGACGCAAGATTTCTTTTTTTCTCCCCTGCCCGGTAGTTAAGAGAAAGCACAGTCAGGTTTCCAAGCTGTGCGGGTTATTTAATAGGCTTAGCCTGGTCGTCGGGCCTGACCTTTCCCTTTTCCACAATACCGAGGCCCAGCGGGCTCGGGGCCCCGCTCTGGGGGAACACAATGACCTGCGGGTGAAGCCGAATCTTCTCTAACTCCAGACGGCCCTCGTCCACACGGCCTCTCCGCTGCTCCGACTGATGTCCTCCTGCTGAGACAAGCGGTGCCAAGGAACTGTCAACAGGCCTGGCCCAGCCGGGGGGTGGGGGGCGACTGGGGGCCCCTTACCACGGGAGCCCTTCGGGGTCCAGAGGCACCGGCGCGCTCAAGAGTGCCGCTCGGGAGAATGCCGGGAATGACAGGAATGCCGGGTGCCAACAACGCATCCTGATAACGTTCTACATCTAAGAGCACGATTAGCGGCATCTGTGGTCTGATTGGGGGGGAAGAAAAAAAACGGGGCTGCTGGGTATTGTAGGCCTGTCATTAAAATGCAGCAGCTTGTCATTTGGACTAACCCCATCCTGAACCTCCCACACACACACACACACACACACAGAGAGAGAGAGAGACACACACACACTCCTAGAAAGTGCGGTGGACTCGGGGGCCTTACAGCCACACACACACCTTCCTTTCATCAAGCTGCAGCGTCGTCTTCATAAAAGAAAAAATACTCTCGGAGCATTGATTCAAGTGATATGAGCCTGATATCCCACAATGCAACAATGAAAAGCAAACAGCACAGCCGTGAGAAGGTTTCTACATATGTCAACGCCACGCATTTAAATGTGAAGAGCAAACAGTGCTGTCCATGCACGTGTACACACACACACACACACACACATTAAGAGCCCAAAGCACACAAAGCCCATTGCTGTGGCAAGAGCATGTCAGATAAAGAAAGAGATAAAGAAATGCATCTGAACCCGAATGTATCCGTCGCCGCATTACTTCAACTTTTCGAAGTGTTTGATCTGTGCAGGCGCTGACAAGGCAGTTCATTCTTTTCCAAATATTCTTCTTTGTTTTATTTATTTTTCTTTCCCCCCCCCACTTTGGTTCAAATGATGGGCTGTGGAAAGGTTCTTCTTTCTTCTCCCGCGCAAGTGAGCTGCACAAAAGAAGTGTTTGATCTCCCCGAAACGCGATCTGTATTTCTAGCATTGTCTCCAGTTGCTACTGTGGCGTCTTAAAGGTCAGGAGTGAAAGGCCATTTGATAACTACAGAAAGACCTTTTGGATTTATTACGCTGCCTTTCATCTCCTTCTTTTTCCGGCGGAGGTTAACACAAAAGCAGTGCATCCTTTTGAAAAAAGAAAAAAAAAAAAAGGAAAAAAGAGGAAAGGATAAAATGGATAGCGTTGGAGCCTCAAGCCTTCTTTATTCTTCTTCTTCTTCTTCTTCTTCTTCTTCTTCTTCTTCTTCTTCTTCTTCTTCTTTTTTCTTTGGTCACTGAGCGATCCAGTGTACGAGGCGCTCTTGTGGGATGTGTTTCTGAGAGTCTTCTTAGGCACAATTAGCATATGTCCTCTCAACCTTCTAGCAAACCTCTCAATGAGACCCTGAAATCCTATTGAGACATTATTACCACTCAAAACAGGCCACATGACACAAAACATCTGAGTGTGTGCGCTCGTACAGGTGCACACGCCCACGCGCACAGCGTTCACAGCTCAATGACACCCACTTCCCGCTGAATATTCCTTTCTTTTTAATGGTAACCTTGGGAGACGGGCTGCACCCGCGCAACACTTAACAGCCACTAGTCTGAGAAAAATGTTTTTGATATGCTTGTGTCATTTAATCATCCGCCATTCTGCCGAGGCTGCGCGGGACAATTTTGCAGGATATTAACTCCCGACTAAACCCTGGCTTGTATCATTTGTGGGGCCAGTCAAGCAGGAGTCCCAGGAGGAGCGGAGACTTCCTCCTCACAGTCGTAGTAATC
Organism: Cottus gobio; assembly: GCA_023566465.1. Taxonomy (NCBI): domain Eukaryota; kingdom Metazoa; phylum Chordata; class Actinopteri; order Perciformes; family Cottidae; genus Cottus; species Cottus gobio. The sequence goes on along the minus strand of CM042227.1, from coordinate 19,140,923 downwards.
TAAGCCTGACGCGCGCGCACGCACACACACACACACACACACAGCCAATAGACAGGTAGAATGAACCATAAAGGGATAAAGGAATCAGGAAATGTGAAGCACAAATTAACCCTTTTTAATGACACACAGCAGGAAAAGGATGCTGTATTTGTGATTTGAGTGATCAGGTAACAACAACAGAACAGTCAGTAAAATATATATATATATATATATATATATATATATATATATATATATATATATATATAATTTACAGACGGACCAAATTACTTCCCTTTTCTTTTTATTTCCACACCAAAGTTAGAGATTGAAGAGCATTCGTAAAAATGTCACTTTAACGTGATCCATTTGGACAGCTCACATTGCTTAATGGGGTAGGAAATTCATTTTTTTCTGCTGTGGAACAGACATAGTGGATGATGTGATTCTATGCAAAATATATGAAGCCATTACTAGAAAAATGCATGAGTTTCAGTAGTTGGTTGGGGTTGGGGGGAGAGAAAGTATCTCATTGCACGCAGGCTTTCCCTATTCTTTACCAGGCAGCGTCTCTCACACACACAATGCAAAAGACAGCAAAGACAACTGATGAAAACCATTTTTGTTCCATCACAAAGAACTAGGTCACCCTCTCATAATTGTCAATCATGCAATAAATCTCTCTGTGGCACAAATGAATACGGCATTGGAAATGAGACAAAGCTTATTGGCATGCTATGTCAGCTTGACTCAATTCATCCTCCTTTTCCCATGAGGCCGCTCATATGTGAAGTTGTGCGAGGGTGTCTCTCTCTCTTTCTCTCTCTCTCTGTCTGTCTCACTCACTCTCCCCCTCTCGCCGGGCAACTTGTGCACACACACACACACACACACACACACACGCACACACACACACACACACACGAGTGCTCACACGCCGCTAATGTGAGGAGTTAGGGAGGGGTTAATGTATGTGGACAAACCATTTCAGCCGAGGGCCGCATTATTATCACAACCGTGTTCATTTCCATAGCCAACATGTCTCACTGTATTTTCTGCATTGCTGTGGAGTTACTGGGAACACACACACACACACACACACACACAGTAACTGTTCCAGCGCATTGCTTTCAAGGCGTCGCATGGACAGAGTTTTGACGACTTGAGATCACAGCTAAAGTGATTCCCATCGCACAAATTTAGCTTTTCCGTTTTGTGTCTTCACGTCCGCGACAACAAGTTCATGATCTCGTCTTTTTTCTTTCATCCCCTGAAACCAAACAGACTTTTCCCTGCTGAACATAATGCCAGGTCCGCGGGTTTACAGTGGTCTGTTTTTTTACGCGGTATCTGATTGGCCCGTGAGCTTTGGCTCGACACAGCACTACAGCTCCATCCGAGCCAAGGTCCAAAGGACCGACTGTCACTCTTTAAGAGGAGGGTAATAATAGCCGGGGCGCCACAGCAAGTGGTGGCACAGGCGATTTTAAAGAAACATCGGGGAGACGGTGACATTTGAGTCTACGAGGAGAGAAACCTAAGCGCTGCAACCAATAAAGGCTCCCACCAATACTCTCACTAGGGCTTTAGGACGGGGGGAGGGGGGGGAGGCAAAAGAGAGATGTCAGTGTTAGATGAAAATGTGTTGACCTGGTGATATTGATACCCCACGCTCATAACCTCTACAGGTGTGCCGTCAGCAAGCAGCCCTGGGTGCGGCCATCGCTACGGCTAACTCACAAAATTGCAAAGCTGATGGTTTTACAGTAGCCCAATGAGCTGCCTGTCCACCTTCCACTGCTGACAGCTGGACGGATGCTGTGTTGACAACACGGCTACCGGAGGAATAAAACATTCACACAGCACAGATCCTTTTCTATTTATGCAAATGCCTTTATTCTTTTATATTTTCAACCTCAATTTGGATTAGGTTGTAAAAGAAAATTATATATATATATATATATATATATATATATATATATGCTTATTATTCTTTTTAATTATTATTATTTGATGGTATGACATCTTGCTATTTTTTCCCTCCTTGATTTTCTAATTTAAGAAATGTTCAGCTGACAGCGACCTTAAAGATTAATGACTGGATTTTGATTGAGCAGCTTTGGCGAGGCTAAAGGGATTTGAGAGACAGATCTGGAACAATCTGCTGATCGGCGTCCAACGCTGTGTTGCGAGAACCATTTATTTAGATATGACCTTTACATGTATGATGAGAACAATCTGAAGCTGTAACGTGGCAGTGTGCCAACTGTCCAGAAATATGTGAAATATGTGGGAAAAAGGCACGCTGCTGAGAAACCAATTCAATTGGAATCACTTACTTTGACATCAGCATTGTTACCACTAAGGAAGTAGCACTTTAGTAGCACTGGAATGGCTCTTACTGATAGCACTTTGTAGTTGAACTTTTTGTCGAAATTGTACCTTCTTGATTCTTGTTGTTCTGATTCTTGTATGTAACCGTAGAATGCACTTATTGTAAGTCGCTTTGGATAAAAGCGTCAGCTAAATGAAATGTAATGTAATGTAAATAATTGTTTACTCGTGGTGGTTTAGCTTTATTTAAGCTAAAGTGATTTTCTTTAAAACCCTCTCAAACCTGAATTGTGTGAAGCTCCAAAATGCAGACGCGAGAGAGCAGTTTAGTGTGCAGCCTGCTGGCCCAACAGGAACTCATTTTGTGCACATTGTTAGTTATAATCCGATGCAACAAATTGACTGCATAAAGTGTTTCTGGTGTCTAAGTGAATTCAGACTTCACGTAAATAGCTGTGGGGCCGTTTTCTTAGTTTTTTCCCTCCATCAGAAGGTATTGACTAAGCAGATGCTTTGAACCACCATAGAATGTGCTGCTAGTCTCAAGTGTCATTAGCTTCGGGGCTTTTCCAGCTAGAGCCAGGTAAAGATTAGATAACAATCAGCCCTTTAATAGATACTGTTGGAGGCACCGGAGCCGTTCCCGTGCTGTGCCGTTCATCTGAAGAAGAGAGTGGAAGCCGATGTCATTTCCTCCCTGATTCCTTCCTTGTGATGTACCCGAGCCCAGCCAGCGACGCGGCCGCTGTTAGATTACTCGTGGCTGTTCCCTCCAACCCCGTGTCAACGTGCAGCGTGTCTGCCTGTGTTCGGGCAGGTCCAACTACAAGTTGAAATGGAAGCTTTTTATGAAAGCGAGGCATTTATTTGTATAGCACCTTTTCAACAACAAGGCAATTCAAAAAACAGTTCATAAGTAGAGCAGCAGAGCATACGTGTGTTTTGGCACCCACGCGCCATTCGATGCTTCATAAGCCAACAGTGGTATTTATAAAAATCAACACTCGGCCAAACAGGAAGTCAGCGCAGGGATCTGAGGACTGTGTGGTCTCTTCTGGTCTTAGTGAGTTCTCCATCAGCTGCATCTGATCCACACACAGCCGGAGAGTGGTCGAGGCTACTGAAGATATTGACAATGTGGTCTCCTTTTTCTAAATCCTGCCGAGGCTATAGTCTCAACAAGCCAGCAGTCATTGATCTGTGAAACACACTCAGTGCTTGTATGAGACCATGGTCGCTTGAGGATATTGGTATATAAACCTGGGTGTCATCTGCGTAGAGATATTCTGGCACTATGCAGGAACACGTAGATGTATGGGGGTTTATTAGATAGGAGTATGATATAATATGTTCAAGACATTTTGAAAACCGATTACTCGCGTATCAAAAGTTTGAAATGTGCACAACATTTGTGTTTTTGCACGCATCTACTCTGCAGTTGCCTGCGATAAACACATAATGGCTCACTTTGTCGTATTTATCTTGACACCAGATGTTATTTGAATCTCAGGATACTGGACAAATTTAAAAGGAAGGCGCATCTGCGGATGGTGTTTCTTTGCTTTCGGTCAAACAAGAAAAAAGAAGAAGAAAAAAAAGTTTTGCTATCATAATGTGTAATGTGCATTATTACTTCACCGAGATCCCAGAAGTACAAAGTGCTCTTTTGTCGGATGACATTCCTTTCTTAATAAACTTCAATTATTAGGAGGAGCTCTTTGTATTGAGTAGAGAGCTCCGAAAACATTAACACTGGAGGAAAAACATCTGCGTGTTTACTCAGGAGAAGATTCATCCCTGATAGCCTCCGCGAAAATGAAGAGGGGGAGAGAAAAACAAGTGGAGGAAATTTGTGGAATCCCATCTGAGATTGCTTCCCTGATGGATTCCTTTTCCTGTCAGCTCAGACGAGAAATGAAGCCGGGGCAAATTAACTCCTGATACAGCCACGCTGAATTAGACAGAGAGTGGGGGGAGAAGAAGAAAAAAAACCACACACTTTTTAAGGATTCCAGCCTTGTCATTTTCAATTTTCTGCTCTTTGGACATGCTTGTATTCAGATTCCCCAACATCTATTCGCCATATCAATCCTAATTAGACAAACTGGGCCCACGAAGGATGGGAGCGGAGTTATTTGCATAATTTAATCATAAATACTCAGTGATACATATTTCCAAATGCATTTGTACAATTATCTTTTCATCCTTGGGGCAAAAGTATTAATATGATTAGGCAATAATTCTTTAAAAAAGAAGGGGAAATAGGAAACCAGCAAGTGTGCACTCTTTTTTAAACTCCAGCTTTGGGCTATATGAAAAATTAATTAATTTCTGAGGAAAATCAATTTCTCTATGTGACCATATTAGACAGAGCCAGGCAAGGGCCCGCATTCCTTCCCCAATCAGAAAATCTCATCTGCTCCCTCTAACTTCTGTCAGTAGCATTTAATATCCTGCTACGAGCGCCACTGACTTCCGCCATGCTTCCTAAATGTGCAGTAATGTGCGGGAGGCCGTGAGCGAGGGCGAGCGAGCGAGGGAGGCTGCGGCTGAGGGAGAGGAGGAGAGCGGACATCAGAGTGACCCAAAATCTATTGCCGGCCCTGTCAGGCAATCAGTGTGGAGTGTGAAATCAGCAGGTGGACATCCAGTTTGATATGAGAGATCAGTCATATTGACAGATAGATTTTAAACAGCTTAACTCTGTTGTCTGCGGAAAAAAAATCAAAGCTAGTGCCCCTTTATGGGGGGTGAGCGCAGTAAAAAAAAAAATGGTAATTGTATTATGCTGATTAGCGTGGACGGACCTGATGTCGACGTGTGATTTTGCAGCATTTCATTTCGGTGGAGGTTATTAATTGGTGCTTCAACCGCTGCTGCCGATCCAGTAAAGGCATGTAAATAATATGGGAGCCCGGACAAATAATGCATCCAACAGGCAAATTAACAACACGGTCCTCTTTGCCATGCAAACAGCCTCTAAATCCACAAAACCACATTAGACAGTGTCAAACAAAGCCTCTCTAACGAGTCCTGGCTCAGACTCATTGTTAGCTATAAAAAACAGATTTTAAAAAAATCTCTGAAAAGAAAGGAAGAAAATGAATGATACTTTTGTTAACTGTGATATAGTCTGTGGATTTTTGGTTTAAAAAAAAGTTTTAATTTGCACTCGTTCCAGCTGAATGGATGTTAAGTCAATAAAGCAATTCTGATTTTCAAGGAGACTATTTGTTTACAAAAGGAAAAACACCTTGCTGCCATCTGCCAACTGCACAGTTGACTTGAGCACATGTACTGTACCTAATCAAATTTAGCAGAGCCCCACTGAAGGATTAAAAATGCAACCAAAAAAAGTAGAGAACTTAAATGCTTTTTTCCCTCTTCAATAAAGAAACAACACACAATATGAGGGCCAATTTGACTTTCAAGGAAGTACTTGAATAGATTTGGATTTTAAACCGCTTTGTATCCCCTCCCTCCCCCTCCCCCCTCTCTCTCTCTCTCTCTCTCTCTAATCAGGCATCTGTCACTCTGTTTTTGAAGTTATTATCGCCCGAGCTCCCTCTTGGATGTGGTTGCTGGGTGACGGGTATCTTAGCACCCACTCTGACTGGGAATGATTTGAATGGAATCCAGAAATCTCCCCTGAGTACCTGTAAACACATCCGTGCCTTGTAGAAAACAAATATATTATAAGAGAGAGGAGGGAGAGAGACAAGCTGGCACCCTCGGTGGCAGCTCACACTGAGCGCTAAACAAAACAATTACCGTCATTTGCAAATATGTGTGTTTAGGCATAAACACTCTTGAAATGGGAACAAGAGAGGTGATAGCAACCCTCTGTCATATCCGTATTAATTAAATATATATATATATATATATATATATAAATATATATATGTCTGTTAAAAGGAGAAGCCGAGCCAGTGTGACCTGTCACTCGCAGCATTTCAGAGGGAGATCTGCTCGACTGAAACGAGTCGGGGAGAGAGAGGGGAAAAAAATCTATTTAAGAAGGGCATGTAAGTGAAAAAGCCGTCCCGTTTCCCAGTGGTGGGACATTGTCTGGGGCGTGTGGTTAACCTTCAAGGGGTAGACAATGATTGTCAATTAACTGCTGCATTTCTGCGCCCCGGCATCGGGTAACCTGCCCCCGCAAAGCAGACCAATGAGAGATATGCGATATCTCTGCGCCGCCCCGCCACCCACCCCAGTGTTATAATAACCTTTCAGAGAGTTCAAGTGTCACGCAGCAATAAGAACCCTTTTTTTTTTTTTTTTTTTCCTCCATCCCACCACGGGGAGAATGAAAAGGAAAACAAGTAGCTGGAACAGAGCGGCTCCTGGAGGGCTCCTGGAGAGCCGGAGTCTTAATGTAGGGGAGATTACTGAACCTGGATCAGTCTGGGGGCAAAGAGCCAACACGGCTAATCTGGCACGAGAGTCCTCAGGAAAAATGAAGGGGTCAGAAATGACTGTATTCCTAGTATACTTAAAGATGAACAATAATTACTAAAATACCATGCGGCTTATTAGGCAAAGTACACACAGTTCAAACACTCACTGTGGAAGTAAAAAAAAAAAAAAAAAAAACGTTTAATCCGTCAAGATAAAAGATGCAACAACAAAAAAAAAATCCTACCCTGCATTTGTGAATCACCGGTTACCATTTAATGTGTTCAAAAAAAAAAAGTGTTCTGCTAAAGTAAGCATGGCGGGGAACAATTTGGTCGGAGCTTGTTTGTGTCCACATCAAAACTAAAACAGCGGGAGGTGCTCTGTGATGCTGCTCACATTCACACTGTGTGCAAAATGAGAGGAGTGTTGTTTTAACACAATAGGCCGTGGGATGGGTGGAGGGGGGGGGGGGGGGGGAGAAAAAAAAACAGCATGTGAAATAGTAAAGAGACATTGTAAAGGAGGTATTATTCACTCCATTGTTACCACTCTGCCTCTGTAGAAGAAGAGCGGTGACATTGTGCTCATCGGGGGCCGGATGAAAAGCTGAAGTGACCCAGGCAGCGGGGCTGTTGTGTAACTCGAGCAGGTTAACCCGCTGGACTCAGGGAGTTGTTTGGGTTTTGCTTTGGTTTTTTTCTCTAGACTGACAGTAAGTCGGTGCAAGGCGTCTCTGGGGGAGAGGGGGGGGGGGGATGGTTCTCACCTGCAGGGCAACACGTGTCCTGTTTACTCCGACTGATCATTTTTGTCGGCAGCAATTTCGACAGACGGCGTAAAGCGGCACATCCTCTCTCTCTCCCCCAGCCCCCCCCCCCATCGTCGCAAATAAAATCAACTCTTTTCTAAGTAACAGAAGCCTTTTATCCGGCGGATGCCTCGCCGCTCCGTGATGTAATTCTCCAAATGGGGCAGGCAGGCAGGGCCGGGTCTGAGTGATTGATTTCAGCCCAGCACCGGGAGTACCTGGCTGCTTTCAGAGACAATTACGGTCCTGTCCATGTGCCCGTAATAGCCCACCACTTTAGCGTCATTAAAGCGACGCGAGGCACTGCATTATCCTTTAACCCCATCGCTGGCCATCCCCCCATTGACAACCCGGAGAGTTCAACCACATACTTTGTCACCTGAAGCCCCCCCCCCCCCACTCTGCCAGACTGGAGGAGAGGATCACTGCACACGGTGTGGTTTTTCTCTATTGAGGAAGGAGAAGGGAGGAGGAGGAGGAGGAGGGGGTGGGGGGTTCTGCTCCCTTGATGCTTTATGTAAATGACGCCTGAGCGCCAAAGTGCACAGGTGAGCTGTTGAGACGATTACAACAGGCGAGGAAATATACGTAGCCGAAGTGTATATTTAGAGGCTCCAAGCGTTGTGTGACGCAAGCATGCAGAGGAAAAATATTAAAATGCAGGCTGCTAACAATTGAAATATATAAACTACACACGAGAGAAAAGCTTTAGAATTAAAACAAATATGTGTATATATATCTATATATAGATATATATTAATATATCTATATCTATATATAGATATAGATATATATACATACATACATATACATATGTCACTGTGATGATTTCCCCTGTCTCTTCTGACCAGACCCACTTTGCAGACACAGCAGTTCTTTGGAGGGTCTAAATGTATCCAACTCATCATACATATGGATCCTAATGGCTCTAAATGGTCTGTTTGTGCACGTGTGTTTAAGTGTTTTTTCCACATGTACTTGGGATACTAAGCACGCATGTAAAAATATACACTATATATATATATATATATTTTGCTTATATATCTTTTTTTTCAAAAAAGGGCTGTGTGCTCATAGCCCGAGATAACCAAAGTGCCTCAAAGTGTTTATTGCTACCCACCACCCCTTACTGAAGTGAGCCTTTCCATCATATTTGCATTTCCAGCTCATTTCTGGGTAGCGGATCAATATGGAATCAATCATAGTGACAGGTAAGATGGTAAATTTGACCAGGCTGAACCATCCTGCGAGACTGAGCGATACATCAAAGCCAGGAGCAACAGGACGGTAAAAAAAAAAAGGCTTTTAATCAAATATTGATCCTCACTTTAAATCAACCCTTATATTAAAACGTATAAACCTCAAAATATTTGATTTGGCAACACAGGTTAGAGCATTAATTTCCACGCCTTTCGCTTACTGTGTATAAATGTCCTTGTTTGAAACAAATCAAGGATTGTTTGATTATGGCACGTTCTTGTGTGTGTGTGTGTGTGTGTGTGTGTGTGTGTGTGTGTGTGTGTGGCAATTATCCCCAGCATTTACAGTGAGAAAAAAAGAAAAAGAAAAACTGGCTACATACACTTGTACGGGATTTGTGAGTGTACTGTAACCTCCTTTTAAAATGAAATACATTTACTGGCTGTCAGTACTGGGAAAACAATTAATACACCAATGAGATATAATTATGATAATCTGGGTTTGCCACACACTGGAATGTAAACATATACGTGCACTGCTCCCGTGGCGAGGGCATATCAATAAACATAACCCTGCATTTTTCTTCCAGAGGAGAATTGAGTTGTTTTTAAAAAGTTCCCGTTGGATCAGTGGGATTACAGCGCACCCTGACAGGAGCGGTGGTGTTCCTGCTCTCGGGCTTCTTGTAGTGTATTCAACAGCGTGGCTGGAACTCAGCCGTCGTGGTAGCCTACAGTATCGATTCACTTGTCCTGCGGTGGACAGCCTATCCATCATGGCACAAGCTTTGCCCCTGCACGTGTTCAAAAAAAAAACTTTCACTCAACTTTCGCCCCTGATGGTGCGCTCTGGCCTCTTCCCGTCCAACGGGACCGAGCACAGACCCTTGTATTTATTTCATTTTTTTGTGTGCAAATCCACGCTCATGTAGACATATTTTATTTTATTAACTACGACATTACCAGCCTAATGTCATCGCTTGACCCACTTGTTTTTTTTTCAAGAGAAAAATGTCTCCCCCTTCCTCGCTCCCGCGCCTTTACGCACGCTATGTCCGTAAAGACATTTAAACCACACACACACACACACACACACACACTGAACAAATTCATAAATAAAATGCCGTACCTCGCGTTGGTGCAGTCGTTGTACAGCGTCTCGAAGTCTTTTCTGGAGATGAGTTTACAGCGGTTCACCCCGGGCTGGATGGCGCCGAGCCCTCTGAGGATGCGGACCTGCTCCACATTGCACACCACCGGCGTGATCTCCAGCCGCTTCAGCTTGGTGTAGACCGTGTGCAGTCCGCCGACCAGGTGCTTCAGGAACAGGTCGAAAGCCTGCGGCAGGCAGATGAGCTCGCAGCCGTCCACGGTGAACGAGGCCACTTTGGCGCCGCGCAACTCGACCATCTTGCACTCGTTGTTCTGCGGTATGTTCTCGACGGGCGACGGGGTCGAGTACACGGGCTTGCCGGGCGGCAAAGCCGCGTTCGGGATGCCCGGGCTGCCGGTGGCGAGAAGCTCCGACCGGAACAGGTTCTGCCCGGGCTGCGCGGACGGCGGGGCCAGGGACTGGGACGGCGACGAGGTGGTCGTCGGCGGGGACGTCGTCAGGGAGGGAGTCGAGATCGGAGGCAGCGCGACCAGAGGAGTTGGTGGGATCAGAGCAGCCGGCACGGCCATGGTCACCTACAAGGAGGGGGAAGAGAGTAGCCGAAGTTCAAAGTGGAGGAAAAAAATACCCAGCCTGCCGAGACGCCACTAAATGAAAGAATCCACGAGAGTTTAGCTCCTCGGATAAGTTGGGAAGTAGAAAAGAGCTGCCGCGAAAGGCGTGCTGAGTGAGGGCGTTTTGGGGTGGGGGGAGCGGGGGTAGGGGGGAGACCGAGCGGCGGGACAATGATCAAAGATAGGAGGAGGAATGACAGGAGGAAAATGAGCTGAAAAGTGCAGCTCCGCTCTGTGGATGAGTTGTTGTTGTCACACGGTACAGAGAGGGCGGAGCTAGGGGACAGCGCAAGCCTTTGAAGAACGCATTAAGCCGACATCATGTTTCCAGTCTGTTCCAATTGTTTATAACGCATTTAGAGGAATAATAAACCTGCACACATTTGCATGCTTTTTTTGTTTTTCGTTTATTGTTTTTCCTTCTTTTTACTCTATCGATCCAACTCGTGTGGAAGCTTCAGTTACCGCTGGTTCTCACGCCGCACAGGTTGGTTACACCTGCTATCCAACGGCATGCAACCCCACTGCGCCACCGTGACCCCGGTGACCGGCCATCACTCGCACGTGCTGCAACTGTCTGAAAGCATTTTTTTTATCAAGCCTGAATTTGCAAACTTACGTTTAGCCATTTATACTGCGATGCTTCTGTTTTTGTGTTGTTGATTTTTTGCTTTATTTCATTTTCATTATGTCATTGACTTATTTCTCATATTTCCTGACTTAGTGTGTCAGTGTGAGTCACTGTTCACGGTATGTGTGAGAGGAAAAATAATTCTAATTGAATTATCCCTTTATGGTTATTGTATTTACACAGTCAGAGTGGCTATATGCTTTCTCTATGAAGTAACAGCATGACACACCGGCAATGGTGTTTTTACTGTGACAACTAATGTCCAACAAAATGCTCTGTAAACATTTGATCTCATCTTGTGCAGTGCTTCGTGTCAGTAGTGTATTCCCACGTATTGGCCAATTCAAGTTCATAATAACAATTGTGTTGTTGTGTAAGAAAGGACACGTGAGACCACATCAAAACTAATTATGGCGACAATGTTAAAATTGTTAATTAAATTTAAATTAGCTGTAGATAAAGAGGCACTACCAAAACCTTCATATTTACACAGCCTATTACATTTAGGAATATGAATGCCATTAGAACACAGGTAAAAACAATCTAAAACCTTTCAAAGATAACAACAAAATCAACATTTAAATTCACGGACCACAACATTGGTTCACTTTTTGGGTGTCGCGCACCGTATTGCGACGCCATCTTTGGCCTCCTACACGCCTGCTGCTCGACCTCCGGACGGAACACCAGCCTGTTGAAGGGTTGCACTATTTCATGATGCTCAACCCAACTGGAACGGGAACAGTCAGACGGATGCAGCAGAGAGGAGGGTGAAGGCGGAGGGAGGCCGAGCACTGCTTTGCATCGTGGAGGTCACGTCCGTGTCACAGAGAGGTCACGCATGTATACACGACCACTGAGCACGTCATGAATTACAATGCCTCACCAGATCAATCTGTCGCTGTAAAAGCAGGGAACTGCGTTTGCAGGATTATTCTCACGTGCACGTCTCGTTAGTAGATTACACTCTATTAAGAAAAATAGGACGTCGATATGTTCAATATGAGAACTGTACAATTCTTCAATGTAAAGCTGAAAATCATACTTATTCAAATTTAGTTTGCAGGAAAGCTTGTTTGGAGTTTTGCAGAAATTAAAGTTTAAAAATTGCACAACTGTCAGGGCTTTTTACCTTATTGTCCGCAATTTGGTAGCACTCATTAGATTGCATTACATTTCAGAATAACAAGTTGTACTTTGGCTTTGTTTGTTTTTTTAATCAAAAGGTGTCTATTTGCTAATAGATGTATTTGCAAAAGCTGAATTTAGTACATTCATACTTCCCCTGATGTGTTTTTAAGTGCAATGAGTGTGGTGCACACCAGGAAGGCTGCCGCTTATCACAGTCTGCATTGGCCTTAATATTCAGTGTATTGCTGTTGTCCTGTTGTGTCAGATCAGCTTTAAGATAAGCAGTGTGCCGTTTTCAAAATTATCATTCAGGGAAAGAGGTGGCTTGTAGTGTAAAAATCAATAGCTGCTTAAAATTCATTGCCAGGCAATCCATTTGCCCTTTATGTTGCTAACCTTTCACTTAAATATGCACCATATTAAGATTTCATTATATACAATGAATGTCACAACAGTTTGCCCACTATTTCTCTTGTTTGCATGGGTTAACTGCAAATCATTGGGCTTGTAATGTCTGAAAAATGACTTTCATTAAGATTATGCAGAGGGAGAAAAAATAAAAATGAGGCAGAGTTGCCTAATAGGTATTAAAAGGCACCACAGGATATGTGTGATGTTTGAGATACTAACGCCCCTTTCAACAGACTGGGTGGGCTGCATGTGTCTGACCCCGGTTATGAAAACACAGAAACACAAAAATACAGCCTGTGAACTTTGTTGTTGTAATGCAGTGCACATACAAAAACCACCACTAATTGTACAAAAACACATGTGTGGGAATCCATCTTGAAGGGCAACAGCTCACTAAGACGACTTATTGCTTTTCTCTATTCTCTTCCTGCACAGTGGGACAAAGTTGTCTTCAATCAGCAGCGTGAGGGAAGTTTCCTGCGCTCAGCGGCCCAAACCGGCAACAGAGTTCTGCTCAAAGTGCTCAGAAGTACAGTACATGTGCACCAGATTGCAGTAAACAAATGACCGTGTCAAAATGTAATCACCCGGCGTGATGAATGGCGTCAAGAAAGTGTTTCAAAATGTATGGATATGGGACAAGACTTGTGTATGATCAATGACACAGTATATTGTTTGATGTCATAATTTATTCACCCCATAAAGCTTTGATAAAACAATGTTGAAAAGCAATTTAAATTGAATTCATTTAAATGTCAATTCTCATGGTTAGGATTTTTCTATAATTGGCTATTTAATTAAAATAATTTTCATAGTCATTAATACAGCCGGCAACTTGTGGCGCGCTGACGTGTTTTAATTACATGGTATTAACAAAATTGATATGCTTTAGAAAGCACGGTGAATAAGAAATAATTAGACCAATCATACATCATCCTCTTATGGACGTTAAGTGTATCACAATATAATTGATGAACTTAAAAAACAAGAGAGATAAATAACTTTAATTGAAGCGAGTTGCTGTACAGAGCCGGGAACAAAGAATCATACCCACGATGTATTATATTTCAGAGGCAATTCATTATCTACAGCATCACTTAGCTCTGGCTGCCCGGCGCTCTCCCCTAACCTATGATTACATGACATTTGAAGGCAGTGATACTGTGTAGTCTTTTAAAATGTCCTTTTAGCTAGTCGGCATAAATCTTCAAACTGCGTTTCCGCATGGGCAAGTAGGGAGGAGGGGGGGTGCAGCTTCAGACATAAGAATCATTTAGATGCTTGGAATAAAGCACTTATTGATCATGAATATTTGTTTCTCCAAGGTTACGCTGCCTTGACCCCATCTATCCTTAGCCGCCCGTCCAACACAAACATGCCACTTGGGGTGAGATGTCAGGGAGCAGACTGGCGGTGGAGGGGGGCGATAATTCTCCACAGTGGCCACACCGCTCTCTTTTCTAATTACAAATAAAAAGTGTTCGGGCTTCTCTCATGCCGTCTGCTTATTTATGGAGTGTTAAGATGCAGTTTTCTGTATTCTTCCGAACGGAACCACTGGCCTTTCAGTCACCGTCCATAATGTGTTTTATTAGATTGGGATTTAATCGGCAACTAAGTTGATAAATCGATTAGTCGTTGAAGTCCTTTATAAGCCAAATCTCCAAACAGTCTTTGATAACAGCTTCTCCAATCAGAGATTTTGATGTTTTTTTTTACTGTTTTCTATCACTGCAACATGAATGTCTCTTTGTGTTTGGCCTGTTGGTCGGACAACACAAGGCCTTTAAAAACACCACCCTGGACTCTGGGAACAGTTTTCTGACTTTTTATCGACCAAATCATTAATTGAGAAAACATTCAAAATAAATGTAGCAATAATAAAGCCCATGTCTGACACCAAACTGCATTCCCAAATAGAATTTGCGGACTACTTTTCACCAGTTTTACAGTCAAAGTTTTACACACAAACTAAAAGTCAGCGTGTTAAGCATTTTGACCCTCAGAGTGACCAAAGAGAAGCACGCAACCAGGGAAACTGGAAATAAAGTTAGAAAAGTCAGACTCCACAGGATTATGGGAAATTAAGTCTCCATCAACCGCATCTTTGACGTTCTCAACTGTATAATAACAATTTCCTCAAGAGCAATGCCATATTTAGCATCACACTTACAGCAGAGGTAACCCAAACAGATGAGCGTTGTAAATACGAGTGATTTAACAGCTTCATCCTGATGCTTCCGTCACAGGCAGGACTTGGGACTCCGCTGAGCTCCTCCAGTGTATTCGAAAACAACAGCTCTCTGGTAATGGGACTGCTGGAAAGAGGAGCAAATGGAGTTCACTTGTTTTTTTCAAAGAGCCAGCCTCACCCACAATTAGAGCAGTCACGGCCCACGTCCCGCAGCACTTCATTTGATGCCGCGCAGCCTCCGATAGAACTGGGCTGCAGGAAACAGAGAGATTTGTGGATATCTAAATTGCCAAAGCAGAAACCTGTATAAACAGTGGTAATTACCGGGCCATTGACAGTCTCTCAGTGTTGTGCTCATTCTGCCACAGCCGCAGTGATTAAAATGAATCCTCATCGACTTCTCCATTAAAGCGCTGGCAGGAGCGATCCCGTGACCTTTCCCCATTGATTGAACATAACAATCACAATTCAATTGTAATGCAAAGAGAACATTTGTTATAATGTACACGAGATGCATGAGCCATTTCCTGGGAGCGGGGAAGGGTAATCAATGGAGTGACTCTTGGCGTGATGCAAGGAGAATGGGGGCTGTGTTTGCGGGCCCTAATTCACACAGCCTGCAGTGTGTGATGGAAGCCAATGATATGCATGTAAACACTCTGATTTCGCTCTGCTCATTGTTCAATGGGATAACAACAAATCCTGATTCCTCCGTCCATAAACGCTAACGGCCTCAGCGCCGCGTGTGTACACACAGCTTGATGCACTCCTGGTTCAATCGTAGATCAGAGTTTGATTCGCGCTTCGTGTCACGTGGCGAGATCTCCTCTCAATCGTCTTTCAGGGAACGCCGACTTCCATCTTTCAAGAGGACTTGATATGACACATGGCCGTTGGCGCGACGCTCGTGGAATTATTAAGCGGGAGGCGCGGGCGCATATTGTGTACAATCAGGACGACCTGAGCTGTATCTGTAGCCCTCTGTACGTTCTAGAGGTAGTCGAGCAAGGACGAGCTCGTAAAAAAAAAAGCATAATTACTGACGATCGGCTAAACTCGAGCGGGTGAAAGCGCAACTCGCCCAACCCTCGTGCCACAGACGAGGAAAGCATGATAGGCATAGCAAACCCCGTCACCGCTCAATCCCTCTTTAGAAGCTGCACTCGATCATGTCTTTCCCAAAAAAAAAACGGCATATGAAGAGTGTATGCGAATGATGTCCTTAAGGGATTTCTTTTTAGAATCATGAGATTATAGTTTACACGGACATTAAACAGATTAAACCAGCCAGCTCTCTAAAGGCAGTTTATCTAATGGAGAAAATGTGGCATGCTAATTGAGAAATTCCGATGGTAAAATTATATTTAACCCGCTCTCTCTCTCTGTCTCTCTCTCTGTTTCTCTCTCTCCCCCCTTCTCCTCTGCTGGAGGATTTTAGTTTGGCTTGATGAAATCAAATGGCTAATCACAGACATAAGCTGTGAGGCGTTAGCTGAGTGAAACAGTGTTTGCCATGCTAAAAGGTAATTGTCTCGGAAAACTTCATCGATGACAGATTCAATTCCATTTAGTAAATGTTTAATAAATGCTGTACAAACAGGCAGCCCCATATCTCGCTGCGCTTGGGAAACAGAGGGAAACTTTAATTGCTTTAATCATCTGCGAGCTTTGACGTTGTTATTGGTCTTAAAAATAGCAGTTAACAGAACCTGTCCTGCTGAGGAAATTGAACCACATTTGGAAAGTGATCCGTAATTAAGATAGGGGCATCCCGAAAGCAGCTCGGCCCGGCAAACTGTTGTGACTGTAGGAAAAAACATTCCCAGTCACACAAAGCTATTCAATTAACAGAAGGACCCAAGGAAAACAACCTCCCTATTATGTATCACTTACTTTAATCAGATCGAAAGCGATTGTATCCCTTTTTGAAAATCCCTTAACACAAACATGTTAATTAACAGATAGGAGGGTGGAAAGATGTATTTTTCATTAGCGGGTGAAATAATGTTCCCCTTTAACATCAAGGAAAATCAACTGCTTACTGCAGTTAAACCAGTCAGCGGTGTAAATTCCCTGCCAGCATTTTTATTTAAAACCTCATTAATGTGTTTCAACCCGGCATAGCTGTACCTTTAATCTGCACTAAAAGGAAATAATGCGTTTCCTGCTTTATTTACCAGCCTTACTTAACAAGTGTTCCTGTACAATTAGAATTGTTAATAGATCTGGAAACAAAAGGACTTTGAAGGTGGGAAAGTGCTGACATTATTTCACAGGGGAAAAACCCTCCTGAGAAAAAAAGATCTGCTGTAAATGTAGTTTCCTGGAACACAGGCGCACTGCAATGTTGGTCTCTCTCATTAGAAATGCCATGCACAGGACATAAATCAAGGCCCGTAAAACATTTCATTGCCACACAACACTAAATTACACACTGGCTGGTTTGCCACACTGATTGTGTTTAAACATTGTAATTTTACTTTATCCCCATTAAATCTATGCAGAGTTTTTTTTACAATCCATAAACAGAGCATCTGTAATAAAAGTTATTAAATGTCAGGATTTGCATGTGGGGGTAGGGGGGGGGGACCCTGCTAAAAAAAATTCAAATATCAATCTATGAACCTTTCAACATTTCATCAAACAAAATGCTAATTGTACCTTTAGGAATTTAAGATACAAGCGACAAGAAATGAGATGCAATGTCCTTTGGAATCAGGAAATCAGCTCGACTGGAATGCATTCAGGGTGAGGCCAAAGCAAAGTGGAGGAGGATGGCTTGTGGAGAGAAAAGAGACAGTGACAGGATAGATGTTCATGTAGTTTTAATCCTGCACGGCCTTCTACATGTTCAGGTATAATTCCATTTCAGTATGTTAAGTAGTTTCCATTAGACCCTTGTTTGTCAGCCCATTCTGTTGTCGATGGTTTCCTCATCTCCTCCGTTTCCTCTTATTCTTCTTACTGTATGACATTGATAGAAGACACATGGAATTATAGCAGATGCTATGAGCATCCAGGTGTCAGAAGCCAACAATACTATTTGTACCTGACCCGGGCTCGCAGTGGATACTGTATGTGTATATGTACTGTTTTAAACCTAAGTAGTTGTGTTGCCTAGACCTAACCAAACTGCCACAGAAAACTGAAAATAATAATAAGGCCAAAAGGCTTCTCACAGGACTCACACTGCGGTCTCCTGGGTGAATGTTTCTGACAGTCTTTGTACTATTATTACTATTACTACTACTCCTAAATATTTCCACTAGAAAGCAGGCAGAAAGGCCTTCGGCTATCCAACTATTGCTAAAGTAAGCAGCATATTCAACTTGGCCACCTGTAAACAGCCTGATAGCGTGCCGTGTGACTATTGCCAGTTCAATTATTCATACAAATGCTATAAACTACATTAAAAAAAGAAAACTACAATAGAGTGGAAATAGTAAGAAGTGTGGAGGTGACCTTTAGTAGAATGCATTTGAAGACATTTCTCTGTTATCTTAGTTTTCACTGAATGACTGCGTATCAAGATGTATTAATAGTGATAAGCCATCTTGTTCTACCTTAGTACCTACTAAGGAACTACAAATCTCTCTTTGGTTTCATTCCTGACAGTGAAAATTATTCTGAATGTAAGCTGACATGGAGCTACATCTGCACTTAATTTCACAGATATTATATGCAAAATGATCTTATTTGGTCGGTCAATTGCTGGTCTTACTTTCACGAGGAGAAAAGTGTGTCTTAACCCATTTCATTTTTATTTTCCAGCCCGCTGTTTGCCTCATATTTTACGTTAGCCTGATAACATGGTGGAATTAGCTAACTTTAGCTAGTTAACTAGGCAGCCTGTAAATGAGTAAAATGAAACTAGTTCACGCTTCATCTACCCTCTCTTGTCACAGCGTAGGAGAGCACATTGCTATCTCCAGATAATCAGTCATCAGCACTCATTCACCAGATGTTGTAATGTGCTGGTAGCTTGATTTCCAGTCCACAGAAAGGAGGACAGGCTTGTGCTGTGCTGTGATTGTAGTGCTGCACACTGGTTACTGACAAAGACAAATAACGATAGACGTGAGGGGAGCGGCAAGGAGGGGGGCTTTAAGATTATTTTTATTCATGATGTAGATTAATCCCAAACGGTCGATTCTATGTCAGAATTAGCCTTGAGCATTAGGGCTGATTTAAAACAGTGGATGGTGTTTTGTGCCATCTTTAACCATGGAATGCTTATTCTTCAAAATCTGGTAAGAAATGTCCATTTCAACACCAGCATTGATGTGAGGAGGAGGTAGCTGTTGTGACATCACCCATTGGTTAGTGGACTGCCGTTTTGAGATCTACTCTTATGTGTTTTAGTCGTCACCATCTCGGATTACGGCCATCGCCATTTTAACGTTATTCAACCAGAGAACAATTGAGTGATTTAGAGACACTGTATACAGCTCTGGTTGCAACCTGTCAATCACAAGGTAGCCCTGCCCCTAAATCACACTCTGCTTTATGTCTAAATGGAGCATCATTTACTAAATGAACATCATGCTGTAATGAAGAAGACTTGAAACTAGAGATTGAGACATAAACTCATGTTTACAATGTTTACTAGTAGAAGTAGAGTCATTTTCTCATAGACTTCTATACAATCAGACTTCTTTTTGCAACCAGAGGAGTCGAATGCTTCGCTTTTCACTCTTCGGTTGCCGGCTGCTTAAATCACATGTTTAAGTGAGCTGTTAGTTTTTAATGTGCATCACTGGTGTCTGTCCAATACCCAGATCGTTAAGTTCAGCATCTGATACCAATCCAGTACATCAGATCAATAACATAAACACCAAAAATGTAAACTTCTAATTAATCCACTGTCATGCAAGCTGAGCTGAAGAGAAGCTGCTCACCAGTAACATCATCCAGGCCGTAACAATAGAGGGAACCGATGCCGTGTCACATTGTCCGTGTTTATGTTTAGTGATCATGATCCCCGTATGATACTGATATCATGGTGCATGATACCATACTAAAATGTTATATTATGAATTATAACATGAAGAAGTCGTTCTTCATTTCAGCGTCGGCGGTGTAATACATCAATAAGTCTTATAATAATATACAATATCTCTCCGTTTGCAGAGGGTTACCATGCGCGGCTGACTTAGTAAACTATGCGTCCAACAACAATGATTATTCATGTCATTCTTCAAAGGTCCTTGAGAGGATCTCCATGCAGCAGCGACTCACCCTTTCCTATTAATTCAAGCTTGGCTAAGATTGTACCATCTGGGCCCTTGTACTTTGTGATTAATGCCAACGAGTTGATTCATATGTGCAATTGGAGTTTAATAAACAAGGATTTCAGCGTTAAATGGCACATACAAATGCTTGGGATGAACTCGTTCACAGCACCTAATTTGTGTTTGTGGCAATAAAGCCCACCCATAATTGCTCACTACAATCGTCTCCCAGATACACAAATATGGGGATTTTGTGATTAACATAATGTGTTTCTTCCAGAGAGGGATTAATCCTACAATTCTAAGAAGCCTTCAGACATATGTACATAAGATTCTTTATTTGTTCCAAATTAACTTACTACTGGGACAGGCGTTCTTATCACTGGCACGAAAACATAATTACTGTTCATCATTGTACAGATTAAGCGCCAACAAACTTTTCCCTTTTTAAAACGCTGTTTGTATTAGACATCGTGGCTTCGCAAACAAAATTGACTTTGTAATGCGCCTCTCGCTCACATGCTCTTCGCCTGTTTCAATGTCACAGCACTCGCTGCAGACTTCACACAGGAAGGCATGGGGCTGCTGACAGTCTCCCAGCCTGACAACAGCGCCCTCTACAGGAGCACAGAACACATCAAAGTGGTTCATGCCTACTGTAGGAACTGTTGGCACTGTAAGAGGGCTACGTGCCTCTGCATGTCCCAGGGTTGTTCTCACTTCCTGGACCGAAAATGGATGCATGAAAGCCTTTAATCCAGCAGACATTGTGGTACAAAGGAAAGACTTCCGTTACTGATACACTGCAGCGTTAGATCAAATTTGAAAGTGTCAAAAGTTGTTCTTCGAGACGCTTCTACACTGCCAAGTGTTTGATATAATCATGAAAGAACATCATCCCTCATTTACCTCGAGGTCCCTTTGGACACATGAAGTTACACAATTAAAAAAAAAGAGATTTTATGTGGAAACTCTTTGACCTTTTCAATGTATTTATACGTATGCCAATGCTGCATGGAATAGCAAGATCAAGATAGACATTGAGGCAAGGTGCGATGCAAGCAGGTGAGGCTGCTGCATGTCAACAAGTAGTGCCCCTCTGCTTTAGCCCAAGACAAAGAACAGTGCAGAGCAGTGTCTTCAGCGGGGCAGAAGGGGAATGGGAGGGCGCCAAGCCCCGCAGACCACAGCCAAGTGCAGGATCCCGGAGGAGGAATGAATGATGCTCTGATAAGGCCCGGAGCAGAGAGAGGGCAGACCAAACAGGAACACTAAGAGGGGAGAATGTGCGGGGCGTTCCCTGCCCGAGCAGGAAAGTGAGCTGATACCACTGTGCTGCTTTCTGCTTCTTTTTTTGTTTTGTTTCTCTGTGTTGTGTAATGTTTATTTTTTCTTAACTATAAAAAGTAATCCTGGAAAACATTCCCGCTCAGTTTCCGCTGCACGAATAGAACCTCAAACCTCTTCAAGCGCTTTCATTTAAAGGCTGTATTCCTTTACGACATCACGAACGAGGTCTGAGATTCCCTGACAGCCAACATGAGTCTTGTATCAGGAAATCCTGGATCCCAAGCACCACCACAATCTAATCCTTTATCTGTCCGCCAAACTCTGTTGAGCTTTTGAGATCCTCTAGCTGACGGGGAGGTGGGAAGACGAACCGACTCTGACTCTTCTTTGGTGGAAGCAATAAATCAGCGCAACCGCTTTTACTGCAATACTCAGTGTATCTGGGACAGATTTTCTGAAGCGCCGATGGATACCGTCATTAGCAGTGGGTTAACTAACGCTCCGAGAGCAACACATGACACTTGAAGCAAAGTGTGATGTGTGGAGGTAAAACATGTGAGTCTTTGGAAAGGGCCCATGGCACAATTGCAGACCTTAGAATGCTAAATTAGTCGCTGAGAATAGGGCCAGAGTAGAAAAAGAAGAAGAAGAAGAAAAAAATCGTAGGGTAATCTTCCTTTTTTCCCACACAAGGGACCAGGAGAACACAGGCTATGTTGTACCCCCCTTTCCCTTTTACCCGAGTTCTCCTTTATGTATTCAAATTCACTTCAGCAGCATAAAATTCTCCCAAGAGACAGCATTGTCCTCCTGCTTGTCCCTTGGGCTTCCCATCTCCCAGTAACATCTCTTCACTCCACACAGTTTAGCCCAGCACCGAGTAGACAGACGGGTTTTCCACAGTACCCTCTTTTCAAATGATTAAATGTGATTTAATGAAAATTAATTAAAAAGCTTTTAAAAAAGAAGCTATGACTGAATGCATAGAATGTTTAAAGGCTTTGTGCACATTACTCCAGTTGTCAGTAGTTTTTTTCTTTTTACTACGGCCATCTGAAACAAATGCACTGAATAGCCTTTCACTGGTTTTATCCCCTGAATAATAATCTCTGTTGTGTTATTATGTGTGAAAATAAAGGGCACACACATTTTTTTTCTCCTCTCTGTCTCGCTCGCATTCAGGGAACTGAGAATAGCGAATTTTACACCGATGGCTGAGTTGCAATTGCAGTTACAAATGTACGAACGCTACACTTTCATAATAACGCGGTCCAAATGCTTCAAAAGGCGCGTAGGTCTGCTCTGGTGAACTTGAATGTGTGGTCCGTGGTGCATAAAGTAAGCATAAGGCCAACTCTACAGCAATGGGGGCTTCACTGAATGAAATGAAAAGCCGGAGGCATCAGAGTTAATACATTAACACAGGGGAGGACTAACAGACAGAAATACCAAGGAGCGGAATGTGATAGTGAACGCTACTGGACTTTTATTATACTGCCTTTCCCATTAAAGTGGTGAGCATTAGTTAGAGTCTAAAAGGTGTAGAGATCTGGAATGTTTTAAAAAATAAGTGAATATAAAACGGAGAAGTGGACTTATCTCTCTTGGCATCGTGAGGGGTTCTGCCAGAGGCTCTCACCACGCAACAATCCTCACACACACACACACACACACACACACACACACACACACCACTTTTGTGGAAGTGATTCCAAAGTATTACAATATTATCATATCTATTCACTGCTGGCATGATGCAAATGGGCTCAATGACATGCTTGCCTCTACAAAACTCTCCCACAGGGTTCTAATAAAACAGTACAATTTCTCACCCCCCCCCCCCTCCCGCTCAGAAAAGCACCAGACTGCGGCCCTGTGATCTGTTGCAGACAAAATGAGACGCAGCAGCTACAACAGAACTGAGACACAGTCGGAGTATTCCCCCGCGCTCCTCGAATAGATAATGCTTTTTCTCTTCTTCTTCTCCCCTTCACATTCCTTTATTCTTTCAAAAAAGAATGCATCAGAGGGCAAATATTAATTCTCCTCGTCATATGGAGGGGCCCACGCAAGTGGCATACGAGGATGGGCTTTTGAATGATTAAGGGAACAACACATAAAGGGGTTCCTCGCGGCGCTTTGAACTTTCCGCAGAGTTCTGAGAACTCCCCACTTATTCCCCCACTCTGCAGGAGACTTGATGTTAAAAGACAGCGTTAATGAAAGCCCTGTAACAGGTAGAGACAGAAGGATTAATGCAATCTAAACACGGCGAGCCTCTCAGAACTGGCTCTGGGCTAGCGGGCGGTTTTGGGTGGAGGGAATGGGGGGGGACCACTTTTCCTCACTTTCCCTGTGTCCTCCCGCCATGAATCTCCTTTAAAGGAAATGCCAATAGATCCGATCACCTAATTCTCTCTTCCCTCCCCTGCTGTCCTCCCTCCACAGGCCCCGTGAAGATGCACGTGGGCGTGGGGCGGAAGGGGGGCGATCACTTCAAGGAATGACATTGACTGGGGATGTGCTGACTTGCACCACTGTTTTGCCTTTTGATGTGGGAGATCAAATCAATGTACACGGCGCTCTCTGAGCAGGCGGATTGGCATTAGCCCGAAGGTGCCCGCTTGCCCCTTCGATCATTAGCCGCTCTCCGTCTCCACTCCCCAAATAATCAGGATTTACTGATATGTGCAAAAGCAGCACAACATTGGAGATGGTGTGGTGATACGGGGCAGGGTCACAAGGGGGAGCCACAGTAATTCAGGGGGTAGCTGGTGGGACTCTTGTTCTCTCTTCTGTGGTCTAATCAGGCTGATGCGGGCCAGCTGGGAGGAGTGCACTCATCGCTGGCAGCTGCTGCAAGTCTTCAGGGAGCAGTTAAAGAGGGACATCTTTCAGAGGTTCGGCGCCGAGGGATTGTCGAGTATGGTCTACCAGACACGCGTTTTCCTGGGTCCGGAGGCTTCGGGAGTGGCTTCCGATTCTACGTCACGAGTGGGACACGAGACGCCGCCGACACCGGCGGTGCATTGCCGGAAGGCCTGAGTATTTTCAGTTGTTTTTTGAGAGACATTCTGTTTTACGTTTTGGGTGGAGTTTTGCCAGACGGCCTGAGTATTTAAGTTGCGTTTGGAAAGAGAGACAATAAATACGCATTTTGTGTTTATACTTTACCTTGTTCCGGTGTTTGCTTTTGGATCCCTTTCACGAGCCGTGACAGAATCCCTCGGCCAGACAACATGGATCCAGCAAACCCGGCATCCGTGCAGGAGGCTCTCAGCGCCCAGGGAGCGATGGTGGGGAGGCACGAGCAGATGCTGGTGCAGATTATGGAGTCCTTGGAGAGGCTGAATCGACGGATGGGCCGGCCAGGGACGTCGGGGGCTGCGGCATCGGGAGGTCCGGATCTTCCAGGGAGAGAGGAGGGCCAGGTTCCGACTTACACCACCAACGACCGGGAGCCGCGGGTTCCACTGCCAGAACCGTATGCAGGGGAAGCCGGGGGGTGCGGCCGCTTCTTACTGAACTGCGAGCTTGTGTTCGACCTGCAGCCCCGTAGTTATGCCTCCGACAGAGCCAAGATAGCCTTTTGTATTAATTTGCTTCGGGGAAGGGCGGCCCAGTGGGCGACCGCGTTGTGGGGGGGTCAGTCCTCGGCGTTGAGCTCTTTCGCGGGTTTTTCTGAGGAACTGCGACGTGTGTTCGACCACCCGGTGCGGGGGGAGGACGCTTTGAATAGGCTGCTGTCGCTGCGGCAGGGGTCTGGATCAGTGGCAGACTTTGCTATCTCGTTCCGGATCCTTGCCGCCGAGAGCGGCGCCAACGAACACACGCTAAGGACCATCTTTTCGCGGAACCTGTCGGAGACCCTGAAAGACGAGCTGCTCTCTCGCGACGCCACCACCACTTTGGAGCAGCTTATTTCGTTGGCGATTACGATGGATAATCGCATTCGGGAACGTGAACGCGAGCGGGGGAGGCGGCCGTCGCGTCCGCAGTTCGCGGGGGGGGAGGTTTCGGGCCCGGTCGGGTCGGAGGGGGAGTTTTCGGGAGGCTCGGGCGAGCCGATGCAGCTGGGGCGGGCTCGGTTGACTCCGTCCGAACGCGAACAGCGATTTAGACGTCGACTGTGTTTGTATTGCGGACGCGCGGGACATTTTGCTAGGAACTGTCCGGAGTCCCCAAACGGGGCTCCTCACCAGGCGGAGAGGACCTCCTGGTGAGTAACGCGGCGTCCTCTACTATACCACCCCGTATTTCCATTCCGGCCACTCTACTGTTTCATTCCCATAATCACTCGACCACCGCCCTCGTGGACTCCGGCTCTGATGCTAATTTTCTGGACGAGGGACTAGCCGCCCGGTTGCGAGTGCCGTTAGAGACGCTCGAGGGCGCCAGGGCAGTTAACGCGCTAGATGGTCGACTGATCAGCCGGGTCACGCATCGCACAGGGCCCCTCACGCTCCGTATATCGGGAAACCATTCAGAAACCATTCAGTTACTAATTATTCCGTCTCCGGCGAGTCCGATCGTGCTGGGTCTCCCGTGGTTAAAACTTCATAACCCCATGGTAGATTGGACAACTATGTCCATCGCGGGCTGGAGCGTGGGGTGTCATGCCCGGTGTCTGCGGGCTGCGGGGGGAACACCAGCGACGCCAGTTGTACCATCACTTCCTCCAGACTTATCCGCAGTTCCATCAGTCTACCATGACCTTGCGCAGGTGTTTAGTAAGGACAAGGCTCGTACTTTGCCACCGCACCGACCATTCGATTGTGCGATAGACTTGCTCCCGGGGGCTCCGCTGCCCACTAGCCGTCTTTTCAACATCTCCCGCCCGGAACGGTTAGCGATGGAAAAGTACATTCGGGAGTGCCTGGAAGCGGGTCTCATCCGTCCTTCGTCCGCCCCGTTAGGCGCAGGGTTCTTTTTCGTTGAGAAAAAGGACCACTCACTGCGTCCGTGCATTGACTATCGGGGCTTGAATCAAATCACGATAAAAAATAAGACTCCATTGCCATTAATCGACCCTTCATTCGAACCTCTCTCTCAGGCGCAGTTCTTTACCAAGCTGGATCTCCGAACAGCGTATCACTTGGTTCGAATCCGTGAAGGTGATGAATGGAAGACGGCCTTTAACACGCCCATGGGGCAATTCGAGTATCGGGTCATGCCGTTTGGGCTGACAAATGCCCCGGCCGTCTTCCAGTCATTAATGAATAATCTGTTTCGGGATATCACCAGTAGCTTCGCTTTCATTTATCTGGACGATATCCTGATTTTCTCCCGGTCCCTCACCGAGCACCAGCAACATGTGCGACTGGTGCTGCGGCGACTTCTGGAAAACAGGCTATACGTTAAACCCGAGAAGTGCGAATTTCACGTGGCGTCGGTTCGTTTCCTCGGGTTCGTGATTGCACGGGGGCAGGTGGAACCAGATCCTGATAAGATTCGAGCGGTAGCAGACTGGCCGACCCCGAGCACGCGGAAGGACTTGCAGCGGTTCCTGGGGTTCGCAAATTTCTATCGCCGGTTTGTGAGGGACTTCAGTAGAGTGGCCGCACCTCTCACCGGGCTAACGTCCACCAAGGCACCCTTCTGCTGGACGCCAGAAGCACAGGGGGCGTTTAGTAAATTGAGGACTCTCTTCACCAGCGCCCCCATTCTTAAGCACCCTGATTCCGCTCGGCAGTTTGTGGTGGAAGTGGATGCGTCGGAAGCAGGGGTCGGGGCCGTTCTGTCTCAGCGAGATCCGTCAACGCAGAAACTACATCCATGCGCTTTCTTCTCCAAACGGTTGAGTCCGGCGGAGAAGAATTATGACGTCGGGAATCGGGAGCTGCTGGCAGTGGTCCTCGCGCTACAGGAATGGCGGCATTGGTTGGAGGGTAGCCTGCAGCCCTTCTGGATTTGGACGGATCACAAGAATCTGGCGTACATCCAGGCGGCTCGGAGGCTGAACTCCCGACAGGCGCGGTGGGCCTTGTTTCTCAGCCGATTCCAGTTTACGTTGTCCTATCGCCCGGGAAGCAAGAACGGTAAGCCGGACGCCCTTTCCAGGATCTTCCCGCCGCCTGCATCACCGGATTCCATGCCAATACTTCCTTCCGAGTGTATTGTAGGGGCAGCAACTTGGGAGATCGAGTCGGTGGTGCAGGAGGCGCAGCGGGGGGAGTCGGTGCCAGAGGGGGGACCAGCGGACCGCCTGTTCGTGCCAAGGACGGTCAGATCGCAGGTACTTCAGTGGGGCCACTCATCGAAGCTGACGTGTCATCCGGGGTCGAGACGGACAGCTCTCTTCATTCGTCAGCGGTTTTGGTGGCCGGGACTGGATCGAGACACGAGGGCGTTTGTGGCGGCGTGCCCCGAATGTGCCAGAGGTAAGGCTTCGCATCAGGCCCCGGCGGGCCTGCTGCAACCATTGCCTGTCCCGGGCAGGCCGTGGTCCCACATCGCGGTGGACTTTGTTACGGGCTTGCCTCCATCTGACGGGAACACAACCATTCTGACCATAGTGGACCGTTTTTCCAAAGCGGTTCATTATGTTCCCCTCACCAAACTGCCTTCTGCGTTGGAGACCGCCGACCTGTTGGTCTTGCATGTGTTCCGGATTCACGGGATCCCTATGGACATTGTATCCGACAGAGGACCGCAGTTCGCGTCAAAGGTATGGAGTGCGTTCTGCAGGGCTGTGGGGGCAAGGGCCAGTTTATCTTCAGGGTATCATCCACAGTCCAACGGACAGACTGAGCGGGCAAATCAAGACCTGGGGTCGGCGTTGCGGTGCATCGCGGCACAGCATCCGGTGTCGTGGAGCAAGTTTCTGCCTTGGGTGGAGTATGCCCACAACTCCCTGTCTCGTTCTGCTACGGGTATGTCGCCATTTATGGTCTGTTTCGGTTTTCAGCCCCCGTTGTTTCAGATCCAGGAGGCAGCAGTGGCAGTCCCGTCCGTCGATGACCATCTCCGGCGGATTCAGGAGGTGTGGAACACGGCGCGTGCAGCTATCACCCGGTCGGTGGAGATCAACAAGAGGATGGCTGACCGACATCGCGTCCCCGCACCGGCGTACAGGGTAGGACAGCAGGTGTGGTTGTCCGCGAAGGACCTCCCCCTGGCAACGGAGGGCCGCAAGCTGAACCCAAGGTACGTCGGACCATACCCTGTCGAACAGATCGTCAACCCTTCGGCGGTTCGTCTGACCCTACCGGCGGCCCTGAAGGTACATCCGACGTTTCACATCTCACTGTTGAAACCGGTGGGGGAGAGCGAATTCAGCCCTCCGGCCAATGCTCCCCCGGCTCCCCTGGTCATCGAGGGGCATCCAGCACACAGGGTTTCCAGGATACTGGACGTCCGGCGTCGGGGGCGGGGGTTTCAATATCTGGTGGACTGGGAGGGGTATGGACCAGAGGAACGATCTTGGCTGCCCCGCCGGCAGATTTTTGGCTCCACATTATTCCGGGAGTTCTATCGGGACAATCCGGGTAAGCCCGGGCGGCCGCCAGGAGGCGCCCGTTGAGGGGGGGGTACTGTGGTGATACGGGGCAGGGTCACAAGGGGGAGCCACAGTAATTCAGGGGGTAGCTGGTGGGACTCTTGTTCTCTCTTCTGTGGTCTAATCAGGCTGATGCGGGCCAGCTGGGAGGAGTGCACTCATCGCTGGCAGCTGCTGCAAGTCTTCAGGGAGCAGTTAAAGAGGGACATCTTTCAGAGGTTCGGCGCCGAGGGATTGTCGAGTATGGTCTACCAGACACGCGTTTTCCTGGGTCCGGAGGCTTCGGGAGTGGCTTCCGATTCTACGTCACGAGTGGGACACGAGACGCCGCCGACACCGGCGGTGCATTGCCGGAAGGCCTGAGTATTTTCAGTTGTTTTTTGAGAGACATTCTGTTTTACGTTTTGGGTGGAGTTTTGCCAGACGGCCTGAGTATTTAAGTTGCGTTTGGAAAGAGAGACAATAAATACGCATTTTGTGTTTATACTTTACCTTGTTCCGGTGTTTGCTTTTGGATCCCTTTCACGAGCCGTGACAGATGGAGGGTAATGCGAGGCTGTCATAATGAGACTCTACACTGCCCCCCCCCCCCCCCCCCCCCCCCCCCCCACACACACACACACACACCCACACACTCGCCTGACACCGGCATTTGTTATTGGTGTGAGCCGTGTTATTTGTCACTGGTCCGGTGTGCGATGGTGCCTTCACATGGAAAATACCACGATGAGACCTCCTGAGCGCTTAAGTCAGATGGATCGAACGCTCTTGAACACTGACAAAGGTTGATTTCGGGTTGTGGCAACATTATCACGGGCAAACTAATGCAGAATAATTGGCATGTTTCATCCCGTCAAAAATCCCTGCAACAATGATGCATTCGGCGCGGCAAAGTTTACCACCTCTGCAGCGGCAGCGAGGAATCAGCGTTTGAGCGTATTTCCAGTCTGTCTCTCTCTGACAAATGCGTTCCCTAACTGTCCTGTCGGAGATAAAAGAGACGTGCTCAAACAATAATTGTGTAAAGAAACTATTAAGGGGAGGGGGGGATTAGAAAGACATAAGGATCTTGCCGGTTTATTTCCGCCACATTTGAATTCACACTGTTTGCCTGTGACTTCATGCTAATGATCAAAGTTGAGGAAGGGGGGGGGGGGGGGGATTCTCCTGAGTACAAGTTATGAAGATGAGATGAGGAGAGAGGGAATGAGAGAGAGAGAGAGAGAGAGAGAGAGAGAGAAACTGCTTTGCTACCCTGCTTTGAACACTTTTTTTTTTTTTTTACACTTTCCAACAAGCTTTGTTTTTTAATTGGCTGAAATTAATCTTAGGGATGTAGATGCCTGATTTGCATTCATTAAAACCCAACCAAAAGAAGTCATGCTTAATTCCAATCAAATTTGCTTAATTATGCATGGCGAGATATTCCCAAATGAGCTGTGGATTTTTGTTAGGCCCCTTTTTTTGTTGTTTCCTATAGCAAATAAAATGTAATGAAGCTGTCTTTTTTTGTGTTTTACTGAATGTTGAGGAGCATGCGAGGAGCACCTTGAGCCCGGGCTGAAAACAATATTACTGCTAAAGTAATTATAAGAATCTGCATTTTTCATTGTTAATTGTGGATGTCAGCGTCATTAATTTTAATTTACGGCAGGCAATAAAATTAAGAATACTTTGTGCTGATGTTTTAAATCATGCCTGTGAAGGGGACACATAATGCAACTTAAATCTCAAGTAGATATTGATTGGGGTGGATGGTCTTTTCTATGAATCTTAAACAGGCAGACGCTGGGAATCTGCTTAAGACTTCACTTTTACGAGTTAACTCCGGCACCAGATAGCACAAGTGCAATACAATTAAAGAAGTGTCAGTTTGTGCACACACGCACAGATGAGCGTGTGTGCACACACACACACACACACACACACACACTTAATCAGCAAACTGCATGACGACAGACTGATGTGGAGCCTGATAACAGTCATAAAGGAGCGAATGCGATGCAAAATGATCAAACCGTGACTAACTTCTTCATCAAGAGTTTTTAATATAAGAACCGACGTATCCGGATAAAATATTGCCTGTTTTCCCGAGCAGTCGGACAGTTCTTGTTTTCATATTTCGACAGTCGTATTAATTAGACGGTCTTGACATTGTGAGGCTGTTTCTGTCGGACCGAGTGGAGGAATTTGAGTACTGTAACAGTGTGCGGGGTCTGTGGGGGATGACATTATGTGTTTGTGCTCCAACACTTGATTTATAGCTTCATTTGGGCCGCGGTTGTATGAAACACATCCTGCTGCTGCAGGAGCTTTAGTGCATTGTAGTCTGAAAAACAAAGGAAGAATAAAATTGATCTTTCTGGACACACAAAATCAATGAGTGGCTATTTCCTGTTTCATGGCATGTTAGTCCAACTGACTTGCTCAATCCCTGAACCCCTTCCTTGTGTCCTCGTTGCTGGAGAGGAAAGGTCTTCAGAGTTCAGTGGAAACTTCGGATGATGTCATTTCGGATCCTTTTTGGATGAGGGATTTTCTTTTTGTCACTCTCGGGCCGCGACCCTTTTGAAAAGACAATTGCGAACGGGCCTCGGGATCGATAATTTGTTTGCTTGCTCGTCACAACCGAAGATCTTGAACCGTCTTTTCTTTTAAATTTGTAGTTTGTGGACTTTCGTGGAAGCCTATGTTTCTATGAAATAATATTGAAGTAACCATCACAGCCCGACGGGAAAAATAACACCTTTGAACGTCTTGAAATGTGCGGAATGATCTAGTGAAATGGCGCGTGCTCGACCGCTATTCCAGAGGATGTGTTTGTACCTGCTGCACAATGCATTCTGTTCTCTAACAAGGTGATTGTGTTTCCAACACAAAAGGACTCCACAGTGATGTTCAATTGTTCTGTCTTTGCGCGACTGGCTGCTAGCCAGCGGCTCCTTCATGACACATGGAGCTGGTGCACTATCAGCTCCCCTTCTCCTCTTCCTGTCTGCTTTTCCTGGCTGGTGACTGAAGCAAGTCACTCTAATGCAACAATGATGGTGATTTCACTCTGCTTATTGAAGCGGGTAAGTGCTTAAGCAGCTGCTTGTACTTTGATCCAATTTACTTCCTGAATGTGTGCTTCCTCATGCACAGTAAACAGGCCTGCCTGAGTTGTCATTAGTTCAAAGCCGAGGCAAATAGTTCACGATTATTGTTTGCTATTTATGAAAAAATAAATAAACTTTGTTCTACTTTGTACGGCAGCTCTGTTAACAGAAGTGAGTGAACTTTAGTGACAGGCCCTCTCGATATTTCAGGTATCACTTTGTGGCGATGGCCGTAATTCAATATTGCCTGAGGAGCTCTGGAAGGTTGAATGGGGGGGAAAAAAAGGAAAAGAAAGAAGCCGTAAGTTGAATACCGCAACCTTTAACATCATTGTGTGCTCCACTCGTCCCCAAGGACGGGACGGATAAAAGATGATCAGTAAGAAAATTGATAGCACTGATTTAATAAACATCCTCAAAATGATCTCTGTGACCTGCAGGTGCGCGCGGCAGTCACTCGCACTTCGCCCCGGGTTAAAGAATCAAGTGAGATGATTCATTTGAGTGACTGAGGTAGTTGAGTTTGATGGATCATTCCTAAAAGCATCATTGCTAATCTTCGGCTCCTCTTTTTTAGGTTATTCACAGATCAGTGAGTTTTCCGGCTAATCCCGGGACCTGACGCTGCTCTTGTCTGTGTACATGGTATTCATCATGCTCTGACAGGGAGAGTCCTTCAGACGACAAATAACCTTCAGAGCGGGGAGGCAGGCGAGCGGTAGGTGTGCAGTTATTTTGGATACATTTCACAGTGGAGTGGGAAAGCTGCATGGGGAGATGTATGGCGTCCTTGTTGGGAGCGGAGAGATGGACCCCTCTCTGTTTCCTGGCATAATCATTCTGAGCCTCAGCCATGCCTTCGACAACTCAATCAGACAGCCCTCTACCTGTAAAGTGGCTGGGTTGATTTGATTGCCATTTTTATTGGATCCCGGTCACATAAATCAAACCAATGGGGACGGCTGTACAGACGTGACCACTCGTCATTCGCTAGTAGCCTTGGAAACATTGTTTCGGGGGCCCGCGTGGCTGTCATCGGAGGTAAATCAGGGGTCTGAAGTTTCTTCCCTCCAACATGGGAGCGCGAAGTTAAATCATCTTGAAAATTGATGTCGCTGTGCCCAAGTGTTTTCACCTATCCCCCTGGATAGAGTCCCATCAACTGGTGACAATGTCAGCACTTTTACCCTTCTCTCTCTCTCTCTCTCTCTCCCTCTCTCTCAAAAAGAAAGAATATGTTTCCCGTCCTGTAGGCTTAGAGGGCTGTTGTGGCTGATAAGAGCCGTTGAAGTTTGAATTTTTGTCTGCTTGTTTAAAATGTGATTAAACCTTTCGCTTTGTGTCCAAATAACTAGAACGTTTAAAGTATAACTGGCATGAAAAAATGCAATGGACTTTTGGTAAGTACATTTTCTGCCAATTTCTGGTTTGCCTCTTGTTTCAGTTGCAATCGTAACAGCTCCATCAGACGGTCAGGTCCATTTGTGTGGAGAGCAACGCATCCCGGAAAATAAAGTAGTAGGCCTCCATTCTCACTGGCAAACTCTGAGACCCCGTCTTTGAAACTTAATTCATTGTTCATCGCTGAGCGCTGTCTGGTGAGCTTTTTGATGTATTGTGAACTGATTAAGTCTATCATGTCCACCAGCGCTTACAGTGGGAACATATTACATTAAATACAGGTAGCTAATTTCCTCCGCTGCATGGGTGAGTGGGAGTATGAATGGAAGTGATGTAAAATTAATTTGGACCTCTGAAATTTTGATCACGCTGAGGCTATTTTGGTTCTCATGATGACAAGTAATAGGGGGCTGTTGCTTTCTAACCCAGCGCAATATCACCACGTTTGCCTACGGGGCTTTCAGGATCAATTTCATTCAGCATAAATATCACTTGATCTGTAAAACAAATTAGAAATAATAAAAGCGATGAAAAAAAAAGAAAAAAAAAGCATCCAAGCTCTATTGAGATGTCCCTCCTAGCCATGTGTCAAGACTGAACACATTAATGATACACGGGAGGAGAGAAAATTACCATCTAGGATACGTCCGAACCAGTAAACTGGTAAACAAGCTGGCCGTTAGGAGTGGGGATGATTTGAATCAACAAGGGTGAACAGATATGGATACTCGCCGCATTAGTGTTAATAGGAATAGATTATGGAGGGATTTCGTGGAGTGACCTTCAGTGCACTA
Source organism: Cottus gobio (assembly GCA_023566465.1). NCBI lineage: Eukaryota > Metazoa > Chordata > Actinopteri > Perciformes > Cottidae > Cottus > Cottus gobio. The sequence continues at coordinate 19,106,795 of CM042227.1, read as the reverse complement.
ATTGAAATAGTATTCCGAGTCAGCAGTGGAGTAATCAACTTAAACACAGAATCATAAATCATCATGAATAGCGCTGTCACAACCAAGCCATTAGCCTCGTGTTTTCTCCCCGGCAACCTCTTGGAAATATCTGCCACACCGATCCGTAGGTTAATAGGAACAGAAATGGCATTTAGAGTCTATTTGGATCAAACGTACTGCGGGCTTGAAAGTAGAACTTTGCTAATTTGCAGGTAATGTGAATTGATGTAGTAAGGGGTTGGGAATAGTTCGGGGCGAAGAGTCAGCGCGGCGACTCTGCGGTAAAAGAACGCAAAGGGGCTTGGAAAGCCACCGCCGCTTCATGACAAGTCTTCTCTCTACTGTACAGTATGGGACCACGAGGCCCAGCGGTGGCTAGATATGTTATCAGGAAGGGGGTTGGGTAATCATGTTTGCTTGCTGTGACCTTTGTCTTCTGTTATTAATTATGGCTGACAAAAACGTAATAAATTGTGCGACCTTAGAGCCAGTCTGAGAACGAGCAGGGAGCAACCTGGGTGATCATTGCACAATTCAGAAACAGCCCTGTGTTCGTGCGTGATGCTGCAGGTTGTTAGTACCTACATTCTATATTAGGTCTAATCCACTGCGAGATTGTTTACTTATTATCACTTAATGCCACATTTATTTCAAGAATCGGCACAGAGTGCTTTGTCAAAGTTTGCAACATCTATATCAATATCAACAAGTGCCCTCGCAGTAAATAGCTTTTTAATTGCAACTAAAGTGAACGAATTAGATACTAAACAGTCGGTTAGCGTCAGTGAAATGTCTTTCACACAACAATACCCAGCAAACTTGTCAGAAATGCTGATAAGAGGGCCGATCCTGGGCGCTTACACGGCATTAATCAAATAGCAGGTCTAATTAAAAGCGCTTTAAACAAAGCCTTTTTTTTTCTAAATGTTGCTCAGGTATGGCAATAATTTTTGATCAGCCAAGCCTGGAAGACAAATAATTAGAACTGCCACGGCGGCCTGATGAGTGATGTCAGCATCTCCGAGTGACCTTCCCCTGCTAATTAATTTTCATTCCAGGGAAAAAAGACCCCGTTGTTGCACATTATTAATTGAGTTCATGAAAAGATGCACCTGATTAATTTTTGTTGATAATACTTGTCATTCTGGCCGCCGTTCGTAATCATTTTATGGGTTTTCATCTTAGTGTTTTTCAAAGTTGATCTAAGTCATCTTTGCTGGAGATTAATTCTTCCAAAGTAGAGCTGCCCTGTCTCAACAGACAGCCGGGCCTCAGTCTGGGAACACATGGCTCCACTTTATCAGCATTTGTTTATTCTTTCTTTTCTTTTTTACGCTACACATTTATAGGGGCACACTGTGAGACTAAGTGACAATAATTAACCTTACCAATTAATGATTAACTTTTATTACCAAACCATGTTGTGCATATATAAAATATTAAGCTGCCATGCGAAATAAACTTGTGGCATCATAATCCTTTATGTCACAAATCCAGTAGGCCTATTGCTGGATATGTTACTATTTTTTAAAAGTTGATAAAAGTATGCACCACAGTAGAAAATCCCAGGAGAGACTAGCAACACTGGGATAAATGAACGTGTTATTGTTTCCCTAAACTTATGGAAAAGTTACAGAGCTACCACCGCGCTCTTTACGGGTCAATCTGTCACTCAAGCATGTTATATCGTATATGATGGTAATGATGACACTGTTTTTTAACCACCTTTCACAAATAACACAGAGATATCTGCTCAGAACGGAGGCCAAATAGTTTCCTATCAGCTAATATAAATTGGCCAACATTTCGTAAACATTATGTGAAATGTAACCCCAAAAACGTGTTGCAGGGATTTTGTGAAATGTAAGGGAAATACAATCTAGGAAGAGCGATTTGAGTAACAGATCAAGGAGTTTTATCAGATCCCAAAACACTGCACAGTGGTTTACAATACTACCAGACTGTATTTTACAACACGATCACAAGATAAGCTTCAAAATTGCCCCCGCTCAAGTTACATTGCCGGATGATGTTCCATTGTGTTGTGGCGAGAGCGGGGGCCAGGCTCAACTATACTGGTAACACGACCTCGCATTTTCTCTGCAGTGCCAACGGCTGGCCTCATTCTGGCTGGTAAGATGATGGAGTTAGGAGGAAGCCGGCACCATGTGATACTGTTGTGCCGGTGCAGTCCACCATTTGTCCCCAAAAGCTGGCAGCAGCCCCCGCCTCCGCTGTCGTGAGCTGTGCCATTTGTCATAGAGGCAGCAGAGATTCTTCTTTGGGAAACATGAAATGTGTGTGACAGTCGGTTCGATGGCTGTACTGAATACAGTATCAGATCTGCGTGACTGGTGTAGTGGCTTTCCAGAGTTAATAACTAGGACTTATTTCCTCTGTTAACGAGTATTACCTTGACCTGAGGTCGACTTTATTTCGGGGATGGGGGCAGCTTGCCAACACTCTCGAGCCAGGTGGCGCTGCAGCAACACCGCAATTCTAAAGCCTGTTGTAGTGTTTGGATGTTAGTATACTACAACCCATATCACACACAGAATGTTCAGGAACATAGACTTGGTGTAGGCTGTATTTTCATTAATTTTTCTTAAAGGGACAGTTCCCCATAACCAAATGCATGTCTTTCCTCTTACCTGTACGGTACGGTTGCATGAGTCCCTGTCTGCCTCCCTCTCTGCCACTGGCTGATTAACGGGCGCCACTCTGCATGCAGCGGTTGCGGAGGGTAGCTCTCTCCCTCCGGTTCCCCCATCAGGTCACCGTTGCAGTCATTTGCGCTGTTAGCACCGTTAGCTTCAAGCCGCCAGCCCAGCCGCCGCCATGTTGAATTGTGAAAAGCTCTGAATTGTGAAATTAGCACCTTTAAGGTAAGTCCACTCTAGTGAGCAGACAGACAACAGAACTAGGACAGAGTCGCATAAAACTTACAAACAGGTCCAGACAGCAAAATCCACCATTCATGTAATTGTCTTTCAATAATTCAATTGAGTTGCAATCCTACAATCAAAGTGTCCCTGGCAGACATGAGGGCTCACGGCCTCGTGGTTGAGTGTGATTAGGCCGTAAGCTAATAAGTAATTTGATTCAGTGTTAAATGTATTATTTGATAGAAGCGTTGTGAAAATATTGCTGTAAATTCTAGTGTAAAACGAAATGTAAAAAGTACTGTGGTGAAAAATGTGCATGATAATTTAATAACTATGACTATGATGGCACAGCACAAAAGTGCATTTTACCAATAAAATGTTATAGTACCAACTGTTTCTTCCATGGTTCAACTAGAGCATAGCACTTAATTATTGAAGACTACATCACTATTAACAGGCTGACAAAAAGGTTCCTCTAAATCCTGAAATCAGTTACTTTCCCCACAGCAAAGGAGTACCTGTGATGTTGCGAGGGAGTTGATGGTGAGGTCGTGTCACCTCATGCAGTGAAAATGTAATCACCCAATAAAGTATTGTGAGCCGTAAAGGTGAATCAACACCTCTCTGTCACAGGCTGAAAAGAAATGTCATATTTTAAGTTTGACCAAGTTAAGATTTATGGCTGGGCTCTTGTGCTGGGTGGCATTAAATTGTACAGGAGGCTATAATTTCTAGTCCCTGACTGTAAAATATTTGGACTGTAAAATGTAAGTATTTGAATATGGTCAATGTTCCATCACATCGCTTTTGCATCTTATCATCCTGACCAAACTTTGAAAAACCAGTACATCTTAATATATAATAAGCTGTCCTGTTCCCTAATATCAGTGTGATAATGTTTTTTCTTACCTGTGATGAACAGAAAGAATGGAAATGTAGCATGGCAGGTCCTCTGGAAGCTTTATGTAGAGTGCCTCTTGCTTTCTGCTGTGGGTGTTGAAAGTTAGTCTTTATAGAAAACAAATAATGGATAAGCTAACTACTGATAAAAACCCAACACAATGCCATTTTAGGTTGACAATACTAGCGTTGCACAAGTTTGACAAATTAATTAACTTACTTACAGTCAGTATCAGCTTTTACTGGGTATCTAACTTTTTAAGCTAACGTTACCTGAGCTAACATTGGCTCAGCAGGTCTTCCGTGTACCTTTGTGGTAGCTGTACTAGCTTAGCCAGTCTTTTAACGCTATTTTCCAGGTGAATGCCTTTTAAGCTAACACAAGCGGAGGTTTGTTAAGCTCGCATTTTAAGGCATTACCGTAAGAATATTACTAATAAAGCCCTAAATAATAGTATTTTTTAAGTACAAACCACTAAACAGTGACAAATACACCTACATTGTATTGCATATGGAGGCAGTGGCCTACTATGATGATTGTGACTTTGCTGTGTCATGGCACTGTTTGTGGCTTGGCTGTTACCATATGACTCTCGCCTATCTACACCACAGTTATTATTCATGATGTAGACAATGGCTAATACATGACACATGACTACCATAAAATAGTAGCATGGTAAAAGAAAATGCCAACCAACCCTTTTTGTAAGAAAAAATATTGACAAGTAGGCTTGATATTGGCAACAAAAAAAGCAATATGGGGATTTTTTACTAATGTTGCATTCCTTGGCACTCTTGGTTCATAAAGTGCAAGGAAAAAGTTGAAACCTGTGCATCAGTGGTTCTCTGTCTACTTATATAATATTTATTAAATACATATTTTCTAAAGATAAACAACTGTATCTTCCACACAGTACTTACATGACTTAATTTTAAAGGACCTTTGTAAATTCAGATAATAATTAATAACTGTAATAGTTCGTACTACAGATCACCTTACTTAATACTGTAAAGCCTCAACCACTAATTGGATTTTACATTTTTGTCTTCATCTTTATGAGCTGATAAAAAAACAAAATTATCTCAAGGGCTGAGCTGGACAACAGTTTCCATGTTTATAATTTCTTAAGCTTATTTCATGTTAGGTATCAGTATTTGTCACTGTACTACGTTATAAGCATTTTCTTTTACCTTTGGACTGCTAAAACAATGCATTGCAGTTATTTCTTTTTCCTTTCATTTTTTTGTTGTTAATTGAAAATACCTTTACAGCTACAAAAGCCTGCCATTGTATGATAAGCTATGAATGTAAAGAGGTGTCTGAAAATCCATTTAGAATTAATAATACCGCAACCCTTCTGCTTAATGAAAAAAGTGTAATTTATCTGTAAAGGCTCAGAGTGGTCTTTGAAATGCAAGATGTCACTGAGCTGGTATCAATGCGGGCTCCTAATGGATACATTGACAATGCTGCGGTATTGTTCTTGACTGCAGCAAATGATGTGAATAGCTTTGCTTGTCATTGTTGTGAAACTATTAATAGATCTGTAATTATGGTGGGAAAATTGTTGATTTTTTTTCTTTTCCTCTGCGGTATTTGATATGCTCAGCACAATGAGGAGATGAATTAGGACTAATAAACAGGTCTCATGATTCTGTCTCTAATTGGAGGATCATTATATCTCTTCCAGAGAGATGCCCACAGCTAAAGCCTTTAACAGCACAATTTCAAACAGGACACAAAAGGCCTTAATGAATACTCCTGTGACTTCGCACCGTCTCTCACAAAGCGAAGCACACATTCCGCTTTTCATCTTACACATAAGTTTCCTGTAATTGTTGGATTGAGATGCCAGATCGACGCCGCTTCCCCACGGAAACCGCAATAATTATACCGAGGTTGTATTTGGGTCAAAGAGCCAACGGATCATTTGAAGGTGCGTTTGCAACTGAAGACAGCAGTGGCATCATACTGGCTTAACTTTAGAGTAAACTCGGTGTGTGTGTGTGTGTGTGAGTAAGTGAGGGTTGCCAAACGATATTGCTGGGGTGTATTTTCAAATGTTTTACAATCCCCTTACATATGCATTGCCATTAGAACACAATAAGGTAAATAAGGAGAGCAAATGTAATGCATGCTCAGGGATCGTGTAGAAATCTCTTGGTGCCATTTGCTCCCATCAGTGCGGCTGATGGAGTCATTAGAGAGCTGTGGCGGGCTCGGCTCCGGGGGGGTCTCTCTCCTGTAAATGGCCCCCCGTCTGATGGGTGAGCAACCTCGGTGCGGCTCCTGGCCTCAGAGCACTTCACTAAAGCTAATAGGTCATAGCAGCGGAGATGGGTGACAAAAGTGTGAGTGTTAACAATGGATAATATGAGAATGGATTCCAGTTATCTAGTGCTTTCCCCCCGCCTCTCGATTCAGAGCGTTTGACATTGCGTCGAGTGAATTTCAAGTGCAAATCACGTTGTTTTTCCTCCTCCCGACTGCAGCGACAGCAAGGTTCGGGAGTTTCTCCCACATTGCGCCGTATGACCTCCATGCTAATGGAGGAGCCCCTTCTTTATCTATTAGCGGCTAACGTGATCACCCTTAGACGGCTGCAAAACCAAAAGTGCTGAAATCCTCTAAATGACTAGCCGAAGGATCTGCCTGGTTTTTGCATATCACTCCCTCCTCCGTGGCTTTAAGAAAGAGGGTGAAAGAGGTCAGCGCAATATGCATATAATTTGGGGTTACATTGGAAGTTTTGGTTTTAAGCCTCTTGATGAAAGACAGCTATGAATAAATGTAATCTTTTCTCTCACATTTGGTCATTTGCTGAGGGCTAGGAAAAAAAAAGTCTTTGTGTGCCTTTTCACTATTAATATTCCTTATTACTGTTCCTTGAGGTCCATTGTCCCTCTGAAACACCTTTAATGATACAGCAATTTCACTGATTTCCAATATTTATTTACAGAAGTAGCCTCACCTAACGTGCAATGTTGCTACCCGTGCCCTCGGTTTGTCACAGATGAGTGAACAGGGAAAAAGTTTAGGCCGCACCGGAGAGGAACTTATTTGCAGAGCAAGGGGAAAACGCAACGAGACGAGGGCAGACTGTCAAAGGACCGAAACGCCATTCATCTGCTAACCTGTTCAAGGTGTGCCTGGTTGATGTCCTCCTCCTTTGGTGGGGAACATATGTCCACAGCAGCTGTGCCACCGTGAATAGGCAGTGATTGTGCGCTAGCTAACTGCATTCCTGGGAGCCAGGCCAAGTCTGAGTGGAGTGAGCTGTCCCATTTTTTCGATACGAGCGTCTCCTGCATTCCACCTGATTTACATGTCGCTCTCTCTTTCCCCACAGCGTCCACTTCGGCCAAAATGGAACCCAACTTTTGTTGTTGTTTCTCACCGCAGATGCTGAAGAGGTGATCCTGAGGCATATTTCAGATAAATGTGCGTGTGACTTGGGGCGTGACTCTGTTTCCCCCCTCCCCTCCTTGACACAGTTTCTGGGGTGGTACGCTCTTCTTCTCATGGTGTGTGATAGAACTTTGATGCACAATAGACTGTCCATAAGTCGGCAGAGGCTATTTCTGTTTGTCACCAAAGCAGAAGGCAGGATATATATTGGTATGTTTTATTCATTTTTTTCAGAGATTTTTTTGTAGGTTTTCAGCCGATAATATGTGACAAAGGTATACCACACTGTAGCTTTAACACTTGCTCAACTTAATGACCTTAAACGATCGCATGAAAAATAATCAACAGCTAGGCCTGTGTTGAGCACTACTCATAATATTTTAAATATGGCATTCATGCTCCCTACGATAAACTCAGACACCTGCGATTGTTATCAGACACTTGCACAGGAAACCCGGAGGGATTGTGTGTGTGGGGGGGGGGACTGCGAAACGAAAACATGAAAGAAAAAAAAGGTTGGTTTGCAAAATGGAAATCTCCTTTCTGCGTGGGACGACGTTGCGGTCGCAAACAAACAATGGACGTGTTTGCGATATTTTGTCGGACACCTACCCCCCGTGCAAGGAACGAGGTCGACGGACAAGCTCTGAATAGGACACAGATCCCAAAATAACAATTCCCCCCACCCCCCCCCCCACCCCATTCCCCTTCTCTCTTAAACAACACAATCACGCAATCAAATCCCGTCTCTGCCTCTCCCTCATTGTTTAATTTCTACCGGCTATCTTAGATATCTCTGCGGCTGTTCTTATCTTTGACCTTCAGCTTGTTGCTTTGTCGTCGCCCCCCCCTTTCCCCTCTCCACCCCCCCTACCTGCTCCCCCCACCCACCCATACCCCACCCCACGCTAGTGTGCTGCGACCTTCAGAGGGGTGTCATTACTCCCTGACCCATTTGATGATCCCCTCATGTGGAATGTGCATATGCCGAATCGCCGCGGATCGGCACAGTATGGGGTTTGAGGTGAAGTACTTACAGAAATATGACTTGACACGCTTTATCAAATGGGGAAAGATGAAGACGAAACAGCTGCTGGTGCTGTCGTAAGCAATCTGGCCGTGATTGAATAAAAGTGTCAGGAAAAGGGCCGCTTGATGGTCTTTTGTTCTCCCCCATCCAGCTTGATGTTAGTTTGAGCTGTCAGGAGGGAATCACAGCTGGGTGATTTATCAATACTTGGAGTGACCTTGCAGCCACACTGCTGCGTGCATGTGTGTGTGTGTGTGTGTGTGTGTGTGTGTGTGTGTGTGTGTGTGTGTGTGTGTGATGGAAAGCGAGAGAGTGTGTGTGTGTGTTTGTGTGTGTGGCTCTGGCAGATTAAAAAGACACAAAGTGGAATATTTTCAAAATAGTTGGCACCCACAGACAAAGACTTGGCTGGACTTGGAACAAAATGCTCTCCTCTCTTAGACACAGTAAGTGGATTGTTCTGCCAACACGATAAGGGTATTTTTCTCAACATCAGAGCACTCAAAGTACCACCAGCAAAAAATGTTTTGGAGAAGTGTGTCTCTTTTTAACTAACGCTGCTTTTGAACAGCTTTTTCTTCTCCCCCTAATTCTCTTTACTATTTTTTTAAATTGTATCTCCACCCCCCCTTACCTGTCCACGCCGACTCTTCACCCCCGCCACTTTCTTTGAGATGTACTTGGACAGCCTGTTTTCACGGCCCCCATTGACTGTCTCTGTTGTGATTAAGCAGATGTTTTATTGCGGACTGGAACAGTCATTACTGCCATAAACCCATCTGTGGAATTGCATTTTATGCAAATTTACAAAGCATCTGCATAAATAAAGTTCTAATTAATACCTTTCTGCAAACCGGCGCGCTCTTTGATTCCTAAGTGTTGGTAATTGTGTACAAGCAGGTAGGAATCAACGCTCACAGCATGAGAGGGTTTTGTTCCCGCGTACAGCCGTCTGTGGTATTAGTTTTATAACTCGGGGAATGTAAAACAACTAAACGTTGTTCTGCAATAATTTACACATGTATAGATTTTTCAAAAGCCCACTGCTCAGCCTTTATTAAGAGGTATACAGTATATTTACACAATTAGATTGTGACAACCCGACACGGTTAAATATTGACGATTCTTTGATTAAGAATGAGCGTACAGCGATTTCAATCAGGGACAACATTTATGTAAAGTTGCAGTCAGCGGCGTTTTTTTTTTTTCTTTAGCTCCCGTTGTAGGTTACAAGGGAAATAAAACAAAATCTGCTGCTACCGGTTGATTGGGAACTACTGAAGAGTAAAGTTTCCCTGAGAACATTAAGGCTGCTTTATAGATCCCTTTGTTGTGAGGGTGCCAATGGAAGCTCATTAATTTCCCCAGGTTTTTAATGGGGAGTGCTGAACATGTGGCAGGAGTTGTCTTGGCAGGACCCTCATGAGTTGCGCCCCTGCTGCTGAAGGGACGCCATGCCTTTCTGACTGCAAAGACGTCCCTTTTGCTAAGTAATCCAGCCATTTTATTTAATTTAATTTCAGCAGTGATTGACTTTTTTATAAACTCTTAATGCCATGTCAGTTCTTTTAGCCATTTCCTCATTTTTACCCGTAAAACGATGGTATAATCTATTATGTATTTCTTGCTTACGTTCCCTCGCGTAGTAGTATGTTGATCGTAACGAACAAACGCAACTCGCCGCAGCACAGGAGTGTACAGTAGATATAAAAGCAAAATAAAAGGGCATTTAGAATGTACTTGAACTTCCACTACCTCTGAAATCAGGAGAAGAAAAGACATTTTGTGGATAAAGAGGGACTTTGTTTCGTGATTAAAGGAGGCATCTGAGCCAAAGGCGAGGGAGGAGGGGCTGCAGCCAGGAGGTCATGGGGGGAAATGAAGAATGGCTTTGAAAAGGTGTGTTGTTTTGCGTTTAACTTTTATTTTGTAGGGGATTTGGGAACAGGCGCAGTATCCAAAGGGAATGGATGACGGACAGCGGTCCATCTCATGGTGATTCACTCGGTGGCACAACATGCTGCACGGGATTACTACGCAGAGACAAAGAGACATCTGACATTGAAACAACATATCCCATTACGGCTGCTGCATATGTAGAAGCTGGTACCAATTTGCTTTTCTTTTTTTTCTTTTTTCTTTAACTCGATGAAAGCTCTCACGGTAACAAGTGCAACCGCTCTGAGAGAGAAGAGCCTGCTGTCATCGGCATCCACCGCCGAGCCAGGACTACCAAACAAACACGGGCCGTGCCGTCTCACTCTCTTCGGCTCTTCAGATCTCGCAACTTTTAGCATAATGAATTTAGCGGGGATGCCTTCTCCACACAGCCCATCAGGCCCGCCATCTAGGAGATTAAATTATGTCCATAGGCATTAAAGCTTTGATGCCGTATTTGGGCTGCGTGCATGCATCCATTTGCAAAATTCTATATAACAAAATTAAAAACACGGACACCTATGGAAAATGGCTTGGCACTAGCACTTAAACCTCGAGCACTCCAAAACAGTCTGCTGACTAATGCATTTCTAATCATTTCTGTGATCAATGCTAGCTGCTGTGCAATAAGATTAATCAGCCATATGCAAAGCTAGGATCACCTTGAACAAGAGAAAGAAGGAGGAGGGGGGATAAAAGGACTGAGAGAAAGTGTCTCAGCCATCATGTGTGTTGAGCACACGCCACAGAAATAAAGCACACCTGCATTATTCGCCCTCTTTTTTTTCACGCCGTCGGTTCCGTGTGTGTGTGTATGTGTGTGTGTGTTTGGGAGCGGCATTACACCGTTGTGCTCCCCTCAGCTGTGCTTTGGCATCTGCGCGTGGCCATCTCGCTGCTGAATAGCTGCCTGATTATTCCAAATCTAAGGGAATATTCAAACAAGGCCGATAATGCATTCTTCCATATGATTCTCCGGAGCTGGGACAGCTGTTCAGCAGCTTTCGACGCCATGTTTCGGGGAAGGGGACAGATTTCTCTGCTCAATTAATAGGCCCCATTAAAAATCAGGGGGAGAAGTTTGACGAATGAAGCAGAGATTCAGTTTGTCTTAGACAGAAGGCTTCGAAATAACTGTGGCGTGTGCAGCTGACATTGTAGCTACAGTTTAACAATAAAATGGATGTTCAACTTACAAATCAATGGCTACGCAGGATTTACATGCATTAAATATTCCAGCTTTGGCCCAGTTTTGGAATAAAAGACAATATTCCTACGAAGCTGTTTACGTGGCTAATGATAATGAATATTCCACTAATAGTCTCGGGCGTATTCCGATCAACGTTGAACTCATTAAGCTAAACAAGAGGCTCAGGGGATAGAGCAGGTCTTCTTCCAATCAGAGGATTGGCGGTTCGATCCCCGGCTCCTCCGGCCCTTGGCGACGTGTCCTTGGGCTCGGTGAACGCGTGGCGTGAATGGTGTTAATTAGACCTGATGGTAGCCCCCTGCCATCAGTATGTATGGGTGTGAATGGGTGAATGCCATGTAATATTAAAGCGCTTTGAGCGGACTAGAAAGTCGCTATTCAAGCAGAAGTCCATCTCGTCCGTTTGAGGAGCTCGCCGCATCCTCACCGCCGTGGATCGGCAAATCCCACGTCGACGTCATTCTCACAACGTGCTGTTTATCCCGACAAAATGTGGAACGGCAGGAACCCCTATTGAGACGTGTATTCTGAGCGTGCTATACATATAAAGAATGCTCCTAAAACCCAGAATAACATCGACATATCACACATGTCTCAATCAGAAACATTCTCCATTTAGGCCATAAGGCCTAGTTCAGAATATGATGTTAACATGAGCCATATCAAATTGGGAATATTGTTGTATTTAGAATAATACTGAAGTAGACGACGTTTACATGCGCACTAGCCAACAGTTTGCAAAGGTGGCGTAGAGATGCCCGCGCAAAAGGAAACACCTACTCTTAAACATTGTGAAGGACTTGGCTATCAACAGGTTTTGGAAAGTGCATGAATATTGCTACGATTACTTTTTTAATGAGAACAACTGAATATTTGTTGCATGTAAACATGATGACCGGCTTATGTTGGAATCTGCTTCTGTCAGCACGCTAAGCCTGCACTACAAGAGAAGCGTGGTGTGTTGTTTTTTTGGAGGGTTTCTGAACAATAACTGTCAGTAACCTCGTCGCGTACGCAGTTGTCCAAATCAAACAGATTACAACCAGGTCAATTTCACGAAACCCGCCCAGCAAAATGATACAACTCTGGAGATCAGTGTTGCCTTTGTTCGCTCCGCTTTCGGGCCACACGACGGTTTTCTGAGAGTGCAGAGCGGCGCTGCCATGTAAAGTTTCAACAGGCAGATGAATTCCTTCAGTATCCCTGTCTGCCTCTCCTCCCCACCTCTCTCTCCCGCCCTCTCTCTCTCTCTCTCCAGAACAACGAGGAGGTTGTCCGTCCAAGGGCACACCTGTAAGGTGCAGGCCCCTCGACAGGCTTACCTCAGTGGCCTCTCCTGCTGTACTCAAAAGGCAATTATTCCTCCCAGAAGATAGAGCACTGTCAACTTCAAACAGAGGACATTCCTCAGGCAGATTAGACTGGAAATTATGTTTTATTATTTGGCCCCCCCAACGAATGAATCAGACTCTTATTTGGTCGCCCTTTGTGGTGAAATCCAAGATAGTTTAAATGGCGGAGGTATGTTTTCGGAGTCGGGGCTAATACTCTGGTGTCTTTATGAAAGGGCAGCAGAGAGGATCAGATTAGGAGGCGAACAGCGAGAGTCTTTCAGCACCGCCGCTATCATCCCTGCCTTCTTGTCCGTGCCTGTAGAGAGGTTAAATTAAATGGCTGTAATAAATGTTTTGGTCTCGCTGATGCGCTATGGCCGGCCATCAAACGAAAGCGGTGTGGAGAAAAAAAAGAAACCCGGCACGGTGGAAGATCAGAGAGAGGAACAAATGGAGGGGCGGGAGAACTATGTCAGCACATTACCAACATTAGAAACTGACTTGTTTTCACTTAAACCTCAATTATAATGGTGGCTCCAGAAACAATTATATTGATGAATGCTTTCGAAAGTTACTGTAATTAAATTATTCCATTTAATTAAGGAATTATATTGAATTTCTCCCCAGAGGACGGCATTCGCCTCATCTGCTGTTTTACAAACAGGAGTGCTCTAATGTTGTGTGCTATGGAAATGATTGCTAATGCCTAATGAAACTGTGTCAGATCAGATAAATGCTGCACAGAGTCAACAAGCCGGGCTTGTAACACGGCCAAACTTTGAGACGAAATAATAAAGCCAAAGAAGAAATTATTGATTGTAGCTTTCTTTTTTTCATTTTTTTTTTCAAGGGCAGGCTTTGTAAAGCTGACATCAAATGAATTATAATTCTGAGAGCCCACTCTGAGGTCTAATGGAGAATATATAAGAAAGTCAAACAGGATGTGTACTGAGCAGGCTTCTTAAAGCGACCCTTCTTGTATCAGCGCGTCCGTCATGCACAAAAGGAAACAATAGGTGCTGTTTTCAAGTGAACCTGTTTGTGTCATCAAAAACACATTTAGACATTTAAAATAATGTTAATCACACTAAATGAAAGTGTCAATTGATTGCATGGCGAAAGAAACAAAAAAGAAGAAACAAAAAAAGCATCCCATTGCTTTTCCCACTCACTGAAGGTAATTATAGCCGATATAAGACTGGGATACATTAGCGGTGTTAATTTGATGGTTCAGCAGTACAAAACAACACAGCGTAAATGCACAATTGATGTTCCACTGCAGCTGACCATTGCCCTCTGGTGGGAGTGCCAAGCACCTGCCGGAAGGTGGATATAAATATATATATATATATATATATATATATATATATATATATAGAGAGAGCATGATATTTGTTTGTATTTCTGATGTTACACTAAACATCAGATCATTTCTGATTATTCTCAGACAAACCGAGCTGCACACTATTAGTCATTAATCATCCTCGCAAACAAAACACTCAAATGATCCACACACTGAAAGCTATTTCCCCCTCCTTTCAAAATAAAAAAAATGTCATATAATAATAAGCCCCTCACTGTGCTCACAGTGGCAGTGTGCTGCATGAGTTTATTGTCCTGTCCCCCTCTTGGCTTGGCCATATTAGTCCATGGTGAGAGGAGCTGCGATGCTGTAAGCACATACCGGGCATTCCCTCTCCTCCGCTGTGCAGTTGTTGGGCATATTGTAAGGTTTTTTTAATGCGGGGTGTGGGGGCAGGGGGGTTATGGAGGAGGGCTTGCAGGGCTCACATTCGCCCCAGCGCAGGAAGAGCTGCAGCCAAGAATGACAGTTGCTCCTCTTGGAGCCGAGACATCTACGGATTTAAATTGCACCCCGAAAGGTCAGCGCATGACAAGCAATCAATCAGCCCCTAATTGGATGATCAGCAGTCATTTGAATGTGTTTCGAATTTGTCTTTTACTGCATCATAAAGGAAATATGAAAATGAGAGCACTTTTTTTCTCATTCTGATAATATAAGTTCCTTGAAGAAGTTTTGATTGTGTGGCATCTCTAATACGTCATCACGTGGTCAAAATAAATGAAACAAAGTATGTGTAATAACTAGTGATAATATTAGCTTTGTGTTTGACGAATGTTTCAAAAAACAGCATTATTATTATATGCATATTATGCCTTTATAAGTTAACAGGGTTAATTTATTGTCATGGTATAAAGGGGTTGCGCAACAAAAATACAGTTTGCTTCATAAGAAAACACATGCGCACACACACACACACAAACAAAACAAAACTATGTTTGATGTAGGGTGGATTAGGAATTTCTAAGACTCATAGTCGGAGGAAAGAAACTCCTCTGAAGGCAAAGCTAGAATAACACAGTAACAGAAAGGTAAAATAAGAAAGTAAAATTAAATTACACATTAAAACAACACATGACGGTGAGTTACATGTAGCAGAAGGTCATAAGATAGAAATGTTGTTATGAGGAGGTATAAGATCATCTGTGGTGCAGCTTCACAGCTGAGGGGCCTGAACAGCTATGGCATGTCACTCATATAGAAAGCAGAGGGTGGAAATGATTTGTATGGCTTGGTAGGGGAAAATATATATACAACATTCATAGTTTAAAAAACTACTTTCAATCTTGACTAGCCGAGTCAGTCTGCATTTGTTCTAATCTTGAACAAGACGCGTTCAGGTACCCACACAGACAGCAAGCCACTGAGATGCAGTTCTGGAGTCCTCATGTATAAAAAAACAGCTCGCTGTGTGTGTGCTTTGAAACAACTCAAACATCTTCACAAACACGGCCGAATATCACTATAAAACACGAGTTTGGCACGAGATACGTGTCAAAGTTAAGTTGACTTTACTTGCAAATGTATTTATTTTCATTGTTTTAGCTAAAGAATAATGGTGTAGTGCATAGAATATCGTCATATTTGATAAACATAAATAATATGGTGCAAAATGACTTCCCTTGGGTTTCAGACTGAGCATTTATAAAAAACATGTTCAGTCAGGCCTGCTGTGGGTGCAGTCATAATGTTGTTAATAAGAGGACAAAGAGTGCCTGGAGAAAAGAAATAACATGGATGGGAGTGGCAGTAAATGTCACAATAAAAAAAAAAAACAGATATCTTCTCATAATGAAATGCTGCACAGCCTCGGCGTTGCGGCATACTTGTGTTTCCAGTCCGAGCATGTTGCCCTGGCACTGTCATCGGCGTGGGCTAATACTTTGACTTCATACACCTGTGTGGGGCAAAAAGAAGAAAAAAAAGAAAACCAACTCTAACAAGTCAGTTCTGTTCTGTTAAGCTGAGGTACAAAGCTGCTGTCAGGAGATAGGATTACAGATTATTTTTCATCGCTGAGCCACATCTATCCATCCATCCATTATCTGAACCGCTTATCCACATATCCAGAGTAAATATCTGAGGATGTAAAGAGCAAAAGCTTACTTCAAAGCTCCCACAAGGTCACCACAAAAGGTATGTTGAGAGTACCTGAATGCAGCATTGTGGTTTCATTATACACTTTATTATAATTGAGAAAATTTGAATGCAGGTCATCAATGTGTGTTTAGTGTGTGACACACACACACACACACACACACACACACACACACACACACACACATAGACACACACACACAGAGTGTATTTAAGTGAAATGCTGAGCTATTTTGATGGAAACATTCACTGGCCAGTGTTTGTGTGTGTGTGTGTGTGTGTGTGTGTGCAGGCTTCACTGTCGGCTGGGGAATGCTGGACATCAAGTATGCGCAGTCCTGACAGACAGCTGCACCGCGGTGGCGTTTTTAACATGCCAGACCAGGACTGGGCGGGGGGGGCGGGGCGGGGATTGAAGTGCTTAAACTGATCGGAAACTTTTGGGACAGAATTTGATCCAAATTGTTGTTGTAAATCTAAAAAGGTAAAAACAGCAACAACACAATAAGACTTTGGAATATTTGGACTTCTGGGCTTTTCCTGCCCTCCAGGTCTTTGGCCCTCGGGTCACATGAGTCACATGCGGCGGTTGAAGAAGCCACTCAGCCTGTTAAACATGATCCGTGAGCAACCTGCTCCTATTAAAACCAATCACTCACTGACTCACCCACTCTGCGAGTCGACTGCTCTTTTATGGATGCTTCCTCAAATGCATCCACCCCCCCTCTCCCTTTCATCCATTACTACGACTGATCCTGTTTATGTTGTACACGTTCGGCCCCGCCCCTGCAGACGCGGCCGATATCACGCAGATGCGTAATTTGACGAAGCCAGAGCAAAAAAAAAAGAGAAAAACACGGGGAGAATGAACGTTTGACAGCCGGCTCTTTTGCTCATGTCCGATCGGGTCGAAACAAAAGAAAGAAAGAAAAAAAAAGACAAAAACCCACACATGCTTGATTTGTTTGCGTGAGAGATTTGGGACAGTCCTAATGGCCGCCGCCGTGAGGAATCCCGTTTGGGTCGCTCCGGGGCAGGACGCGCTGTTCCTCCACAGGAGCGCCGCGCCGCCAGCCGACGAGCCCGGACAAGTGCTCTGTCGCACGAGGGATGCCGTCCCGGGAACTTCCTCCTACCACGATTATAACCTGGTAGGGTAGTTCTGCTTTTTATTTATTTATTTGTACTCCTGCTCTCGCTTCACATCGAGCGTCACGTTGTTGTGCCTGATGCCCGCTCTCTGCTTTTGACGCAGAAATACTGTTTTCACGCAATTATGCGAGGCTGTGACATCGGAGGCAGGCCCGCGCGCGTTTATTGCAACGCGTTGTCATATCCACATCTAAGCGTCCCAGTACGTTTCTATTGTTTTATTGCTGCTATATGGCGTGCACCGAGAGGGTGCGGATCACAAGCGGGGCGTGCAACCGTTGCGCCCGCTCCCCAAACTTGCGAGGGAGGAGATGCTCGTAGCGCCGCAGAGAGCCGCTGCATGCGCTCATTTCAGCCGCGTCCTTTTTCCTCCTCCTTCCTAAAACAGCTCAGGCTTGTGCGTTTTCAGAAGGGCGTCTGCCCCGCTTCTTGGTAAAGAAAAAAAGCCAGGGAGGGGTGGCGTCTTTTGGTGTGGCAGCGTGTGTGCAGGGCCCTGAATGCATCCCCACATGATTCAAACCAGTCAGGTTTTGTTCTGTAAGTCCACCAGCAGGTTGGGTTTCTGTTTTTGTTGTTGTTTTCTTTGCATTTTTAACACCCGACAGCTGAGGCGTTCAGGGCCCACCTCACTGCTTACATCAAGTGTGAAAGGAAACGTATGCATAACACACGAGAGCCTGAATCCAACGGACAGCTCTCATGTGTTATAACACAACTCTATCAATGTCTCTTGTTTTTCAGTTTAAATCAGAGATGGACAACTACCTGTCTCCTCACCAGCAGTACACAGCCAACTCTAAGATGCTGTGCAGGGACACGGGGGCCCTAGTGCCGGAGCCGCCGTTCACCGAGGACTTTGGCCCCCCGTACAGCGTGAACATGAGCCTGCTCCTTCCTGACGTCGCGTACCTGCACCCGGGTCTCAACAGGGCCGTGAGACAGATCAAAACGGAGCCGTCGCACTCTCTGATGCAGCCCAGCTGTCAGGGCCACAGAGCGCCGGCGCCGCCACTCCCAGAGTACCCCGAAGGCTTCGATGCAGCCGACGCAACCAGCGGTAGGTTTTTCATCAAACAGGAAGTGCCAGATTACCAGGATGTGCCGCTGTATCAGCTTCTGAACGCCGACTTGGAGCAGCTCGTTCATGGGTCCCAGCTGAGCTCCGTCCCCGTGGCCTCTTTGAGTCTTCCAAACAGTCGCCCGGGCCTCGTGCAAAGTTCCGCCAAACCCACCGGCGGCCCCCAGCGTGACTGTTTGCCCTTTAACCCGCACCGGGGCCATCAGCAGAGGCGGACCTATCTGCCGCCCTCCCCGCCGAACTCTGACCCTCCGAGTCCAGGCAGGGGGAAGGAGCTCCTTCACAACCTGTCCCCACCTCCCTCCTACGAAGCCAGCGTTTCCTCCAAGATAACCTTTCAGGCCCATCGCAATCCCGCCGATCCGGGACATGTACCTGGCACAGCGGCGGTCCAAAACCCGGACCAGAGCTCCAGCGTCGGATCAGCCCAAAGCCCGGGTCCCAAGCTGGTCCGGCACTCGAGCCTGGTGCCGGACTCCGGGTCGCTGTCCCCGGTGCTGACCCAGCCTACTTCCGCTAAGTGGAACAGAAGGAATAATCCGGATCTGGAGAGACGGCGGATTCACCACTGTAACGTTCCAGGTGAGACGTTTAGGGTCTGTTTACAACACAGACACTCAAATCCCAGTCGGGTGCACAGTATACTGATCTTTTTCGTTTCTTCTTCCTGTTTTTTCAGGGTGCAGGAAAGTATACACCAAGTCTTCTCATCTGAAAGCCCATCTGCGGACCCACACAGGTAAAATGTTCAGAGTTGCTTATTGGGGGGGGGGGGGGGGGGGGGGGGGGGGGGGGGATGTTGCCAGGCAGAAAGACCTGCCCTTGGCACGCAGACGCGCTTCCTGGCCCGCATCTCACTGCTGGCACGCCGTGTTCATGACTCACAGTTTGACGCACGCAGAGGGAGAAAGAAAAGTCTCGTCCCCTTTTTCGTCATCGAAACTCAATTCTGCGAGTCGTCCGACACGTCTGCGAATGTTCCGTGCTTTTTTTCAAGCGATGGCATTTTTTGAAGTGATGGCATTTTTTGTAGCGTATATAAACATGATGTTGTCTGTCTGCCGTGGTTTCATTTTGCTTATTTTCTCCCCTGAAGGAGAGAAGCCGTACCAGTGCTCCTGGGAGGGATGCGAGTGGCGCTTCGCCCGCTCCGACGAGCTGACTCGTCACTTCAGGAAGCACACCGGAGTGAAGCCTTTCCAGTGCGCCACGTGCAACCGCTGCTTCTCCCGCTCCGATCACTTGGCCCTGCACATGAAGCGACACCAGAGCTAAAGAAAAAAAACAAATAACCTTCTCCTGGCAAAAGCACCACCAAGGTTTTCTTTTTTTTTTTCTCTCTCTCAAGAACAGGCACTGTTCTTGAGACAATCAAACAAATAAAACAACTGTGGATTCATTCTCTCTCTTCCCCAGTGGGGAGACACATTGGTAGCAGTGCCGGCCCGCACCTAATTGTTTCCTTTATTATGAGAAGATAAAAATGTCACTGTCGCCTTATTTTTGTTTCCACGCGCGTGCCCCCACTATCAGGGGGCATTTGCAAAGATGTCAGTCAAATCTGATCATGAGCCAGGTGTCGATGGAATAATATTCATGCGCTGCAAAGTACGCGGACAACTTCAAAATGTCGACATTTTATTTTTCAAGTTTTTCCCTATACAGATCATATCATCATTTTGTCATATATTTAATTAACTTAAAAATATATATATATGCAAACTGCCGTTTTGCAAGTGTGGATGTGGGATCACTAGAAGGTCAGAGAATGTGTCGTTTTAGCCAGCAAAGTCAAAGGATGGTGTGTGTGTGTGTGTGTGTGTGTGTGTAGCAAAGGAAGTAACAGCAGTTACGTATGTGTGGATTTATTTTAAGACACGGTATGAGAAATAAATAGTGGGAGGAGCCGCGTGGCGACCGACTTCAACACTGCCAGGTTTCTGGGTTACTTTGCCACCGAGGACAACTCGGAGCAGAATCCACATTTTCTCAAAGCACTGAAATGAAAGGGTGATAGTGGGTCTGAGGTATTACATGGTGTGTGGACAGCGGTGTGAATGTGTATCTATGCTCCCCCTGTGGTGCAGCGTAGACACCGTCATAACAGAACTGATGAATGACGTTCAAGCAGGCGTTGAGGAAAATCTTAAATGGTGCATTTTGGGGATTTCAGGACTTTTTTCCAACTTATTTACTTTTGTCAAAGAGGTTTTAACTTATTTGTTTGTTGACTTCACTCCGAAAGGTGGTGGAAGAGCAGCTCCGAGTGCAGCGTGACATGCCAGCAGCAGCTGTCATGATGGACTTCAAACTTTTGTAACCGGATTCTCATATTACTGATGATATGTCTTCGTAAGTGCTTTCAAAGGGATGTCTTTTTTCTTTTCGTTTTTAGAGACGTAGACTGAGCACCTGCCAGCCTGAACATCTGTGTTTAGCTTTTGGTTTCTTTGACTGCGCTCCACGTATCCAAAACAACCTTTTAAGTGCCTTTTAATGTTTTTTTTGTTATTTTTAGGGGGGGGGGGGGGGGCATCAAATACCGAGCGGCCCGTTGGGACAATGTTCTTTTATCGGGTACTTTGCTTAAATTATTGTGTCTATCCACACATAGCAATCTCTATTTATGACTAATTTCTTTAAAATTTTAATTCAGGTCAAACAAAATCTCTATAATGTTTCATATATATGTATATATATATATATATATATACTGTATATTGTATCTGCTGTTTAAGAATACAATCCATTGATTGTCTTCGGGTGTATAAAGATTTAAAACCTTTTTTTAATAGCAGAGACTGTTTATTGTTTTTATTATTATTATTTCTGCAAAGGCTAAGAAGGATCAAATGATAGACTATTGTTACAGTCAAAACTGTCATCACTTTCTCCAGCTCAACGGGAGTACGTGCCGGAGAATTGTTGCAATACTTTTCAAACAGATCAACAATAACATTGAGTCATAGCTTCAAAAGATGCAGCGCAAATTTCTTGTGTCAATGACCCTCAGAGTACAAATAAAAGTTTTGTGTTGAATATTGCTTTTTGAATGTCTGTTTTTCATTTATATATATATATATCTTGTAAAAAAGTTGTTATCACTAGTCATATTATCACTGAGTTCTCATATAGTCACTTTTAGATTGTAGAAGATGACAGTAATGTTTATCTTCTGTTTGTATTTCCCGCTGTTTTGGAACTGCTTTGCAGCATTTTATTATACCCATCCATACGCGACAGCTTATTGTTAAAGGTCAACCTTTGTGGCACTGATGTGGATTAGTTATCAGTAGGGATATGGAAAATTAATTTGGCAATGTTTGTCTTTTTTCTTCTTAACTTTTTGCATTTTGTATGAAAATAGCACGGATGTATGAATTATGCAATTTGTTTTTTAAAGGTACAGGTTAAAGTGAATGTTGTAAATAGACTTATTAAAGACTTTTCTGAAGGGCCGACTGAGAGAAAACTACTTGTAAAGAGGAGACGACCGAAGCAAACAGAAAGCTAGATGGGAAATGTAGAAAGTAAGTGACAATGTTTCGGTACGTCCCGAAACATTGTCACTTTTCAAAATGATCTCTGAATGCAAGTGAAGAAGACAGTGAGTGGGACTTGGCTAGGTATTCTCCTCTGCAAAAATTTGCTCTTTGTATGGAAAATGTACGAAATCTGACAAATGTAGCTTTGCGATTTGTAACAAAACCGGCCCACTAATGTTATTCCCCCTGCTTCACATTTCCCAGAAGTCTGCTCGGGTTCTTCTTGTCGTTCTTTGTGGAACAGCGGCACGTGATCCGTTCTCAGGAACATCCCCCGCGCGTCTTCTCGTCATCGGACAATTCTGCACGATCCAAACAAAACGCAGCAACTTCTTTTTGTTTCGCTAACTGCTGGAAAGTGATGCAGTGGTCATCGAAATGCACTAAGTGGCAACGTGCTAAGCAGGAAAGCGCTAAGCGGGAACACACCAAGCGGGGTAGGAATTGAAACCTGGTTCTTGTAATCATCCGAACTCTTTTATGCCAGCTGACAGAAACATTCATCCGGAGCCAGTTGTTGTCACTACACGCTTAAAACATAGCGACTCTTAAAATACAGCTCAGCGCAGACGAACAAAGCAATGTGATATCACTCAGGGGGAACAGAATGTTTTTGAAATGTGGATGGTTTGATGTGTGCGAGGGAGGATTTTAAGGTCCTGGATACAACCGGCAAATTTAAAAAGGAGCAGTGACGGGATGTACTGTACTCTATGTGCGAGCGACTGTACCGTATATATCATCCATAACTTCAAATGTCTCCCCTAATACCAAGATTAGGTTCCTGAATGCCGGGCGATCAGGAGTACAGGACTCGGATGTCATCTGTGACACGGAACCCGCATACCATCCATCTCAGTCACAGACAGCAACCAGCTCCCACGCCAGTGTGTTACATACAAAATGCAACTTTATTAACCTTCATGCCTCCATTCATATTAATATACATTTATATGTTTGAACTTATTTTAATTTCACAGCTCCATCCATATGAAAAAATACAGAGAGAAAAAAAAAAAGCAAAACACTGACTGGATACTTCAACAACTCTTAGAGAGAAGAAATAAAATAAAAGCGTAACAGAACAAAATTAAAATCAAAATAAGGACACCTGTTTTTGAAATTTTGAAAAATATCAGGATTAAAAATTGATTTTACAGATGTGAAATTCCGTGAGCAGAATCTCCTTTTCAAAGCGACGCTGAGCATTATCACATTTGTTTTTTATGAATTTTTTTGTATTTATTTTTTTCCGGTAAGAATGAAAAGATCTGAATATATTTACACTACACTCACTTTACATAAATACAGAAACAACAATTACTGTACGTAATATCAGCAAACTTTGAAAGAAAACATAGGCTCCACTACTTAAATCTTCAAAAACCATGAAATCAGAAGCAGATGTTACAACAGAAAGTCAAACTAGATATTGAACCGATAGAGAAGTGTGTGTGCGCGCGTGTGTGTTCACGAACGAAGACGCCGCTCTGCCGGTTTCCCTCGTCATCCTTCATGTTGAATTCACGGGATGGAGCTGAAGCGGCGAGAGGCCTTCGTCACTCGGATCCGTTCCCCTAAGAGGAAGTGACTTATTGCGAGCAAAGCAATAACGGAGCTGTGAGAGTGTTCCGGGAGGATGCTGCATTCCACACAACGGCGTAAGGCTCAGTGCGAGGAGAAAGTTAAACACTAAAGGTCCACTTGCATAATGTCGTCTGTGCTTTTGTTTTTTCGTCCGGAATTGATGCTTTTTTTCCCCCCATTGGATGTTTATTAATTTGAGCACGCGCGTTGAAAAAAAACGAAAGAAAAAAAAAAAACTCTGCACAGAGCAGCTGATATTACAAGTTTTGCAATATGAGGCACTATTCATTATTATTGCATAACTTTGACCCTGGTTACCGTTACAAAATTATGCTTTGAAATGAGGAGAGAGAGATGCTGGAGGGAAATATATATCACACACACCCTGTCCCGCCGAGGCGCCGTGTTCAAGTCCAATCGAATCGAGCGAAGAAGAAAAGAAAAAAAAAAGAAAGTGGCGCGTTAAGGCATGCAACGTCGTACACTGAATACCAGCGTGTCGTTGATATGTGCTTCATCAATATCATTTCTTGTCCGGGTATAGCAAAATAGCAAACACAGGGAATAGAGTACCTTAAATACGGTCAATGTGTATATAAATAATTTGTTGATTATAGCAAACACTGGTTCAGCTTTTTGGGAGTACAAATGATTTGATCATGAACCACAAGCCGAAAGAAAAGAAAACTGCTCTGTGACGTCACGCGTGGTCATTTACAAGATGGACACCGTTAGCCCCATTTCACTGTATATCAAATTAGATAAATTACAGTCTCTGGAAAAGAAAAGGAAAGAACAAAGACTTGACACGTATAAATGTATTTCCTGCGTCTACTAATCAAAAGCCCTATTTTTCCAACGTATATACAAGCTGTAGAACTTTGTAATAAGTTTCATCTTCACCGTCACATATATTACAACATTTCAAAAGATTCTTTTTACAGAAGAAAAAAAAGAAGAGTTATATGCAAAAAGATGAAGCGCCCCTCAGTAATAAAATGTTCTTATACATCATATGGAGGATAAAATACGACGAAGATTATTTGATATATAAATTGACATCTGAAATAAAATAATAATTTGAAAATCAAACTAAGATACAAACAAGGTGCTGATATGCTTTTGCCAAAATGATAATACAACTGGGCATAATGACATGTGCGCAAACAATGTGCATAAATTATGATACCACACATTAGCATTCTCCGTTACATCGAGTGGGCGTCACATACGTTGGGTACGTGTGTGGAAGCGACATCCTGGCTTTGGCTACTTTACTGAGAAGTGAGGATGTGTGTGTGTGTGTGTGTGTGTGGGTTTTCAGGGTTGCCATTTATTTTTACTGGCTTCGGCCCAATAAATGCATTTAGCAGCACTATCTAATATTATGGTACGGCCCGATGCTCTGAGTTTATGTCTGCAGGTCTTACACAGCCACGAGAGTATTGGAAATACCTTAAAAAATATCTGTTACTACGACTATAAAAATGCACTTTTTAATTACATTTCCTGATTAAGGTCAAGAGGTGTTCTCTAAGAGAGTGTGCCAGTGACTGCATCTAAAATGTAGTCTTAATGAACATACATAATGTATTCCTGTGTCTGCATTTTATATATATATATTTATTTATTTATTTATTTATTATGTACTTTGCGTGTATGCATATGATATTCCTACATTTTTCAGCCTTTTCTGTAGCCAAATCTCAGGTGACCCAGATAACACATATCTGGTCTGAGGTGAGAACATTTGCAAGTGACTTTCTGTATTTGAGACAAATGAAATAAATGAAGAAAAAACAGGTGATAAGATCAGAAATGGAGCCTCGTGCCGGAGCTGCGAAACCAATCCAAGAGTGAGGCGGTCCGCCCGAGTTAGAAACGTCTCCCGCCATCGGCAAGCGGAGCAAAGGGTTCGTGGGCGTCACTTTGCCAGGTGTGTATTGCTCTTCTGTATTGTACAGCAGGTAGAGAACGTGCCACGTAACCCCGCTGCAGATTTTCGGTTTCTGCCGTGCAAAACCACAAAGCCAAGTTCATTTTTGCTGTCGAACCCAGCTGGGAAAACAGAGCTGAATGATGAAAAAAATGTATCATTTAAAAAGAAATAAAAAAAGATCAATTGGGACATAATGAAAGAGTGTAAGGTGCCTCTATTTTTCTTTTTTTTCACATACTGGAAATCTCCTCTGATTGTTTTCAGTTCACTGTACATGAGGGGTTGTGTTTTTTTCTGAGTCCAACATAAGCAATAAGCAGGCATAAAATAAAAAACAAGATTCAATAAACAGAACTTTGTAATCTGAAAGTATATTTATCCTTTAAGATTGCACTTAACTGATTGCTAATCACAGCACAAATTCCACCAAAGATTTTTTTCTTCTTTTTTTTAAGGAAATGCTTTTTAAAAGGCTCAACATAAAGAATAGCACTGATGAGATTTGGGGAGTTGCCCGGCTGTGTCGGCGGGGTCATTGCTGGTGTGATGATACGCGTGTCCGGTTTCCATAGTTTGGAAATAAAGCAATGCATGTCTGTAAAAGTGTTTGAAGAGGTTGATCCATTCAGTTTGTGGCCGTATTGGTCCTGATTGCTGGCGATGAGACGGACAGTCCGGGCCTCTTTGAGCTTCCATACCCTACGGGGTGGGGGGATGTAACAGCAGGCTCCGGCAGGCAAAGGAAAACCACCGATGGTGAAATGGCGACCTCTGCTGGTCACGGTGCAACAATACTGCCTGTAACTCCAACTGGGCCTCGAGCTTCCCTGTGATCCGGTCCGGGCCTCACTTCTTTCTGCTCACACAGGAAATCCATTCCACACATCGGGGTCTTTCACATTATGAGTGCTGGAATAAGCAGCATTAATGAAAAGAAAGATACAAAAAGAAGAAAAAAAGAGATCGTTGCCCTTGCATTATATATACATATCTATATATTTAGATATATAGATATATATATTTAGTTTTTTTGTCCGAATAAAGAGTGTGAGTTCTTCTTTAAAAATCAAAGTGAAACAGTTACAAACAGTGCTGTAAAAGACAGTTCCCTATTATACTCCAAAGAATAACAATAACAGATCCTGCCATCCATTCCTTCCAACCCAAAGGGGATCCAGAAGTGACCCTGTTTCTGCTCCACCAGCCCTGTGCACGTCGCCATCTCCTTTCCTTGTGACGGATGAGAGTGCGTGCATGTGTGTGCGTGCGTGTGTGTGCGTCCAGGCCAGCTGAAAAACATTCATAGGGAGAACCCGCTCCCCCGACTGCCTATGTCTGTGTGTGTCTGTGTGTGTGTTTGTATGTGTCTGTGTGTGTGTCTGTTCCATTGATCTCACTCTCTCTCTCGCTCCCTCCCTCCCTCTTCTCTCGGCCTCTCTGTCCGAGTACCGAGTCACACCAGCATGTGTCTCCGCCGGTGCAGGGCCAGGTGGTCGGATCTGGAGAAGCTGCGGTCACAGTCTGCACACTTGAAGGGCTTCACCCCCGTGTGCTTCCTGTAATGCCTCGTCAGCTCGTCGGAGCGGGCGAACTTCCACGTGCAGCCGTCCCAGGTGCATTTGTATGGCTTTTCCCCTGCAGAGGGAGAAAGGGGAACAACTCAGGAGCTGGAAGATCACACGTTGAGCTCATTTAAACAATCAGAAGGTATCGCGTGATCAGAATAATTCACAAATAATCACAATTGCTTACACAGAAATAAAGTAATATTAAAGTAATATTAAAGTATACGCTACAGTTTTACTCGCAATTTTTAATGCATCCTACAGAGGATTTTTTTTTATTCAATTTTTTGGCTTAAAAAAAGTGAA
Source organism: Cottus gobio (assembly GCA_023566465.1). Classification (NCBI taxonomy): domain Eukaryota; kingdom Metazoa; phylum Chordata; class Actinopteri; order Perciformes; family Cottidae; genus Cottus; species Cottus gobio. Next base: position 19,079,436 of record CM042227.1, on the reverse strand, counting down.
TTAGCTTTCTTAGCATTCTTATGCTATGTTGAAACTTAATAATCCATCCCAGTGAACATCAAAGTCTCGAAGGCGCTGATTAACTGAAAGTCTCTGCTCGTCACCTCAGAACAATCAGCTTTGACACAAAAGAATGATGACGTCATGTTCACGCTGATGGATCAGACAACACTTCCATAGAGTCCAATGCCATGGAAAAACACTGCAGCGTGGTTTGCAAACTGGTTAGCTGTGAATTATAGAAAACCAACTACAACATGTCGTATTTCTAATGAATTGCTCTAGATACTCGTACATTGCAATGCTTCCCGGTTGAAACGCTGGATTACTACATTTAGTGAAAGGTCTGAATTTTCACCTGATGATGCTCGATGAAAAATGAGTGTGTGCTGTCTAGTGTGAGTGTGACGTTCTTTTCCTATTTTTTGTTTCGGGCAAACCAAAGAAAAAAAAGCATGATCCCCAAAGAAGGGCCAGTGTAGTGTCCAGCTCATCATGGGACAGAATAGTCCATTCTATATCAATATAGCCAATATCTGATGCGCTCAGCAACACTGATGCAGCGTCATGAGTGTGTTTCAGTGAGCTTTGTTCCGTACGTTAGGGATCACATACAGACTTAAAGGGCCGGCGTTGGGCTTTGGCGACATCTAGTGGTGAGGTTGCACAACGCATGCAAGCCGAGAGTGTAGATCAGGGGCATTCAATTAAAATTCAGTGCAGTTAGAGAGTTTTCCTCGGAGCATCACATTGATGATTTAGTACCATTGAAGTAGCCAACAGTTGTATTAACGTCTGTATGAAGTCAAGTACTGACTGTCTTTTCAAATATAGAAAGTTCAATTGAATAATATCTGAATATTTATTGTCAGATATCAAATTGAACTGGATGAATTACAAATAATATATACTCTTATAATAAATTAATGTTCTTCTCTCATTTCAAGAAAAATGAGGGCTGGATTATGATGTTGGCGCTCTCTCCCCTTCTCACTCCTGTGTGTGAATATCGCACTGGAGTCAAGGGCGGCGCTTATTGGAATACAAACGTGTTGGCTGAGTAGCATCAAGTGAGAAGAGTTAGTCTGATTTGTATGTTCTGGGCTACTGCAGAAACATGGCAGTGGAACGAAGCGGTTATTAAACACTACGGAAAACATACTTATTCATATACTCAATTTCTGCCAGCACAGTCCCCTAAAGGCTACACACTGGCCCTTTAAGAAAAAGAATGTGGCAAAAGGTGTCCCCTTTACGTCTGAATAATAATGACAATCCCACAAGCGATGGGTGTCTTTTTTCTTCCGATTTTTTAAGCATTCCTTTCAAGCAACGGACCACAAAGCGGCCTTCCTATCATGGCGTCAAAATGTTCCTTGAGCAAAAAGGACCGTGCCGTTGGAGTGCCACACTCGTCAGCTCAGTGCCAGGAGTAAGCCAGGTCTCTTCATGGGTTTCAGTTTTGAGTCCACGGCAGCTTCATGGATACCTTGTTTTGGTTCTGGATAGTTTTTTTTTTTCTCACAATGGCCCATTTGTCTTTTACTATATAATAAATAAATAGTATATAATGAATATACATGTGGTCCAGTTGAAACCAAAGTGTGGAAAATGTTTCCATGCACACACAGGTCAGTCATTTCACAGGTGTTGATGAGCAGGATGCAGACAGATGTTGGCACTGAACATTTACAATAGGTTTACGTCTGTCTTATTCGGCCTTGATTTGTCACGCCCCCTTTGACATGTTTCGTAATTCAGATTTGCCTTCATCGGTTCTTCAAAGCGACTTGGCAACTGTAGCAGGACATCGGCCGCGCTGCAAAGGCTCCGGCTCACACACACGAGAAGACCTTGCGATGGACATTCGAACGCCGTTCCTGTTGGACAACTTAATCACAGTAAACCGCTCACACTGAGACCTACTGACCTGTATGCGTCCTCCGGTGTGCTTTCAAATGGGAGCTTTTGGTGTACACCTTATTGCAGCCCTCAAAGTCACATCTGTGAATTCTCCTCTTTTTGGAATCGGGTGACTCTGACCTCCGGGGGCGCCGTATGCTGTCGATACTGAACGGGGACATGGAGCTGCAACGGGAGAACAAGGAGCGAGAGCAGGTTTTGAGTAAGTGAGAAGATGAAAGCATACTGAAAGCAAGTTGGGAATGTGCTGATGCTGGACACTGCTCTCACACAGGAGGTGCACACAGCTGCAGGAACACAAGTACGTGGGAGTGAGACGGAGCAGCTCAGAAAACAGGAAGTGACTGTTAAAGTTTTGTCTTAGTCGGCAGCGTTCCTTTAAAAATCCCTGTTGATGGTAGTTCAGCACAACAAAGCTGACGGAAACATATTGCTTTGTGACACATACTGCGAGGCATCAATGCAACAACATGCAAAGAATACACTATGAAAACTACTTCAAAGACAATAATTATACTGTATATATTGTAAAAATAAATAACAAAAATGTGGTTGTTTTTTTTGGTTGGAAGACAATCGTTGTCAGTGTTCTTGTAAGAGTGTGTGTCAGTATAAAACAAGTTCCCTGTGCACTGACTGTACACACAATGCACCCCGAGGTTGCGGAGCAGCAGCTCGGCCGGCAGGTGGCAGTGCAGCACCGCCGTACAGGAACCCGGAGCGCGCCGCTGAGGAAGAAGGCTGGCGTTCTCCTCTAATCAATCATGTACGAAAAGGGTGAAGGAGTTACAAGGTTACTGACTCCTGAGTTATTCCTGTCATCGATACATTCCGCCTCGACGTTTCCTCTCCATTAACCAGTCAATATCTCCGCGGGTTGTGCAAAAGTGTCACTTCCAACTGTGAAAACCACTGTAGGAAGGTGTGCGTGCGCGCGCGTGCATGTGTGTACTTTTTGCACGCCAGACTTGCACTTTGAGTATATATTTGCAGTGTAGCGCTGTGTCATATCTGAGGCAAATCTTAAATGTGCTCACGCCTCGCTTCTTTGAATTTGCACGAGGAAGAAAGCAGAAAGAAGGCAGGGTTGAGGTAGATGGTGTCGTCCTTTCACACAGCGTTAAACGCGAGTACTGCTGCGCGCGCACACACGCACGCAAGATAGAGGAAGAAGCAGCGGCAGAGAGACTTCGGGACAGCGGCCCTCTACTAGACGGGAGGCGCGATGTCTGTGGGATGGATGTCAGCGGTGATGGAGCGCAGTCGCCTTTCTATCACAGGCTGGGGAGGGGAGGTGAACCGTCTCCAACGCACACACACAACCCACTTCCTGTCCCACCAAAGCACGATCCGTCAAAATGCCGACTCAGTATGTGCACGCACGCGAATTACAGAAACGCACACACACACACACATACACATACATACAGATCACCTGTTGCTCTTGGCGTACTGCCAATCTGAAGCTGTACAGGAAATGAGCACACGGGTCAGATATGAAGTGGACTCTCTCTTTCTCTCTCTCTCTCTCGCTCTCACTCTCTCCCTCTCTGTGCAATGTGATGTCAAAACTGCAACATTTGGACAAAGAAGTGTATTCATGAAAGAAGGAAAACTGCAAATTATTTTTAAAATCAAAATGATTGACTAGATGATCTGGGCATGCCCTAATCCGATACACAGAGAGAGATGCATGGAATTGTTAGGCCCGATTCCAGTTATTTGGGCAAGTGACGACCCAATATCGGTATCAGTGCATCTTCCGAACAGATCCACTTCGTTCAGGGGAAATCCTCTCGACTGTGAAGTGAGATGTAAACAAAGTAACATAAGTACAGCAAACAAACCCGTCTCAAAACAATGCGAACACAACATTGGGACACGAACACCGGCCTCCTGATTGAAAGTCCTGTGTTTGTTTTTTAGTCTTTACCCTACTCATCATCACACTCCTAGTTACTTGAAGACCCGGTTTGTCTCATACAGATGCTTTGTGCGCTGGTATCAGATGTGGGAATGACAATGGGCTGGAATATGAGGTAGTGTGTGTGTGTGTGTGTGTGTGTGTGTGTGTGTGTGTGTGTGTGTGTGTGTGTGTGTGTGTGTGTGTGTGTGTGTGTGTGTGTGTGTGTGTGTGTGTGTGTGTGTGTGTGTGGAGAGACAGGATTTACAGTGGAAACACTCTGCGCTCAGACATCTAGCAGATGAGGCAGATGTTTACATTCTGACTTCATCCATGAAGTGACTCCTGGGTTATGATATAATTTGGGAACTCCAACAGATTCCAAAGCAAAGACCAAAGCAACGACTCATCGGCAATTCATTTGACGTGCAACAACTGTTCCTCCGCTGCTGGTGATTATTCCGTCGTCATCGCCGCTCCATTCCCAGAGCTCGGTGACAGATTTCTGGTCTAATCCATTTTGGGTACTCGTAGAAAGTCCCCACTGCGTCACATGCTACCGATTAGTGATCTTCATTACTCACAGAAACACAGACGGTACAAGCGCCCGCCAACAAAACAAAAGGTAATCAAACTGCAGATGACATTTTAGCGATTCTTGTGAGGAAATCAATCCAGTCACGGCGGAGAAGTACCAGAATCCAGTGAGAGAAAATAAAACCTATTCTGAACATGGGGGGCAGGTATTACAGTATATCAGGGTAAACTGAAATTCTGGGTTTTCAACATAGACTGTATATATTAAGTGGACGTCCATTGTTTTGTGGACTGTCGCTCTGAAGCCTCAAGTTCCACATCTTGGTTGATGCCATCTTTTTGTTTGCAACCAGAAGGGACACGAGAGTAGAGAATACTACTTTTAGATGACCCAAAACTCAAAAACCAACAACGTTTTGTGACTCTGGGAAACTGTAATGTGCATTTTTTACTAAACAATTACTCCAAAAGAAAAATCCCTATTTCATCGACAATAGAAATAATGTTTTGTTGCAGCGTTGAATGCAAGCATCAATTCAAGATTGTAGGTGTTGGTCTTGTAAAGTAAAAAACACTCATTGTTCAGAATGTATGAACTGCAGTTGAAGGATTTTTATACTTCTCTGTGTGTTGAGAACGTTGCACCACTATGCTTTTCTGCTTAGCTTCAGAAAGATGCTGCTCTGGTGTTGAGTTTCTATTTTTACCAGCAGGCTTACTGTATGTGTAAGAATATAGTAAAAATCAATGTGCTCACACTGGTTCAACTGGTGCGTTTAAAACCAACGACAAGGTTTTGGTTCACCTTTCCAGATAAACTTGTTTTTATGTATAATTACAACAGGGAGAAGTTATGCTCAGAGTCTTTTAATCTTGGGCCCGGCGGAATAACTCCAACGAGTAGAAATGAGTAGAAAACTAGAAGCGCAAAAGTAGGGAGCGGGGTGGATTCATTGTTAGAAACAATACATCCTTATGTTTTCTGCAGCACATCTCTGGCTTTAGGCGGGGGGGGGGGGATCACGCCACCTTGAACTCTGTGTCACCGCGGCATCGCGGCCGCGTGAATGCGTCCGCTTGTGTCCCCCGAAGCAGCAGAGCGGAACAGGAAGTGCAGCCTAGAACCGTCTGAAACAGAGCTGACTTGTGTTTTTACTTCCATTGCCCCCCCCTCGTCTTCCTCTGTCCTCCACCAGTGCGAAGGAGAGAGTGTGCATGTTTGTCACCTGCAACAGGGGTTTCCCACCAATGCAAACACAATACACACTTTTTTTCTTCTTTTTTCCCAACTTCTCACAGGAAACAAGGTCACGACAACAACTCCCAAACAGACCCACAGTAATAGTGGATTTAACAGGAAGAGTGTGTGTGTGTGTGTGTGTGGGTGGGTGGGTGTGTGTGTGCTCACTGGAAGACTGCCCACTGGGCATTCCTGTACCTGTCCGAGGATACAACCCCTATGCCTCCACCTCCCTCCTCCTTCCACCTGCTCTGCTCCGTGGCCCCCAGATCCTCTGGGACCAACCAGACTTCAGCAGAGACAGCCCCTTCCTACATAAGCCCCTAAACCACAACACACACACACACACACACACACACACACACACACACACACACACCTCTTCTCTCCTTCTCCTCTCTAACTGTCTTCCTCTCTTTCGCTCTCACTCTCCCACAATAGCCTATCTGCCCGTCCCCAGGGAAACGCATGAATATGGAGGAGACTGCCCAAGAAGCACATGACACACGCACACACACACACACACACACACACACACACACACACACACACACACACATCTCACTCTCCCCTTTCACTCATTTATTTATACATGGATACCTGGATTGGAGGCTGCAGGCACTCCCATCCTCCTGCCCCCCTTACGCTTCTCTCCTCCGATGCTCTCTGGGTGACTGCTTGTGCAAATGTGGACACTATATTACGCAAAGCAAATCTCGCCACACCGTTGGAGAGCAAGAGAAAAAGCGAGAGAAAATAAAATAAAATGGGCCGATACGTTTCGGAGGAGCGCCCGCCGGCTTCTGTTGCGCTGCAGATGTCCACGCAGCGCTGTGTTGTTGTGCCAATACCGAATGCACATTCTTCCTCTACGCGGCCAAGTAACTCAAGAAGACTACAGACTGCCTTTGTTTTTCACTGACAAACATGCAAAGTCTGCGTTCCTGTTGACAATGGCTCCGACCCTCCCTTCTGGAACCAGCTGTTCTGTCCCCAAAACACGTGCGTGCGTACAGTGCGAACACGCGGCGGGAGGATTAATGCTGATTAATGCTTTTGGGGTTTTGTTGTTGCTCACGTGCGCGAGTTTCCACACAGTGCAGTCTGCACTTTGCTCACGGAGAGGTGAGCGTGCAGGGCCCCGCCGAAGCCCCGGCTGGTGATTGCTTGCCATAGTGAAAGCTTGGGCAGTGAAAGGTCGGGCGCTGCCAACCCCTGTTCTCCTCTGACCACCCGGTGCACACGTGTGGCACTCGGGGGCACGCCTGTCCCTTTCAATAACCTGCACTGAAACCCGAGTCCTCCTCTGAGTCTCTCTGGGTCTGTCTGTGTGTGTGTGTGTGTGTGTGTGTGTGTGTGTGTGTGTGTTCCCTGGAACATGGCAACCTCTACTTATGCTTCCACTGAACAAGCGCAGCCCTGAGACGAGAGTCTTCACCACAATGTGTTGCACAGTGAGAAACCACAATAGCTTGTTTCATTACTGTAGCTGTTCACACGGCCAGCGATGCACAAACAAACAATGCAGCGTCTTGTACACAATGTGGGGCCTCGTGAGCTGGACCGGGCTGGGGCCTCGGCCCTGTTAATGTTGCTGCATCATTAGCGGGATCCTCCGGGAGTCCTGGAATACCTTCCTCGCAGTTAGTCTAAATAACAGTCCCATGGGCATTATCTTGAGTCTGGCCAGGCTGCTGGCCGGGACTGTTCTGGGTTTTATGGGCGGCAGCGGGAAGGAGGAGGGCACGGGCACGGGGCCGAGCCAGACGCCTCGCCGCGTCGGCGTTCCTAGTTCCTGATCAGGATAGTGCGAGCTGCCATTCACTGGAGAGGGACTTCTTTCACATTCAACACAGATGGACCGGCCGCCGCAGGAGTTGCGATGTCTGGGCATTAAGTGTGTCCGAGCCATATGCATTCAGGCTCATAGAAGCACTCCCACGCACAGACACACACACACACACACAACACGATGCTCAGCTTTATACTAGGTTTGTATTTAAATGAATAATGGGAAATGTTAAGGAAACCATTTTAAACCTCTGTACTCTGAACTCAGATTATTTCAAAAGGCCAGTGTGTGTGGGATCTGGGGTGATGGGGGTTATTGGCAGAAATGGAATAAAAAATGAATAACTATGTTTTCATTAGGGATGCAACGATACCATTTTTTACAAACCGATACGAGTACGAGTATTTTTATTTGTGTACTTGCCGATACCGAGTACCGATACCGATACTTCTTAGATTTGGTCTCCATGAAAGTGCAATTAATTTGGAGGCAGATTTTATTTTATCCTCTGCGGATTATGTCAAGCCTATAGTACAAAATTAACAGAAGGCTATCCCAAGCTTTAAACTTCTTGTGGAAGTCCCTCTAATGTCGGACCATAAAACGCCCCGTGTCCGGGTTCATAATGTAAGCGATAATATTAGGGATGAGCAATTATATAGGAAGCTGTGTTCCAAGTTATGTTTCCGGTGCTTTTATTGTGGAGGGAGAAACGGAAAGGAAAAGAGTGGAATTGTGGGATATACGTGTGTGAAGGAGATAAAAAAGTGGTTCAAGTTACCCTGCAGCGTGTTTTCATTTTATTAGAATTACAAATATAGACACACAACAGACACTCGGCTACAATAATATCATCCGTAGCCGCACAACAGCGTCTGAATGAGGCCGCTGCCAGCGCTACTTCTGGCGGACCAGCAACAGTTTGATTCAAACCGGCGGAACGGCAGTAATTTTCCGTCGCGTTGGATGTGAACGCACCATAACTCTACACACCTTGCTGCAAGAGAGCGACGAAAGAGCCGTATGCGGCTCTGGATCACGGGTTGCCGACCCCTGCCCTAGACGTTGAAGTCAGGTAGGACAACAAATCTTTTTCTCCACAAAGCGCGACCAGTTTGTTGTAGTGAAATTCTGTTGAGTGGTATCGGTTCTTGGTATCGACAATTGAAATCGATACGAGTACGAGTATTTTAACGCAGTATCGACCCCCGATACCGATACCGGTACAGATACCGGTATCGGTATCGGTGCATCCCTAGTTTTCATCGTTGTATAATCACCTGAAACTAAGAATCGTTGTGTTTTTGTTCGCTTTATATTTACATCGCCTTCACCGAGTCTGCCGTTGCGCAGCCTCGCTGCTACAGTGGCCCAGAAGGGACAAACAAAATGCCACCATAGTTCTCTCTGTGCTCGGTGAACAGAGGGGTGTTCAGTCGAATGCAATCTACAACCTCCCCTCTAGATGCTGCTAAATCCTCCACACTGGACCTTCAACTAAATGCCCATTGTACTCAGTTCAATGCTCACATTTAACGCAAACTTCCTAAAACTTTCAGATATTTCTTTTTTAAATATATATATATTATATTAATTAGACATTTTCTTTATATTATAAGACCCAAAATCTCAACAGCTCGATAAATAATAGCTCATGGCAAAGGGGACTATTGACAGACTGAAACTAGACACAACACAGGGACCTCATCTACACATTTATTCCTAGAATATGTTTCTCAAAAATATCTTTAATAACTAATACACCGTTTGTATAAGCAGTGACGTTTTACCCTCTCTTTCAGTGGCCACAAGACGCCATAAAGCATATATTTAAATAAATAGCTATCTAGGTAATGTAACTATTTACTACCCGGGTGAGTGATGGTGTGTAGGAAAGTAAGAAAAAATACAGTAACAACACGGAAGCAGAAATAACGAGATATGAGAATTTAGAGCTGTGAAGGTCAGTAGAGGAGAAAAGGTCAGTGCAGTGACTCGACGTTTTCTACACACACACACACACACACAGATCCTGATACTCACTCTTGTACGGCGCGGGCTATAGACAGCGCCGTGGAGCCGGTCTCATTAACACTGTCCAAGGTCACGTTTGGCAGGTCGTCGTCGTCGCTGTCGCTCTTGATCTGCCTCGGCGACAGGCCGCTGTGGTCCGTGTGTGCTGTGAGGACGGGGACACAGGAGTCAGTGGGTGCACTTGTACATGTGTTACTGAGTGTGTGTGAGTGTGTGTGTGTGTGTGTGTGAATACTGAATCTGTCCAAGTTAAAAGCACGCGTGCACGAGTGCCACTCCGCTCTCTGTTCCCCTCACATGTGCGACTGACAGAGAATGGTATTCGTGGTAATGACAAACTTTCACACAAAAGGCCCCGAAAAGTCTGAATCCACCCGTTTGCTGCTGCGTCCTCTTCACAGAACATCCTGCTGATTAGCGATTCTTCTCTTTTGCACAGTGACCACGAAGAAAGAACATCTTTATATATATATATATTGTTTAAAACATGCTCTTAACCGTGAGTCTCTGAGCCAGTGAGCGCTGCGGGTCTCTGTCTCTTGAGCCCCTCGACAAAGTAACATCTATTCTGCAAGTTGTGACAACTTCTCCCCCGGACAACTCATTGGATATATTGCCAGAGCCCGCGGGCCATTCTGTCCTCTCCGTCTCCATGGACACAAGAGTCCAGGAGTACTCAAGAGATGGATGTAAGGAAATAAAAGAAAACCGGTTGGAGACTACTTGTCATGGAAAAGTTGCTGGAAATCCACTGGATTAAATGTAGGGACCTGCAACTGCATGGTGGAGATATTACTAAGAACTATTCTTGCTGTTCTCCACACAAATGGCGAATATGCAGGGATCCATTTTTTCCTGCGGCATCCCCACTCCCTGTAAGCCGGCCGCTTTTATAAAAGCTATCAGGACTTCACCTCCTCTGCCCTCTCAGCCGAGACCGGGGCCATAATGGCCCATAATGAGGGTCTAGAGTTGGGTGCAGACACAGTGTTATTACTGGGGGTGCGGGGTGTGTGGGAGTGGGGGGGTCTAACTGTTGTCGACTAAGACACGCGGAGTGGTCACCCCAGGCTCGCCTGCCCTATGGAAAACCTGCAATTAGTCAGAAATGCATCGTGCGATGGGAAAGAAAAGGAGGGGGGGGTATTTTTGAGCGAGGGACACAAAGGAGGAGTGGTGGAGAGGTGGGCAGAGCACCGGATTTCTTTCTTTCTCTCCTGTTGTATCCAGTCAAGCCCTGTTTCCATGGCAACCTCCTGCCGGAGACAGTGAGACAGGAGTGAAAAGAAGGGTACCCGCCCTCTCTTAAAGAGGATGGCCAAACCTGTGTGCATGTGGGCGAGTGGGAGTGTGTGAGTGTGTGTGTGAGTGTTTTTGTATCCGTGCTGAAAGCTTCATGATTGAGACTTGCTTGGGTGCACATGATTGTTCTGTTGGTATCAAGGCAACGCGATGGGCTCTTGACCCTCACATTAAACGTGCTCACATGGAGGGGGAGCAGGCTTTAGATAGCTTCCCTTCCTGATGTCAACAACTGTTTCTTTTCTTCCCCAAACCACCAAAACAACAGTGACCTCTGACAAAGAAAAGAAATGCAGATAAGATGGGACCCCCCGACCCCCACCGCTAAAAAAGAAACACACTACTCATGTCCAAACTAAACTATGACATCTCCAGGCACTTCATTATTTTTCATTTGACTTTGACTGTGGGAATTCCTCTGCAAACGGTCTCATTAAGTCACATTAAGGGCAATAAATAGCTAAATGTTCTGTTTGTCTACTGGTTGCGACCTCATTAAAAATGACTGTATCCACCACACCCAGCATCTCAGCCCGTTTCCTCCGTGCTCTGAGCTTTCAGTGGCGGCAGTGCTGATGTCGGACTGTGCATGTGTGTGTGTGTGTGTGTGTGTGTGTGTGTGTGTGCGTGCCTGTGCATGTGTTTGTGTAGGTGCCACCCATCTTCAATATCCATCCACACCCTCTTATGCAAGCCTTGTTTTTCCTGTCCGTCCTCCCTCTCTTCTCTTGTCCGTTCCTCGGGTGCAGACTCCAAACGCCCCGTCTCTAAGGGCACCACCCCACCCAGCGTCTCTCTGACTTCACGCTCTAATTACACGTGTTCGCTGCTTGTACGTACAATACACAGTGAGTGTGTCCGTCCGTCCTGCAGGGAGTGACATTTTTTTTTGATCCAACCAACAGTTGGCCTGTGTGCGGCTCAGAGTTGGACAGAAACACCTACTGTGGGCTCGCTCCCAGTGGTTGGCAGTAAAACCACACCCAGAGAGAAAACCAACAACACGTTCAGGGCCAGGCCGGCGCAGGTCCACAGGAACGCTCAATGCTATGTCGGATGTTTGCGTTTCGAGAGACAGGAAGAAAAAGAAAGGGCAATGACCAGTGTTGCCCTGGTTACCTGCACAGAGGCTATTTAAGAGCAAAAAAAAAAACTGTTGGATAAAGATGAGAGAGTCTTTTCAACCTGTTAACCTCATCTTTACTCTGACGGGGGAATGTCTCCGCCTGAGGGCCCGCCTCTAAAGAATGCACACACAGTCAGCTTTCACCGAGGTGTGTCGGCAAGTTCTTTGACTGAGGACGTCTGGGCAGACAAATATAAAACCCTGTCACATCACCGCTTCTTTACACACCCGGTTAGCAGCATCCTGTCAGGTTTTTGACCTGGACTATGTTCTGTTCCAACCCTAAAAAAGGTTAAAATGTATTTTCGGGGGTGTTTCATGATTTTTGGAGGACTTGAATTCACCCTTAGCAAGGTTGACAAAGGTTGACAAACTTGTCCATACAAGTTGGAGACCATTCAGAGAGCTCAACTTACTATGTAAAACTAATATAATCATGAGGCAAAAAAGCTCAATCATAATGCATCATTTCCTTGCAGCTGCTGGAGCACCTCTGACATTAAAGAGGTTAACTGAATGACTAAAGAGGTTTCACAGAAATCCCAAAAGACCACAGTCGGCCGTATGAATATGGAGTCAAGTCCGAGAGCGCGGGCTGCCTCACCTTTGCCCTGGCTTTTCACCTCGTCCAGCAGAGGTAGCATGATGGCGTTGTTGAGGCTGGACGGTGATCGAACGGCAGTGGTGTACATGAGGGGCAGCGACTGCACCACGACCGGGATGCGGTGGACATGGCTGGCCAGCTTCCCCACCCCATGCAGACTCAGGGGGCTGGACGGAGGCGGCGGCACAGAGTGCAGGATGTGCAAATACGGCTGACCTCTCACCCCGCCTCCGGGGGCGACCAGGGGACCCGGCGTGAGCACCGATGAGGCTGAGGTGATGACCGACGGCGAGGACGAGGAGGATGAGGAGGAGGAGGAGGATGACGACGATAAGGACGACGGCGAGAATGCGTATCGGAGCGGGGAGGATGACGAGGCGGTTGTCGGGGTGGTGGACAAAGAGGAGGGGCGGGGCTTGTTGATCGACAGGTCGACGGGCTCGGTCTGCGTGTGGAAGTGCAGGTCGTGGGCGAGCAGGTCTTCTGGGGGCTCCGCTTTGACTCTGCTGAGGAAGAAGGGCACGCCGTCCATCGCAGAGTAAGGCCGCACTTTAGGTAACTGTGGGAGCAGAAGAAGCAGGGGTGTTAGATGTATCATTTTTAATGCCACAAACACACACACACACACAACCAGCAAGAAAGAAATCAGAGAAACAAACCGTCATTAATTAACGTACTCATGGCGTTAATTGACACTTCACGTCGCTCCTCCCGCAACAATTCCTCCGTCTACGATCGGTCGGAACCGAACGTGCGGATGATATTCAGAGACAGGTTTTGGGAAAGGTGCAATTCATTTCCTCCTGTTCATTCAAGCATTCAGCTCCTCCCTGGTTAGCATGATGTCATACCGGATGGAACGCAGGACCAGATAGTGTCTCTCACACTCGCCACCTCTACTCTTTCTTTTCTCTTAGCGTGGGCCTCTCTCTCTCTCTCATCCTCCTGTTTTCCATCACTCCCACAGAAAAGCAGCTCTCTTGGCTCCCCCCGTATCTCTCCTAAATCTCCTTTGTGGCGGTGGAAAAACATTCATATGGGCTCAATTTCCTGACCGTCTCTCTCTCTCTTTCCCTCTCTCCATCTCTCTCTCTCCTTCTCTCAGCAATGGGCCTTCTAAGGCCAAACGCTGGTGGCTCAGCGCATCCCTCGACACATCTTTCACTTAACACCGGAGCAGACTAACACAAGCGCTCCGTCGGTCCGCACAACTTTTAGGGAGCCTGTTTACTTTGGGTGGGGGAACACACTCGCTTCGCTGCTAGTTATTTGTTTCTCTGGGGCTCCTCGCGTCTTTTCATTCATCGTAATGTAGCAGATCTAGACTCACTGTGCTCGAGTGTGGGGTGTTGATCCTCACACTGGGGCCTTTCAGAGGGCTGAGTCACATTCAGGGCCACCGGGGAGCGAGTACATCCTAGATTTTCTTTTTACTAATCATAGAGGAAAGCTCATTAAACCAGAAGGGGGAAACTTAAAAACTTGTGCTCCAGTGGCAGCTGCCGCAGATATGAAAAACTGTCTGTACTGTGGATTCTCTTCCTCACTTTTGTTTTGGAGACTGACATTTCTTTCCCCTTATGTAATGCTGGCTGAGAGTGGATGTGTGGTGAATTACGAATTCTTCTCAGTGGTGTGTGTGTGTGTGTGTGTGTGTGTGTGTGTGTTCTTTTATGTAGTAGCCTGCTATTTTTACTCCAGACTTGTATACTCATTTTCGGCCTACAGTCGGTGTTATGACCCCATGAATCAAGAAGTGCTTCTCCTCAGTTGGAAAACAAACCCTACCCCATTAAATATGACCTCTGATGACCCCTGGACCCTGTAGGGGTTCAGCTCAGGGCCACTGGTGTCAAGGTCAGGGTTCACAGCACATCATGGCCTGCTTCATAAAGCCACCCACCAAGCAACTTACTTAGTTTTAACACAGTTTTATGTATACAATTATATTGTTGTTGTTGTTGTTTTTCTTGGGGGGGATTCTAATTTAAATAAATGTATCACAATGATTATATTATAATTTAAGGCTTTTTACAAAAAACAGCAACGTGTGTCAATTTCAGCTCGTTAAGTGCATACAGTCTTCTCAGAATAAACGTCCGTCTTCTGGAAACAACTCAGCTGGGTTTAGGCAACAATACCACTTGGTTAGGGTTAGGTAACGATCGTGAAATACTTAGTAAGGTCTAGGAAAAGATTCTTCTTTAGGTTAATTACTACGGAAGTGTTATTACTGAAGTACACACATTACGTGACAAATCAATCAACGCTGACATCTCATGTCCCTCAGGGAAGGAACAGCGGCCTCCTGGGTGAATGATCAACGTTGGGTGGACCCATCCACCTCCTGCCGCCCTGCGCATGTTTTGTTATTGACCTTTATACTTCCTCATTCATGATTACGTGGATAAGAAACTAAACTATTTCTGTGGAATATTTACATATTTTTTAAAGTAAGAACACTGGATGACAGCAGCCTGACAAATTGAATGAGTTGAAATCATCATGCTTCCTTTGCAGAAACTTCTAGTAGTACAATTACTATTTATAGCTGATAGCTGAATAGTTATTGTTGGCTGAAAATAATGTAATGAGATTTCTCTTGGGAGACCTAACCTGCCTTTATTAAGGCATATACAATGATTAGATGGCAAAGTCAACAATATAGCATTTGTAAATTAGTATACTAAAAGCTTCCACACAACAGGAGGTGGAGGAGGAGGCTGCTGTAGTCGTGGAGCTAATGAACGAGCCACTGATGGTGAAGCAGGAATGAATGAAGAGGATGCCAATCAGCTGATGCAAGCTCTCCTTTATTATTCCTAACGCGATGCTCCACATTCGAGTTGCAAATGTCGGCTGTGGAGTTGTTTGGCCCACTCATAATGCTAATATATTCCTGGGGTGATTGTTAAGTTATCACTTTGATGGGTGGGGAATCATGTGACTCAGAGTTGGCAGAGAACAAATTAGTTGTGGTCATTGTTGTATGTATATAATATTCACAAGCTCAGAAATACACACATTTCAGTCACAGCTGACCCTCGTCAACATTCGTCACAATTTACTTTATGCTCCTCTATTTAGCATTCATGAGAAGTATACCAGCATTTAAAGGAACTGTGTGTAGCATTATGGGGAAACTATTGGCAGAAATGGAATATAATACTAATAAGTATATATGTAAAATAAAGAATGCTGTGTTTTTGTGACCTTAGGCTGTTTATATATACATACAAAGCAGGTCCTCCTCACAGAGCCGTTCGCCATCTTTCTACAGTAGCCCAGCGTGTACATCTCCCATTTAACTATCTATCTATGTTGCCGCTCCATGGCTTTACCTTGAGAAACATTTCAAATGAAATATCACTTGATTAATAATGCGCATGTTTGTGGTGTCAGATGTCCTCAGAGCTTCTCTTGCATCAACTCCCACATCAACTCCATGCAGCCCTTCTTGACAAACCCTCAGGCTATCAGCCAGCTGCTTTTGCACGGGATCTCTCAGTGTTTGCATGTTCTGTATAGGATGTGAGTGTCACGGACCGCCTGGAGCAATACTGCCTGGAGGCTTTGAAGTCATTAGAGCCATTGAGGCTGATCTCTGTGTAGAAGTCTTGTCTTTCTCAGTAAGTGCTCTCAGAATGTGTCTAGTTGGCTGCGGAAGTTCTGCAGTATCGCCAGCTCCCCCTACGTCTGAAAGAAGGCAGAGGAAAGGGAGGAAGCTTAGGATAATGTATTTGTGCCAACCACAAGTGGAAGCTGAATGTTGTTCAGTCATATTTCGTGATTAACAAAACAGATGTGTTCTGATTGGCTGAGCCGTGTTCAAGGCTGCTGTGCCAAAACTACGGACACCTGTTAATGCAATTTAATTGTGAATGAGGCCAATACTTATTTATTGCTTTTATATAAGTAGATGTAGGACATATGTCCATCAATGAGTGATAAGAAAGATCAGAAACTTGTGAGGTTATTTAAAAATTGTACAGTTTGTCCACCACGGACAGTTTTATTATAACTGTTAAATCTTTTTCCTTGAAAAGATACATTTAAATGTTCCAAAATGTATCTTCTCGTGAAGTCTTTGGTTTTTATCTATAATTACAGTCCTAGAATTATCTCAACTATTTCAGAAGGATATCATTTATAGTCTACATTTTGGTTTTGCAACACATATATTATATTAATACAACATATTATCAGTTTACATATTAATATCTATGGTTTTCTGAATGGAGGTGTCTTTTGTTTCTATAGTATTGACGCTTTTAACTTAGTGGCTTACAAAATCATAGCGTAACAAATTTCCCAACATTATCTATAATTATATTATAATTAGCAGACCTGATTGAGAGTTAGACGAGCACACGACATCGAATGTGTCCTTACAGTAAGTAATGCTGTGTTACTTGTGATTAAATCACCAAAATGTTTATCTGGGATTTGACTACAGGTGTACAGTGGTGTATAGTAACAAAGTAGAAATACTTTGTTACTGTACTTAAGTCGCTTTTTTGGGTATCTGTACTTTACTATTTATATTTCTGTTGACTTTTACTTCAACTACATTTTGCAAAGAAAACTGATACTTTTAATCCGGTACATTTCCCCTGAAACCTTCGTTACTCGCAACAAAATCAAATCTATCTTTAGAAAAAATAATAATCATGAGACCAACATCAGGGACTGTGGTGGAACACAGACTCCACCAAGCAGGTTTGGTGAATCAGTGGTCCTCGCTTGAAGTTAAATCATTGGTTAATCACATTAAGCTAGCGAGCAATACATGACTCTACGATGACTGATTTCATGATGGAAGCAGAAACGGAAGCACCTGCTTCTCCCGCAATAACCGACAGTGGTGACAAAGACCAACACCCAAGTGCCTCTTATGATTATCCAAAGCTACTGAAATATTGTCATTCAAAAACTCCCCATCCAACCTCAGGAAACACATTAAGGTAAATTTAGATTAATCCCATGAGTTGAGGAAGTGTTGACAGTTGTGAGATTTTGTTGATTTGTGTCGTCTTAGCTATAATCATTGCAGCATTAGTTGGCTAACGTTAGCTAGAGTTAAGTTAGCTAACGTAATGCTGCGCTCTCGCGGTTAGCTAACGTTAAGTTAGCTTAGCCACGACTCCATAGGATTGACAGGAGCCACGAGCGCAGATAGAAACAATTATCTCCACATTTCAGTTTATATCAAACAACATGTGTTCAAATAAATTTGATCAAGTAACATGTTGGTTCAAATGTGTTATTCATTCAAAGTGGCAACTCTAATATAGACTATGTGCTATCGTGCTGAAAGCACCTGAGAGAGCAGGAGACGGATGGATTCCAACTTTAATTTGTATTTAAAAAAAGGAATGTGCTATCTGACTCACTTTCATTGTATTGCCTTTGTTGTTTGGTGGAGGAGTGATTAAAGACAGTTGGGAATACAGTCAGTAACTGACAACCTGTTAAAAAAAATTGGCCAACCCTTTTTGTGGCTCCTGTGCAAGAAGGAGAACGCTGGTGCGGAAAAGGTCAAAACAACAGAGCGTGTAGAGTTACACAAAAGTGAAAACAGGTTAGGTTCTCAGATGCATCTCAACTAGCACAAATGGAAAAAAAAACTTAAGCCGCCCACTGCTCTCATTTTGACAGTTACAAACACATGTATGTGCCGAAACCTACTCTCTCTCTCACACACACACACACACACACATAACGATACGCTCGACCCGCCTGCCTGCCTCTGTCCTCATGCCATTGTCTTTATTAGGGGATACTGGTTAGCGGGGCAGATTTTCCAGCCCCTTGCGGGCGAATCGTCTAACAAGGCAGACCATTTCCAGCAAGCCCTTGGCCCCCCGCCACCCAAATGAAGACCACATTTCTGCAGTAACGCTAAACTGTCTGTATCTGCCGTCTAGAAAGGGAAGCACACAGTCTTTCAGGGGCGAAGATTTGGATCTCGGTGCACTTAAAAGAAAAAAGAAAAAAAGGAAAGAAAAGAAAAAGAGAAGCCGCGTGGGCTGCGGCGCTCACATCCTGTCTGTGACTGACATCACTGCACCGTATGGAGAATGACTTCAAAACTCCATGCAGGTAGCGGGAGCACGGCTCTCAGACCCTTGAGCCGCAGCTGAGAGCGAGGACACCCAGAAAGGCGGCCACCTGCTGCCTCTCTGGCAAGCCCTTAGATGTGAGACAGATTTGATCCTTATCAATAATCAGCACCTACGCAGCCCAACAGCCGAGGCAACCCGCCGCGTTATCAGCGGATATTTTTCCCATCCATCACGGGCTAATCGGTTTTGTTTCCCGTCTCGGCTGCAACTATTTAGTGCCTCTCCCACGGAGTGCCCTCCGTGATATGTTAGGGGCCAGGATATTATTGATATGTTATGAATGGAAATCAATAATAACCGAATACTAATTCATCATGATTACAAATATTAAGTGTCCTGCACCGTCTGCACACGCAGCTGCGGCAGCCACACAAAAAGCCCTTGTAGCCTAGCAACAGCTTCTCCATAACAAGACCACTTTATTTCTAGGTATGTCGGGCCAGAGAGCACTGATACTGTACGTGGGCCGCGGAAAAAAACCTTGCATGAGGTACCTCCATTACTCCTAACATGGTCAATACAAGAGCAGTCTATTTGGACACGAAACTCAAAAATGAGATGGAATTGTGCGTTTTGAGTTCATCAAATAAAAAGAAAAAAACTCTTGTGGGGATAATTCACTTCTTCTGTGTGATGATTTCGTATTAAGTGTTAGACCCAACACAGAGGTGACGGAGAGAGAGCACTGCGTGAGAAACGACAGACGAAGAGATGGACGGTGTTTGCAGAGGAAGGAGCACCGTTGTTTTCGTCTGTGCGCACTCGTGCACAAGCGAGGGGGAGATTCCTCACGTGTGTTTGTGAAGAAGAAGAAGAAGAAGAAGAAGAAGAAGAAGAAGAAGAAGAAGAAGAAGAAGAAGAAGAAGGGTATGGGGAGGATGAAGGGAAGTAAAGGGGCAGGGACGGATCGAGATAGATAAGATTCAGATTTTCCCGTGTGACCCTCCTCCCTGGAGCATGCAGCTACATCTGCGCAATCATCCCCCCAACCAGACCCCCCCCCCCCTTCCCCCCCTTCCCCCATGCATTCCTGCTCCAGCTGTGGCTCTCCTCCTCTCCTCAGTTCCTCTCCCCTTCCTGCTTACTGCCATGCTCTTCGACCACTCCTCTTAGTCCCCCCCTCTCTCGCTCACTTGCTCCGGCCTGGGAGTAATTACCAAGCCCATTGCCAGGAGGAGGAAAGGCGGAAAGGAAAGCAGGAAAAAAAAAAAGGAAAGAGGGAGAATTGTCTGGAAAACAACTGCTCTCTTACCCCTTGTTCCGATTCCAGGGGCTCAGCTTTGACTCGGACTGCAGGCATTCCGTCAAGCATTAACATCCTGTTTCTTAGGCTGCCTGCAAAAAAAGGAAACAGAGGAGGTGTAAGACGGGTGTTTAAGCATGACTAAGCAGGTCTTGTTGTTCACACACATGGACATCCACGGTGTTGTGCCTGCAACCCACCGGGAGATAAACACACTTTAATTAGACACAAATGTATGTTTTAAAAGCCACCAGAAGCTGACATACAAAAGATGCACACAAACTGTGTCAACTCAGTCAGCGCGCAGCATGACTCCCTCTTCTCCGTGATGAAGACTTTCAATTGCCTGGTGGGCTGCTGCGGGGCCACGACGCCTCACAACGCGAGACTGAAATCCTTCAATGGAATCCAAATACTTGCTCTGATACACTGTTACTCTACCACACAGCGTGTCCCCTCCAGCCACGGGCAACTTACAATTAGAACTGATACTCGGAAACGGAACATAATATTTCATACCCACGAACACATGGAATATTATAGCACACGCTGACACACACAAACACCACACGTGCACCCCCCCACCCCCCATCACACCTCAGAGCACTGTGCCTCTGCAGAGCGGGCATCGGTGCCCGGCTCCTCTGCTCCGCGCTGTGGCTTTAAGAGGGGATACTCAAACGGAGCCAATGACAACAATGCATGTTCCGTACCCCCCCCCCCCCCCCCCCCCCCCCCCCCCCGCTCCAGTCAGGGCCGACCTGAGGTAACCCTTCCTCTTATTATTCTACCAGCAGTACATGGAGGAATGCAAGCGAGGCAAATCGACTCTAAACATCTCTATTGCTCTCCACGGCTGCCACCAGCAGCAGGATGTGTGGCCCGGTCCCTGCAGTCAGCAGCGCCGCGGGGGGGGGTAGCCAATCACGGACAACCATCAAACTATTCTGACCATCTCAGATCTAACATCCTCGAGGCTTGTCCAGAAATCCAGATTTATTTATTTTACTCACCAGAAAATCCAATTCTGGTATAATTATCAAAAACATGTCTTCTTTTCTTCTCTTTCTTTACTAATTTCAACAAGAACTGCAAATAGAAAGCTTGTTGAAAGCCAGGTATTGTTCCAGCAGCTCTCAGACTAGCAAAAGGCTCATCCCGACTGTGTTTGTGTGCAAGGGAGGCAGACGAAGAGAGATTTGCTCTCTCAATCTGCAACCCCCCACCGCCCCCCCACCCAGATCTCGCCTCTCAGGTCTAAGTCCCTCAGGTACCCTGGCTGTGCTGCTATTGTATTGTTGTCCAGGATGTCCTTCGGCTTCGGGTCTTGGTAGGCCCAGATAGCGTTGCCATGGCAACGCTGGGCGGGCGCAGCCTCGGTCGAGCCTCGAGCCATGTGTTTGAGGAGAGGGAGGAGAGAGGAGGCACCAAAGTGAGGTTTTGTTTTACTCCAAGATGACCAGCATTGTGGCAGAGGCCTTTTCTCCTTCTCCGAGGGCTTTCTTTCTTTTTCAACCTCAAAAAAGTTTTCCCTCATCCAAATACATTTTGTTCTCCACGCTGCCTTAAAGCATGCACTCCTGTTATTGAAAACACCTTTGCACAGCTTGTGAGAGTTGCACATTTCTCGAGAGCAAGCACCTTTTTTTGCCTCCAATGAGCCGACAGCGAAGCTAATCCAGCGGTGGTGTGAGATCACCTCCCTAATGAAGTGGCAGGCAGCGGGCCGCTCATCGGAAAATCAATGGCCACTGCATACGTCTGCTCATGACTGTAATGACCAAAGAGCTAACTGTGAGAGAGAGAGAGAGAGAGCGCCCAACACTGAGTAATGACCTAACAAAGGGGGGGGGGGGGTCTGCTTATTGAAGAGGTCACGTCGAAACACTTTGACCGAAGTCAACTGCTTTCGCTCCCGTGGAAGGAACATGCCGGCCTGTTAGCGCTTCAGGATCACAAACCTAAATATATATATATATATATATATATATATATATTTTAAACAGTGATTGAGCTTGAAATGAGGAGAATTTGTTCAAGGTATTAAATCGACTTGCATCCAGTATCACTCCATTTGGGCTTCTGTGAGGCAGGGTTAAGCAACCAGCAGAGTGCTGTCCATCAGCGGTATGAGGCTCTGTGTGTGGGAGATGAAGAGAGTGGGGGGTTGGGGTGGGGGTGGGGGTGGGGGTAGAGGGAAACAGGGTAGATTAAGATCACCTTTCCATTTGCTGCGCTCCGAAATGAAATGGCCATCCCAGGTGTGTGGGGGAGTTGGACGGAGAGGAGGAGGGCAGTGGAGTGTTGAGGCATCTCATTTCTCTCTCGCTACAATACCCGCCCTCCCGTCCCCCACCGAAATCCCTCGAATGGAAAAAAAAAGGGAAAGGGAGCAGGTGGAGATTGAGGCCAGTCCGAGCAGCAGAAAAAAATAAAGAAATATATATATATATGCATATACATATTTCAGTGTCTGCTGCTGTCTTTACTTTTTTCTGGTTGTGCTTTATTTGTAATGCATTTCAAAGTGTGAACTGGGACTGCCACCGCACAGCCGCATCCATGACCTCAGGGCCGCCATACCTCCAAGTTGGCTGATGGCCTCGTGCTGATGGAGGCGATAGCGACTAGCTGGAGAGGAAGGATAAAGCCCAACCCTGAACAGACCAGCCGGATCAATTAGAGGTGGCAAACGACTGAAACTCTGAGCCCAAAACGTTGACCTCGAAGACCGGTGACATCATCCACGCCTGCGTGTGCAGCTGTCCACACGCCGTATGAACCCAACATATTTCACAAGGGAAACGTGTGCAAAAAAATGATACAAAATTGCAACAAAACCAGTGGGTGAGAGCGGGGTTTTAGCTTTATCCCGCCTGTGCTGTGACTTCTCGTTCTCTCAGCACAGGCGAGTTGTGAAGACAGATCCTGCTTAACGCCGTCTCTGGCCGGTTTGCTCCCACGGCGCCGGGGAAGACATTTTCTGAGAGAGTTAAGCTTAAGCAAACTTGTGAAAAAAACAGATTTAGTATCAGGCTGCGTGTACAATCTCCGCTTTCCCTCTCATCTCCCCTCTCGCACACACTCCAAGGCCACACACGCCCCCCACCCCCCAAAAAAAACACACTGTAACAGACGGACTATGCTTTGTTCCCAATGTCGAGCGCCCAGAGCTACCGGGTGCATCTGTGTCACAGAGGCCGGACCTGCCGCCGCCACAGGGGGCCGGGAGGGGAGAGAAGGTGATGGAAGGGAGAAAGGGGGGCAGTGAATTATGGGAGAAACATGAGGAAGTGTTGAGGAAGGTGATAGCAAAGAGTAGCAAAAGTGGATGAGGGCTGGTTGGAGTTGCTGGCAGGAGCATTGGTTAGGGAAGCGAGCGAGGGAGGGGAGTTGAAGAGGTTGATGGGGGGGGGGGGGGGGGGGGGCGTTGGCGGAGAGGAGGGACGGGAGTCAGAGAAGCGAGAGAGGGTAGAGAGGGGATATGGACCCGAGCCAAGGCCTGGTCGAGCGCAAAGCACACGGTGCAAGAATGCCAACAGACCCCCCCCCACCCCCCCCCAGCCCCCACCCGGTCCTCTCCCAAAGAGAGGAGAGGAAGAAAAAGACGGAAGGCAAGGGAAGAAAACAGCGAGAGAAGTAAAAACCTTCGAAATATTGCACATCATAGAACAGATGATTATCTAGGGCTTGAAGTGCAAACGCACCAAAAGGGGGCGGAGCTGTGAGGTGATATGAGAAGAGCTTTTCTTGTGTTTTGTGCCCCCTTGTTGTGTGAGCCGCTGGCCTCTCTGCTCACTTCCCTCTTCTTCTGTGCCACCCCCCACCCCATCTCCCCCCCCCCATGTGACACATTGGCCTGATAAGCAGCCCTCCGGCACACACTCCGCTTCCTCTCTCCGTGCAGACACTTTTTTCAGAAAAAGTGGCCACCATGTTCACGACCATGCTAAGAGCGCATGCCTGAAGAAGGGAAAAAATAAAACAGAAGAAGAATTGTTTGAGCGGCACTTTGCATTATAAAGGGGTCTAATATGTGTGTGTGTGTGTTTGGGAATGAAACATTCCTGCCGTTGTAGACACAATTTAAGCACAGCTGAATCACAGCTGATTTTCTAACCTCAGTCTGCTTCACGTTAAGCTGCGTCTGCTCATGACCTCATCTCGTTGGCCTCATTCCGGTCCTGGGAGCCCATTCACACGGTTCCCTGCAGAGTTAACGCTTAAAGAGTGACCGCGGCCAGGCAAGTAACGGCGGTTTGAGTGGTCGAACGATTGGAGGAGACTTGGAACCTAAAAAGCGCCCCACAGAGTTCAGATCTGCCCGACGAAGCCAGAACGCATAAACAACCTATTTAGAATCAGACATTCTGACATCTGTTTCACTGTGTGGAGGACATGCTGTGATAGAAATGTGTAGTATGTATAAAATAGAGGGAAAAAACATGAAAACTAGCTAGCCGAGCAAAAGCTAATATAAATATTTAATAAAAACTAAATCCATCTTGATAATTCAACATTTGTATTTTATTTTATTTTAATACTGCATAAATAAGGTAGAGGCTAAATGTAATCATAAAAATAGAAAAAAAGTTTAAATCTACATATGCCATTTGGATCATCATCATCATAACACCTTCAAACTTCAAACCCTTTCTTCTTTTTAAATGAGTGCTGAAAAGCTTTTCCTCCACACAAGATCTACACAAGAGTCCCTCCTCGAGATGAGCGAGTGGAAAACTCAGAGTGAAGAAGCTCCCACGCTGTGTTCCCTCTGTTCAGATGAACTCTCAGTACCTAAATGGGAGTGCTTATGTGCCTAAATGTGTGGAGCAGCTATTTAGTACCCCACATGGAGCTGGGCGCTCAAAAGACGTATCAAAGTCTCTTGAAACAAAAACTACATTTCCCATAATACAACAAATGCTTTCCCCCCTCTTTTAGACCGTCCCAGACAGATGAATGTCCACATCTTTTAAATGGATGTCCCACATTTGTAACAAAGACATATCATTTACACATAACTGCCTCCAGAGCCGAGGAAGACGTCATCTCTGTGAACTCTGCAGATTAATGTAGAATCTGTCGGCAACTGGGCCAGATTTTGGCATCGCAAGCGATCTAGATCCAGTCGGTTGTCCGTGTGGTATTGACCAATCACGTTGGAGCAGGCTTTGGTTGAACGCATGAACAGTCCTCGAGGGGCGCAGAAGAGGCGGAACGCATTGGCCGAAATGCAGTGTGAGGAACCTGTCGATGATTTAGCTCGTCATTACCCCGACAATCCGGTCGTACGCGTCGTCTCTCACCTATGAACTCAAATGTCGCATCTCAAGTTGCTAATTGGACCGTATACGAGGAGCAGCGTGCAGAAGAGGAAGTCTGGCCAGAAAAGAGATAGCCCGTTATCCGTCATGGGACCGCTAGCTGACGGGTTCTGAGATGGCAGAAGACCCATAACTGAGTAGGGGCCCCACGCCGAGTTCACTGACCTTCATGTGTAAAAGAAAACAATGGAGTTTCCCTTTAAAGCCCTAAACCCCGAACAGGGAACGCCAGGTAAACAGTGACACCGCCGTTTAGTTTCCTGTGTGAGAGCAAGGCGTGTGTTTTCTCCCTCAGACTTCAACTCCTGGATGTACTGCGATGGACAAGGTCTGTTTTTTTTCATCATCTTCTTCTTCTTCTAGTCGTTCCTGGCACTCTCTGAATGGTCTCAGAATTTCCATTTCATAAGCTGTGTTTTCCTTGGCAGGAGCGGCGAGCAGAGTCTTTTGGATGCTTCTGGGACATTTCTGAACGCGGCTCAAGAGAGCAGAGTGCTGCCGCTCGCCGAAGCGCGTACTTCACTAAACCCCCCAACAAGCACACAATGGCACCAAACCACAGTTTACATGCACTACTCCTTTAGGGTTAAAAACCCCTTAGAGATGCACTCAGCTGATGCACTTTACCTCAAAACACCCTGCCCTGTTTTCCCCTGGGAACAGCTTTCTTCATGAAAACAGGTATTATTAGACGGAGCACACTGCTCGTGCACTGGATGTTTTCATCTCTCGGACATACTGCCAAACTCGAGGAGCTTATCAGGTTCCATCAATTTAGACCGAAAACTGAATTTCGTCCTCTCTTCCTGACGCTGTCCAGGCTTCGCTTGCCGTTTGGATCTGATGTGGCACTCAGACAACTCAAGACCCACCTCATGATTCATCTCTTTACGTCGAGAAACTGGGACGCACGATAAAAACACTTAATAGACGGTGATTTTATTTAAAGAGCCCATCAAAGAAGTATGATAAGACTTGTCAAAAATGTTGGTAGAAGAAATACCATGCACAGATTAAAAAAATAAATAAAAGGTTCACGAACTGAGACAGCCTCAAAGATGCACATTAAACCATTGTGCACATGCAGGCTGAACGGAGGAGTATTGATCGCATTGATCCGTCTGTCAGAATACAAATCAAGCTCCCATTGTGGTGAAAACTAGCTTTGAGGGAAAAACATTTCATAAAAAAACACACATTTGTGACCCAGATTAGAAGAAAAAACAGGCCCAGAGTGGAAGTCTAAGAGGACCTGCCTTCATAGGTTGAGATCTATTTCATGGTGGACAGCAAGTCATCGGGGGCCATGTTAAGCGCCTGGACTAAGTGAGTGGAAATGGGCTCAGCCACGTTTCTTTTCTTATCCCCACACGAGGTCCTGTAACGCATCTCATGCAAAACAAGTGTTCCCTCATTTACGGGCTGCATCCGAATGAAAAGTAAATGTCGCTGTTTGATTAAAGAGCAGCAAACTCATGTTCCTGAGCTCAGCAACTGGGAGGAAACCAGCAGCATTTAAAAGAGAGTTGATAACCATGCAAACGCACAGAATAGACACTCACACACAAACACACACGTATACGCAAACACCACACATTTGCACACCAGTAAGGCTTGTGGAAGTTCCCATATTCTGGTGGATTGCCCTTGGGTCCTTGCTATTTCTGCCAGGGGCAGGAGGATCCTGTGTCAGTAATCCTGTCGGGATGAGGGGGATGAGGTTGCCGGATGCAGCTCAAGTCCACTGCCTTCACTACCACACACACACACACACAAACACACACACACACAAACACGTATAGACATGGACATAAATTGTAGGAGGCTGAGTAGACACTACATACAGCGCCTCTGCTTTGTCAGTATGTTTACAACATTTTTTTTTTAATAAAAGGTGCTCAAACAGTGTATATATTGTCACTGGCACACACTCTTAAAATCAGCCCTAACACATATGGAGCCAAGCAGATCCCAGTTAAATAGAAGTTGTATCAATAATAGAACTTCAACCAGATATGTCTCTACTGTCTCTTTGAAATGTCAAATGCTCGGATAAAAGAAAAAAGAAAAACTCACCTTGAATTTTTCTATTAGCTTGTATAAAATATATTTTTTCTCAATAGGTCAAAGAGGAAATGTTTTGTGATTTTTTATTTTTTTTTGCCTTTCGCAAAAGCACCCCCACCTCCGCTAATACCACCTCCGTCCTTTTTCTAAGGCCTTGTGAAACTGTGGGAAATGAAGAAGCCGCTTTTTCTGAGAGGAAACACTCAAAGCGAAAATGAAGAGCCAGACACTGTCTGGTTTGTCTGTCTACGTCTGTGTGTCAAACCAACTTCTTCAGAGCTGACTTCCTGAGTCCCTGCTCTGCTCTGCAATATGGCTACACCCCCCCCCCCCCCCCCCCCCACACACACACACACACACACACACACACACACCTTGTGACCCCTGCCTGCAACCGCAGTGACCCATATTTATCTTCGATTAAGACACACAAACACACAACTCTGTCCCTCAATTTTTCAGCTCTGCTCGTGACAGAAGAATATAGATGCCCATTCAACACAAACAGCCACCTACACACACCTACAGTGTGTGCACACACACTAACACGACACACACACACACACACACCCTCCTCCACAGTGCTCCACAGAGAGGTAAACAGAAGAGTCTGACATCCTCTTGCATCATGTTGCCTCAAATGCGGCAGAGAAACAGCTAAACAAGCTGTGACCGTGACGGCTCTAAAGTGAGGTGGCATTACCCGAGCGAGCTTCCACTTAGAAGTCAAAGCAATTTGTGACACAATCCCAGACCGGTTTATGACCAATTGAAGATCATTTTTCATGTCATGGAAGCGATTTAAATATATTCAGCGCATGGGCTGGATTCGGTCCGGAGCCACAGAAACCGCAAACAAATGCCACAAAACGGCTCCTTAGAGAGCCGCTAACACCACCAGGTCGCCTCGCCTCCATGTAAATCGGGTGACCTCTCTGGAACACACACACGCGAACACACACACCTCTGTAAATGCAGTAGGGTCAGTGGCTGTGCGTCTAAAATAGCCTCTGACACAAAAACCTCACTTGGACCAAAGGGGGGTGGGGTGCAGCCGAGCGAAGCAGGATAAACCCGTCGGTCGATGCGGGGCTTTCAGGGAGACACTGTGCGATGTCTTCTGCATGTTTGTGACGAAACAGAGAGTGAAAGAGGCCGGCTCCGGTGAATCATTACAAAAAGAAGAAGGAGAAAGGAAATGCACTCAGTGACTCTGTTCGAGTCCCTTTATTCACTCTCAGTGCACAGGTCCCCGGTTTGAATGTTGTTGAAAGCCCACGTTAAGAATTAAAAACCCACAAAATGATGGTGAAGGTGTAACGAGGTGGAGGCCCGTCGTTGCTCCTCTCGGTCAAAGGTCAGAGCTGCCATTCAGTGAGCATCAGAGGGTCAGAGGGGAACTCCGCTCTCCTCTCTGGTCCTAACTGGGCAGAGGTGGGATGCATTAGATTAGCCGTCCGCACAACAACCTGCATCCTTCCAACCCACCCACATATACTCTCTCTCTCGCTCTCTCTCGCTCTTCCTGCCTCCCCTGAGGGGAGGCCAGTACACCCCTGCCCTAATGGGGGATTCTTGGGAGTAGACTACTGCCTTTTATCCCCTGAGGCTCCGACAGTGTATGTGTATGCGTGTGTGCTCGCTTGTGTTACAACACGTATGTCTGCATGCGTGTGTGTGTGTGTGCGTGTGTGTGTGTGTGTGAGCGACCCCCCTCCCCCCAACATATACACTGTGTGCATACCACTCAAAAAAGGCCTAGCCTACTGAATGCATCGCGGCACATGTGCACTCACATGCACTCTCATGACTCATCTACTATCCACACTGCGCGCAAGTTGCATCGGAACAATATCAGCTTAAACACACACTCTTTTCTCTTTTTTTGCATTTCGTCATTCGCCCTTTTTTTCCTCACTCGTTATCTCCTGCGATACAAAAAAGGCTGTATGCACACAAACACAAACACACGTGCGCTTGACTTTACACGCTCTTGCAGGGTCCTCTTGGTGCAGCGGCGCGATGTTTCTAGCCCAACCTGACACAACCGAACAGCCAATAACGGGCCGACCAAAACATTCTGACACGTTGGCGCTTTTTGGGGGGGGGGGTTTGTAGTTGTTGCATCAAACGCCCGGGTGGTTATTCTCCCTCACCGAGTTTTTCCCCCTCGGTTTGACCCATTGCAGCTCTCCAGCTCTCACTCAATAAAAGCCGGCAGCTGTGTTTACCTCCATTACTCATGCGCTCACACCTTCACCTCCATCATTTTTACCCTCCCTTTGCAGTGCTGATACCTGGTCGTGGCAGCTAATTGAGAGGAGTTATGGTCCACGGCTCGGACCGACATTTCTACAACCAAAGGAGTCTGAGGAATGCCCCCCCCCCCCCCGCCTACCAAAATGGATTCCACATGTTGTTTGCGTAATTTCCTTAACGTGCAGCACAACTGGAAACAAAGTGTCCTGCAGCATCCTTCATGCAGGTCTGCTGAAACCATCTGCGCTGAGGCTGGAGAGGTTGCGGCTCCCCAAAGGTTCTGCAACTCTTCATGTAAAACCCGCCGAAGGGTCCAACCCCCCGACAATGCTGACGTTGAACGCTCTTCCGTCCTCTTTTCTTGGCTTCCTTCCACTTCTCCTTCCTGCTGTCCACCAGCCGTATTCGGCTAAAGAGGGAAACACACTCATGGCCTTTCCATTGACATACCTTTCTCTCCTCGCTGTGGAAACATGTCGAGCAACCTTAAAATCTGAGTCTGGGTTTGGGGGGGCGGGCTCTGCTAAATTAGTCACTTCCAGTAAGCACTGAGTGTGCTGCTCTAGAGATGGTGTCATTACTGGAGAAAAAGAAAAAACTTGGATCGCTGAGCTGGTCAGGCAACATCATCTTGCCTTCCTTTGTTGGCAATTTTTATTTCTATCGAAAGACAAGCTTGGTTGTTTTCCAGATGGTTCTCACTGTGGAAGGAACGCAGTAGAAATCCTGAATACTCACGGTGATGTTTGACAAGCGTAATTCGCCCGTTTTACATCGTAGTTCCCTCTGTCTGGGTTCACTTTTTGGACGGTCAGCCTCAGATTCACTGGCTGTTGCACAACACTTTCCATACTCTCTCTCTCTCTCTAAGTCACATAAAAACACACACACGCACCTACACACACACACACACGCACGATCCGGCACTCCATGTACAACCTCAACTGAAATTTTGGTAAACAAACGTGTGCTGGACAGCGGCAGGTCGAAGGTTGAATCCACAAGAGAGATAGTGGAGGGAGAGAACATTTTGTCATCTTCTGACATGGTGAAATAACAGCACCCAGGGGAGGCCAGCCAACAGCCGTCGCCTATGAATGCAGAAAGTCCAACGTGTGGAAGTAAAGACGCTCAGAAGGGAAAAGGCAAAACGTCTACCTGC
Source organism: Cottus gobio (assembly GCA_023566465.1). Lineage (NCBI taxonomy): Eukaryota > Metazoa > Chordata > Actinopteri > Perciformes > Cottidae > Cottus > Cottus gobio. The sequence continues at coordinate 19,048,792 of CM042227.1, read as the reverse complement.
AAAACCATTGGATGTTCCACCCTCTTGACAGGTATACGTCCATCCGTCTCTTTGGTGCCGTCTAGCGTGCCCTCGCCTCGCTAGTCTATTGTAAGAGCTGTGTGTGTGTCGTTGTGTAGATGTGTTGGGGGGAAGGGGGTCTTTGCACACGGAGGTCTACTTTTGCTGACAATTCCAGGGTTTGACGCAACGGCGGGGCACTGCACCTCGAGCACAACCAACCTCCATGACCTGCCTCGCTCCCTTTGTGGCTTCACAGCCGCAGACCCCGAGCGAGTCCAGCCTCACAGCGCACTGCAGTCTATCTGCAATCAATGACGATACACTCCATAACACCCACATGGATCCGTGCTACAGCAGTCAGTCAATAAGGCAGCGGTTAACCCAGCCGATTAGGGGGGGGGGGGATAGCGCTGCACATGCTGGAGCGCAGCGCTATCCGTCCTGAAAGATTATGTCTGTCAACGCGCGTCCAATTTGTGCGTTGGTGATCTGTGGCGGACAGAGATGATGCCTTTGGTAGAGGGGGGGAATCCCGCAGTGCAATTAAGTGTGCTGCGATGATGGACAGATAGAGTCTATCTGTTGGTGATTGGCTTTTTAATTGAGTCCCCCCCCCCCCCCCCACCTGCACCGATCTCTATCGTAAGCTCTTGGCTGAGGTGGGGGGTTGAGCCATTGAAAGAATCAGAGTGACAGTGGAGCAGCTTGATGCTGCGGCTGTGGGGGGCAACTAGGCACCATGTCTTATTGTTTGTGATAATACCTGTGCAGTTTGATATATAAGCGTATGTACGGTATTAACAAGCAGACGTTAGACGTTGTCATCTCAAGGTGAAGCCCCTGGTTGGATGCTGAGAGAGAGCGGCAAACACACAAAATGCATCGCTACATCCTAACAAGGAAAACGTTTTTTAAATGTGATGTAAAAAACGACAGCATCCGTTAGCAAATACTAAGAACTTTCTCCAATTCCAAACCAAGTCGCTTTTGTGGCTCAACCTAACATATAATAGCATTATAGATCCAATCCCAAAAATGCGGACACACAATGTGATTGTTTTAATTATACTCAACATGACGTACAAGCGTGACAATGAAAGTAAATTGCCAAAGTGGTTCAGGTTATTTTTTATTTTATTTTTGCTAAAGATGTCAACGGAAATATTTGAATAGAATCAGAATCAGAATCAGAACCATTTATTGCCATGTATGCTTACACATACAAGGAATTTGTCCTGGCGGGAAGGTGCATACATTTAACATTTAACAATACACATTTAACAGGACACAACAAGACAGCAGCTAGCAGTGGAAATTACAAATCACTGATTCTAAGCTAACTAATTGCACCAGTCTTCCGCTGAATTTTAGAAAACACAAGTGGTAAGTGAACGCTCACAATTCATGCCGCTGCAGCTTTCAGCTCACTGATACATACAGTCTGTTGGTTGTATAGAAGTCTATGAGAAAATGACTCAGTAAACATTGTAAACATGAGTTTATGTCTCAATCTCTAGTTTCAAGTCTTCTTCAATACAGAATGATGTTCATTTAGTAAACTATGCTCCATTTAGAGTATGCTTTAGGGCGGGGCTACATGTTGATTGACAGGTTGCTATCAGGGCGTTGTCCGGTCTGGGAGTTGTTTGTGTTTTAGTCTTAGAACTTGAACCCTTTCAGTGTGTTTTCAGTTCATGAAGGTCAATCGTAATTGTTTGGTTTGGTCACCATAGAATATTCCACAAAATACTGACCTCGAGGCTTCAAACCCATCGTGCACAAACAAATGGACACGGTGAATTCGGCCACTTTTTATATATGTTGAAGCATTTTAATTTCAGTAAAAATAAATTAAAAAAAGGCAACAAAAGCGGAGTCTTTAAGATTAATAGTCCTCCAGCTACCTATTTGTAAGTCATGACGTAAAGATACAGGTACGGAACCACCTGATCGCAGAAACACCCCGCGGAATTAGTATTAGACCACTTTCTCAAGTGATGCCACCCGGTCTCGCCCCAATGCCACTGTCCCTCGCTGCTCACGGAGTCTTCTCCGCATGTGTGGTAATGTCAGCCTGCTTATTCATGCACGGGGAGTAGGGCCCTTTGTAAATGGATTTAAGTGAGAGTTTAAATGGGCTCTAATCTCAGGCGCTGAACATCCGTGAGCTGCAGGGGGTCTCATCCCCACACACACACACATGACCAAACCCCCACTGGATGAGACCCTGACTTAAATGCACACACACACACACTCTCTCTGTCACACAGTTAAAGGCGAGGTTGGGCCTCTCTGCAACGCGGGGGTAAAGTCACAGAGGTCAGTGCTCAGTTTCCACATCAAACCCAGGAGCAGAGGCCAGAGTCTCACCCCCCTCGCCCCCTCCTCTCCTCTCTCCTGCTTCCTCCCCTCGGCACACACACCCTCCCACCCACTCCCTCCCCTTGCTGGATGTACAAATGCCTTTGCTGTCAGCTCTGCCCTGGTCCCCTGTAATTGAAAATAACAGCCAAGGGCCAGCCCCCCGGCCGCTCTCCCCAACCTGGTGGCTCCCCTGCCTCTCTGACAGCCACCCATCAATACCAATGACTATTACCCGGCAAGTGAGAGCGCTGTCGATGACATCCAAGACACCACCCCTGCAACACTCCCACACACACACACGCACGCACAAACACACACACACACACACACACACACCCCCAGTGTCCTTCCTCCGCTACCCGAGCCTCTTAATGTTTAACCCATTGCTAACAGCCTCGTTTCTCTGTCTCTAAGCTGCTACAGTATTGGCAACGGTAGGCAAACAAGCCTGTCTCTTTCTCTCTGTCACACACACACACACACACACACACACACACACAACTCTCTCAAGGCATGCACACGGAACTCTGACAAGCTGCAAACTTTTCTTTTTTGCTTTCCCAGCGAGAAGTGTTGAGAGTTTGGTGCCGTCTCACTGCACTCCTCTTGTATCCCCCCACCACACACAAACACACACACACACACACACACACACACACACACCACCACCACCAAGAGAGTCGAGTCAGTACCACTCTACACTGCTCTGGCTGATATGTTCAGAAGTTTCTCTCGAGGTTGAATAAGTGAGTCGTGCGAGGGCTTGGGTTGGGGGTCAGGATGCCGTGCGTTCACTGTTGTGTCATGACAGCTTATTACACATTCATGTTGGGGAAATGTGTGTTTCAGGTCCAGTCAGCACCATGCCAGGGTCTCTTGTTTCCTCCACCCCCCACCCAGCCCCAAACACACACACACACACACACTGACAGATACCAAACACAATGCTATAGGTGATCTGAGCTGTCACGTCTGCTTTGACAGGGAAATGACAGCTGAACGAGACGCACTGAACAACACGCACAAAGCCCAGCGACGTGACACACGCAGCACATAGCCAGCCAGCCAGCCAGCCAGCCAGCCAGCAGGGGAACAGGACGGAAAAGAAATGCACAGACCTTGTCAGAAGCTGCAGAGCCGGTGGAGACTGTTTTTTCCCTTCCTACAATCCTCTGTCTCCTCTCCTCCTCTCCCTCTCCTCTTCTCTTCTCTCCTCTCACTCCGCGTGTGTGTGTGTGTGTAAGTGTAAGTGTAGGTGTGTGTGTGTGTGTGTGTGTGTGTGTGTGGTGTGTGGTGTGTGTGTGTGTGTGTGTGACAGTGAGTGAGTGAGTGTGAGTGCATGTGAGTGAGCAGCTCCCTCCCCTTCTGCCTCTCAGCTGCTCAGCTCAGGCAGTTCTCAGGAAATGAATGGGAGCGCACAGAGAACTGTTGTACTTGCAAACGACTTACCCCGAGTCACATGATCCGCTAAATGTAGGGTGGGCCGGTGGGTGGAGGCTTCATACGCGAAGGGGAAGACAATATACTCTAAGCTTTAACAGCATGCATCGAATTACACGGGGGCCACTCCGGGGAGGTTGCCGTCGCGTCCGCTCTCTGCCAGCCCGTGCTCCTCACTCCCTCTGCCCCTGCCGGAGCGCGGCGGAGAGCCCCGGGTGAGGGAGGTGTGTGTGGGGGGGGGCAGCGGCCGGAGCACCTCCCCGTTTAAAGGGGACGGTGAGGGAGGTGGAGGCGGACGTGAAGGAAAAGGAGTGGGTTGGGGGTACAAGTTCATTATTTTAACTGTTTGGTTTATAGACTATAGGTTTAGTCTTTTTTTTTTTTTTTTTTGCGAATGGGAATTTGATAATGTTTTGACAGTCGTAAATAAGATGGAGCTTTCAGGAATATATTCCTGAAAGCATTTTAATTGACTTAGAACAGAGCTGAAACGGTCGGTCTTCATTCTGGATCAGAAAGTTAGTCGAATTAGTTAATTTAATTAGTTAATTTAAGTTGCCCCAAATGTGAGTCATGATTTTAGTAAACTGGATTTGGACGGAAACGTAATTTATCTTTATTTTAGTTTAACTGCTGATCATTAAATATTAAAAGCAGGCTTTTGTTAATTGGGGCCCCTGTTTTATTTTTGTAGTTCAGATATTTTAATATATATTTATCTTTTAATCATTAAAAGGTATAGAGATTGTTACCTGTGTTTCCAAAGATCACAGCTTTGACTTAGAGAAAAATAAAATGTATCAAAAATAATGTACTATGCATATACTATCATTTATTTAGGTATTACATTCATTATTAAAATCAGTTAAGTGATTCATTGATTGATATTGTTGGTTTATTAAATTGGCTTGATATTGATAGTGACGATTCAGTCAGGTAAAAGATAGATATTGAAATTAAGATATTCAATTCACTTTTATGGAAGTCTATGAAAAGCAGCAAATATCAACTTTTTAGAAACGGGAAGCAGTACATTTTGGGGATTTGTGCAATAAAAGAATGAGCCAAACAATTGAATTGATGATTGTAATAGTTGCAATAGCAAATATTGTTTTTGCTTATTGACTAATCAGTTAATCAACTGAACTCCAACAATTCTCACCAGATATTTCTATACGTTTGCATGAATACTAGAGCCATTATTTCTCTGCTCGGTTTTATTTTTTAGTCTCTGCTCCGACAGTGAACATTTGTGCCTGCTGTTTAAATGCCCAGCCTTGAATAACATGCTGGAACATTTCACAATAATGACTGCTTTTAAAAACCTCTTTTGTGTGGTGCTGAGCCGCTGTACCCATGTCAGTTATTCCTCCTGGTGTTCTCCGGCTTGATGAAAGGTATATTTCTGTGGCTTGAGAGGCTGATGCTGCTCGACGCCCACAGCCAATCCCCCGGGAGCTCTAATTAAGGTAAAGGAAGCGGGGCTCATCTGCATGGCTGATGGAGCTCTCACCACTCTACATGGTGCTTTATCGGCAGAGCTGGAGAAGCCAGAGATAATAGAGAGGGAGGGAGAGAGAGAGAGTGGGGGGAAAATACTATACTGTAGTGAGCCTGGTCCAACTGCCACCCACTTAATATTCATTCTGTTTCACTTCAGATAATGTATGTCTTCTGTTCGCAATGAATGGAGGATAAAATGGTTGGGTGGGTACGAGGGAATGGAGCGAAAGGGATGGAGGACGAGATTAATGAGGTTGGATGGGCAGGATAGAGGGATGGCTGGGTGATTGTGCGACGGAGAATTGAGAAGTGTATTTTGTGGCTGCCTGGATAGGAAGGACTCTAGGTGTCTGACTGGAAGAGGGTCACAGTCTGGCTCTGTGTCCAGATGCTTCAGACTTTTTGTGAAGACTGGACTGAGTCTGTAAAAGACGGATCTGGCATCATTAAGTTGCTTGTAGTCTGTTTTCACACCTGTCCAAACACAGCCTTTCGCCCCACCGTTCATTCCCATCTCGTCAAAAACCGAAGCCTGGTCAGTGCTCCTTGGTCTTGGTATTAGACAGTCAGAGCGACTGACGCAGTATTAAAGACAAAGATAGTCCACAGAGGATGGGTTGAAGGTGCAGGACAGGAAGTGGACGGGTTAAACAAACACAGGACTTTAAACCAGGAGACCTTCGTGTCCTTGTTGTGTCCAGCGCAAAACTGAAAGTAAACGTCAGTCTGCTTGTCATGTGACTCGTTTGTCGATTGATAGTGAGTAGTAAGTCAAGAAAGTTAACGTTAATCACAGCCTACATCCACACGACTACGTTTCCATTTTAAAACGCATATATTTAGCTACGTTAACACCTAGCGTCCACACTACTCCGGAGTTTTAATCCCCAAAACACAAGGGTTAAAAATGGCTACTGACTCTGGTTAGTTTGAAAACTCCAGGGTTGACTAACGACGGGCAGAAACGTAGACCTTTGAAGACGAGGACGTAGAGACCCGCGTTCGCTACCTGATCGGGTCTTTGCAGCCACGATGTGTCCTTCCCTGATTCGTCACGCCGCCGGAAGAAAACAAACAACAATAACAACTTGATTACCAATCGACCTGAGGTTAATTCACCATGGATAACGGATTATAGGCATTGCTGTATTGTATTGTCTATACTAGCAGCTGTTGTGCAGTTAAATTCTTCATTTTATGATTCCACTACTGCCAACATGCGAAGGACGCAAGCTGTGATTGGAGCATTTAGCGAGCGCCGCGTTTAGAAAGCAAGCGGCGCACCCAGCAGCGTTCTCAGCCCTGGGGAACGGACGTTTGAAGTCCCAGTTTGCCACTTTGAGGAGGCCGATGGACAAACCTGTCCTTGTCAAATCAATGTTTATTTTGGTCTGCACAACTATTGTTAACAAAGAAACAAACAAAAGCAGAGCTATGATGAGGGGACAGACAAAAGTAAACCTTGAGTAGTAAAGTATAGATTTTTTATTTTTTATTTTAAACAGAAACAGAAACATATTAGTGTTTGTAGCCTCAACCTAACTAGTTTTGTTTATTTTGAAGTGACGCGCCAGCCCTGACCCTTTCAGACGCTATAGAGCGGTACTTAGCGCGTGATAGCTTGAGGCTATAGGGACACTGACGAGTGTCAGTATTTGAAAAGTTGAGATGTTGAGATGGAGAACATGTTTGTTTGCTGTTTTTCCTCCAGGTCTGTAACCCCCATCGACCCCAGACCCCAGGCCGTCCACCTAACGCCTCTGGGCTCGACCCCTGCTCAGGTCCCGGGAGATTTTCCCCTGTCCATCAGCTACCTGCCCATTCACCTCATTCCCTGTCACCTGAGCCTCAAGGGTTTGTTGCAAGTTTTTATTTATGTCCTGGTTTTTAGTCCAGTCTCTGTTGGGTCCTGGGTTGTTTGGTTCTGGTTCAGGTTTACCTGTCCAGCACGGCCCGTGAATGAACGCGTTTCTGTTGCCTTTGGTCGACTGCGTTTGGGTCCACCTGCTCTACTCTTCGTCACAAGAGGCTGGTTGAATGAATAGATGGACAGAATGATGAGGATCTATATAATTAGATGGCCGTGGTGTCCATTGTAATGGGATATAATTGTAGATTACAAAACATCCGCACTGGGGGGATGGTTAAATATTGCTTTAAATGTGTTGTCTTTAAGCATTTTCAGTTTTAAGATGGCCAGTGGTTTTGTACATTGTTATCTAAAGATATGAAAAGCTATATTTGGGCTGATGCAAGTATAAATGTTTTTACATCAGTTACACACCTTTTTCTATTGAATATTTCATTTGTATTATTTATTTCGCTGAAAAAAAAGCTTTTACAATTTCTATCAGTGTCAGTAAACCTAAAAAAGCTTTTTTGTGTGTGTTTCCATGACACCCACTACAATACCCATAAGCACAGCCACCTACCGACCAATCACACCGTAGGAACCAGCTCCTAGGGTGAAGAGAAAACCATAACAGAAGCGCTTGCACAGAATTGAACGGCACACTGCTAAATGTTTACTGCATTTTGTTGTTAATGTTTTAGTGGGAGTGCTTCAATGGTCAGTGCACAAATCCTTTCATGGGAAGACGATACTCAATTTGTCTCTCAGACATCAGCTGGAATATGTTGCAGACAAAAGAGATAACCCATTAACATGTGGTGAATGTGTAGATTGACAAAAAGCTACATTTTGCTGCCAACACAAGGGCACGTGCAAGATAAGGCAGTTGAAGCCAATGTAACGTGCAAAACACAACCAAACTTCTGTTCTCGGCATAATCTGACTTGACAATTACCCGTTGTTTCAAGCAATCAGGGATTCCACATAATGCTGCGCACACTTCATTTTACCGACATATGGTCACTCATCTCGCTGACACGCTAGAACAGTCAATTGCAGAATAATATGGCATTACCAATCTCGGAGTAAAGATTTTGATTTGGGTGATGAGAGGGCTGGCCAGTTAATAGGCGCTTTGAAGGCCCTGTGTGTGATGGAACACTAATGTAACATCAGCTGCAGGGCCCGGTGATGATCCTCATAATGACGTCCCGAGGAGCTCTTTCAAATGAAACCCTCGCTGTGTAACTGGTGCCCCGGGAGTCCTAGCATGTGTTGAAGCAAGGCAGGCAGATTGGAGCGCAAACAGGCACTCTGAGGGAGGAGTGAGGAGCGGATAAAGAGGGGAGGAAAGAGACAGAAAAATGAACTGTTGAGGTGAGGGAATGATGGGAGAAGGTCTGAGGGACATTGGCAGAGGGATCCGAAAGGCTCAGCGCTCCAGTCTGAGCTTCCTCCCGGTGCACCTAGTGGGGCTTGTTAAAGACACAAGCGCCCTCTCCCGAAGGCTACGCCCACCTCCGCACATAGGTTTGCCGATGCGTCACCCAGGGGTGGGAGCGGTTCAAAGACGGGCGTGGGTGTCTGGGGGCATCATTTTGTGGAGCGCCACGATAAGCCGCGAGACACCATCAAGAGCATTATCGCTTCACACTTCTCCCTTGCATCATCTGAACCCAATCTCATCAAATTATTGTAACACCGTTCATCGTTTGGTCACACGCTCCAACATTTTCGACACCGAGGGGGCGAGTATCCATACTGTGCAAAGGAAGCCTGTATTTGTCTGAGGAAAGATGGAAACAAATACAAGTGTGTGCGTGCGTGTGTGTGCATGAGCGATGTGATGCTCCCTTCCTGTTGTCTCTGGCTGAACTTTAGAGTCCAGACAGAAAGAACAGACACGCCAGACGAGGAAATAGGGAGCAGAGAAGCTAAACACAACCTGTTACTGCTTAGGCTGGGAGGGAGGGAGGGAGGGAGGGAGGAAGTGGGAACAGGGGGTGAGAAAAGAAACTAAACTGAAGATATTCTCTTGAGTTCGAGGATATCACTATACATATTCACTGAAACACGTGCTTTCCTTTCCATTTTGAAGAAGAGGACACACCGTGGAATTGGACTTATAGCTCACTTTCAAATATCTTGCACACAGGCTTTGAATAGAGTAGGAAAATTGACAGGGTGTGAAAAAAGAAATGAAAAAAAGGGAATTGTCTGTGAGAAAACCTGGAGAAGAATCAACGTGAAACCTTGAAAGTAAGATGGACAAGGATGCATTCACACTGTCAGACAGCCCTGGGTTCTATGAAATGCTCACCTCTGCAGCTCCTCTTTATTCCCCTGTTTCACTCTGTTCCCACTGTGAATGGCCAACACAATATTAAGGCCCCACACATACACACAAGAATGAGAAGCGCTTGCTCTCGGCTTCACAAGTCAAGGTTTTTTTTTTTTGCCTCTCCGGAATACAATCCAACAAGTACAATGGATTGGCTCTGCTCGTCCGTCGGCCCGCCTGTCATGCGCAATACCGTTGTCGGTTTTCAACAAAACTTGGGGTCATGATGCATGTCGTGACTCTCTTCCTGTGTGCTGAAAAATGGCACATGTCTGCCAAAGGAGGACAGTGCTGCAGTGCATGACACAAAACGTTTTATGGAAGGCTCCATTCTGGCTTTTAACAATTCAAATGATTTGTAATTAAGCCAATGCCGCATCTTGCAGCTGCGTAAATACACATATGATTAACAATATGGAGTCATGTTTGCTGCTGAAAATATTTTTTTTAAATACATTTTTCTATGGAGGGCAGGTTCCTGTCCCTCAGTATGGAAACATAAGTTCTCCACGCGCTACAGTTAGAGATGTTTAGCACCTTTATAATAAGCATGTACGAAAGCTTTCTTCTTCTTGCAAGTCAAAATAAAGAATTGGGGGAAACATTTGGAATGGTAACAGTTTGATTGTTTAAAGGGATTATACTTAAAATATACAAGAATTCCCTTAGGCAACTCCTAAAATTTAAAGTCAAGGGTAGAGAGAAATCTGAGATTGGTTTCTAAAAGCATTACACGTGTTAGCAAGTAGGTGCTGAAAACATGTGAGACGACTTGTGGAGTTAAACTGTCACCATTACCAGTGTTTAGGATTTAGCGTAACCCTTTATAACAACTTGAGTGCATAGCATCAGCGGTTCCGCAGTTTTAATTGGGAGTTACAACATTTCTTCACCCTGCGTCATTGCCTTCTCAGAACATGTTCCAGTCCGGCCTTTCGTCGTTGTCTCCACCGTGGTCTACTCTGCTGCTACACTGTTAAATAAATGGTGGATGCTTTGTTTTGAGCACCAGAACCCCCCTCATCCTGTAAAATGATTTTCTTTCTTCATTGTACTACAATTTAATCAATTGCGTTTATTTTTGTCCCGTTCAAGTTAGCAGGAGGCAGAGCTACATGTCGCGTGTCATATGTTTTGCATGACTGTCAAGCCTTCTGAAAACTGCTTATTTTTAAAGGATTTTGAAACCTAATTTGATACGCTTGCCGATTGTTTTTTTCATTCAAATTTGGCTGGGTGGTTAATACAACATATTTATGTATGCTTTACCTGGACTTTAAGTTCTTTATTTTGTATAGCCAGTTCATATTGCTTAAAATCTGAGTCCCACCGCTCATCAGGGACTGAATTCTTCATCGGGAGCTCTTCCTCATCAGGAGCTCTTCCTCACTCTCGAAGTCCTCGTACTCCCATGAATCGATATCAAAGCCACTGATGTGACATAGCAAAAAACTGCAATGCATGGCCTTACAAGAGCATATAAGTCCATTTTACATGTTTATAACACAAAAAAACATAAATATTAACATAAACCATAAATATGACTCGATAGGACTTGAAAGTGACTCGAGAGAGCTCCCCAAGTTATGGAAATATACATTTTTATATCCCTGGCTTGATGCCACACATGATTGGCTCACCCACAAAATATGCCAATACTGCCAAATCCCTTCTGAGACAAAGCCTCAGCAAGATATCAAACACACTGCATTTTTTCCAGTCCAAAAAATGAAATATGCTTTACTTATGGATGAAACGATACTTTCTTGGTATGTATTGGTGCATGTGCTTGAGCAAAGCCCCTCTGTTGTGGAACCAGAGGTGTCCAAGGTCCAGGAAGAAAGCTAGGACATTTTTGCTTTCAGCAGACCTAAACCTACGGTACACGAAATGTGCACTAAATTAATTACTAAAAATATTTAACTTCGCTCAATCAAAGCCAAACTTTGCAGAAACATAGTGCTATTTTATAGTAGAAAACAAAGCAATAATATGCATAATTAAAAAGGAAATACATCCTGGAAGCTTTTTCTTTTCAGAAATTCTTTTTTTCATCAACCAATAAACCAGTAACACATATACTGCTCTATGAACCTCTTAACTAGTCTCAAAAGTGTTTTCTGTATAATATACCTTTTGAAATTATTAAAATAGCCCTTGTGGTTGAGGAGATATTCTGTATTCATTATGGATATGCACAACCATTTGGAACTTTTTGAAAAATGGCTGGGGCTTAACTGGGGCTAAAAGGTTTATTAATGTAAAAAAAAATATCTCCCAGAAATGTTTTACTAAAAAATAATATTCTTGGAAAAATGATTTACAGTTAACTGATTAAAAGTTAAAAAGTTAACAATCTGTTTATATACATATGTATATATATATATATATACATATGTATATATATATATATATACACACACACACACACCTACAGGCAATTTAGAGTCTCCAATTAACCTGATCTGCATGTCTTTGGAGGAAGCCGGAGAACCCGAAGAGAACCCACACTGCCACAGGGAGAACGTGCACACCTCAAATAGAAGGAACGCCCGGGATCCGGGAGCGTTGTGAGTTGAGCGTACTCGCCATGACACCACCGTGCAGCCCCTTGTTACAACGTGTCTCCTAAATTCTTAGTGTGCTCGTGCTGGTCTGAAGCTTTCATGTTTAAATGGCAACTTGACTTTCAAGACGTGAAATCCACAAAAGTGTCTTTAAACTCAGATTTAAGGGACAGGCCGACCAAAAATCATCCAATGTAATGAGGGAATATCGGCTTGTGATGTGCAAAGCAACAAAAAAATTGATATGAAAAACGCCACAGCAATGAATGAACCTGTTTCTCAAGATAATCCACAGACCTCCGCTCCATTATTTTGGAGAGAAGGCAGACATCTCCAGCACTAGGCCACTCTCACCAAAACAATCTAGATTGATAAATAGTACTACAGGCAAAAGGAAGAATATGTATTTACATATTATTCTTGTCTGACACATAATAGACATGACCTTATATTAATTCATAATGTGTCTTCAAAGCTTCATTAACAGGAAGTGAACTGTTTATACATGTGTATGCAGCATGCTTTATATGATTGATATGATGATGTCCTGTTATTTACTGATGAAGTCGCACAATCCAAACATGTCTGGGTTTTATTCAGTTGTCTTTTCTTTTCTTCTTGTTTCATGAACCCTTCTCCTCTATGACGCATGTAATCTTGACCATTTCTTTTTCAAGCGATTGCAAACTTTTCACAGCGAGTGAGGGTTTGGATGCAGAGCATGCAGTATACCTCTCCTGTGCCAGTGTGTGGCTCATCTTAAGTGCATACCTCCACTGGGACCTCCACGTCAGATGCATCCACCTTCCCAGATGTATTGGCCTCTTTTAAGTCACGCAGTATTCACAACGGATGCTATGAAAATGAACACTGGTGAAGTCAATTACTGATTCATACGTATATTTATACATCTATTTATTCATGTGCATCTGCCATCAACTGGATTCCAAGCACACGGTGCTGTGTAATCTGTGACATTGGCTGCTTCGTTAAACTGACAGAAATGACAAACATAAATAGCTGAAATGATCTCATGCATAACAATAAAAACACACCAATAACAATGTGATTGAGCCACGTTTCTATTGCCTTATTTCCCACCTTGTACCACTGAAGTGAGTGAAGATGGGGCTGCGAGGGGAATGCAGTGAAACAGGAAGACAAACGAAAAGGAGATAGAAGGAGGAAGGAGAGCCAGCCGTGAGTAAAGCATTCAAACGGACATTGAAATCGCGTGATCTTGAGAAATCCAGAAGAAACGTATAGAGAGAAAAGGAGCGTTAGGACATCTGCACGCTCAAGGGGCCTCCCCTGGTCTAGTATATGCATGCATCTGTGTGTGTGTGTGTGTGTGTGTGTGTGTGTGTGTGTGTGTGTGTGTGTGTGTGTGTGTGTGTGTGTGTGTGTGTGTGTGTGTGTGTGTGTGCGCCTGTGTTTGTCCAGGCGTCAGTACACCTGCACAGACTGAGTGGGTTGGCTCAGTGGGCTGGCGTGGAGCTCCGTGGATCCCCCTCCAGGCCAGCTCTCTGTCAGACCCTGCCAAGGTCAGCCTCCTGCCAGGGGGGGAAGCGGGGGCGGGGGAGGGCGACGCTTCAGCATGACCACCGGGGCCTTAGCAGCACGCTGTGTCTTGAACGTAAACACACATAAGCGAGCGCGCAAACTCCCAGAATGAACTTTAACACCGATACGTAAAAACGCAATCAGTTGCAAACTAGCACGCGCTGATGGACACAGCAAGCATGTAGCAGTGCTCTGCAAAAGAAGATAAGACAATCTAAAAACCAAAAAAACAGAGGCGGAAATAGTTTGGATTAGCTGATAAAAGAAACTTCAGCTCCCGGGTTTAAGAGGATGAAGGGCTAGCTCGCAAAGTAACAAGGAGGCCTGTGTGTTTGTATCAACTGCTAGCTCCGTAGTGTGTCACCTCCCTAGCTATCCATGACCAGGGTCTGCTTACCCGGGCGGCGAGGCCACGGGTGGAGAAAATACCAGAGTCGCTCATGTGTATGCACGCGGGAAGCCCAGCAGGGAATATCGCGCGAAAAGCAAAAAGGTTGCAAATTAAAATACCAGTGCGAAAAAGAAGAACAAAAAGAATGCAACACCTTGACACGTGCAAAGGTGGCGGCAACTTGAAGAGAAACCTGAGATGATGACAATATCAATCTTCTGCTTTACTCTGAGCGTCTACTGGGAGACACGGAGAGCAGTGGACGAGAGATAAGCTCCACACATCGCAGTGGAGACACCTGAAATGTACTGGAGCAATTATCCACTGCCACTCCTCCGCCATCCCCCCTCCTCCCACTGCTGTCACGCCTGTCATCAACACTGGTGTGTGTGTGTGTGTGTGTGTGTGTGTGTGTGTGTGTGTGTGTGTGTGTGTGTGTGTGTGTGTGTGTGTGTGTGTGTGTGGAGCAGAGGCTGATCAGCCACCAGAGCCCACAGCATTGCTCTTTTGTTGCTCTTTCCAAGCCGGCAGCCCCTTTTGGTTTCCTCGACAAGACCTTGTGTTGCACCCCCCCCCCCCCCCCCCCCCTCCATATCCGCCCTCCCACCCCCTTTGGCAGCTCGACCCCTCCCAGCCTCTCCCATCACCTCCTTTCTCCCCTCCACCTCCCTCCCACCGCGCTGGGTAGAGAGGGAACAGCCAGTGCTCTCCAAACACAAGGACAGAAGCTGCCAGCAGGTAGCCATGGCAACAGCTTCTCTCTCACCCGCCACTTCCCCGCTCGGTAAAAAAAAAAAAGGGAGTGTGGAAAATCGCAGGGCCCCTCTTCTCCTCTCCGCGCTCTCACACAGTCCAAATTAGACGGGTCACAGTGTTTTCCTGGCACCCGTTTAAATAATCACAGAGATGGATGTGCGCGCCGAGGAAGAAAGAGAGGTGAGGCGGGGGCACGGCGAGGAAGCAGAATGGGGGTGTTAATAAAAAAATAAAAAGAAGACTCACATTGCAGCACAACAAATGATTCCTTCTTCCAGACGTGAGGCTGTGTGGTGGGTGGAGACGAGGATGCTTGAGATGTATACGCGAGCCCTATTCGGTGCACGACAACTTATCTCGCTCCTGCGGAGAGAATCCTTTCAATTGCCACGAGGAGGCCAACGCCTGGGAGGCAAATCAATGCCTCTCCCCCCGATCCACCTCTGCAGCTGGCCGAACACATATCGGGCCGAGTACACGAACAGCAGTGCTCCTCCAGACCTTTCCAACTCTTGCGTGCTCATTCTTCGGCGCCGGCTGATCGACTGTACCGAACACTTCTCATGGCGCACGTGTTTCCCAAACTTCTGCAGCGAGCTGATGCAAAGCTCTCGGTGTCCTCCCGATGGTCTGTTTGTCTATGCAGAGGTGCTGATATTGAGAACAAGGAACTGCGAGATGGAAAAACCAGAAGTGTTTTCTTTCCGTGAGCCGTGCTGCCACGGGGCCGCTCCGGCTTAATAAGCATGCTGGCTTTTGAAAATAATTCAACCCCGCTTATTTTCTACTTGATTTACCCCGTGCAAGCCTTCCCTCATCAGGCCAGGGTTTTGAAAGTGAGCCAAAGTAAATCAATTTCCCTTTTTTTTTTGCAGCAAAATGTTGAGCCTGCACCGGCAGCAGAAAGACAACTTTAAAATACAGCCATGGATTACATCACGGCCAAACAATGTCTATTTTTAACCCCGGCTGAAGTTTTTCTTACTTACAGGAATTTCCAAAACAGGAGAAATCTGAGCGATTGAGCCTAGGGCAGCAAAAAAAGAAAAGAAAGTGGAATTAAACTGGAGTCATAAAAGCAGGGTCAAGACGTGGGATTAAAAAGGTCGTGCAGGGGTGTTTGGAATTGTGATCCACGGGGGTTAGGAGTCCGTGTAAAGTTCCAGCTTTCTGTCCCAGAAGCTTTGTAATAATAATCTGATTTATAAATACGTCTGTGGGGTGGGGGGCGTGGTTAGCGCACCTGCAGCAGCGAGAGGGAGGCGCGCTCGTCAGAAACAGCTGCTCTCGTTAGTGGGAGCGGCTGGAGCTGATGAGCGCGGGGTGTGTGTGTGGCTATAAAAGGCCGCACAGTGGGAGTGCACGGGGTGAGTGGTGGTGGTTTTGGTGACGGCTGGTGAAAATGACAGAAGAACGTTTAATAAAGACGGTTTTCAACGCCGAACATGTGTCGCTCCTGTGTGCGTCTGACTTCCATCCCCGGGGTAAGCGAGAACCCTGCTACAGTGGCGCCCAACGGGGACTGCCCGCGGGGGTGGATGGCGGCCGGCGAGCCGCGGAAGTGCGGGGGCGGACGGCGATCGGCAGCGCGGCGTGGAGAGAGGCGGCCGGGGCCCTGGCGCGGGAGGAGCACCGGAGGAGATTCCGGCAGGACCGGCTGGGGCCGGAAGACCTGCCCGGTACGTTCGGCCGGCGGCTGTGGGAGACAGCGGGCGCCTGGCTGCAACCGGGAGGGGTCGGCGGGATCCAAGAGGTGCTGAACCGGGTCACCGTGGAACAGTTCCTGGAGGGACTGCCGGGCCGGATGGCCGCCTGGGTCCGGGACCGGGTCCCGGCCACGCTGCAGGAGGCCATCACACTAGCCGAGGACCATCTGGCCGGGACCCCGGCGGAAGACCGGAGAGGCGGCCCGGCGGGAGCCAGGGCACAGCGGATCCCGGGGGAACAGGCGGATCCGGTCCAGGGGGCCCGGGAGGAGCCGGGCCCGCCAGCCGAGGAAGCCAGGGAGGCCCACTCACCGGGGAGGAAGCAACCACGGCGGCCGACGAGGGGGCGGACGGCGCGGGGATGGAACAGACCGTGCCGCCCGGAACACTGGTGGGCCACGGGGGCCGACGCACCCTGGTGTTGGACGTGCGGACGGCTCGGTCACGTGAGGAGGGACTGTGACCTCCTTGAGGTAAATGGCGGGAGCCGGGTCGGTGAAACTCGGTCCCGACGGCCGGGCCCAGAGTGGGACCAGAATGAGCCGGCCATTCAGGGCTTCCCGGTCCCGCGGCTGGAACGCAGGGAGGCCAGGCGGCCGAGACGGACCCGGTGGAGGAGACGGCGGCGCCGGGAGCGGAAACAGCAGGATCCCGCGGCGCCGGGGGGCCGGTTGGTCGGCCTCATACGGCGGGCGGAGGAAGGGGACCAAGACCTGGCGCAGGACCGGATCCGGGAGCGGGGGGCCCAGCTCGCTGAGGCGCGGGAGGACCTGGAGCAGGAGAGACAGGCGCGCACCGAGGCTGAGAAACATCGGAGGGACCTGGTGGGACAGCTGGAGGCCCTCACGAGGGAGCGGGAGGACGCTCTGACCTCCGCCGCCGCTCAGCAGGAGCGCGGGGCCCAGCGAGAGACCGAGATGGCGCAGCTCCAGAGGACACTGGACGACGAGGTCCGGTTCCACGCCCAGCAGCTGGGGGAGATGCGACAAAAGCACCGCCAGGCCTTCGACGAGGTCTACGAGCAGCTGGAGCAGGCCCGGAAGAACCAAGGGTCCCTGGAGAGGGCCCAGCAGGAGCTGGAGGCCGAGAGAGACGAGCGGGAGAAAGAGCTGCGGATGCTGAGACAGGAGCAGGGAGACTCGGAGCAGCGCCGGCAGAAGGCGGAAGTGCAGATCCGGGAGCTGCAGAGGAATCACGCGGAGAGCGAGCACCGGAGGCTGGAGCAGGCCGAGGAGCTGGCCAAAGTGCGGGCTGAACTAGAGAGCGTCACCACCGGGCTGAGGGACCTGGAGACCAGGTCCAGCAAGGATTCGGGGGACTGCTCGGCTGGGGAGGCGCAGCGGTCGGAGACCGAGGAACTGCTCCAGGGAGGGACGCGCCAGAAGCGGTCCAACCGCGCACGTCGGCGACAGCTGGAGGAAGACCGGGACCAAGGGCGGGCTCAGGAGGAGCAGGACGCCTACGCGGAGCTGAGCAGACAGCTGGAGAGCCAGGCCGAGCAGGTCGCCCAGCTGAAAGGTCGGGTGAAAAGCGCCCAGGGGGAGAAAAAACAGCTGCAGGAGACCGTCAAGGAGTTGACAGAGAAACTGCGGCGGCAGACCCGGGACCGGGAGGAACTCAGCGGGAGGATGGCCTCCATCCTAGAGCGGAGCCTCCGCCTGGAAAAGGAGGTGGCGGCCCTCACAGAGGAGAAGGCACGGCGGAGGAGGGCCGACGTCCGGGCTGAGGGGGGCACATGGGGGTTGGTAATTCCCTAAACTTCTCTCTCTTGTGTTGCAGGTTGCCGCGTCGGACGGAGGGTGAGAGCCGGTTTAGTCCCGGGAGGGGGCCGGCGAGGGTCGCGAGGGACCTGCCTCCTGGGGCGCTCGATCGCCCTCTGTTCGGGCCACGTCCCGCGCCCGGACCCCCACGGATGGAGGATGCCAACGCCCGGACCACCCGTTGGCATCGGGCGGAAACGCAAGTTAATTCCATGGTGGTCCATAGGCCGGGGGTGCAGATGGTCGGGACTGATTCCCGCTCCCGCTCCCTGTGGGAGGGAGGGGGGGGGAGTTGGTTAGACCGGTGGCTCCCCGGCCTAAGTCGGGCGGTGGGGGTATGTGGGGTGGGGGGCGTGGTTAGCGCACCTGCAGCAGCGAGAGGGAGGCGCGCTCGTCAGAAACAGCTGCTCTCGTTAGTGGGAGCGGCTGGAGCTGATGAGCGCGGGGTGTGTGTGTGGCTATAAAAGGCCGCACAGTGGGAGTGCACGGGGTGAGTGGTGGTGGTTTTGGTGACGGCTGGTGAAAATGACAGAAGAACGTTTAATAAAGACGGTTTTCAACGCCGAACATGTGTCGCTCCTGTGTGCGTCTGACTTCCATCCCCGGGGTAAGCGAGAACCCTGCTACAACGTCATTGCCTTTTATAATGAACTGGCTTGAAATGCAGTCTAGTTTGGCCCGTTTGTGATACCCTTTCAGAGAACGCTCCCTCTTACATGGTGTGCTCAGCGCATCGGAGTTGAACGGTGTCAACGGTGACACGGTGCCTCCCTACTGGGACGCTCTGAATGTGTGAGGGCCATGACACCATGTTCAGGTGCTGCCCCGATCTCTAAGAGACAATAAATCATGTGGGTTGTGTGCGTGTATGTATGAGTGTGTGTTTGTGTGAATGTGTGTGCTACTCACAAGCTTGCTTCACTTCCCCACATTGATACCAGATGGCCCTTCCCATCACGGCCAATGGAGGAATTCAGCTGGCAGGACCCCTTCTTGTTCATGGTCAGTGTGTCCGTGTGTGTGTGTGTGTGTGTGTGTGTGTGTGTGTGTGTGTGTGTGTGTGTGTGTGTGTGTGTGTGTGTGTGTGTGTGTGTGTGTGTGTGTGTCCTTCCCCCTGCTCCTCCTCTCCCACTACACACTGACCTATTTGTATTCTGGGCAGAGCAGATGAGGCTCCAGGCCCGCTGCCCTTGCTCCCCTCAAGCCCGTCCCCCTCGGGAGGGCATCTGTGGGTCTGCGCTGGGCTGATAGGGCCGACCCACCATGGCACCGCTTTAAAGATCACCTCAGTGGTCCGCGGAGAGAGAGGGAGATAGAGAACGTGCCTGGATTTGGGCCCCGCTGAGATGTCCCTCCTTCCTTTTCTTTGTCTCGAGCCGTGCTGTCCCGACCAGTATTCTGGAGACAAAAGAAATAACCGGACCCCCCGGTGTGAATCCACCGAATCCACTGAACGCCAGTGGGAGTTGTCGAGACCCTCCATCTGACACGATTAGAACTTATAGTGTGCTCGTCTCCGTCCTCTCTGAGACCATGCGTGGTCAGTCCACATGTGACGCCCGACCGTAAGTCAATTCAAACTGGGCTCATTTGGAAAGCACCTAAGCATCTCTGATGGAGCCCTATTTCTAACCCCCGTCGCATCCATTCACCCTACAAACACCCTACAAACAAGTGTGTGCACTGCAGTGTGCACGTGTAGTCCAAACACACACACACTTACACACACACACATGATCGTGCACGCAGAGAGAGGGTGCTGAGCCATAAAGGAATGCAGAGCGGTATAATCACAGCATCATCAGCTCTGTCCTCTGAGAGCGGGGCCAATAATGCCCCTCTAATTGAATAACTTATCCACAGCTATTTCCCAGGGGGCCGAGCTGCAAGGCACAGTCGTGAAGAGAGAGAGAGAAAGAGAGAGAGGGAGGGGCGGGGGGCAAACGGAGCAGATCAGCATCCTTTAGAGCACCACAATGAAAGGTGGAGTTACACACAGACGCATAACTTTAAACTTTTGGTTGTCCTTTTTTCATAACACATTCCCAACAATCGAGAAATAAACAGACACAAATACATGCACTTATAGTCAGAACTGTCGTAACTGATGAATAACCGAACTTCTCCTTCTGTCTGTTTGTCGACGAGAGCCCCTTTCTTATGTGAGGCTGAAAAGCCTGCTGCATCCCCGGGCCTGAGGGCGAGGATAATTCCCCTTAATACCCCCCCACCACACACACACACACACACACACACACACACACTGGCTCCCTGTTCAGCCACCCTTGGGCTCA
Organism: Cottus gobio; assembly: GCA_023566465.1. NCBI lineage: Eukaryota > Metazoa > Chordata > Actinopteri > Perciformes > Cottidae > Cottus > Cottus gobio. Next base: position 19,028,252 of record CM042227.1, on the reverse strand, counting down.
CTACGGGGGGTAACTATACATTCTGTTTTCCTTTTCTCCCATCAGACGGCACACCCGCCCAGGGAGAGAATACACACACACACACACACACACACACACACGTATCTTTCCGAGTGCGCGTCGCTGCGTCTCGATCTCTGCGTCTCCAGACGGATGGGCAAGGCGTCGGCCGATCCCGCAGCGCTGCAACCTCACAGTATACGTATGTATACAAGTGGTTTTTGGTTTTGTTTGCACGGATAAACAGCCCAAGTCCTCTCCGCTGCACCGCCTCATCAGCGGCCCTGAAATCTACCCAGGTCGATACCTTCATGTCCACAAGCACAGTTGAAGTCAATGGAATTTTTATTAGGAAACAATAATGGGAGGAGGGGCGCGAGGTGGAGAAAAAGGAGAGAGAAGGCGAGGTGTAGGGAGAGGTAGTACATTGATTTACCCTTCATAGTTCGTTGCACTACATTTACCCAGCAGAGTGCTCAAATTAGTGCCCTCCAGCTCTCTCCCAATTAGTTTCCACAGAGACGAGGTGTAAAGCCAGTCACTGGCCTCATTACCTCTCCTCTCTCCTCCTCTCACTCCCCTCTCTCTCCCTTTCTCTCCCGCTCTCTCTCTCTCTCGCTGAGTAAAACCACCCTCCAACTCTTCTTTAGTTTTCCCGCTCTCTCTCCCTCTCTCTATCCACTTCAGCCTCTCTCATCTCCTCCACTTTTTTTCCATTTCAGTCCTCCCTAGCCTTTATTTGTGCTCTCTGTTTCTGTCTCTCCGGTTCAACATGTGTGTGTGTGTGTGTGTGTTTTTTTTCTTCTTTTCTTTCTCCCCCTCGTGTTTAAAGTGCGCAGCAGACTGAGCAGAGTCGCATTCATCTCCAGGCACATGAAGTGGGCTGCCAGAGACTCAACTACCTGATGAAGAATAGATGATGTTTTCCTTTTGTCGCCGTGACTCTGACGTCTGCGGGGCTCTGTAGCTCGGCACATTCGAAGTGAAATTTTCAGCTAATACAGTAGAGAAGTCCTTTCAGTGTCTCCTTTTAATCATGTTCACTCCCTTTACTGGAAGCTGTGCTTCAGCATACCATGCCTGTTCGTGAGTCGCGGTCAACAATGAAGCATGTAAAGGGGATTCATACAGAGATGTGTTGCTTGTTATGACAGCCTCTTTATGCGTATGGATTTTAAGAGGTTTCTTTTGTGTGTTATCCAACTACAGAATACTTTTTCATATTCGGACGTGTGCCTTTAAATATACTGTATTTAGTTGGCATTCTTGTTGTTGTCTGTTCCCAGGCTGGATTATAAATGCATAAATAATAATCAATATAATTGTTTAATTATAAACTGTCCTGGGGACTCAGACTTCCTCGAGTGCACTCTCTGCCAATCATGTTCGACTAATTTGAGCAATTTGTTTGCTGATAAGCACACAAAAAACACTATCAACTGACGTTTTTTACACTCCGCATGATCGTCATATTCTGTCATCACTGCCAGGAGTCCTATCACACAACGGTGGGTCATTTCGTGATTGTTTTTCTTTCTTAAAGGCCAACAAGACACATATATAAGGTACACAGAGACTATGGAGAACGTGGGAGCCAATAGGGGGTCACAGCTCACTCTTGCCCTGGAGCCCCCTTGCAGGTTAATCCACCCCTGGTCGGTTCCACCAGGGCTACCGTTGTTCACTCCGGCTACCCAACCTTACACTTTCTGTATTATTATTATTTTAGCCACATAAGCATTATGGTCAGACTGTAGGTCCACCACATATCTAATTGTTTTGTACAGCCATGGTCCCCAGATGATGCCTCCATGACCAATGACTGTACTGTATAGTAGAAGCGTACTATTAGTCGTGAATCCTTGAGTTTGGCATCTTTGCCGTCGCCTTCTTGTTTTTTGCAACCAGAAGATACACGAAAGGTCGACGCCAAGTTCACCCAAATGCTGGATTATATATTAGGTGACCAAAACATTACAATTATACTTTTACGAAATGAAAAAACACTGTGAAAGGGTTAAAATTGTGAGATTAAAACATGGACAACTCCCAGACCGGACAATGCTGTGGTAGCGACCTGTCAATCACCTTGTAGCCCCGCCCTAAAGCATCCCCTGCTTTATACTTTGACTCAAAATGGAGCATCATTTAGTAAATGAACATCACGCTGAAGAAGACTTGGAACTAAAGATTGAGACATAAACTCATATTTACAATGTTTACTGAGGGAATACATCAAGAGAGAAGTAGAGTCATTTTCTCATAGACTTCTAAACAACCAGACTTAAATTTGCAATTGGAGGAGTCGCCCCCTGATGGCCATTAGAGAGAATGCTTGTTTAGCCTCTCTTTCTGATGTTTCAGAAGTTTGCCTTTGACTTTGGTGATGTTCTGACTTTTTGCCTAGCACCATCATCAAGGCTCACGTTTGTGGTTTTAAGGGAACGTCTCGACAGCTTAGCATGGAACGACTTTCGGCAATAGACATACTTTGTACTTTGCGTTTAGTGCTAATCAGTAAATGCTAACACTGTACACTAAGATTGTGAACGGGGCGAACAGGATTCCACCTAAACATCAGCACCAGCATTAGCATCGTCACGCCGTTAGCGTGTAGCTCAAAGCACCACAGTGCTTAAACACAGCCCCACAGAGCTGCTAAGAGGGCCGTGGACAAAGAAAATGTAGATTACTCTCTAAAAATAGAACCCACTTTCTTCCAAATACTACGGTGCGAGCCCTCTCTGCAATATACCCTTGGCCTCAGAGCAGGCAAATCTTGCCTGCAGAAAAGCAAACACCTTTACCCAACGATCGCACTCCCCCAGCAATTTCTCCTCCCTCTCCCTCCCCTCATGTATAAACCCGGAGAGAATCTGGGTGAGGTGTCAGCCCAATGTACTGACTGCAACAACAACACAAAAACACACACCCTGTCCACTCCAGACCCAGATGTTCCTTATTGATCCCCCTGTGGATTTGGCTGAATGTAACCGCTCTCTCTCTCTCTCTCTCTCTCTCTCTCTCTCTCTCTCACTGCTGTTTGCATATATGCGTTGCTCTGTGCTTATATGCATGGTCATGCACGGTCATGTTTCCCCCTCTGGGGGTCTTTACCGCAACAAGCAGCAGTTCGGGTCCAGTAACCCCCACGATTGTCCTCCTCTCACTCCCTCCCCCGTGTCCACACAACGCCGTCCTCGACAGCCCCTCTTGGTTAATAATGTAGCATGCCTCGCCGTCTGATGTTGCATTGGGTTGCTGTGGCACCGCAGAGAGGCTGTCTACCTTTCCGGGAGACGCTGCAACTGGTTGCCAAGGAATTGGTTTCAAGGAGGAGGCGAGGGAGGAGGGGGAGTGTAAAGTAGAGGTCTGGCAGAGACGGAGCAAGAGAAAAACGGCAAAGACAAAGAGAGTGAGACGAAACAGACGGGGAGTGAGAGGGGGAGAAGAAAGAGAGTAGAGCACAGGAGTTGAGTGAGCAGCCCAGTCTTAGACTAAACTGTTGCACGTCATGCTCAAGTATTGTACATAATGATAACAAAGTAAAAGAAACAGACAAAGCAGGTGGGATACTTTGTAGAGCGCGAGAAATACAAGACAGAAATGCTGGTGGTGTTTGTCAAATGTCCTTTGGTGGACTGTGGGTGGTACTGTGGAGTTGATAGGCTCACTGTGTGGATTACACAGACGGCAGAGGAGAAAGACAACAGGGCACAGCTAAACAGGAAGAATAAAATGCCCCTTGAGTTCCCCAAAAAGACATGTTCAGGTTGGTGTATCAGCTTTCTTTGTGAATCCTCATGTCTTCCCGTAAGAAAAGACACACCATAAAGTATAAAAACGCGCAGTCTGTAGACTGCATGGTGGGTGGATCGTGTCATTCACTGGCTTCACGGCGTGTATTTATGGCATTACAAGTGCAGACATGGTTCCTGAAGGAATTGATGGATTGAGCCGCTTGTCACTGTTTCACTTAAAGGTCTTTCCCTACAAACAGCAGGTTTATGGCCGTGCACGCACAGACACACACACACACACACACACACACACACACACACACACACACATATATCGGCATGCACAGATCCACCATAACTGCTTGATATGTATGGAAGGAGCTGACTCTACGCCTTCGAGCCTCAGAACAATATTTTCTTTTGCGGTGGTTAATCTGATTCTGTAGCAAGGGTAACACAAGCAGGGTTGTGTCAGAGATGTCTCTTTTTTAACCAGTGAGCTGCTCCTACATCAATGAGATTGTCTTTATCTGCCTGCTTGCAGCTTGGGCTCCGATTTCTGCCCTGTGTATACGGGCGCTGGGTCGTGGGAGGCATGTGGGCGAAGGTGCGTGGCATCCGGCCTAATGCACAGCCTGGAGAGAAATACTAACACTTCACATTCACTGTGACTTCGACACTGCCACAGTTGAGGCTCTCACATTTTAGATAGAGGTTTTTTTTTTCTTCTTTTTTTTCTCCTTCAGTGAATGAGTCACAGGTTTGAAAGATATTCCACGGGACATGGTCTTCTAATTTAGTTGTGGTGTGAAAGGAAAAGAGTCATATGAAAACCCGATTGCGGGGCATCCATGTGGCGCTGTCAAGCGCACAAAGGGTTGGTGTGCCGGGGTGTCATCTGTCTTAAAATACATTTGAGAAAAAGGGGCTGTTTATGAAAAATGAAAAAACCTGCTCCTCCTCAGACCCCAGGACTGCCTTGTGTTTGGGATATTCCCCGCTGCACCACATTCCACTCCTGTGCCGTTATTCTGGACCGGGTCCTTCCCTCTTCCTGCCAAGAACGCTCCCATGAACACACATCCAACCCTCGAAGTCCTCACTCTGCAGGGGGCATTCCAGAAACGTTAGTCCACTTGAGCCTTTTCTGCACATTCAGAGACACACATGTACACATGTACCGTGTATGCAGACACACTGTACCGGGCTGTTACCCTTGCCCTGAAATACAAGAAGAAGAAAAAAAAGGCTAACATGTGTTTTTCTGCGGGTAGCAGACCATACAACAGGAATCATGCACTTTCTGGCTGTGTGGTGTCAATCAGTAACAGCATGTGTTTCTTGCTTTTGGAGGTCACGCGTATCCATTTTGTCAAATGGGGATCTACTATCAAAGTGTCCGTGATCTTTTATAGCCCGCAAATTATTGAAACAAAAAAAAAAGTTTGCCAACAGCTGGTGCTTCACCTCTCTCTTGACTTCGTAGATGGAGCATGTTTCCTGGACTTGGTGCAGCACTTTTATTGAGAATGTTTGTGAGATGGCTTTGACTATCATAAAAAGGGGAGAGACTGTGTTAAAGCCTTTCTTCGCTTCATGTTGCTGCCTCATGTTTCTTGGCTGTCGTACGCTGTCAACTCCCATTACCCGTGAGGTAATGGGAGTTGCCCCCAGCAACTTGTTGCGGCCCCATTAGCAGAGCCCATGTGAGACACTTAGCATCTCTTCTCAGTCTGTGCAGCAGAATTATTTCACTCCCTAATTTGCTGTTTACATTAATTTACTGTATACTCTAATCTGATGCTCGTGGCAATTTGATATTTATTAACCAGTGACATTTTATAATGTGCCAAACTCTGTCCATGTACCGTGCAGAAAATCTGGCTTTAAATGCCCATGGTCCTCATTTTCTTAACTCATACCCCATCGTGGCATTTCTCTCCAAAAATCTGTAGTGCACATAGACGGTGGTCAGTGTGTTCAGACAAACTCTTGAGGTGTTCCCGAGTGAACCCAGCACATCAATTATTCAGTTCGATCACCCAGCCGCCTCGCTTGTCTCCGTCTCAGTCTTCCTCCTCGCTGTAGAGGGACCTGCTCTGCCGTACAGGCAGGGCGCAGACAGGGAGGATGAGGGCAGCCCTGTAGATAGCCTGACTGGAGCCGGAAGAGCGCTGGAACAGGAGTGTTCATTAAAGTCGCCCCCAAGAGCACAGGCCTAGGAGAAGGATAACAAGACCCTAGGGTGGCTGGTGTGGGCCCTCACTCCTCAAAAACCATAAATGTATTCCCCTTCATCCAGACAAATCCACAGCCTACTGTGTCAGCAAAAATACCCCCCCACCCCCTCCCACACACACACACATCCACCTTTGTTGGACTTCTCACTTTTTTTTTCTACCTTATACTTTTGGTCATAACTTGAAATATAGGATAAGAAAATATTTTTCCACCAGCTTGGTCCTTATTTTTTCATTTATCCAAAACAGTAAAATTTCACTCAGGAACTATTTTACTCTGCCAAACTTTTGCAGGGCAACCAAATAAGCAATCATATCAGACACACCATATTATCCAAAACACATATCACAAACCTTGATTTTTGACTTCTCACCTCAGTGCAGCGATGTAGAGATGTACTTTATGTCAGTGCACTGTGACATCAACGTTGGCTGAATGCCACAGACTCAACCTCTGACCTCTCGGGGCGGGACCTGAATATTCGACTAATCCGATATTCGTTCTTCGTATAGGTATTTTTTATTTCTGGATTTGGATATTTGTTTTTTCAGACAGGTCCGTTGTCAATATGTTTTAGTACCTTGTTTGTGCGTGTCAGTCCAACAAGGGGTCTGCAGTCGGCCACCGTAGAACCGAGGATGGATCGAAATGTTGTATTAAAAAAGAAATAAAGGGTGGCATTGAGTGTTGTTCACTTACAGCATTAAAGAAAAACTTAAAGAAAATATGCTTAGTTGTTTCCATACAGCGAAGTATGATACCACTCTCATGCCTGGCTCTTTCCGCCAAAGTGAAGTCTATGTGTGCATGTCTAAAGCTTCAAATGTTTGCTGCTGATTACCACCGAAGCTCCAGATGCAACAAATGTTTTTAAGATTTCAAACTTGATGCACTGATTTCCAGTCTGGTATGAAACTCTTGTTGAGATAGCAGAAAAGAATGAAACCACTATGTGTCTGTATGATAATTATGTAGCTGGAGCCAGCAGCCAGTTAGCTTAGCTAACTTCTGCATTGAGACTGAGACCAGGTAGACTGGGCAGCATCCATTAAGCTCACAAATACATTATATCTTTCTAGTTAGTGTAAAAAGGACAACTCAGCTAAAAAAAACAGAGCAGATTTGTTATAAATTTGACATTTGAACAGAGCCACAACAGGGCCAGACTAGGTGTTTCCTACTGTTTCCATTCTTTATGCTAAGCTAAGCTACTGTAAACAGCTACTGGCTCCAGTTGCAAAGTTATGTGCTTTCTGCATGGAAACAAATAAGCATATTTCCCAAAATGTTGAACTATTCCTTTGATTTACTCTTTAATGCTGTAAATGAAGAACACTGCATGTCTCTTCATTTTAACTTTCATTTTGTGTTGATTTTGGCGCCCCCTTAGGACAAAGGAGATAGTGTTTCTGAGCACCAGAATCCCTTTACAAAACCTCTCATCTCTCTACCACTCGCAGTGCTGGTTCTGGTTCTCCCGCGCCTCCATTCCCTCCCTTCCCTCCCTTCCCTCCATTCCCTCCAGCTGGCCCAGCAATGCAGCCTGGGCCTCCAGCAGCGTGGTGCCGGTGTCGGCTCCCAGTGGGGACCTGCAGAGCAGTAATGAAAAGCTTTACTCCTGGCTGGAGGAGGAGACGCTGTTGGGCATGGAGCTCTCCACCTCCCGCCGGAGCTTCCAACTGCAGGTTTGAGGCGGTAGGGAAGCCAGATCTGGGTCTGTCCGCCGGTCGCTGGTGGAGCCCCCGCTGGAGTCTGAACTGGAGGGGTTTGATTTCCAATTTTAGCACGGAATCCGACCCAGGTGGCACCGGCAACAAGCATTTACAATAACTATATCTCTGATGTTCTTTATTATGTGGGTCACATAGAGGCATCTGTTTTACACTGGAATTACTTCATAACCAGTGACAAGTTCCTTACAGTATATTTAAACTTGCAAAGCTACTTCCTGATTTATCTTTGACCTTGCAGTGTATTTTCAAGAAGTGCAACTATTTACTTGCAATGCCACATGGGATGACGACAGATGTCTTCTGTGCAGTCACTTTCCTTTTTGATTATACTTGGTTAAAGAAGAAGTTTTTAGTGCATCCCCGTGTCCATGCAATAAAATGTGGTGGGAAAATTGTAGATGATTGGAATGGTTGCCATATAGCTAAAACAGGAAGAGGAGGAGAGTGTTCCTTTTAGGTACATTACCGAGCTGCAATACAGCAGAACAGGGCAAGAAAAAAATTGACGTATGACAATATATATATATATATATATATGGCAGGTAATACACTCAATAGACTCCAAAAGAAAAAAAAGTCTTTCATACTTTTTCATCCAGATGTTGACACTTGGCTTCCCAATAACTCTCTCCTCGCTATATTGAGCAGAGATGCAGGGCAGCATTTAAAAGGGCCCTAACTACCCGAACGGCTCCTGAGGGAGGCCCCCCAGACTGACGTATGTGTCTCTGGGGTCCCTGAGATCTAACTGCACGGGGGCGGTTGTTATCCCCCTCGCCTGCCGGCCCGGCCTGTCGGGCCTCATACTCCAGACCCCCAAGCGACGCCGCATTCGGCCCGGCTGAGCAGCTGAAATTAAAGCGGTTTCACTGCGGTTAGTTAAATAGTTGGACAGTGAGAGCATGAGGTGGCCCAGAGTCAAGGCTAAGGCTGTCTGGGCTAGTGAGTGGAAATCAAAAAAAAAAAAAAGGCTCAGGGTTTGGGGAGGGGAGAGAGGAACATGCAAAGTGAAGGATTTGAGGGAACTCTCACAGTGACCTGGTTCGAAGGTTTTCTGAGGTTTTTGTTGTGGAGGGAGAGCTCGGAAATGGATGTGGGTGTATTCTGCAAATCCACTAAATATACGGTCACTGCTCCTTCGCCTGCTTGTATAGCAGCACGCTGGGGAAGGAATGCATTACATAAGATGCTAAGGTATTGGCTCAACAGGACAAACAGAGGTTAGCATGTTCAGGGCTAAAAGGAAACAGGAGAGGCTGAAATGTGTTTGTTAATGTTTTATGAATAAATATATATCTTCTGTTGAATGTTATCCAGCTGCCATGCAAAGACATGTCATCCATCATCCAACACGTAATAATTGCTGCTGTTTTCTTTAGAAAATGTTCAATAATTAGTTGTTAGTAAAATAAACTTAAAATGCTGATCAAGTTGTCTGAAGGTGAGGTGTCTTGTGGCTGGACTTCAGCCGCAGGGTTGGAAGTGTTTATTTAATTATATAACGGCTTGGCATAAATCTGGGCTAAGGAGCAAGGGGTGGATCCACAAGTTCCCTCGATACCCCCCATCACGACTAGCTGGGGTTTTGACCACAAGTCCGGCCCACATTCTTTAGCCTCCGCTGGCTGCGTTTGGAAGGGGTTCTGTGCACTTTTCACGGGGGCCGGGCTGTGAAAGGGGCTCAGCACAACAACAACAAAAACCCTGGATCAAACCACATCAAACTTGTCAGCAGCACGCTTTCCTCACAGATGATTTCATCTCCCTGAGCCCCCGGTCCCTCATCCAAGAACGCACACTGCACGCATCATGCATGATTGTAATCACAGCATTGCTTTTATTTCTCTATTTTTATGCACGCTGGCCGCCGTACAAGAGAAACATTTGCCTTAATGTTTCCAGGCCACAGTGACTTGGCCACATGCCACCGAGTGGAATGGAGGAGAGCGAATTCCCAAGCCGAGGTTCCTTTAAATCCACCAGGGCTTCACGCGACGTATATATGGCTCAGTCTTGGGAGAGGAACAGGAGCCAAGACATCTGTGTGACTAGCGGGGACTGACCCCCCCCCCCACCCCTCCTTCCAGAACACTGGGAATAGGAAAACCGAGGATTATCTGGTCACATTGCATATCACGGGCATATATTCTCTGCACAATAGCACATGCCCCTCCTCGCTCCCCCACCCCATTAAGTGCTCTGAGTCACATTTATTTGGAATAACACATCCCAGTTAGCATGTACTGCTAAATGTTCGCACATATTTGGGAGGTGGAACTCCTGCGTGGATGAGCATTTATAATCTTATCTGGGAATTGTGTAGCAGAGAGAGAAACACTCAGTGAGGGTGTATCTCTCCCCCTACACTAATCTATGTGTGTGGAAGGGTTTTCTCTTTTTTTTCATTATCAACTATCCACTGTGTTCCTGTTCAGTGGGGTTCTCTATGCCCAGTTAAGAGTCCCACTAGCCCCAGGGTGAAAGGATGGTAATGGGGATGACAGGGGGTGGGGGAGCGGGGCTTAACCATTTCCCTGCATTATGTTTCGGTACTTGCAATAATGCAGTAAAAGTACAAGATTATTTCATCACCAATTGTGATTTCCACCATGCTTGTAATTTTGACTTTGCAGGGTAAGAAAAAAGGTGGGAGGAGTGGCGGGCCGTGGATTGGGATATACAGTGAATTCAGCCTGCAACTATGACATCAAGCAGCGCTGCGCTATTGATTTAGAGCCTCGCGGAGATGTGGTCGCTGGACAAGGGGGCTCCATCTGATGTTTTCTGCATGCAGAGCATCCATTGTGAAGTGCACGTGCACGCGACAAGAGTCTGCGTTTTATTTTTGCACCCGAACATGTAGCGTACAGGAATGGAAGCTTGTGTTCTCACAATATGTGACCTCCTGTGTCCTAGAATGTTGCCTCCACCCGGCCACACCCCCCTGGTGCACCAACACACCCACTCTCACACACACACACACACACACACACACACACGGGTACGCACACACACGTATTCCGCCCTAGACAGGCCAGGTTGCCAGAGCTACACAAACTCCCACCCATTAGCGGCAGGATTCCAGGATAACCATGGCAACCAGTCTCTCACCCCCGGGGAGACGAGCAGTAGAACTGAAAGGCTCCATTCAATTTCCACATCCCAGTACAGCACACACAAAAGGACACACACGCACGCTTTTTTCTCTCTCTCACACACACACACCCCAACACACACTCACTGGACAAGCACACCCGCGCTCACCACACAGACACGTCCAACGCAAACCCACTTGCTCTAACAGCCTCGCAGTCACTCCAGCCTTCCCTTCGCCTGCCTCCACCGGGGTGAGTGGGAGCTTGTTAGAGAGAGACCGCACACACTACATCCTCTCACCCACGGTCCTGGACAAGCACGCACACACACACACACACACAGCACTGCAACCAGCGAAGCATTAATTACACCTCACTCATTGTGATGAGACACACTTTCAGAGCAAAGTCGACAGACTCTTTATTCCATGCACAAGGATTACCTTTTCTTTTTTCTTTTCTTTTCGCGCCCTCCCTCGCCTCCCTCTGCACTTGTAAGGGTCACGACTGCGTCCACGGTGGCGGATACATGGCATGTGCCTACATGTCTTGCACGAGTGTTATGTCACATGAAGAGACAAGGGAGGGGAGATTGGAATCAGGTATGGTGTCTTTGACACCTCTAGGAGGTTTGAGAGGAATTATGTAACAAAGAGCGAGGAAGAAGGCTCTGTTGGTGTAGGAACAGAGATAGAAGTGCCTTTTACAGGATACATGCGGTGGCTAATAAGGATGTAGCTATACGATCACTGGCGAAACCCCACATCCCACTTGAGTGAAAGCAGCATGCTCCCCTGCGTCTTGAACAGACGAATGTGTGCTCAAAGAGGAGAGCGGGAGAGGGAGAGAGAGAGAGAGAGAGAGAGAGAAAGGTTAATGACGCACAGTGGGAAATCAACCTCTGGGTATCACAGATGAGTATCACAAGGAATGGGATGGAGAGGTGAATAAAGGGGGTGGGAGAGAATAGAAGACAGGTGCAGGTGATGAAACCCTGAGAGGCAATGAGGAGGTACGGGCAGGAAAAAGAAGTCATGGAAATACAAAGTGATTGACAAACAGAGCTCAGAAGCACCATGGTGTTTTATCATCTCCTGTTCACCTCAGAGCCCACACAGGCCATTAGACGGAGCCGGCATGAATCAATTTAGAAATGATCTATTCAAGAAAAATCTTGAGAGGGCGAGCACACAGCACTCACCTTTTATGAGCACAGTGAATGCTGTTTTTGTTTTGTGTTATTTTGTGTGTCACCTTGGTGGCAGATAGCGCAGGGAGGTGACGATGTGCGAGGGGTGCAGTGTCTTGCTGAGATGGGGGTGGAGGGGGGGGGGGGGGGGCATGAACTGGGTCAGAGGATATCGCAAAAGGGTGCGGTGCTGTTTGGGAAACAATGTGTGGAGGAGGGAGGGAGGGAGAGAGTGAGAGAGATCTGGAACGAGTGAGGGGATGGAGGAAGAGTGGAGTGAGGCTGGCACTAATGACGGGTGCGCCCAGGGCCGCGCAAGTACAGCTGTCTCCTCCCTCCCCCAGCCCACAGTAAAACACAGTCAAACCCAGTGTGTCGGTCCGCGCTCACAGGAACAGCTGGGTGGCTCTGGGTGGAAAGAAAAACAAAGTATAGGAGGACCGCGCATCGCCAAATCGCCATCTCGTGCCCTGCAGCTCCAGCACGACCCGGGGACGCTTCGGGGAGACTCACGGTTCAGAAGAGGAGCCGGAGAGGGTGGCGGACGCTTGAACCCCCGGCTCGGACAAATCCCTTCAGCTTCCATCGAGTTTTCCAGAGGCTAACGTCAGACTGCGTCCAGAGCGCGCCTGAGTCACACCACACACACACACACACACACACACACACACACACACACACGCACACACATGCAGGATCTGCCCACCACCTCGTCTTTGTGCCCCTTGGTGGCCTTGTGGAAAAAGGATGTGCGTACACACACACACACACATAGGCACACACGCTGCATGATGTCAGATGTACTCCAACCTCACCTCACACCCAGGGTCCCTTATCGCTGACATCATACACCCAGGACTAAAGGGGCTTAACCCTGAGCACACAAACAGATAAAGTCAGCTCAAAGACATATCATTTGCACTTTTATTGGACGGGCCTCCATGTAGGAGGATATCTGCCCGTCTGACTCACTCCTTGTCTGTCTGACCACCCCCTCCTTCCAGCCTGCAAGCACTCCTTGTGTCTCTCGCCGTCTCTTTCTCCTCCTTCTCTTCTCGCCAGTGTTTGTCTTTGAATCATTGCTGAGGCGCCATGGGCCCGGCAGAGGCCAGTGATAATGTGATTATAAGGGGTCCCCAGGTCCCCAGGTCCAAAGTCTCTACTCAGATCGTCCCAAGTCCCACGGGGGACTTCCGTCACCACTTCACCGGGGATATCCAGGTTAGAGAAGATCTTCTTGATACTTACTGTTGTTTGGGCCTCTTGTTTTTATTTTAAAGCGTCAGAGTGTGTGCACTGGCCCAGCCACGAGATGACTGTGAGCAACGCTCACGGAGCATTAGAGGCCAGGGGGGAATAGAGGGTTTGGGGCTGTGGCGGTTTAAAGGACATTTGTGTGTGTGTGTGTGTGTGTGTGTGTGTGTGTGTGTTTGCGTGACACACATATACATTCGTAATCCCCACATGTGTGTGTCTAAGGATGGCGTGTGTATTTTCCCAGGCCTCCAGAGGCCACACAGATGAATGAAGCGTCGGATCAGGGAAGCCGGGCGATGCTGCCCAACATGTGCTGCAGCAGCATGGCCCCCGGGGGGAATTTTTTTTGGAGCGGTATGTCTGCCAGACCGCTGGGAAGTGTATCGGGGGTGTGGGGTGAGGAGAGGAAGTGTGGCTCTCGTCAGAAAAAAAAAAAGATGAAGAGGGTTCAGACATGACAAGCGTGTCATTAATCACAAGATCCTCCAGGCGGTGTTCGTGTATACCTGCTCTCGATGGAGGAGGAAACCAAAGGACCGGACTGGACGAGAACCGGAAGAGTGTGTGTGAACGTGTGTGTGTGCGTGTGGGTTTAGTTCTGTGTTTCTTCCCGCGGATTCATTACTGCAAAATCCCCTATTCCTTCAGCCTTTCCTGCTCTGGCCATTTACCATGAGCCCCTCTGGCAGCTCTATCCATGACAGGTACAGAGAGAGAAAAGCACTCTGTAGGAAGCAAATCTGTCACCGTGCTAACTAAAACATGTCAGTGTGGCAGTGCCGGGTGTGTGTGTGTGTGTGTGTGGATAGCTGATTGGAATCCAAGGCTGCAGCCAGAGAGAAGGGTTTATTTCATAGCTTCAGAGAAGGAAGAGTCTTGAGGAAGGAGCTTCTGGAAGAGCTGGATCAGTCTGTGTATCAGTGAAGTGTGTGTGTTGAACTATGAGATGTGTGTGTTCCTGGCCTCTGGGGAGCCAGCTCCTCTCTCTGGATGAGCCCAAGCCCACCTGAGTCTCTCCCCCATCCCTCCAGCTGTTTCCCCTCTTCATCTCCAAACACCCCTCCCACCATCACCCTTATCTCCATCCTCCAAATTCAGTAACAAATCTCTGTCTGCAAACCCACAAACCCCCGGTGCCGCTCAGATGGGGCCCCCCTCACTGCACATGCTGTGTGCTTGTGTAAACGTCTTGCCTTTTTTGTTGTTGTTGTTATTTTCTCTTCTGAACCACACTATTGATTTGAACCTGATAGTCGCGCTGCAGAGTAAAAGGGGAGCCGTTGTGTAGATATTCTGTGACCTGTGATACTTTGTACTGACGGCTGAAGCCCAGTGTTCTCCGCTGAAGCAACTCCAGCGTTTTGACTGCGCCACAGCGGCATGAATTCCCATATAAGGCAGGAGGACCCTTTCTAACCTTCTCCCTCCTCCTCCTCCTCCTCTACCCCTTCACTCCAGCAACTCACACTCACTCTTCACTTTCTGCTAACACCGTGCTCTGATGCCCTTAAGACACACACATACACACACGCACACACACATAATATTATACAGGGCTGCCTGACAGCAACAGTCCTGTGTCAAACAACGGCAGTTCTATCAGTTTGATTGCTGATATTTGTCGTTTTGTGTTCTCAAGTCCGTCATTCATACCTGTCTTCTTGCGTTGCTATATTTTCTTCCGTAGGCTACACAATACAGCAAATATCACAGCTAAGCCTCAGATCAAGCCTCACAATTCCAATGGGAGGGATGAGCAGAGCGGGGAGCAGAGTGGGAAGTTGGGATGGATTGAAAGACGGAGACAGTGAAGACGGAGAGAGAGCGACAGTGAGAGCGAGAGAGACGGAGAGAGAGAGAAAGAAAAACACAAACAGAGCTGATAAGACCTTCGGCGGAGGAAGTGTCGTTCTCAGCCAATCCCCAGTGGACTCCCATGTATCCCACTCTTCCTCCCCCCTTTGCTGCAGGATGTGTCCTCGTGTGGGAATACGCAAGGAATGTGGCCCCTTTTGTTTAGTGTGCGATAGGCTCCTGGTTGGCGGCCGCTTGTGTGCGTCTTTACTGTATGCGTGACGAGCTCCAGGCCTGGCAGAGGCTGATCGAGAGCAACACTCAACAGACCTTTCTGGGCAAGGCCCTCCTTAGGAAAAACAATGACGGGTCTTACGGCTGCTATCTTTCGAAGCCCCTCCTTGGCTGGCGGAGCGGTTGCTGGGCTCTCGCCGTGATTCAGAGACTACAGGTTAGACAAAGGGCTAAGGATGCATCAGTGGTTCCCAAACATGTTTTTGTGGGTCTGATGTACCCCTAAAGCCCATTCAGATGAAGCTCACTATTTTAAGCATTTCTTCATTACTTTTTGACAGCTTTCCATTAGGCTATACTTCTGTTACTAATTCAACTGTTTATTGATAGTTCTAGCCTTTTCACCAATGATGCAGTAGTTTCAACTGTTTGTGGAAAATACATTTTTACACTTCCCTTCATAACTGACAGACTACTTGAAAAAAAATCATCTTTGAATATAAGAGACATATATATGTCCATTGAGTTATAATACACTTCATACATATTTTCACTAAGACTATAAAATGTAATATAATGCAAGAAGTCAGAATCTGTGTTAATATTTGCGGGGCAACCCATTGTATCTTTATATATATATATATATATACACAATTCTGATGTGGTTTTAAATGTGTACAGTATATACCTTTAACTATTAATATTATATTATTGATGAGCTGCTATACTTAAACATTTAAATTGAGTTAACTCCATAGACTATATAAGAAGTGGACGAAGTCATCATGTCGTCACCCGTTGGTTTATGGACTGCTGTTTTGAAGCCTCGAGTTCGCCATCTTGGATTATGGCTATGGCCATCTTTACTTTTTGCAACCATTGAACAGAAGTGACCATATTTTGAAGTAGATACACTGTATATGGCTCTAGTAAGGACCTGTCAATCACAAGGTAGCCCCGCACTAAAGCATACTCTGCTTTATGCTCTATTTGACTCGTGCCATCATTTACTAAATGAACATCATGCTGTATTGAAGAAGACTTGACAATAGAGATTGAGACATAAATTCATGTTTACTGAGGGAATAAATAGAGGGTTTATGTTGTGATCTGTAACCAAAACCTAGAGATAAAACTGATTAAGTTTCATTTCGCAGTCATCTAAACTTCAGACAGCAGAGAGAATCCAACTTGAGCATGTGGAGAGTTAGTGTCAACAAGCTAGCTTGTTTCTGATTGTTTGAGTTTATCACAACTGCCCCTGTTCTTCCCCCTAATTTTAGCCTTTTCACATTATAAATCTAGTAGGGGACACATAACGTTAGCTAGCAGTTTAACCGTTTATACATTTGAAGAATTCCCCTATTGCAATTTCTTACCTATTTCAACAGCTGCAACAATTTTAGCCATATACTGTTAACTACCATTGTCAACCATATAGCTAACTGTTTTAACTAGCTAACTCCCTCGCTAGCTCATTTTCACAACACACTCAATGGCAATCTTTTTTTAATATTAATTTGTTTCCCACTGGAGATCTATAGTTCTCTTCGCTTGAGGTTAACAAAAGTAAACCTCTTGAAAAAGGTCTTTATATAGACTCTCTAAAACTGTCGAAGCCCCACGTTGGCCTTTTTTTACATCTACACACGGATACCATTTCAGCTTGAGGCTACGTCCTACACCTACCTTGTAGAGCAGGAAAGGAACACGATTTCTTTATGAGAGCCTTTTCTATGCAGGGAAGCCATTCAGACATGAGTAGACAAAAAAACAAGGTAAGGTGAAGTTTATTGAAGAATTCATGACAGTGTCTTTGTTTTTTTGCGTAGCCCTCGTGTCGACAGAAAGAAAAAAGAAAATACAATCCATCCGTTATTAAGAGTCTTTCCTCACAACACAGCGATACAAACGCTACTTAGTAGTCAGGACTCGGAGCACCTGATATCAAATAAACACACCCTTCACTGAATATTGACAAAATGGTCTCATATCTCCGATTAATTGAGACGTAAGGCCATCATTTATTTTTGGCACAAAGGAATACATTGAGTAAAGTCGGCCAACAGTCTTTTTTAATTTTTTTTCCTTTCAAGTTTTTAATGCTAATATTTGGTATCTTTTCAAGCTTTTGTCTCAATACATACATACATACATACCAGAATAAAGCAGAAAAGGTGTAGTGACAAAAACAAACAAAAAGATTTAAAATATACATAATGCGCCACCAAATTTAGGATGAAATTATACATTTTTCATTCATTCATTATTTTTTTTAAAGCAACCGCATCTTTGGTTCAAAGGTCAATTTATATTCTGAAACAAATACTGTAGGTGAAGGATAGCCGTGTCGGGCTGCGTCCTACGTATCCTCGATTTCAGAATGAGTTGTTTGACCGTTCAGAGGTGTTTCTGTATTATTTATTGGTGCGGACCTCAACTGTGTCACCTCGATCTCCACAAGAAACATTTCACCGTGACCGAGAACGTCGGGGGAATCACTGTTCATGCGAGTCACTGCAGCTTCTGTAACTCGGCATCAGACGTATAGGCACACGCACACGCACACGTCGCACTGGATGCCAAAGGCTGCTTAAAGTTTGACAATAAAAACTTTACATGGACACTAAACTGCGTCACCACAACATGCCACCCAGGGCCTGAAGACTGATGGGCACTGTTGGTAAGTGCTTTTCCCCGTGATAAGACATCACCTTGGTTGTTAATGTAAGGGTGTTATTATTATTATTGTTATGAAAGCAGAATGAAGCCCAGGCCTGTTTTGCTTTCAATCAGAACCGGCGATGGTGAGTCAGACACGGAGGTGGGATGAAAACTAAACTGAGGGAGCCAAGGACGGGCTTTGAACTCATTTAAACCGTCTGCCCATGCAGTCAGACAGTTCATCTCACAGCCTGTTTGCATGCGAAAGAGTGTGCGTGCGTGTGCGTGCGTGTGCGTGCGTGTGCGTGTGTGTGTGCTGTATACGTCACCCAGCCTCGAGAGAGACTCGACCACATTCAAAAAGGGGAACTGAATTGAAGTTCCTCTCGTTTCCTTTGCGGTCTCTCTACTCAAAACACTTGAGTTCCGCTGCAAACATTAAAAAAAATGCGAAAAGCAACTGCAATCTAGCAGCCCCACCTTCAAGAACTACAGGAAGAGAGGGCGTGGCCAGTTTTATCAGACTTTGTGGCTGACAAATACAAAAATAATTATTTAGACTTAGAAGAATAAAAATGAAAAGCGAGTGTGTGATGTTCATTCAGATCACTCCTCCACCTCAGTCTGTTTTATTTTTCTTCGCCTCCTGGGGGAGCGTGAGCCTTCGGCCTCGGCGTCTGGACGACGACGCTAAAACAAGGCGACACCACGGTCACTCACACAGGAAACCGAGGAGGCAGACGACCTCACATCCTGCCCTTGAAATTTGGAGGAAAAACGTTCTCCTCTATTAAAAATATCTTGCGCGTAAAGGCAGTGGTGCGGTGCTGAGCGCCCAGATACGCATGTGTGTCGGATGGTGAAACGCCTAAAATGGCGAAAAGTGTGCACTCAGGTGTCTTTGATGTTGGGAGGAGAAGAAAAAAAACAACAACAAAAACAGAACTAACTTGAGATCTTTGGACGGAAATTACACTCACAAGGAAAAGACAACAAAGCAGTCTGAGGCAGGGTTTCCATTACAGACACAAGTTCAAAAACAATGGCTGACACACACACACTCTCACAGACACGCACACAGGTAATGTCTATCTGCTGAACCTGAGGTCCAAAGGGTTGTTCGCCAACAGGCAACTTCTTTGAACTGCCTTTGTGGTGCTACAGAGACCGGTACATCAGGTTTGCAGAGGCAGACACGTTTCTCACTTCTGTCAAAGTAGAAAATCCCCCCGCCTCCTGTGATTACTAAAAAAGATCTCAATAGGGAGGATGTTGCGTAGCTTGATCTCACCTTTCAATCTGGCAGTGAAACGGACGAGACGGAGAGGCAGTTCTTGACGCACCCGATTGGAACAGTCTGTTCTGCTAAGGTACGAGCGAAACCATCCTCCCACTGCTCCATCGCATGCTGACGGACGCCGCAGAGACTTTCCCGCACAAAGTCCACACGTCACACGCTTACAAGAGCCTGCCACTTTAGTGCAGCTGTACAACAATATAGCCTTGGAGCTCGGCAGCTTCCCTGCTGACGCAGTCTCCGTTTGTTCACTTCACCTCACTGCCCCACCCCCCTCCCGCCGCTGCACCCCCACCCTGGTCGCCATCAGGGCTTCTTGGCTGCAGTTTTGGCTTTCCCGTTGGGCCCCGTCTTGATCTGGGTCATCTCCACATCTGTCAGGGCGTCCGGGGGAAGGCACGAGCGCATGCGTTCGATGGTCTTCTGGTGAGCTGCCCTCTCCTGCTCCAGAGTGCGAATCATGTGCTTCATTTTGCTCTCCCGAGACAGGAAGCTCTCCACGCTCGTCTCCAGCGTCTGGATCTTCTGCCGCGCAGCCTGGGGGAACAGAGATGTCGTGCCTCAGTGAGTACAGGGGTGAGGTACAAAGAGAGAGTAAACTAACAAGCACAGAAGCTACGGATTCGGAGAACTCCCGTCAGAAGTCGGCATGTAGTTCATGCAGAATCCAGCCTTAAAGCATAATTCACTTGTAAGATGTTGAGGCAAGAGTCCACTATTTCTTCTTAGTCACAGCAGATACGAGAGCAGCTCAATACCTCTTTGACCCTCTTTGACCTTCATTGATGCGAGGAACACCTGGTGTGACCTCACCGGTCCCGCTGCACAGATTCACAAACTCATAGAAAATGTCAGGAGGATTTGGAGAACCTTTAAGTGTTCGAGCTCTTTGTCTTGCCGTCATTTCCATAGTTTTTAACTTGTGTTTTAGTGCCATCTACGGGCAGTCTGAGGCATGACCAGCGGCATCAGTGTGGCTCACTCAACAATCAGTCAATGATCAGTCATTAAACCTAAAACTATATCCATACAGCATTTGCTGCTGATTCCCAAAAAAGATCCTTCCCACGGATGTTGCTGAACTGCTGAGTGTGATTCCTCTCTTCCCTACCTGAAGTTTCTCTAGCAGGTCCATGTTCTGTTTCTTCAGCTGTACGTTGGTCTTTTCCAGTTTGTCAAGCCGGTCGGAGTCATCGGGCAGCGGCCCGGCTTCCAACATCTCATCCTGCAGGACGTGGTACTCCACCTCGTACGCGTGCAGCTGCTTGGAGATGTCCATCTCCATCACCTGGCAAACACCGGGTTACAACAGTCATCAGGCTATCGACACAGTTAACAAGAGGAAACTGTAAGGACCAGCTGCAGGAGGCTGCATAGAGAGTTTAAAAAGGGCGAGTCGGTGATTTGAAAGCTTTACATCTTCAGCAAGAACAAATGGACTTGGGGTTGAGAGCTGCACACCGTCTGGGGAAGTGCTGGGAGACAGACTAACTAATTGGGGTTTGAAATTGAATTTAAAAGCTTTTTTTATGAAAAAAAAAAAAGAATGAGTTGCATCGAGAATTTGCGGTTGAAAGAAAATAAGTCTGTGGCTCATAATCGAGAAGTTGCTGTTGAGTTTTTTTATTTTATTTATTTTTTGTCCCATTATGTTGAAGAGAAGGCAGACATATCTACGGTCAATGCCTCCAACACTGGGTCACATCAAAACAATCCAGATGGATAAATAGCACTACAAGTAAGAGGACAGTTATGTATTTTGGGGTATATGGGGTGTACTGTCGCTTTAAGATATATGTATCTATAGAAAAACGGTAAAAAAAAGTATTGGCAGAGTTACTTTTTACTATCGTTTAGCTGTTGTTTGAGACTAATGGACAGCAGCAAATCTGAAAATTCTACTTTTTTTAATTGTCATCCAATGCTTTATTTCAAGTATCCTCTTTGAGACCGCGCCTTGCATTGTGCATCTCTGTCACCAGGTACCTGTCGGCGCACTGTACCACTACAATGAAGACGGGGGGTGATGTGGCCCTCATGCAGAAGTAGTATCACAATCACGTGTGTCATTGTGCCAGTTGTCATACCATTTCAACTTCCCACTCTGTACCTTGGCAATGGTCTCCTCCATCTGGGCCTGAGTGAGAGCGGGAAGTGTAGTCTTCAGATAGTCCACGATGCTCTCGAAGCTGTCACACTCCACTATCTCCCCCTCACGGCTGCTCAGCAGACAGAGAGCCACTTTGAAGATCACCCCGGTCCCTTGGACAAATACGAAATCTGAAAACACACACACACAAATAAAAACACCACACGTTTAACACACTCTTTCCCTCCGAGCTGCCATTCCTCACAGGGCTGGATGAGGCATTTGTGTGTGAGCGAAACCCAGTGAGGCGTTATTCCAGAAATATACCGAAGACGCGGGACACGAAGTTGAGCGGGAACTGTGAGGCGAAGAGGGTGAGGAACCACGGTGCCGCGTAGAGGCTCGGGCCGATCTCGTGCTCCTCCAAGTGGTTGTACAGGTCGCGGTGGTAGTCGTGCAGCAGTCTGGAGAGCTGGTACATCTGAACCTGGGTGGAGACACAGAGGCAAGTGTGCCGGGGCATAAACACACACACACACACACACACACACACAACTGGAATATCTGGATCGGCAGGGAACCGAGCGGTCTGAGAAATATTAGCTGGCATCGTTCTCCCCGGCTGGGAGCTGCTTCAGCATTACCAGTGTTGCGTTCAGGGCTTGCTCAGACACGCAGCAAGGCCGAGCCCGAGAGGGGCTGTGCTAGCTCCCCAACAATGTGCTACAGTGATCCTGCGTGCCGCAGTGCAACTCCACAGGCGACAGAAAGAGAGAAGCAGAAGTTAGCCTGAGCTAAAATTAGACCGATATCAGTCTTACAATTTCCTGACGGTTACAAAGAAGACAAGTCACATTTTTACCTCCTCGCGCTGAGCCGCTGCACGTGGGGGGAGGGGGGGCAGAGGGGTTGCTCCTCGCTTTGGGCAAAACGCTAGTCCTCAGGAGAGCTTGGCTCGCTTGGCTAAACGCTGACCTGAGAGATTACACATTACCACGCCTGTCGGTGCTTTCGCCCTCGGCCGAGGTCAGCTGATGTTTAACAGAAGCCAACAGAGCAGGCACGCAGGTGTGGTTTGAGAAGGAAGGTGGAGACACTGGCGACTGTTTGCTGTTGCTAACTAAACTGCCTTTTACAGCCGGCAGCTGACAGCCAGAACTTGAACAGTAAAGTCCAGCAGGATTGTCACTCCCATGCATTATTATTTAAAGTTAAAGCCACAGTGTGGAGTTTTTATGTGATTAGAGCTTTTCTGTTATTACCAAAAGAAAATGCTCATATTATTCTATATATTTTATTGAGAGAACATATTTTAACTTCATGGTGAAAACTAAAGCAGTCTTCGCTCTTTGTCACAGCGGCTTTAATGTTTGGTTACGTTTGTTATGAGAATGCATATTGAAATGTGTCTGAGCTGTTTGTTCTAAACAACAATGGCGGGCTCCTACAGAAGTTAGAGTAGAAAAATATGTTTTTCTCTCTTCTCCCAACTGGCTTTGGAAAGAGTTTGACTGACGGATGGTTCCTCCAATCACCTGCAATGTACTTTTTAAAAGGTGCCTGTCCTTTTCCAAACAGCTTCCATACAACCCTTCTCAGATGGTCCTGTGTACCAAACTATCTGACGGGTGACTCGAATTTGACCCTTTTGACTTGAATATTGGTGCAACAAGTAATGATGTCTGATCCCTAAATTATCTCGCAGACGACTCCGGAGCTGAAAATGATCCCTCATAGTCTCATTGGGTACCCACCTGCAGAGAGACCATGTCGGGTCTGAACTGCTGCCGGATGCCGAGGTCGTACATGAGGAACTTCAGCATGTCAAAGGCCTGGTCCTCGCTCATGTGCAGCAGCAGCACTCCGGCTAGGAAGCTGATGCCCTGGCAGTAGCCGACCTGAGTGACACACACACACACACACACAGAAAAACACAAAATATATACTTCCAATGTCACAATATTCCCCATATTATGGCAGGGAAAACAAACAGGGTTACAAGTGTGTACCTCTGTATCCAGCAGAGAATATGCTTTCAGGAGGTTGTAGAGGGAGAGCTGCCCGGCACCCAGCTGGGCCGAGAAGTACTGGTGGGTGGGGAAGGTCCGGCCTGAGCGGGGTGAACGGATATAACATTTACAAAAATAGAGGAAGGAGGGCTTCCTTTTTTTTC
Organism: Cottus gobio; assembly: GCA_023566465.1. Classification (NCBI taxonomy): domain Eukaryota; kingdom Metazoa; phylum Chordata; class Actinopteri; order Perciformes; family Cottidae; genus Cottus; species Cottus gobio. Next base: position 19,004,746 of record CM042227.1, on the reverse strand, counting down.
CTTTTACAACAACCAATGTGCCCACCTAGATCCACCAGAATGGAGTGCTGCTGCGCGGTGAGCTGCTTCAGCAGGTCTTGGTAGGGGGTGTCCGGGGCTTGCTGGCGCTGGGGCAGCCTGTGACGCAGCCGGTGCTGGTGGGAGAGGAGGAGCCAGACCTCCCCACGCCTGTTCTTGGGAACACCTGCACACAAACACTCAGTCAATATTCAAAGACGCACCAAATGCTCCACGAGCACGTCTCCACGAGCACGTCTCCACGAGCACGTCTCTCACGAGTGCTCTTTAAAAACAAACGCTCGTCTCTCACCCTGGCAGAGAGCGTGATACACCTCCTCCTTGTTCTGCGGGACAGTCGTCCTGCCCGGGGCCGCCAGCTTTCGCTCCCACAATGCATGCGCCTCTTTGGAGCACTGGCCCACTTCCTGGTAGTTCAGCTTCATCTTGCGGATGTGCAGCTCATCCCTGCTCGCTGCAACACAATCACCGGGAAAAAAGAAAAAGAGAGAAACAAAGGAACATATTCAACATGATTTTTTTCAGTTAAGAGTCTCTTGATCGCACCAGAAGATCAAGACTAAAGGGTACACAAAAGGAGGGATGTGCTTAGGGAACTTTTGTAATACGGGCTGGTTAAAAGATGGCAGATTTGAGAGCAAGTGTGGAGACAGTGCCTCGCACCGTTTGTCACCATTTGCCATGGAAAGCCTGCCGTGTAAACACAAAAGCCACAATACCCACATTAACACCAAAGATCTGTCAGTAGTATAGGAGTGGTACGTTTGCGCGTGCACGTGTGCGCGTGCACGTTTCAAAAGGGGGCGTGTCCCCAGACCGCCATTTTGGAGGGAAAAAGGGTGTGTGTTCAAGGGGGAGAGTCCAAAACAAAATGGTGGCCGGCCACCCCTTTAAAAGGGCGTACCTGGTCTCAGGCGACCAATTAGCATGTGGAGGAGGAGTGTAACAGGTAATTTTAAAGCACGCCTCCCAAATCTGCATATAAATCTGTATATAAATACGGATGATTTGAGCGGCGCATTCTCTTGCCTCTGGATTTTCTTCTTCATTGACCTCTGCTCCTGCTGTTGCTGGTATCGTACATACTTAGTATCTGTATATCTTCGCATTTGTAGGCCATGTATCGACCAAGTGGTGAGTAGTTTGATGTAGTGTTAATCCCATACCTGCATATCATGATATAGTTAGCCACAGCACAACATTGTTTTTCTAAAAGCGTCTATCAATAATAATAATAATAGTCTGTTTGATTATCATACTGTCTCAGTTGTAAAGAAATATGTTAAAAACAGTTTAAATGTACATATGTATGTTTAGAAGAGAGCCGTAGCAGTAGCAGGATCGGGTTAGCAGACAACAGCAGGCCCGCTTCAGGAAGAGAGTTGCTGGCTGCACCACGTGGTGAGGTCAAAACCGCGAGAACTCCGGTATGGCCCTGGTTTGACACAGGTAAAATAAAAATAAAAAAAGTGTGTGTGGATGTATCTGCGTGTGTGTGTACAACATAAATATTTTATTTCAAATGTGGTATTTTATTTTAACATGTATCCATTACTCTAGACTCCGAGGACGACTTTGCCCTTCCGTGTTCACAGCCAGCGAGACCTGCACCGGTGAAAACAGCTGTTAAGAGCGTCAGAAAGGTCCAAAAGTATGTATCGAGGGGTTTATCACTAGCACGGGATTTTTATGCTATCTAGCTGTAATTTTTATTTGTTAACATTTTATTGTCTCAAGGAGGGCGAAACGGGATTCAGAGGCTTTGAAAGAAAACGAGGAGCCAGCCCCCTGTAATAAACAAGTCGGGTCCGGACGACCAGACGTTATCAAAAACCTTAAAGAGGGGGGTAAAGCCAAACGGTATGTATAAAACTAAGAAGCTGTTTAATACATGTGTTTAATACCGGCGCAAACAGCATGAAGGTGATCTGTTTTTAACACATTATCTCTGGCTCAGGAATGTGCGCCGTGTGCCCACAGTGAAGGCACAATCGCGGGGTGTGAACGCGCAACCCCCACACGCTTCATCTGGCCCTGAACAATCGCTGCGGACAAAGAAACAGGTCGCCAAAACAGCGCCAAAAGCCAGAAGGTGTGTACCGGCCTTTAGATTAAGGGTCATTACTACAGCGACGGTTATTATTATTGTTGACGTTAACATATAAATGTTTTAACATTGTGTATGCAGCCGCCTGAACCCGGGGTCTCAGACACCATCAAAAGAGAAACGACGAGGGGTCGAAGTACCCCCCACCTACATCGACGGGGCTCTGGAGGCAACGCCGCGGACCGCAACATTAAACAGGGCCATAGATCACATTAGAGAACCGATATTTGCCTATAACAGTGTAAACTCACAAGGGACACAATTTGATAGAGAGAGGGTTGATGTTGGTATTGACCATAGTGAAACGGCCTTAGCGGTAGCTGTGCTCGAGGGGCTGTACAGAGATGGTGTTTATGGGGATATATGCTGGCTCAATGGCATGTATGTTTTCAGGTGTTCGGATTTGTGCCACACTCACAGCTGATTCCCCATAAACACCATCTCTGTACAGCCCCTCGAGCACAGCTACCGCTAAGGCCGTTTCACTATGGTCAATACCAACATCAACCCTCTCTCTATCAAATTGTGTCCCTTGTGAGTTTACACTGTTATAGGCAAATATCGGTTCTCTAATGTGATCTATGGCCCTGTTTAATGTTGCGGTCCGCGGCGTTGCCTCCAGAGCCCCGTCGATGTAGGTGGGGGGTACTTCGACCCCTCGTCGTTTCTCTTTTGATGGTGTCTGAGACCCCGGGTTCAGGCGGCTGCATACACAATGTTAAAACATTTATATGTTAACGTCAACAATAATAATAACCGTCGCTGTAGTAATGACCCTTAATCTAAAGGCCGGTACACACCTTCTGGCTTTTGGCGCTGTTTTGGCGACCTGTTTCTTTGTCCGCAGCGATTGTTCAGGGCCAGATGAAGCGTGTGGGGGTTGCGCGTTCACACCCCGCGATTGTGCCTTCACTGTGGGCACACGGCGCACATTCCTGAGCCAGAGATAATGTGTTAAAAACAGATCACCTTCATGCTGTTTGCGCCGGTATTAAACACATGTATTAAACAGCTTCTTAGTTTTATACATACCGTTTGGCTTTACCCCCCTCTTTAAGGTTTTTGATAACGTCTGGTCGTCCGGACCCGACTTGTTTATTACAGGGGGCTGGCTCCTCGTTTTCTTTCAAAGCCTCTGAATCCCGTTTCGCCCTCCTTGAGACAATAAAATGTTAACAAATAAAAATTACAGCTAGATAGCATAAAAATCCCGTGCTAGTGATAAACCCCTCGATACATACTTTTGGACCTTTCTGACGCTCTTAACAGCTGTTTTCACCGGTGCAGGTCTCGCTGGCTGTGAACACGGAAGGGCAAAGTCGTCCTCGGAGTCTAGAGTAATGGATACATGTTAAAATAAAATACCACATTTGAAATAAAATATTTATGTTGTACACACACACGCAGATACATCCACACACACTTTTTTTATTTTTATTTTACCTGTGTCAAACCAGGGCCATACCGGAGTTCTCGCGGTTTTGACCTCACCACGTGGTGCAGCCAGCAACTCTCTTCCTGAAGCGGGCCTGCTGTTGTCTGCTAACCCGATCCTGCTACTGCTACGGCTCTCTTCTAAACATACATATGTACATTTAAACTGTTTTTAACATATTTCTTTACAACTGAGACAGTATGATAATCAAACAGACTATTATTATTATTATTGATAGACGCTTTTAGAAAAACAATGTTGTGCTGTGGCTAACTATATCATGATATGCAGGTATGGGATTAACACTACATCAAACTACTCACCACTTGGTCGATACATGGCCTACAAATGCGAAGATATACAGATACTAAGTATGTACGATACCAGCAACAGCAGGAGCAGAGGTCAATGAAGAAGAAAATCCAGAGGCAAGAGAATGCGCCGCTCAAATCATCCGTATTTATATACAGATTTATATGCAGATTTGGGAGGCGTGCTTTAAAATTACCTGTTACACTCCTCCTCCACATGCTAATTGGTCGCCTGAGACCAGGTACGCCCTTTTAAAGGGGTGGCCGGCCACCATTTTGTTTTGGACTCTCCCCCTTGAACACACACCCTTTTTCCCTCCAAAATGGCGGTCTGGGGACACGCCCCCTTTTGAAACGTGCACGCGCACACGTGCACGCGCAAACGTACCACTCCTATACTACTTCTGTCTTTATTATGCTGGAGGCATGGAGAGGCTACATCAAGGTAGTGGGATAGAGGTACTACAAAAACACCATGAATGCACCAACGGCCCTGAACATGCAAACAAAGGAAGCCGAAAATGTAGAAATATAATAAACCAACACTCGAAACCATGCAAAACATCCATCTGCCGTGATCCCAAGGGCTGCTTTTATATCGCTTACCTTCTAATGAAAAGGGTTATTCTCAGTTAGGTCCTCAGACCAGCATTGGTGTCATGATAACAAACAAAGGGAAAGAGTGTTGGTATATAATAGAATATTGTATATTCTATTATAGTAATATCATTTAAAATAGTATAGTAGTATAATATAAAATAGTAATATAATATAAAAAGTATAGTATATTATAGTAATATAATATAACAGTAGTATAATTTAATATAATATAAAGTCCATGTACTCCTTCTCTGAGAGCAGGCTTTAAATCTGACACATTATGGTCTGAGAGTTTATACCACATTTACAATGTGTGGTTTACTTCACTTGTTTTGATAATGCCGTAGCTAATGAAGTGTCCCAAATGGCCTCTACTTCATCTCCTCCTCTCCATTCCTCCTCTTGTACGCTAACTTCCTGTTTACATACAAGTGCTTGGGAGGCTAGGAGAGAGAAAGAAAAAGAAAAAAGAAGACGTTTCTGGGAAACACCCTAAATAACTTGGGCCAATAGGGGGCAACATTTACAAATGCTATTCCATCCATCATGTGCCCTTAAACCCGCTGAGCGCTCGCATGTGTTTGCATATCTGCATGTGTTCATAACTGCGTGCGTATGCAACACGGAAACTAAATATAGCCCCCGCCAACGCCGACCGAGATGGCAACATTCGACCTCTCAAAATAAACGCTCATAAAGCTCATAAAGCTTCAGCGGGGAAACACAAGGCCGCGTGCAGTGAGGGTTGGGTGTAAAACCTTCATGATGGGGGGGAGAGAAAGTAGAAGTTACCCACTGTAAGAAATATCTTAACTAGGCCCAGTGTGAGGTTTCAACATGAACAGCCCCGTGACCATTCTTAAATATCACCAGTGTCTGCAGAGAAACAAATCCACTGCAGAGTCCTCATATGTTCTTAATATATTTGGGAGATATTTATTTGTCCCTCATGTGACCAAAGGAAGGATTCGTCCTGAGGGGGTCATCATACTTCATGTGCACAGCAATAAAACTCAACTCACCCTCCAGCCTCTGGTTCTCCTTCTCCATGCGCAGCAGCAGGATCTGCTGGTGGATGGCGGTCTTCCAGAGGGCCCGGTAGTCGGCCCCCGTCCTCTTAGGCCTCTCTCCAGATAAAGGGTCGCCCGCCGGGGGCAGCAGACGCCCCAGAGGATCCAGGACGGAGCCTGCGCCGCGCGGAGAGAGGGGCAACAGCTCCCTGCTGTCAGGGTGGTCTGAAACATCAAACAGAAACCATGTGAAGAAAATATCTCTCTTTTTTTTTTATGTGAATCTAAAATGAGTTTGTGAGGCTAAGACGTAAACGCCCTGGATCTGGGGATAGTCAGCTGGCTACGCCATGAGAACAGGTAGGAGCACGGAGTGGGAAAATGCCTCTTTCCTCTCGGCCCTTACCGCTTTCCCCCAGAGACGCAACGCAAGTGTCCGAATTTTTCCACAAGAATCAAATGTCCTCATTTTCTATGCGCGTGTGGATTACTCAGAGTAGGAGTGCGTGGAGGGATCGTGTTACCGGACCTGGGTGCTGCATCGAGGCGGTCGGCTTGTTCATGGGCGAGGCGACCCTCAGGAAGATCTTCTGTCTCCAGGAGACCCTGCGTGGAGTCGGAGGGAGGCCCCCGCTCACCGAGTCGCTGCTGCAGGCGGACAGGGTCCTCTTCCTGCCTTCCCCATTGCTGCGAGAGGAGAGGAGGGGAGAGCGGCACGGACGGCCGGTGAACGAGTCAGGTGTCGCCTTGCACGGACACTCTTTCAGCAACTTTTCACACACACAAACACGCGCACGGTTCCCATCAGCAAACTCTCTGAGCTGATGAGAACTGGTCAAAACATACTGATGAAAACATGCACGGGGCATCGACTGACTCCCACAGTCCTTGTTATTGGGGTAGAAGGTAGTGTTGTTAGGTGCAATGACATCAGCCACACAGTCGGCCACAGCTGAGGCGCATGCATTGCCCGTCGGGGTTTTCTGCAAAAAGTCTTTTGTTAGTGGAGAACAGCTGGTTACTGAGCTGCTGAACTGCTTCACGTTGGCCGTTTCAAATTATTTATGTTTCACATTTATCGGAGACGTAAATCCCCGCCTGCCAACAACCAGACAAAAGAGGACTTTGTCTGCACAGCAAACTTGGCATGTACAACAGAAGAAAAAAAAAGGAAAAAAAGGTCCCATTTTATTGGCGTTATTGCGCAACAACTCAAATAAAGTGGAAAGTTTACTTTCGAGCATGGAACGTGCATAAAAAAGGTGAGCAGCAAAGTGATGCACGATGCAATTACCCACACAACATGTTAGTCCAACAGCAGCAGAATGAAAGGAAATGCCTACATTCTTTTGCAGGTTGGGTCGTTTTACTGCTTTCAACTGCTACATGTGACATTAAATGTGAAATAAATAAATATTGCAGCACATTATGCGTTGCAGTTGAGCACCAGTGAAATTACATGTTAGGTATATTACACACCGAAGCTGTTAAACATGAAAAAACTGAAATAAACTGAAGCGACGAGGTCAAATGGCATGTCTCCTCCGTTACAGAACCAGGCTTTTCACGCCACTTGGCGAGGAGAGCTCCAGCAGATAATACGCTTGGTCAGCACAGCGGGCGCCCGTCTCATCGTGTGAACAGCGGAAAAACAGGAAGTGCCCTTTGTTGGGGCAAATGTCACCGAGACCATGTTGTTTACTCTCACAGCTGCTCTTACATACGAGATTATAATGCCTCACTTGACACGTTACCTCTTATTACGCTTTCCTGCTCGTAAAAGTCATGGAGTAAAAAAGACAGCACTGGGATTAAGTTATCCACAGATAGAACAACCTGTGACTATGTCGGCGTATTCACTTCGGAATACTCTGCAGGTCCAGGCTTAATTTTCCAAAAGGTGTCTTTTGAACCTGCTCTTTTTTTTAAATTATATTCAACTGCATTTTGCTGAATTATTAACAAAAGCACTCAGAGGGTTGGATGGCGTTCGGGGGGGAAAACATCCTGTGGAACTGGCATTTTACAATGCCTGCTCCACTGAATCTCATTCATAATGCAAATGTTGACCTTTACATTCTGCAATGCAGACACCTGGTAGAGCGTGTCCGTGTGTCTCGCTTGCCTCGAACATACAGATTAGTGCAGCTGAACATTAACAGCAACCTTTCAAATAAACACATCGCTGAATTGAGTTGGGCGCGATGCTTCGGAGTTCCCGAGGCATCATGGGTAGTGCTGGTCAGGAAGAGGTGATGTGTGGTTAATAAAAGGCCGTAGATCCAGGTTAAATACAGTTTTGTTGTGCAAAAAAGAAAGACAAAAAGCCGGAAATCCACATGCAAATACAAGAAGAAGTGTATCAGCATCCCCTTGTCTTTCTGAGAGTCCAGCAGCAGAGACGATGGCGGGAATAAATAGAAACAGCTGGAAAGTATTTTTTTTACCATTAAAAAAGGTTGTAAAAAAGAACCAAGATACAGCGACAGAAAAAGCAGTGTTACAAGGTTTGTGACAGCCAACATTTACACGGCTACTCCATCCCAGCAAAGACCCGTTTGCCCCTCGGCTTTGTGGGTCAAAGTAGGTGGTTGTCTCAGCGCACCCCCTCTCTCACCTCTTGAGGTTCCCACTGTCTGCCAGCGAGCTCAGGGAGCCCAGCGAGCCCTGGTAAATGCTTTTCAGGAAAGTGGGGGCGGAGAAGGAGGAGGGGAGGCCGAAGGTGGACTCGCTCTCCGAGACGCTGCGCGTTCTCGAGACAGCCGCGGGCCTGGGCGAGCCAAACGTGCCCACAAATACAGAAACAGAACAAACGTTACACAAAAAGAATGAGCCTCTGGTGGGACCACAAAAACACGCTGAGGAACACATGTGAGGATCAAAACAGTCGCAGGAAACCCGCAACGCCATTGTTCGCGAGGTGGAGAGAGAGCACTGCAAATAGATTACATTGTTTGCGCGTACATCACAAGGTTAACTCAATATTTAGTTGCCGTTGAAAACTGATTCAAAGAAAAGCAAGGGGTTCAGATTTGTCTGGAGCATTAGATATACCGTCGAACAAAACGCAGAAGTTCTTTCATTTATTTTTACAATTCACTCAGTGCAAAGCTTCCACTCCTGCAACGTCACCAAGCGATGCACTTCGTCCACTGATCGCTTCTTTCTCCCAAGCTAGTAAGGCCGTGATGAGCCGTGACTGGCGAGCGTGAGGCTACCTGCTCTGCAGCAGCTCGGGGTTGACGGACTGCTGTCTGCGCAGCGGCGCCTGTCTGCTCTGGCCGGCCGGCTGGCCCTCGAAGGAGATGCGCTTCTTCACAGGTGGATGGCTGAAGGTGTGGGCACGCCGGCGGAACTGCAGGCCGGCTTCCGGGTTGCTGCTGTCGTCGTCGGGGAAAGCGGGAGGGGAGCCCGGAGGGGAGTGACCGGGCGACTCCTCATCCTGCTGAAAGGGGGGCAGAATGCAAGAGATGTCAGTGCATAGCTGAAAACCGTTCACAGTAATGTACATTATGACACTTTCTATCTCGATGCTAAAGCTCGGCTGGACTTTCTGATGCACGGCTGGATGACATGGTGCATAATAACAAATCCCTCTCAGATGTTCTACAAAGCTACACAGCTCAATAACCTAGGCTGAAGCAGCAGTGGGCAATAACCACCTTAAATACCTTTTGGAAGTCAAACCACACACGGCTGGCAACCCATTTCCATAAAAAACACCTCCTAAATTACTCAAGTTACAGACACTTACCGAGAGCCAGACAGCGTTCCAGGTTTAACTCTCCACTCAACACTCATGGACTCAGAGTTGCCTCACTGGCAGCACAACACCCATCTCTATTGTATGCTAATGGCCAGCGTCCCGTGACTCACGGCGTCACACGCTGATTGTGGGGAGGACCTGAGGGGCTCAAACTCCACATTAAAAACCCTCTAATCTCCCTCCCTCCCTTCCCGCTCTTATGGACCTCTCCCTCTAAGATCTGACATGGCAGAAAATATTCAGCAACATGTGTGCTGCTGCTTTCAATACACAGAAAACTAACTGCAGGGCCGGATAGAGATAGTCAGCAGTCCATGCTGAAGAAGGGGGCCGTGGGGGCTCAGCTGGACATCCTGACTTGAGTTTCCTGCTCGATGTGGGAATCCCGACACAATTCCCCGAATCGCAGGGCAAACCACACTCTCTAATGTCACACAGAGGGGCACAGGGGAGCCTCGGAGGGGAAGACGCCAGATTCTCCTTGCACATGCAGGATATGAACGCCATTTTGCGAACACACACAACTCGTCACTTGGTCCTCATAAGTAGGGCTGTCTGTGTCATTGGGGTAGAACCGATTGAACAGCCGGTATTGGTGGATTTGTTGACAGTAAGAATGGCTCCACATGGAGATGCCTCTTGAGGGCTGATGGGAATAATTTCCAGAATGGCGTTCCATATTTAGAGTCAGTCTGACGTGATAAGATAAGATAAGATAATCCTTTATTAGTCCCGCAGTGGGGAAATTACAGGATTACAGCAGCATTGCTCAGAACGTAAAGATAAGAGAAATCAAGTAATATAAATAAACAGTAGTAAACATAATAAAATAAACAGTAAAGAAGAAATTGAATGTACAGTAGAATATTGAATATACAAATTACAAAATATTACAAAATATTGCACCAGGATGGATGTGATGACACTATTGATGCAACAGGCAAAGTATGTCATAAGCGGAAGGTCTATATTTACAGTTCTCGTTGAGTACTAATTGAAATGTGAAAAGGTGTGGTATAACCCCGCCCTGAAGCACACTGTGCTTAATGGTTTATTTACTAAATGAACATCATGCTGTATTGAAGACTTGAAACTAGAGATTGAGACCAAAAACTCAAATAAATTAAATGAGAATTCATGAATCATTTTCTCATAGACTATACAACCAGGAGTCGCCCCTGCTGGTCAGTAGAGAGAATGCATCGGCTTTACTATTCAGAACCGGAGATGGCAGCTTGGAATCGCCTCTGCCAACCAGATGTGAAATTGTCAAAACTTACATATAAAATCATGGTTTTTGACCTTTGACCTCCAAATTATTACCAGTTCATCCTCGACTCCGCTGTCTTTGCCAAACTAGAAGAAATTACCGACACTCGTTCCTGAGATATCGCCTTCAAATGAATGGGACGGATCCGTTGTCTCTTATTCCGTATTCCAGGTGTGCGACGCCCACATCGGTGGAGTAACCCGGTCATGACCGGGAGTCAGAGGGACTACATCGCACACTCGCTCCACATTCTGCACAGCAGTGACACAGCGGAGCCGACTTCCCCAAATGGTCCACCGAAAGCTCGGTAAACGGTTCCGTCTTTTGGCAGAACCATGTTCTCTATGAGAGAACAGCAACGTTGGCCGCCGCCAGCTACTGACACTGATGGAAGTGAAGGCCTATCATGCAGGACAGAGATGGAATATAACATAAAAGCCACTGGGTCAAAAGTGAGAATTCCCAGAGCCCCTCGAGTGAAGTTCTGGGAATTCTCGTGTTAACCCCTTGAGGACACTTACCCTTTCAAAACTGCTGATGCTTCCCATGCTTCCCAGACGGCCCCGCATCCGGCTGGCACCCTGGGGACAGAGGATGGTAACACACAATTAAACTGGGTGAATAAAAACATGTTTATCATGTTCAACATGTTTACATGTGTTCAATAGGGAACCGATCGCTCGTGATAGAACGGGCAGTTGGTATCGCCGAGAAGGTAGTAAAAAAATAATAAAAAATAATTCACAGAAAACTAACATTTTCAGACATGATAACATGACACCGCTGAGCCAAGGCTCGGAGACAATAACAGATGGCAACAGGGGTCTCAGATTGCCTGGATCAGTCAACTAAGGAATTATTCGGCTGTCTCACTGGTAGATATGGGTCAATCCAAATCCCCTGGATCACAATGACACAGAAACTGGGGGAGAGAGAGAGAGAGAGAGAGAGAAACGCATAAAAGGTAGACAGCACAATGGCTACGTTCTGTCTGGGGCAGGGAATTAAGATGAGAGATTAAATCTAGTGACAGAGAGGACTAGAATCCCTGGCCCGCAGTTGTATTCTTCCGCCAACCAGTCCGGTCTTGAATTATGGCCAAAAGCGTGTTTTGTGAAGCCACGGTGACCTTTGAGCATCAAATTCTGTTGTTTTTTTGCCAAACTGGAGGAAATTCCATCCAGGTGTACCTGAGATGTAGCGTTCCCAACAACAGGACCATAGATTGTATGTAAGAAGTGAACGTAGTCGTCACTCACTGGTTTGTAGACTGATGTTATGAAGCCTTGAGGTCGGCGATCTTGGCTTTTTGCAACCAATGAACAGAAGTTACCTTATTTTAACTGAGGAAGTGACATAGAGACATTCTATGGCTCTGGTAGCAACCTGTCAATCACCTTGTAGCCCCGTCCTAAATATTACTCTGCTTTATGGTTTGACTGTAAATGGATCATAATTTACTAAATGAACATCATGCTGTATTGAAGAAGACTTGAAACTAATAAATAAACTCATGTTTACAATGTTTACTGAGGGAATAAATCAAGAGAGAAGTAGAGTCATTTTATACAACCAGGAGTCGCCTCCTGCTGGCCATTAGAGAGAATGCAAGTTTAAAACACACTGGCTTCACCAGGAGGTTGCCGCCTGAACGGGAAGGACAGAAGGATAACCCAGAAACCACGATGCCTCAGGCCACGGCTATTGCCCTTGGGGAGGCATAACAAAATGGTAGACCAAATAACAGCAGGACACTGAATTAAGATGGAGGCAGGGACGGAAAAGAAAACAAAAGACCCTTTTCATGTGACCCACCCTCGAGAAGATGTTCTCCAGGGAGCTGGTGAGCGAGGTGCGAGCCTTGTTCTTGAGGATGTCGAGTTTGAAGCGACTGCTGGTGGCCGTGCCGTCTCCTGCCGACAGGCTGTTTGCTGCATTCTGTGAGGCGATGACAATGGGCAGGGGAAAGAATCACAGAAATAAAACAAATAAAATCATATGACTGTCGGTGTGTGAGCCTGCAGCACACAGACTCTGTGAGCAGACATTAGACAAAACATTAGACAAAACCACAATACTGGATATGTTGTTGGTGTTCTGCCATTTGAATGGTTCCATTAAACATACAGGCCCTCAGGCTACATCATGCTAAAGTAATAATCCACTACCCTTTCATACTCCAATGGAAATGCTTTCCCCATCAACTTACTGAATGTAACTGCCAGTCAATTGATAAGCAGCTTAGTTCTTTGGAGGCACATTATACTGTGGTGACCTTACCATTTAAGGTGGAAGCAAAGAGCTGAAAAGCTGAAACTTTGGCATCAAAAGCAGTCATGGGAAGTATCCAAACACTTTCTATGCAACCCCACAATCACCTCACCTCAATTCAACCTCACAGGTAGAAAAACACATTTTGACTTCTGTGTTAGAATTTAAGGACTCAAACTGTCTTGTTTTGTACAATCATGCTGATTTTCTTTTCTTTAACCTGATCTTTAATGTGTCCTTGTCTGTTTAAAACTGCAGCTATGTCCTACACAAAAAGAAGAACTACTTGTAGACAGAGAGGTCCAGAGAGCTGAGGGACATGAAATTATTTGCTATTCTGCAAATAAAACCAAATAATTTTCATAAACCTTTCAAGTCTAAACAGACTTTTCTCAAATTCCAAGGCTGTTTAAAGCCCCTTGGAAGTTTTTCAGGCATTCGCACTACTACATTTGATTTTGATTACAATGAAAATATTGCATCTTCAGTTCTCTAGCAAAGATAAAGAAATCAGATGACTAATTCTCCCAGCGTCTGCAGGGTTAGGTATCTACCTGCGGGGCCTCTCCGATGTGGAGGTGGGACTTCTGCTTGCTTCCACAGAGCTGCCTCAGATGGAGAACCACCAGCTCGTTCTCCTCTTGGTCCGACCCGGGCTTCAGTCTCTGCAGACACGGACACACAAACACTCAAAACACAAGATGGAGGAGGGGAAAAAAAGCACTGCTTTGAAGCAGATGAAAAAAAATCTAAATAAGAAAACCCTGTCTCTAGAAATTAATCATTAAAATGCTGTCAATATGTCACACGTCTTCAGATAATAAAGCGGGCAGAGCTAACCTTACCTGAACTCGCTCAAAAATGTCAGCCTGCTCATTGTCAGTCAGCTGGGAGAGATATTTTTGGATAGCCAGCTTTGCTCTGGGTGGGTAGAGACCTGGAAACAGAAGAGGAACAGAGAATCAGACCCCCTTTCATGTGGCGTGAACTCGGAGAAGAAAAGAAAGCGACCACGCATTCCGACACCGTCATGAGTCGAGCCGGAGGGAGCGCCTGAGCTCTCGGGGGCTCACCTTCGATCCGCTCGCAGAGCTTGTGCAGGTCGTGCATGGGACAGGCTTCGCAGAGCTGGATCTGGGTATTGTTGCTCTGCAAGGCCGCCGCTGTCGTGAAGGCCTGCTTCAAGGTCAGCATCACCTCATCCACCTGACGAGACAGCACGGATTAAAAACTCAAGTGACGGGTTTTGGGGTGAAGTAATGCTCTGCGTGACTCACCAGCGACTCGCTCGCACACTGGAAAACGTAGCACACGTACTGACCGGGGCCGGCCTCGGACTGGTCGCGGCAGATGAACCCAAAATGGTCGGACTGCTTGACACCCTATGTCATAAAGCGGGAAAACTAGGATGAATCACAGCAAGGGGAGACCATACTGTTGGATCTATGCCTTCAGTCCGGCGATCACCGAGCTGCAACTCAATGAAAAGACTGAGTGTCACTGTAATGGCTCTTTACAGCCTCCATTTCCGTTCTCCATTAAGTTAGTGAAATTACCACTTTGCTCAAGCGAAACAGTGCATTACCCTTATGCTGGATGTCTATTTAAAGAAAAGAGATTACATTGTGCAGTAAAAAAAGACATTTCTACATCACTGATAGACGGCAGAATCAAATGAAAATAAAAGGCCTGCTGTGCTGTAAAGGCAGGCAGTGATGCATTAGATGTCCAGAGGAAAATGCATAAAAATTAGCCCGAGCTCATCGTACGGCTGGGACCGCAGCAGAGACAGAAAAGAGGATTTTAGTGTAAACAGCGAGTAAAAATAAACCAACCTGACAGCACGAGGAGATATCTTTGAATTTCTTCTCCAGCACCACTGTTTTACTGTCCGGACTTATGAGATTCACTTCAAAACGCCCAACCTGCGAAACACAAAAGAGTATCAGGGTCAGACAGATTCATGCGAGCCCACACACGGACACACGAAAAGAGTGCGAACACAAAACAATGACGTCGGCACACTGTTTCTACATAAAAGCAAAGATGATCTCACTGTCAACTATCCCGAGACCAGTTCAATGACATGCATAAAAGCGAGCTCTCAAAATCCAGGTCACCAAGTCTGCACCAATGATTTTTCCCACAATTGACTCCTATGTGGAGTATCATATTGAGCGCAGTGCTCTAGTTTATTAAAATTAGCTTGGCGAGCAGAAGGACATGGTGTGTGAGGAATGGCAGCCGGCTCGCTCCACAGGCCCCTCACAAAGCGGCGGCCTCGCGTCCACCGGAATCGCACCGGAGGGCCGATGCCAGTCAGCCACGTGCACAGAAAAATGACTTGCAGTAGCTCAGAACTAACTGCAGAGAGGGTTTCAAATGCAAGAGTGGCATGAGGCAGGCGGGCATTGGGGTTTACTGGTGTCACAGATGGAGTTCAGTGAAAACTAGAATGACACAAATTACAATTAAACCAGCCAAGTTGCCGTTTACACCCACATCTGTCCAAAAAGCCAACCCTTCATCTTCTTACCAATGCAGTTGTGTTAAATTGTCATAATTAGCATATGAATTGTGGACAGAAATGTGTCTTTTGTGAGGTCTCGGTGATCTTTGACCTCCAGAATCAGTTCAACTTGGGTGTCCATGTTTTTGTGCCAAATTTGATCAAATTCGCTCAAAGTCTTCCCGAGATGTCCCGTTCAGAAGACTTCAGGAGAGTGGGACGGGCGACCTGAAAACATTATGATTTTATTCACAGCACGGATGCAAAAAGAAAACCTTCATTTTTCTCATTGACAAAGGGAGTATATTTCGTGTCCAATAAACCTAACCTCCACTGCACTTTTGGAGTAAATCCAAAGAGTATGACATAACTACAGCTCAGTACAAATGTCCATCTATACTGTAATTTAAATATAATAGACCCCGGGTCCTGGCCAGGCACTCGGGTGCAAACTAAGCACTCAATAACAAAGCTGCTCTCTTATAATGCGAGTACATTGCTGTGAGGATAAAGCGCCTCAGTGCTGAGTTATACCAGCCCCAGCTATCTGGACTCAGAGATAAGAACCCCCCTCCCCCGAGCCCATTCTTAAACCAAGACATCGGCATAAGAGCAGCTCATCATCATTCTCCTGGAGGTCGACCGCCTCCAGTTAAATGTTCTCTACCTGGAAGAGCATGGTGCGGTTCTTGTCCGAGTCAGACGGCTGAACGTGGTTCGGGGCGCTCGAGTGCCTGCGGCGCGTGGGGGCCAGGAGGACGCCTTCCCCCGGCTTCCTCTGCAGGTTCCCGGCCAGGCTGCTGCAGCGCGTGCGGAACTCCTGGGGCTCCTCGAAGCCGGAGTCCTCCAGGATGCACTCGGGGAATGCTCCTCGCAGGCTGCTCTGACTGGCGTTGTTGGACAGGCTTTTACCTGAACACACACACACATGGCAAATCACCCAGGGGCTGTGTTTTAACCAACTCGTTAATGAGCTTGTAGTTAATGTCGCTTCTTATTCAAGATTCAAATATCTATTTGAACTTGGGAACAAATTATGTATTCAAATTATAATGGGTTATGTGCCGGAATTTAAAATTCATAATTACAGCATTTGCTGAAATAAAAACTGGACGGGTAAGACACTCTCTGACAAGGTAGCCCCGCCCCAAAAGCATACCCTGCTTTATGGTCTGTTTGACTCTGAATGGACGATCGTTTACTAAATGAACATCATGCTGTATTGAATAAGACTTGAAACTAGAGATTGAGACATAAACTCATGTTTACAATGTTTACTGAGGGAATACATCAAGAGAGAAGTGGAGTCATTTTCTCATAGACTTCTATACAATCAGAGGAGTCGCCCCCTACTGGCCCTTAGATATTAGACATGACAGGCGCAGCTACTTTGACCGATTGTTGTGTTGCGTGCACACGCATCATTCCGATAAAACAGCCTAATGCTAATCCTCTCACCTCCACCTCCAGTCGTGTCCTCCACTCCGGGGCCTCCCGTGTCTTCTATAGTCTCGTTCAGAGCAGAGGAGAGGGGGTCTCCTTCTCCCCCAATGAGGAACTCCACGGGGGCGCTCTCTGTGGACCCCCGCTGGCCGCTGAGCAGGCGCAGGCGCTTGCGCTCGATCTCATGCAGACGGAACTTGTCGATGCAGTCATCGACGAGGGTGGCTGGGGCTTTTTTGAGCAGAACGGTCACCTGGATATTTTTTTGTTGTAAATTCAGCAGCATTAATACAATCGCCGAAATCGAATGAAAAAAAAACACTTCATAAGTAAAGAAAACTTTCGCTTCTACCTTGCCACAGTAAAGCACTTCAAACTTCTGGGAGTTGTAGAAGGCCTCTTCGGCTTCCTGTTTGGGCTTGGTGTCTTCCTTTAAGGACGATTTGGACACTTGGCGAATGCTGCTGATTACCTCCGGGACCTGGATATGAGGCCGAGGGGATATGACAAAGAGGAAGACATTAACGAGGAAAAGCGCAACGAAGGAGGAAAGGGAAGCGAACTGGAACCAAGCAAGGAGGTTTTTCTCTGCAGCGCTTCCTTCCATCTCCACAGAGGAGAATAACGTAACTCAACACTACTGAGACGGACACAACAACATCATCACAAAAACCCTATTCACTCAAAAGAGCAGTCAAAACAGAAAGTAAAACTATGTTTGGATGACACGAGCAGTTCACACGAGAACTTGTTTTTATTAACAAATGCCATGACCCGACTTCATGTTGCCACTTTAAATAACTCATGGCTAGAAAAAAAGAAATGGCACAATATTTTAACTAACTAAGGCTAGTCAACAGACAGACAGACCAAACACTACTCGGTACCAGAAATGGGTTCAGAGACAGGAAACGCCCGCACGCTATGGGACAGAGTACACAACAAAGAGACGTGAAGGTCACTGAGCCTGTTTCTGGTCCATTGTGTGTGGGTCACTTGCACCGTGTCTGTTTTTAGGTAACTTGCATCCGGGGGAAATGGCCAAACAAGTCAAGACAGAAAACGTAAGTCCTTCAAAGTGCACTCTGAAGCAATACTTGGGAATTTAAAAAGACAGTCCATCATTCAGTCAGGAGGCACTTTCACAGTTGACTTTTTCTTCACTTTGGCACACACAATGGGACTGAGCACCGGCTCGCTAAAAAGTGAGAGCAGGGGCCCTGGTCAAGGTCGGTCAAATACCCTGGTTAAGACAACAATGAGCACTAAAACAAACAGCGGCTATCTGGTAAGAGTTGCCAACTGACTGTTGAGCAAATATATTCATTATGTGGACCAAGGAGGGAAGTTATGTAACAATATTGGTGTTACCTCGGAGGTGTGACCAGAACAACAGGATAGAAGCAGGAGGGCAGGGAGAACAGGAAAGGACTGATTGTAAACAAAATACAAACATCCTGCTTTTTAACGGAGGCCAGTTTATGTATGAGACACTAGAGGGATCAAATATGTACTGCCGCTGTGGCTGCACGAGCTATTTTAAAAGTCCCGTTTTCCAAGTGCCTGCCTTCCCGAGGGGAAGAGCTGTGACAAGAGGGCTGCATTGAGATGAGGAAGACGGGCAGGTGGTGGGTGGTTGTTCATACACACTCCGCCATCTGTTCACGCCAACAAAACTGACCCGTGTAATTGTCATCATACCCGCCAGGAGGAACATGCGGTCGCGGGCGTGTGCGTTTGTGTGTATGCATACGTACGTAAGAAGCACCTGTGAGTGAGTGACATTCTGCTGCAGCAAAGCGTTAAATATTTCGGGTGCCCAGTTATGGCTGCAAGCTCAACGACCGCTCCTTGTTGCAGAGCAGCAACTCAAAGTTTAAAAAATAAATAAAGAAACTTTTATTGCCTGTTTTTTACAATGTGGTTGCCTGCCTGCCGACTCCTCACTCGCTCTTCTTAATTTGGTTGATTTATTATCGTTACAACAGGGCCGTGCAATGAAATGCAGTTTGCTGCCCCATTTTGCTTCATAAAAAACAATTCAAATTCTAAAAATACATTGCATGGTGGAGGGTGGAGGATGAATTTGAAAGACGCTGCTCTGAAGTCTGGTCTCCAATAACATCTGATACAGACACTACGAGGTCATGGTAATGCAGAGGCCTTGGTCACTGAGAATCACAGTTACAGGAAAAGAAACTAGCAGCGCCATATTAACTTTTAAGGGCCCTGCTGGATTATACATGAGCAAGATGACGCCACAGCGTCATTTGATCTGATTAATTATTTGTAGTCAACCTAATACAGAGCCAGTTATGGTGCTCAAGCCTTGGGTGGAAACAGGCCCAGGCAGGCAAGGAGCTGTTCAGGAATAGAGGTAAGCCATGCCCCTCCCACTGGAAATCTATTCAAACATAGCCTCCCACTCCGATGCTTCTTCAAACTGGTTTTCGCGTCCAACCTTCACCCATCATTGACCAGCTGTATCAAACATGATCTGTGATCAAAAGCCTGTCTACACAAACAGCAGCGGCTTTAGAGCTTAGGAGAAAACCAACACGTGGACAGGCCCCTCTGAACGGGTGGAGTCCTGGAGGAGAGGGCACTCTCACTGCAGGGCGACACCTCGTCATGTCAAACCAACAATCGGCCTTAATAATATCTGGTCAAACAGTAGCTGGCCACAGTTTTGTTGCTCTCATTGGCACCATTAAATCAAACCACCCTGGTGACCTCAACACACTCACACACACCATGTGCCTACTTCCTTTAGAGACACAAAGGTTATCATTGTGTCTATATAAGATACAGATGGAAGCAGACGGAGACCTGGGAGGTAATTCCCCATGTCAGAAATGAAGCAATTCCAAGATTTACATGCTTTTCTTTACATTAAAAGCAATACTTGTAAGTTCTTGCAAAGTTACTCCAGAATAATATTTTTTTTAAAGGAAGAAGACAATCCAATTACAGCTATTTGTCCAAACGTCAACTTTCAACTGCTCAACCCAACAAGCCAAAAAGAAACATAGGCATCTACTGTGGCTTGTATATAACCTGTATAAATACTGTTGCTTTAAACATAGCGGCCTTTGTGTGGCTGGAGCTCTCCATGGATTGGTTCCAAAAGGCTCCTTACTGTTTTCACCACAGCCACGACGTCCTCCCAGTGCTTTTCCATCCTGAACACAAACTGGGCACTGTGGTGCAACAAAGTTCATGTCCCAACTCGACACAAAGCAACACGAAGGCCCTTATGCCTCCTCGTCATGGCCAAGAAGTTCATGTCATACGTTAATATCTCCAATGTTTCAAGACAGCAGAGAAATTAACGGTACTTTACATCGTCCCGACACCCTCGGCTTTTCTCTCAAAGATCCGCGCGTGCGTCTTTACAGAACCAGACCAATTATATTTTGTTTATACAATGATCTGTCGGCTCTCCGTTACGTTTGCTCTCACATTGTGCATACAATTAAATAGTTGCATCATGTGATTTGCAAACCAATGTATTTTACAGCTTAAAAATAAATGAATAAACTGCACAGAAATTAGTCAGCTGCCTCTTGAAGCAAACGGAGGTAAAGGCAGGCTGAATCTTCAAGCATGCAAAGCTACTTCTTCGCCACATAATGCATCCCTCACTTCGACAGAACGCTTGTCAACATATGAATAAAGTCAATTTGTTCCCTATGCACTGCAGGTTAAACACTTTCTCATCAATCATGACAACCACATAAGAATACAATCCCTCGTTGTGTAAGAAACGTGACCATGATCACGGCAACCTGACCTGCCCTGGCTAACCAAAGAGTACAGGTGTGACTCAACAAGTTTATCAACACCTCTTATTAGCAAAGAATGGAGGGGGGGAATGCAGAGGGGAGGTTTCCTAAATGCTGATTTAGACTTCTATAGGGCAGTCCTGTAAGTGCCTCGTGTCCCACCATCGCAACGTGTCGCTGAACGATGGCCAGCACCCACGAGACCACAGTGAGAGATTCCACTGTGGCCCAGGTCCAAGTGGGAGCAGAGGTGGAAAACACACTGTAGTTAACACTGAGCAGGCTCTACCTGTTGCTGCCTCGATAATGGCACAACGGAGAGGAGTGGAGTTAAATTGGTGCACGCTGTCGTGATGGTCTCACTCTGGACGCGAGCACACGCCGAGCAAAGTAAAACGCTGCAATCAAACTCTGAATGTAAAAAGGTTACGTGGAGCCTGTTGTACTGAAAGCACCAATCAAGAGTCCAGAGATGACCCAAACCGCCAGAATGGCTGCACCTCATGTTTAACCGCTAACGACAGGACAAAGCGCATTTATAACAGACGAGGACCGAAGTTGTATTTCAAGTTGAGGAAGTTTTCAAACAAGGAAAGCCCACAACGAGACATTCCATGTGTCCCTATAGAGACTGCTTTGTCCGCAATTGTCCTTGATAAAACTTAATTTCTTTCTCCAGCTTGTACAAAATCTACAGAGCCAAACAAGCTTTTAACCTTTCACATCATATTGCTAGATGCCAGGGGTCTTTCCTCAGGCCGCATGCTAAGAATAGATGTAAAAACAAAAACATCCCTGTCGCTCTGAAACAAGGCAAAGAGTAAGAATGTCTTCAAACTCATTTGTGTCCCACACAGAAAATCCACCGCCGCTGAACTATTATGCATTATAAAAGATAAAAACACCTGGGAAATAATCAAATCATTAACAATGACTGCAACAGGCAGTTGCACGTGGTGGTGCATTCCACATGGTCCACCTTGCACATTTGCTCGCTCGCCGGCTGCCAAACAAGTTTTTTTGTTGCGTAATAATGCCTACTGAGGTATGTTCAAGAGGCCTCTCCCTGCTGCAAGCATTTGGATGGCAGCGGAGAGTGTGTCTGCCTTGTCTGTAAAGCGTGTCCTCTTCAGCTCTCGGCTTTCACCAGGAAAAACCAACGGCCTGCACATACCACAGGAAACATGACAGTGCAGGCCGGTTGGAGATCGATGCAGCACGTGAGCATCCCTGGATGTCAGTGAGGGGACGTCGTCTTTGTTCAGGGAGACAGGAACAACATGGACGGGGTTGTAAGACTCCAGCTTGTCTTACAGCAGGTGAATAAAAGGTGGCCCGAACCCCAGACCCCTATGAGTCGTGCAATTCTAATTCACGAGCACAGCGCCTGAAACACTGCGACCCAAATATGACTGTTTTTTTTTTTGTTTATTCCTTTTGTTTGATTTTTTTGTTTTTTTGGGGCCGCTTACCACATATTGTTCATTACTCAAGAGTGGCATGCTGATCAGCATGTAAATGTGCCGACTCCATATTGCGTCTATAGTTTATGTCACACACTACAGCCACCAGAAAGATGTCTGATCCCCCTTTAAAAAGGGGAAAAGGCACAGATATATATTTCCTTTAACAACAACAAAAGATCCAGGGTTGCTCTGTTTATCATTCCCACGACTGACCGGTGGCCTAAATACTTAATACCAAAGCAAACATGTTTGGACCAGTGACTAATCTACTCTGTTTGAGATTAAATGACATAGCCGTCACCTAAAAAGAGATTTCTGGTCAGGCCTTGCAGGACATGGGCTTTAGTCTTGTGTTTACACTTGGAGCTAGATTCATCTCTGTAAACAGATGGGCCTCACTGCAAACCCTGACATCAGATTTACAGATAAGGACCCTCAGCACTTTTTGTAATATCAGAAAAACATAAAAATGAGATTGGTACTGTAATTTTAAGCAGTATGATGTCACCAAAGAAGCAACTAAATTCTTAAGTGATAATAATAATCCAGACATTACATACTGATCCCCTCATTATCAATTGCACTACTTTCTCATTCTATTGTTCTAATCTACACAATGCCACGCTCTCTTCCTGGTATAGTTGCTGTTGTGTCACCTGTATACATTTCTGTACTCTCGGTGGTTTTGTGAGGGGGAAGGGGGGGCGCCCTACCTGGTTGGGGTCGCAGGCCCTGAAGACGTGACAGGACATCTCGGACTCAGGGTTGTCCGGTTGGCCCCGCGTGAGATAGGCGAAGTAGGTGAGGTCGTTGCTGTTGTGTATGAAGCGCGAGACGAGCTGCGCCTTGTGCTCGAATATGAACACCGACGAGCTGCTGCTGTTGGCCGGGACGCACCGGACGAAGGGCGGGTTGAGCACCAGCTGGACCTCCCTCGGCTGCACCGCGGGGCCGCAGTCGCCTCTCTCGCCCCTCCTGCGGATCTCCGCCACCAGCCACGGCAGCATGGGCAGGGTGGTCCTACTGTCGAGCGAGGACCAGCCGACGTAGGTGAGGGCGAACCTCCGGTCCGACTTCGGGGGACTGGTCTCCCTCTCACCCGGGCTCTCCATGTCGACGTTGACAGCGACGCTGGGACTAAAATACTACTTTAAAAACAATTTTTCAAAAATTAAAAAATCTAGGCTTACCATCCCCTGCAACCGAGGCCGGACGCAGTTAGTTTGCAACAGTTTCCATGTACGCGTCCGAGGGCGAAAAGTTGCACGGAACCGAGCGATCTGCTACACGCGCACGTGCTCGCCCCGTCGCTCGGCTGCATGTCATTCAAATATCACACTGCGCTGGCTTTCACGTAAACTCACTGATACGGTCTCGTGTTTTTGTTGTTGCAGTCTGCCTCTCCCTATCTATCCCTCCCTCTCTGCTCCGGTCCTCCACTGTTTGCATGGGCAGCGACCCAACAGCGCTATAAACAGCCCCGCAGTGTCCCGGCCGAGCTGGCCCCTCTTAGAACGTGGCTCCGGACGGCTCCTGTGTCAACACAAGTCTCCCAGACAAATCTGGTGTCGCTGCTCCTGAGCGCGCGACGGGCACGCAGCGCATTACGAACCCAACCCCGGAATCCTATTACACCGAAACGCTCCGCCGGCGTGGTTGCTATTTATTTATTTACTTTTCTTCTATTTCTTCAATACATGCATGCATCGCATTGTCTCCAAACTGGGATCCTTTCTTCCACAAGTAAGGCGGAGCGGCTGTGCGCGCGTTGACGACACGCCCAACCATCCCATGTGCTGCGGGGAGTGGGCTGGGGCAGAGCCGCTGTGAGGAACGTGACAAGAGGCTCCACCTTTCCCCTCCACAGAGCACAATAACACGCCTCGTCCACAGCGGCGTGGATTTGGGTTTGCGGAGCCCCCTTCATGGCTCTGGTCCTTCGGGCACATACACCTCTTTCAGCGCCCGACATCCCCTGGTTTAAAGAGACCAGGCTCGGCCTAATACTTGGCTTCACAATATGCAAGAGTTCACACCCGAGTGTTTACAAGCAGGCCGCGCTGATTCATGGTCTTGGAAAGTTGTAATCGCATCTGATGTACTTGGTGTACACCCCCCCCTCAGGAGCTCTGCACTAAACCCCGCTCTACTGGTGAGACTTATATTACCAGCTGGCCCCAGACACCCATTTCATGAAATAACATGGTTGTAGTTTTTTTTTTTACTTTGCTCGGAGCTGTGAAGTTGGGATGAAATGACCACGCACCACTCCAAGGGTTACAATTAATCATAGTTTATTGCATCATTGTTGGGACGGCATCAAAGCGAGACAGAGCAAAGAAACAGGGCGAAGGCCTCCTCAGAACCACACAGTGGCTGTTTCAGCATCGACATCAGATGCCGAGGCACAAGTCCCCCGTTAGCTCTGTCAGATATACAAAGCAGCCGTAGTTCACCGATGTGGATGAGAACGGGTTGTTACATAGCTGTGTTCCCCGCTGCTGTGTGCAGAGAGACTGCGTGTCTGGGGTCCCAGGTGCACACGTGCTCCCCGGCTGCATTCGTTGCCAAATCAAGAAACGCGGTAGCTTCCAGCAGGCTTGTGTTCAAGGTGTGGGAGTGTTGTATTTGTGCCTTAGAACATAATCTGAGTGAAACAATCAGAAAATAACATTGTTTCTTTAATTCTCTCCTTTTGTTCTCACTAACACATCAGGACTGCATGTAGCTGCTAGACCTCTAATGAAGTAAAACAGGAGTTTTTGAGGACGAGGATTTTCAGCTATTAAAACAGCTGTTATTATTTAGATGCCAACACAATCTCTGGAAAAACAGAAGTGCAAAGCAGACAACTGACATGTGCAGTAATTTGTTTCCACATTCTGAGACAGCCAGAAGACAGACACACACACACACACACACACACACACGTGTGTCAAGCTGTTCTTCTGTTGGTTATATATAAACTGGGGTGGAATGTCCACAAACATTTGGGTGCGCTTGTAAAAATCACACCGTCTCCATAACGGCTGCCATCTCCTTGAACTGCTTGTGAAAGTTCTGCAAGGGACAAAGAGGAAAAAAGAAGAAATCACAAAAATCCATCCTGTGATATAATTGCACCAAGAACATTACATTCACATCAACAAATACAGACCTGAAACTGGGGAATGGTCATCTCAAAAGACCTGTGAAGAATCTGCCCAGAGGGCTCGACGATCTTCAGCATCAAAGACACATATGGGGAGTTGAGCGATCGGCAGGTGTCGGAGCTCACCGCCATGCCGAGCTTCCACTGCATGTCCACCAACTAGGAAGCAAACAAACAAAGTCTCATCAGCCTCGAATAGAGACGAGCCGTGTACAGGGCATCAAGAAAAATTCTAAAAATTAGATTTGGCATACCTGGCCGATGCTGAGCGTGGCCTGGACCTCCTGCTGAGCGTGGACCGATGCACCATGTTCACTCCACAGACTGTGCAACACCTGAAGGGAAGCCTTTGGCCACTTGTGGTTGCCTTCTTCCAGCCTCAATACGAGGTTATCCCCAGAGAGGCTGCTCTTCCCAGCGGACCTGATGATAGAAAGGTCACCGTACACTGCAATAAAGTACAACGCTATGCAAAGATTTAGCCCTTTTTGCCAGGCCCATAAGCCTGGGTAAAATCTGTTTAAAGCTCCATCACACAATTGGAGCCAATGCTACAGGCATGTTCTTATGAAGGGGAGGTGGAATCAACGTGCAAATGTAGCAAACTGGACAAACATCAATGTTTGGAATAGACGTGGACTGACACATTCACCAGCTATCACATTTTAACAACATTCAGAGGCAGGAAAAAAAGAGAAGAATCAGACTCAAGATACCTGAATGTTAACAACAGAAATCTGATCATATTCTGCAGAGCTTCATGGTCAAGTCTGACTCCAGCTCTCTGAAATCTCTGTCCAGAAAAAAAGAACAAAACAAGTAATGAAAGAAGAACTTGGGAAGCTGGGTTACTAGAAGTTAACAAAATATTCTCTGGAAATATTGACTCACGTCAGATATTTCGGCTGAATCAACTCCTCTAGTTTGCCCTTGAAGATAAGTCAGAATGTGCTGACACTGTGGAGATTAGAAGATTAGTTAACAGAACTGCAGCATAACCTCCATGGCCACATCCTGTGCGATTCGTGCGGAACGTTGTCAGGGGAGACTGTGGCTCAGCGGTTAGCAAGTCTGTCTTTCAATCAGAGGGCTGGTAGTCCATGTCGTTGTGTCCTTGAGCAAGACACTTAACCCTAATTGCTCACCGTTGCTGTGTCTACGGTCTACTGTATATCATGTAAGTCGCTTTGGATAAAAGCGTCAGCTAAATGAAATGTAATGTAATAGCCCGACAATGGACACCATTATATTGTATCCAACATCCAATTGTTAATCCCACTGAGAGGTTTGCTCCTCTACAACTAGCCGCTGTGGAAAATCTCATAAGATGAAGTGTGAATGTTGGTTTAAATGTTTTTGTCATATCAGATTTTATTCGGTGGCAGGACCAACAATAACACCACGACTTGCACAACGTTCCTCTTCTCAGCACTTCTATATATCGATCACTTAAGTGTTACTCAAGGACTATGCTTTATGCCTAGTTCTTATTATCTTCCATTTAATTCACCCGTCTCCCGCCTGCATGGGAACATGCACAAAGAGAGATAAAATATACTCACTACTTCAGTCAACAGATCGGGAGGAAGCTGACAGATGTTGTCCACAACTGTATTGACACCTGAGGTACAGAAGGGAAACAAGTCACGGTGTCATTAGAGTCTGTTAATCATGGTACCTTTGCAGCATTTTTAAAAAGGGAACACAAGCTAATTCAACTGCAAAATCATCTCGCAAATTATTCACCAATGATAAAACTATTGCAAATATATCAGTGGGATGTTAACGGTCTTTGACCAAGAAAATCTAAGTAGAAATACATGTTTTCTTACTCCAAACTGTACAAATATAATGCATATTCAGAACAGGTCCTCAGGCGTCGTTTGTGCTCTGACAACGTGCCCAGTTGTAGCAAACAGCTAGCTATTTCAACGTATCTGTTTTTTCTCAACGTACTTCCAGAATCACCACACATTCTTCCAACTAAAAAATAAGATGTGCAAATAACAAATAAGATGTTGTACTGTTTGCCAAGCTGTGCTTCTCAAAATCAAAACAAAGATGGCTGCCTGCCTATCGCGCCGCGATTTGGGAAACTGATTAAAACCTCTTTTTCTTTTTACATAGCACAGCTCACAGAATATATATATTCTATGTAAGGGGTTAAAAAAGTCAGACCAGCGGCAAGTGTCATAGTTATGCATAGCATTGGTCACGTGGTACCTGGTGAGGGTAGAGTTGGGTATAGTTTGGTTCTGCTAACGTTAATGTTACAGGTAGCGGGAGGGAACAGAAACTAGCCACCGTGTGGAGCTAACGCGACTAACCCCATGGGTGGGACGCCGATTAGTCTCTCTAGTCAAACTGCCATACTGAAAACACGAAGTAACATGATGGCAATGGGAACTCACTATACGAGTCCTCTGCTGCTGGCATCTTCTGTCTCTCTCTCTCTCTCTCTCTCTCTCGCTGTGTCTCTCTCTGTCTCTCGGACGAGCTTCACGTTTGACCGCCGTGCAGTGTTGTCAACTTAGCGACTTTCTCGCTTGAATGATTATTGTCCTTAAAAAAACAACGAGAAACAGACAGAGCTACTTGTTGTGCAGATGAAGGTCCTCTCATTCAAGAGAATCGGTAGTACTGCTCTTCTTTTTCTTTCTCGGCGTTTCGCAACATTGGTAAAGAGTGCATACCGCCACCTACTGTATTGGAGTGGTATCGTCTACTTTGAGGTTTTACACTGACAGCAGCTTTATTTTTCATTTAGGAGGCCTGCTGGTAGCTCTGAATCTCCGAGCGTTTTAAGAGACGACCAGATAGATAGCGAGAGTAATTAGTATAGGAAGAGGCAGAATGGAAAGTAAGACTCAGAAGCAGTCCAGCCATAGCTGCCCCTATCTCTGCATGCACTAACTCTGCCAACTGTCAACAGACAAAACGTTCACACTGCATGCACTGACTAAATCTCTCTATCTCCTGAAACAGAAACTCTCCTCTGGTCCGGAAACCTTCTTTGGTATAAGATATATGTGGGGGTATTTGTATTTCTATTTGTGGTACTGCATATTAATGTTTAGATAATGTGTTAAGCCTCTGAAATTAATGTGAATCAAACATATTGTTGTCTCCAGGCAATATTTGGGTCTTTTTTTTTTTTTTTTAATACATTTTACAAACCGTTGTGGATGGTACAGGCTGTGCCTTAAAGGTAATACAAGTTTTATTTTGAGGGGTACTTTGTTAAAAAGATTGATAAGCAAAGAAATAATATAAAGGGAATAATCTGAAGATTGTTAGAGCATTATTCAATATTATGGTAAATGACATATTTGAAAAATTAGGGGAAAGGAATGAAGGGTTGCTGTATGCAGATGATGCTGTAATATGGAAACGGGGACGCAATATATCATACATAACAAGAGTTGTGCAGAGGGATATACAAGCAATAGAACAATGGGGTAATGATTGGGGATTTAAATTTTCCATACCTAAAACAAAGATTATGTTCTTTACCAGAAAGAAGGTCTCAGACAGGTATACAGTTATGTTATACAAACAAGCAATTGAAAGAATGAAGAAATTTAAATATTTGGGGATGTGGTTGGATGAACGTCTTACATGGAAACATCATATAGAACATATTGAAACAAAATGTAAAAAGGTTTTAAATCTAATGAGGATGATAACTGGACAGTGTTGGGGAGCAGATAAACAGTCTTTGATGTATATATATAAAGCATTAATAAGATCTACTATAGACTATGGATGTATAGTGTATAGCTCAGCATGCAAAACTACTTTAAGGAAAATTGAGAGGATTCAATTCAAAGCTATAAGACTTGCTTTAGGAGCTATAAAAACAACTCCTACGTGTGCCCTATTAGTAGAATCGGAGGAATCTCCTCTTAGTTTGAGGTATATTAAATTGTCTTTGACATACTGGGTTAGATTGCTGGGAAGTAGTAATAATCCAGCAAGTTCAGTACTTAATGTTTGCTGGGAATATCAAACAAAATCACAAGGGTTTGGGTGGGTCATCAACAGTATAGCAGAACAGTATAGAATTAAAGAACTGAAATTTAGTCCATCATTGGTTCTGAGTGCCATACCCCCATGGATTCTTCCATCACCAGAGGTTAACAGTGAACTATTGGAAGGAAAGAGAGAGTGTCCAAATGGTCAAAGTTTTGCAGCATACTGCCAGGGTTATATAAAATCGACATTCTATGGATGCGTTAAAATCTATACTGACGGTTCAAAAGATCCACAAAATGGTCATTGTGGGATTGGGTTGTTTATTCCAGAATTTAATAAAAGAGATGGCTATAGGTTAAATAATTTTCTCTCTGTATATTCTATTGAGATGACTGGGATAATAACAGCTTTAAGGTGGATTGAAGAGGTTAAGCCAATGAGAGCTGTGATCTGTACAGACTCCATGGCAGCTATTCATAGTCTAGATACAGGTCATTCAGCAAGAGAAGATTTGATTACAGAAATTAAACAGTTACTTTTGCAATTTAGGAATCTTGGAATCAGTATTCAGTTTTGTTGGGTTCCAGCTCATATCGGTATTAAAGGAAACGAAGAGGCCGATAAAATTGCGAAAAAGATGCTGAAAAACAAATGTATAGGAATTAATGTTCCACTGGGGAAGGGTGAAGCTAAATCTCTGATTAAGTCTGAAAATATGCAAAGATGGCAAAATGAATGGGAGGCTGAGGTTAATGCTGGACACTATCATAAAGTACAGAAGATTGTGACCGGGAAAAGGGTTACTTTATTGAGTTTATTTAGACGGGAAGAAGTGGTATATACCAGACTTAGATTAGGTCACACAGGATTGAATGATACCTTACAAATAATAGGTTCTAGCAATGGCTTATGCATAGACTGCCAAGACAAAGAAGATGTAGAGCATGTGCTTTTTGTGTGTAAGAAGTATAATGATAATAGAATACAATGGCAGGAAATGGAAGGAGAGAATGCAATACGTGGTATTCTAGAAGAACAGGGTATGGTAAGGGAAAGACTGGAAGCTTTATTTATTTTTCTTCATAGTACTGGTTTAGGAAAAAGAATATAGTTATTTTTTTTAATTTTTATTTTTGTTGTTGTTTTGAATTAACTCAAGCCTAGACTCTATGACAGTTTCATGAAGTTCATGGTATACAATCCTGTACAGTTGGTGGCGGTATAATACAAAAGTAGTAATCCGCCATAAACACTAGAAAAGAAGAAAGAAGAAGATTGTTAGAGCAGCGTGACCAAGCTAATGCAGCATAACAGCGCCCTCAAGAGGCGACGGCGATATGTGCAGCTACACACTTTGAATCAAATCGGTACCCTCATTTGGGAATTTTTATAATATTTTTTTATAGCTACATTTTCAGTAAAATTATGAGGAACACGGCTCATCGTTAATAAAGCGTACGAAATGCAAACAGGGACGCTACTGTGAAGTATTTCTAAAATGGAAGGATCCACTGCTGGGCGGTGCGGGAAGCACAGTCAGAAATGCCTTTTATTGCAGACAAAGAACTATGACATAATTATCCACGGTAAAAGAAAACAACATAACTAGTCTTGAAATACATGTAACTTTTATTTTTATGGTTTAAGTATTGAGTGTGCATTTAAGTATGCTTTACGAAGAAACAAGTACCCCTGCATATTATATAAATGCCAGGGTGCACTCTCCTGACGCGGAAGTGAATTTGAGCTGTCAAACAGATTCTGGCAAATCACTTTCAGCTCTCGGCAGGACAGTAACAGTCGACGTGACTTTAAGATGGACAGTCCACGCTGGTTGCCCCTGGAGTCAAATCCAGAAGTATGTGTCGTTGATATCTCTTCAAACTTTATTGTTTTTATCGAAGCCATTCATTCACAAGCATGTGAGGGCTAACTTGTTTAGCTAACGCTAGCAGTTAACTGCTAGAACAAAAGCTGAATGCCGGTGCGGCTGTTTTGCCAAATCCAAAAGCAATTCGATTAATCATTTGTATTTGTGTGGTTCCATTTCAGGTCATGACCAAGGTGAGAATCTCCTTCAGTTTTAAATGTAACGCCAGATGGGTCTCAATAATCGGCGACATAGAGCACTTGCAGAGGGACAAGGCCTACCCAGCAACGATGCTACACCCAACGTAACGCGATCAGTAAAGAGTCAAGTTAAGTTGGTGGACTTCCATGTTGCTGTCCGTGACATGTTTAGTAACATCTACCGAAAAATGTAGACTCTGGCCTGCGGGAGAGATTTCAAAACTATCTGAGTAAAGTTGTCGACGTTATCCCCGGATTAATCACACTGTGCTGTCCACGTTTAACAATGGGAACAGGCTGGACGTCCCAGTTTGTGCCAGTTCATCAGGTCAAGCTCATACGGCACAGGTTAACGAGGACCGATGCCGTTTGGTACTCATTATGAGGGGAGACGGAGACTATTAACTTGGTACATTTCCACTTTATTCATTGCAAGTCACATGCAGCAGGTCAGGTGTACATGGGAAATGGGTTATTCAGCCACACTTTCAATTGTGCATATGGCAATTAAGTTTCCAATAAATGGGTTTGATTACAAACTTGTCTTTTTTTGGAAATTGACATTTTCTCTATACTTTGTACCAGAAATTCATTATTTATAGAGAACTATAATATGCCACCGTGCATTGAATATTCCTTTGAGTGAATTATTTATTTATATGTTTTTATTTCATTAGGTTCCAGACAGGAATATTTTATATCCGCAGCCAGCTATTACATTCAACCTACCTTATCTTTGAGTTCAACTTGTCTACCTTGCTGAGATATCGTCAGGTTAGCGTCTCTGTATACGTACAAATGAACCCTCAGCTTTTTTTTGTAGTTCGTCAACTGCTTGGGAATGAGACCAACCTGGCAATTTGGAGATGTGTACGGATTGGATCCAGAGCTTCTCGGCATGGTGCCAAGACCAGTGTGTGCAGTACTGCTTCTCTTCCCACTGACAGATAAGGTACTTCATACACATCTTTGGCGTAAAATGTATAAACGGCATGGTCATATTGGCCATAACTGAGGCCATGGTCTCTACATTATGCATGCATGCATTTTGTGGCTTCCCAGTTTCTACACATGTTGTACAGGATCATGTCCATGTGATAAGACTCAATGTCCAACAGAGCTTTCTCTTCTCCCCTCCTCCTGTCCAGTATGAGGCTTTCAAGCAGGAAGAGGAAGAGAAACTCAAGGGGCAGCAACAGGTCTCTCCTGACGTCTACTTCATCAAGCAAACTATCGGAAACGCCTGTGGAACGATGGGATTAATTCACGCAGTGGCAAACAACCAGGGCCGCCTAGAATTCGGTGAGTATTTGTTCAGTTTATCTTGTTTGATTTTTCTGTACGATCGCGCAATTACATTTTGATACATTTTGAGAAAAGTGTCTGAACGCAAAACAATGATTTCATTTGAATCAGCTCACTGTTTTGTATGACTTCGTAAATACCAGGAACATATTTTATTTATCTGCCTTACAATACATAATCTCCCATTACAATATCATTTGTTGACATTAGACGTCGACTGATAGTGGATTTTTAAACCCTTACACAAACTAGGGCTGTCAAAATTGCTCAAAAATGACGTTCGAATATTCCATTTAAAAAAACACATATATTCGAACATATTCGAAGTTGCGCATTAGGCACGTCAATAACAGGACAAATTAATACAACGAGACATAACTACTTGTATAGGTAATTTATTTAAGTTTAAACATATTTAACAACATATTATCTACACAAAAATAAGTAAATGAACTAATGGCCAAGACCGCAGACCTCTCGCTCGCACACACACTCTTTCTCTCTTTCTCTCTTTCTCTCTTTCTCTTTCTCTCTCTCTCTCTCTCTCTCTCTCTCTCTCTCTCTCTCTCTCTCTCTCTCTCTCTCTCTCTCTCTCTCTCTCTCTCTCTCTCTCTCTCTCTCTCTCTCTCTCTCTCTCTCTCTCTCTCTTCCCCCCCCGCACCGTTGCGCTCTCTGCGCATAGCGGTTTAAATGAACGACAACAATAAACAAATGCTGAGTGCTGATCAAGAGTTTTGTGTAAGCAATTTAAGGTCGCGATTCTTGTCCCAAATATGGCTTCATTCAGTGATTGAAAGAAACACCCGCAAAGCAGACAGTCGCGCCGCTGCTGCCGCTGTTGCCGCTGTTGTGTTTTTAATTTTTTTTAATTTTAATTTTTAACATTCGAATATTCATTTTCACATTCGAATATTCGATTTTTAACAACAATTCGAATATATATTCGGATATAGAATATTCGTTGACAGCCCTAACACAAACCATACAATTTTGAACATTTATGAACATTATTGTTGAGGCTTTTTCAGCATCGACGTCTTCAGTTACGCTGATGACTCACTCTGCTGTAAATGCAAACACAATTCCCCTTGGGAAATAGTTTTCTATAGATCTTATTGCATGTTGTCCTTTTGTCGCAGAGCCCGATTCTCCACTGAAGAAGTTCATTGAAGAAACCTCTAAAATGAGCCCAGAAGAAAAGGCAGCCTTCCTGGAAAAAGACGAGGTAAAGAAGCTCTGAAATCACACTTTTCTCTTGAGGGTGGGGTGATGAAGCAAAGTGATGCTTCAGTTTTTCACTTATTATTTATTTTTTATGCTCATGGTACCTGTGTACCAGCTCTGTGGCTGTAATTAGTTAGATGACTATAATACTGTCCTTGTTTTATGTACTTTTGTAGGAGATTGGTAAAATACAAAGTACAATAGCATAAAACCCAGCAGGGACCACCATGTTTGCTCATTGTCTCTTCTCCCTCCCGTCTGTTTCAGAGTATACGCATTACACATGAATCCAGTGCACAGGAGGGACAGACGGAGGTTTGTTTTGACTTCTTGTAGAAGAAGGATGCTTCAGATGGCAAGAACACCTCTTTTAGTTTTCTGTTTATTGAGAATGTGTTTAACTTGGAATCACTTTGTCTGTTTCAGGCCCCAAGTTTAGACGAGAAAGTGAACTTGCATTTTATAGCTTTTGTGAATGTCGGAGGACAGTTATATGAACTGGGTGAGTTGACCCTTGTCCCATCCAAAATATTGAGCAGCATTTGTCTCATTGTTGTTGATAATTACTCAAATCCGCTTTTTATTTTATATTTTTGTATAAATCTAGATGGCCGGAAGCCTTTCCCTATTGTCCATGGAAAAACCTCAGAAGATAGTCTTCTGGAGGTAAGACAGCACAGAATACAACAGACAAAAAAAAAAATATATATATATATATATATCGTCTCTTGTTGAGTTGCAAGTCACCATGTGTTCAATTTCCACGCAGGACGCTGCAAAGGTTTGTAAGGTCTTCATGGCTCGCGACCCTCAGGAGCTGCGCTTCACCATCATTGCCCTCTCCAAAGATTCCTATTGAGGAAGCTTCCTTGTAAGAAAAGCATTACTGCCAAACATTCTCAAAGTGCTGACTTCATTGGAATTTGTTTTCTCTCCCAAAATACTTGCAGGGAAAAAATATCAGGGTTATCATTCTGAAGTAATGTTCAATTTTTTGTTATGAATCGCTTTGAATTCTAAGGGAATCTGAGTGCTGCTATAAGCGAAACGTATTTCCTGTTCAGATCAAAATCTTCTAGCCGCCCTGCTGAACTTTAAAACAGATATCAATCAAGAAATAAATTGACAAAAGATTCCTGGGCTCAACTTCTTTCTTTTATTTTACTCCGGGTTCAATGATGCACGCTGCATGTAGGGATTTTTCTTTTTGATCATAAAAACAACCACATGGTCAAAACCAGCTGATGGCTAGCTCCTGTAAGTGAGGCAAGCTGAAAAATGTCGACTGTACATCCACGTGAAAGGTGCCTACATTTTTGTAATATGAATTACAAAATATGTCAAATAAAAAGCAAATTTAAGAAACTCCACTTTTGTTGATCTTCTTTGTAACATAAACGTCATAGTTATTTATCCATCTGTTAACCTTTTTTTAAATATCCATCTATCTATATGTATCTTTCTCAGGAACCCAACAGTCATGCTGGAGGCAAGAGGAAAAATGCAGATCGAACTTGTTTTTTCTCAGAATGTATAAACATACTGAAATGTTATTGGGTCATGAATTACCAAGGAAGTTTGTGGGGTTATATCTTAGCGATCAGATGATGGTAACATGTTCAGTGAGACGATCTGATACCCGGTTAAAGTTCTGTTCGTAGTGACGAAGCCAATGGTGCAAAGAGGACCCTCCTAATGCAAATATTCCTGTGTGTACTGAAGATTCAACAATTGGAATATATATATAATATACAATAGTTTGCTTTTAAGAACCACTGATCAGAGACTTATTGTGTTGTTTCTGCTACTTATATCACTGATATGACTTCTGTTTGTTCTGTGATCACACAAATGGTAAAATGAGATACTATAAATAGGAGATGTGCAACCTGCTCTAAAAGCTACAAACTCATCCTAATTTGACTGAATATCTCATATGACATCAACGGGTTGACATGGGAGCAGAGCGTAATGTTGCTGGTCACTGGAGCTACTTTGAACCACTGTCCACTGTTTGGGTGTCTTAATGTGTTGTGTTTTATTGTCTACTGTAGAATTTTAGTCTGCAAAGTCATTGTTTTTAAATAAATGTAGCAGTGTATGACATTCTCTTCTGAAATGGAGTGGAGTGTGCAGTCAGGACTGTTGATTTTCAGTCTGTTTCTATGACTTGCATTGCACCGAAGCCGCCGCTGGGTGGCGCTGCAGGAGAGCGGTTTGTTTTAGGAGAATGAGCCGAACTCCTCAAAGTTGATGAGTTTACCCATGGACTTCACTTTTACTTTATTTGTTTTAACATTTTATGAATCTTTTGATACCCATCGACCCACAGATTTCAAAATTGATACGATGTTGACCAGAGGAACTGTAATATGAGACTTTGTGTGTGTGTATCCTGGTTATTACGGTCACACCGCTGTGCTGCGAACTGTACACGGTCAGCAGTGGGGGGGAAATCAAAGAAAAAAAACACCAACCTGGGATCAAAATAATCCCCTAGAGAGGGAAACAACGGGCCAACTCAAGCGTGCGTTCACCTGGAAGCCGCTCAAAATGACCCGTGGGTGGTCCTCGGACCCCACTTTGGACCCCCCTCCCCTGCCACAGCTGAAACTTAAACCAGAAGTGAGTCTCTCCTGTCAGGGACGAGGTGTAACCCGCAGTCGGGCTGTGAAGCTCTCGGTTGGTCGCTGTTAAGCGAGCGGAGTGTCGAAACACAAAGCGGCGCGCGCGCCACAGGTGTGCCAGATGAAAGGAGCCGCCAAACCGCGTCGCCGTTCAACCTTGCATTCAGGCGAGCGGCGGGCTGGGTGCAAACGAACAATAGGAGGCATTTTTCATGAATGAGTAGTGTGATTACACGTTTGACCGGCGGGGCTCGAGATTGCGTGACGAGTTTTGTTCTTTTCTTTTCTTTTCTAAGTGCGTGCGTAAATTGTGTCTGCTGGTTTGGACTAGCCCACATTTGATGTCCCCGGACTTTATATCTAGGAACCCATTCGGTCCCGCCGGTGCAGCTCGGATAATACGTTACCGTGATGGAGTGGCGCGAGCGGTCCGCCGTTAGCTGCGACGAAGCCTACGTGGAGGCGCAGAGATGGATTGAGGTGAGTAAGAACTTCTTTTAAACTCTCTAAACACCTTTCTTTACACTTAAGCACTTAAAATCACAGACGGGTCGGCATGTGATCAAATTGGCGAAGTGCTCGTGATCACCATATAAATTGAGGGAAACAGGTGTTCGTGCGGATTTCTTCAGTTTAAAGAGGTTTTGAAGATACTATGTCTACTTCTACTTCTTCTGAGGTTTACTTCCCTGATTTAAAGCCCTGCTTGGGGTTTAACGCTCAGCTGCTGAACCACTAAAGAGTCCAGATAAAAGTAATCTGGAACAACAGCTTCATGGAGCCATGCGTCACCTTTGACCTCTCCTTCTCGGGTATAATAGAGTCAAAGTGTATCATTTCAGCCACTTGAAACCGCGTGTATTTAAAAGCCTTAGCTTGTACTCTGAGAACAGGTGACTCTGTTCTCACCTGTTTTCAGAGTACAGGTGGAGTCGAGCCCATTCATCATCATCAGCATCATCACCATTGTTTGCGCGCTGCTTCCTGTTTATTTTGGTGTCAGATCTTGCCTTGAACCTGCTCATCGTGTCTTTAATGTTTCCCAGGGTTTCCTCTTTGAGGCTACAGTTTCAAACATGTGAGAAAATCCGCAGCGCAATTAAGGAAAATCCATCTATGAGTGATCCTAATATAGCCTCACCACATGCCTTCTGTATACAGTGATGCATCCTGGGGTTGGTGTTCCCATGAACCTCCTTTATGACACATGCTATATATGGAATGCTCTCGGTCATATTATATGATCATATTGCATATATGACTCACAGAACACTTAAATTGCTGCTCCATGTGTCATTAATGAATCAGAAAAGGAAAACAAAAAGTAGACACACTTTATGGCCCATGTGCTATTTATGATAATTTCAGTAAAACGTGCCATGCATAGAGGTTTAGGAAAGTTATTCCCTTTCTGTATAAAAATGCTACTTTTTATGGTCTTAAAGTTTCCTATTTCCTAGTGCATGAAATAAAAATGCAAAACAGCTACCAACTCCCCCCATTTAAAAACAAGTCCCATTTAATTTCCAAAATGTCAAATGATTTAAAGTTTCCATTCTACCGCCAGCCAGCCTCTCATTCTTTCTTCTTTTTTTTTTTACTAGCGGGTGAAATTATGTTTCCTCATCTCGCAAATTCTCTTCCCAGCAGGGTGGCTGCAACTAAACAAACATTGTTCTAATTTCACGAGGGGGGGGATCTGAATTCTTCTGATGTGACATCAGTGTGTCTCTCGCGCTCGCACACTGGCCCATTGTGGCGGTTTACCTCGTGCGCTGTGAAGGGGTGCATGATCTCAGGCAGGGGGCAGGAGGATTAGGGTGGGAGGGTGGGTGGGTGGGGTGGGGGGGGAAGCAAGTTGAAAAGGTAAAAGGTGCAGGCCGAGTGTATTAACAGTGTCGGTATGAGAGGTTTTCTTTTGGAGTAATGGAAACACAGAGACCACGTTCTGGCACGGTTGACCCTCTGAGACGAAGGTTTGTGGCTCTTGGATTCTGCCACTGAATGATTAACAAACTGCTCTGGCTTCACAGCACTTTAAACAGAGGCATGTGTGCGCGGCGAGGTTGGTGGTATTGTTATATAAAAAAAAAAAGTAGACTAAATGGTCTGGAGCCTGTCACATGGACACATTCCTGCATTAGCCGCTGCCATGGCTGTGAACGGAGCCGGCGCAGGGCGTCGCGTCCTACAGCCGCCGGGCCCTGCAGGAAGAATGGAGGGCCTTGTTAATTGAATAGGGGAGGCCGTGTGTAAGTGTTGACGAGCACGGAATAACCGGCAGTGTTCTTGCAACTTACAGGTCAGAAGATCATGCTCAACACAAACCAGCTCCAGTCAGCCATCTGATTACTGCTGTTCTGATGTTGTGATGTATTAAAATACACATCCTAGAATTAGGCACCTCATGCCAGTTTTTCTTTTGTTT
The DNA here is from genome assembly GCA_023566465.1 of Cottus gobio. NCBI lineage: Eukaryota > Metazoa > Chordata > Actinopteri > Perciformes > Cottidae > Cottus > Cottus gobio. Next base: position 18,965,975 of record CM042227.1, on the reverse strand, counting down.
CAGTTGTGATGAAGCTTTTTCTTTTCTTTTTTTATCCTGAGAGAGCCATCCAGGTGTCAACCCAAATAGTTTGACTGGCTCTTTATAAGCAGTTGTTATTATTGGGCAGAACCTGGGGGTGGGGGGCGTCCTGATGGCGTCGGTGGCGTCATCCCCGACGGCTCCTGCACTGGTGGAGGAGTTTGGGTGCCCCGAAATATTGGGACGGCGTCCCAGTTGCCCTCCGGCGACCCACGTGCCTGTCCTCTGCAGAAGACATTTCTGGAACAATTAGTGGATGGGGGTGTATCCGCACTAAGTGATTTGCCTCGGTGCCCTGCATGAATAAACAATAGTTATGGTCTCGGACGCAGACAAAATCCTCAATTCCTTTGATTGTATGTTCTACCAAGACGTTACTCTCGGGTTCATTGCAATAATAGTGACAATAATTAATTTCACGTATGCATCGGAGCACCTGAAGAGGCCGAAAGGAATTCTGAAGGCCCACATTCTTGAGGGGGGCGATGCTGGGGTTTGCAGGAAGCTGGGTTTAAAAAATAAAATAAATCTCTGCCCCCTCTGCCTTCAGGCTGGATCTAAGGGCAGTTAATACCCCTAATGATGACGATAGAAGGGAAGAAAACTGCTCTGTTACAGCCGGCTTAGCGCGAGCTTCAGTGGGTGGGGGGGTCTCGCCTTCCACCCAGGACTGGGAGAGAAAAGCTTGATTACCGCATTCACTCGGTTTCTTTTCCCATCAAACACCTTGATCGAGGGGAATGTAGATGTTTGTAACCTCCTGCACTGCTTGTTTGCGTACATGAATCCCAGCTGCATGCACAGAACAGCAGGGGTCAGGATTCCATATGCCAACTGCACCGTGGACTTTGTTTTCTCTGTGTGTGTGTGTGTGTGTGTGTGTGTGTGTGTGTGCGTGTGTGTGTGTGTGTGTGTGTGTGTGTGTGTGTGTGTGTGTGTGTGTGTGTGTGTGTGTGTGTGTGTGTGTGTGTGTGTGTGCGTGTGTGCAGCTTCTCTCGTCTGTCTGCTCCCTGTATTCAGCGTCTGGTTATGTTTTGTATTTTTGTCAACAAAAGAGCAGCAGGTGTCTTGATCGTATTCTGCAAATACATGAGCAACTGCAGACGTGTCAGAACTTTAATAGTCTCTTGTCAAATAATATGGTCTAATTCCACTGGAATGATGTGTATTCAAAACCATCTCAGGCAGAGTGTAGCAGAATAATATGTAGTATAGTAGTAATAATGTCCTCCAGTCAGTCTGTAGTGCTCCGGTTTCTCCTCGCCGCCACAAAATGACAGCCTGTATTTAGCTGTGCCACTAATCGTCCCAGCTTTTGTCCCTTTTCCTTCAAAGGGACAAGGATCATCCGACCAAATGGTTTGTGAGACCCGTTTGACTTGTTTTGCCTTGTGCGTGTGCGTGTGCGTGCGAGTGTGCGTGTGTGTGCTTTGGTTAATGCCAGCTGTCGGTAATGTAAATTAAAGACTCAAAGTCAAACACATGGCGGTGCGAATAAAGTGAGTCAAGTGTTTTTCATTTTTCATCAGTAGTTGTTCGGCTGGTTTGTTTGACTGGGATCATTTAGCATAATATCTCAGAAACTGGTTTCAGTGTAATGTGTTGGAAAGCCAGGCCATAGGCCAAGTGATTAGTGTTTGGGTCGGATCCAGATCTCAGAAAGGTTTTCCACACATTGCAAAGCATTTATGAGCGTTCTACAATGCAAAAATTGCATTCGTCCATGCATAAATGTCTCTGGGTTTTTGGGGTTTTCATGCACATCCAGATTTTTTTAAACCTATGCATATTTTTGTGTGCAGAATTGGTAGAAGCAGACACTCTAATTGTGTGTGTGTGTGTGTGTGTGTGTGTGTGTGTGTGTGTGTGTGTGTGTGTGTGTGTGTGTGTGTGTGTGTGTGTGTGTGTGTGTGTGTGTGTGTGTGTGTGTGTGTGTGTGTGTGTGTGTGTGTGTGTGTGTGTGTGTGTGTGTGTGTGTGTGTGTGTGTGTGTGTGTGTGTGTGTGTGTGTGTGTGTGTGCTCGGCTGGATGCAGCGCCTGCATCATGACTCTTAGTGTGCCACGCAGTGGTGGTTTGAGATCAGGGGGAAGGCACGGGGCCACAGCACAGCGCTGTGTTCCTGTAGCGCTCCAGATGCTCCCGTGGCCTTTTGCGGCCTTTCAGGATAGCCTGGCTCCAGCGCAGCCTCAGCCACACCTCCAGTTTACCGGCAACTATCATCGGCGAAGTGAAGTCCAGGGGGCGAGCCTCCTGTCGAATACCTGAAGGCTCAACTCTGTCCCACAGACACTGTAGGAGCTCAAAGGAAATACCTCTCACTTCCTCTGCTACTGTTCTCAACATCCTACCTTTCTTCTCCAACGTCCCCACCCCATTTACACACAAACACACACACTCACACACTAACCCACGCCTCTCCTCACCCAACCCCTCTCGTTATTTCGCTCATTGTTTTGTATCCCTTTTTTTCTCCTTTCTTTCCAGGCAGTAACCAATAAAACATTTGGGAGCAAGGACTTCCGATCAGCGCTGGAGAATGGAGTTCTGCTGTGTGAGTAAGTACTTTCCCCAGGCGCCTCTCTTTCTCTCTCTCTCTCTCTCTCTCTCTCTCTCTCTCTCTCTCTCTCTCTCTCTCTCTCTCTCTCTCTCTCTCCCTCTCTCTGGAGCCATTCATTCCTGTGGAAGCCCTCCTGCTCTCCTCCAGGTTCTGCACTCCGGCGTAAGTGTTGCTGATCTTTCCCAGGCACTGTTTGTTTGTCAGCCACATGAAGCGAGCCTCACAGTGTTTCCAGACAACACAATGGGGCTGGTATTGTGCGGTCATTGGATGTCTCCGGTGTCGGATCTGCCCTCTGGGGAGTTGCTTGAGGATCTGTTGAGTGCCATCCTTTACTTTAACGAGAAGCCGCAAGGAGCCGTGTAGTGAGGGGAGAGAGTTCTGATGAGTCAGAGGAGCCAATGTATCTATGTCATAGTCTGTATATAAGAAGTGGACGTAGTCACCCGTTGGTGTGTGGAAGGACGCTTGGGAGCCTCAAGTTCTGCGGGTTGGCCGTCACCATCTTGGATTTTTGCAACCAGTGAACGGAAGTGAACATATTTGGACTGCGGAGGAGTGATGGAGAAACGCCGTGTACGGGTCTGGTAGACCTGTCAATCACAGTAAGCCCGCCCTAAAGCATACTCTGCTTTATGTTCTTAGTTTGCTAAATGAACATCATGCTGTATTGAAGAAGACTTGAAACTAGAAATTGAGACATAAAGTCGTGTTTACAATGTGTACTGAGGGAATAAATCAAGAGAGAACTAGAGTCATTTTCTCATAGACTTCTATACAATCAGAGGAGTCGCCCCCTGGTGGCCATTTGAGAGAAAGCAAGTTTAAGACACTTAAACCAGCATTGGCTTCACTTTCCAGAACTGGAGGTTGTCGCCCAATCAACTCGGAATTGGCTTTTATATTGATTCACTGACTGCTCCTCAAAGACTTGTGGCTTCTCTCAGATCAGCAGTGTGTGTGTGTGTGTGTGTGTGTACGTGATAGGGTTAGCATCAAGTCCTTTTCTTATACATAAGCGTGTGTGTGGGCCGGACACAGCGATGATTTGCACGCATCAGCAGGAAGCTGTAATTACCAGCGGCCCGAGCAGAATCTTTCTAAACCTCAATCAGCATTGTTTCATAGGAGACAGCCCCTCGTTCTGCTGAGCCGGGCCTGACTCCACTGATTGCTGCGTGGAGACACTTTGGCTCAGGGGGGTTGTCCGCGTTCCTTCAGCGCGAGGAAGAGGTGGGCTGAGATTAACATCGCCTTCACCTAGATGCTCGGCCCCCGGTCCCATTGTGTGGTGGTTATCACAGCTGCTCGGAGAGGAATGCTTAGTGCGGGTCGTACACATGATTACATCCCTCTTGGCTTACAGTGTGTTTTATCTGATAACACCACATCACCGCTTTCTATTGTTTCACCGCTTAACGGCTAACTTAGAATCACATTCCTGCTGCATTCTTTGTCTGCATCTATTGTCAAGCCCTCCTGTGCTGAGAGAGTTGAAGAAACACTTGAACATGTGTTTCTTTAAAAAAAAAAAAAAAAAACATTACATGACGTTACATAGAAAGCTAATGGCGAAATATGTTGCACGGATTAAAAACCCCAACAGAATACAAAATTGTTAATATTAGTTGACCAATCCTGTTTGTGGATCTGTAATAACAATCCAGTTCCAGCTGCAACAATAAGTTGATCAATTGGAAACTGTTTTGGTCAACGAGCTGCTTTTGAAAAACCTTTGAGGGTTTCCATCTTCTCAAATGGGAGAATTTGCTCTTGTTTCTCTACTTGTGTTATAGAAAATGTAATATGTTTATGTTTCGGGCTGCTGGTTGGACAGATTAAGACATTTGTTATTGCAAAATAAAAAAAATACATTTGATGACGTTCAAATTGTGAGATTTTGCACGATCATCATGCCAATAATCAACAGATTAATCAGAGTAGTTTTGTTGGTAATTCCTCTGCGATATAACTTGTGAATGCATGATTTGCACCTGTAAAATATGTATATTGTGACATTACTTCTTTTACTTAAATAAGATCATATTTTTTTATTTGTTTTAATTGGGGGGTTTTAGAGGGATCTTTTTTTTTTTTACCTCTTGGCTTTAAGAATCCCTTTCAAACCCCTTTGAATTAGACCATCATCTATGAAAACCCATAACACTCTTTCTGAGCGGGTCTGTGGTGATTTCAGGGTTGTTCCAGGAGCAGTGTGTTTACATCGCGGTGCCGCACTCCATTTACTAAACCGAAGCCAGGTGGCCGCCATTAAACAAAGTCGTAAACACACAACACAGAGACTTTGCAACACGTTGTGTTCATTCCTTGTTGGTTGGACCAGAAGAGCCAATGGCCAAGGGCTTTCACTTCCCCTCTCCTGTCCCCTGATGTTCTCCCTCTCTTTCTTCTGCTCGCAGTCTGATCAACAAGATCACGCCCGGTGTCATCAGGAGGGTCAACAGGCTGCCCACACCCATCGCTGGACTGGTGAGTCTCCTTTTATTCAGCTTAGATGTGAGGCATGAAATTTAACGGATGGAGTTTCTACTTTGAAAATTGTTCCATATATTTCAAACAGTTACACTTATGAGAATAGGGTAAAACACATTTACTAATAGATATCTCCATTAAACTTCCCCAATTGAGTACTTGCATTAAGACAATTATTTGTTGAATTACAATTAAAAAATGTACTTTTTAAATAGGCAAATCTATTTGTGTTTTTCAAATGTTCTGGAAGAAAACATGTTATGGAAGCGAAATAGCCCAAAACTTTAAAACTGATCAACGCATGAAAGCAACAAGGTTTGTACCCGGTTAGTCTCCCCTCAAAGGATACACATCCACACCTCCACACATCCATCCACACACCCACATATCCTCAACAGCTCAACCTAGTCTCCTCCGTACACGGCTTTGCATCCTGTTGCTACTGTTGCACACGTGCACAAGCAGCCGTTGAGCCGACAGGTCTGAGGCTCCGGCTGCCAGCGAGAGAGAGCGCTGTTTGCCTCAGCGACTTGTCGCTGCTCATATTCGTCCGCACTAATAAGTTGGGCGAACGCGGAGCTGCTTGAAAGGCCACAGACCGCATCAGAGCGCGCCCTAAATATGATGTCTGCCATGTTGAGGCTGCGTTCAATCAAAGTCCTTCCAGACAGAAACGTCTTTGTGCCGGGGAGGTTAATTAAGTCTTTGATTGAGTGACGGGAGGTCAGACGAGGGCAGAGCTGGGCTCACGTAACAACCTGTTATTGAAGCGGTGCTTCCAAACCTTTTCACCTTTTTTAGACCTGGACTGAGGCAGCTCGTGGCAAAGGCCTTTCGGGCGACAGTGGGATAAATGTTTTGGGAGTGTCTGCACACAAGTGCTCGGGAAGTAGAGGGTTGAGAACCCTACCTTAAACCCATCCCTCACAAAGCTCTCTCTTGTGGGAGTAATTGAGTCCAGCTGTCTGGAGGAATTACAGAGAGCCCCAAACTTCACCCAGCCAGTCTGAGTGCACGGCGCTGGGCTCAGTAACGCTCGACATGTTTGGCAAGACACTGACAAGTCTGCAGCGGAGGAAACGGACGCATTCACGCTCAACGTCAGCCGTAAACACGGCGCTCGCGGTAACAAACGCGGTGCCGTCATATCTGTGTTGTGACATGAATCACATTCTCTGCCTGTTTGATTTGGACCGCTAGTAGCACAACTGGCTGAACACCTGCTGAGGTAATGAGGTTCAGTGTCTCCTCCGGTGGCAGCGGCGGTGCGGTATTTCCGAGGTCTTAGACAAAAACCCAAACCACCTGATCATAAATTCTCCAGCGAATGGGAAGGCTCCCGGTTGGCCCGCGGCGACCAGTTCCTGCCAACCACATGGAGAAAAGAGGATAGCGCTCCAAAAAACAAACATTACTCTTTCTTTTTTTCTCTCTCACTCTCTCTGTGCAGTGTGAGGAAATGTTTTTTTCTCTCAAAGTGTTCAGCCTAGCTGAGGTCTCATCCAAATGAATAATAAGGGAATACGGGTAAATACTGTAAAGAAAATAAATGAAATTAACATGACATCACCAGGAAACATCCACAGTTGATAACTTGACAATGATTTTCTGCTCCACAAGTTTTTCTGAATATGTTTGAATATGCAAATGATGCATTATCTCGTTCAAACATTTGGGGAATAGGAGACATTTACAGACGCAAATAGACAAAGCAGTAAAACAAACACGTGCAGTTTGGATGTTTTCTTTCCACTCGTCAAAGAAAACAGGTTTTTGCCCGTAGTGTCTCGCCCTAAGTGTTGAAATGAAGTGTTTAAAACTTGGATTATAGCTATTCTCTCTAAAATTGTAAAATCATTTAAAGCATTTGATTGTATATGTTCTAGCCAATTGTCTCCACATGGTGAGGTTTATTGCGTAGGGTTTGTCTTCATGTCAATTGCCACTGAATGTTACAGAAGAGGAAACTGGAATTTTCTCGCATGCTCAACTTTCCAAATGGCACGGGGAAGAAAAACACAGACAAGACCAAGAGTAATGCGTTTGTAATGTAGATACAGTATAACTTGAATCCCCACCCGATGCAAGGCTCTGTGTCCACCATTATGGTCGTAACAGTGGATTTTGTTTTGCTATCTGAAAGATTCAGCGCTCAAATCCACACCAGGCTTCAGCTGGAGCAGAATAAAAAGCCCAGTGAGGGAAAAGAGGGAGGAAAAAAAAAAAAAAAGGAAATCTCTGGTTTTGCGGAATATTTAGCAACATTGGCTCCAGACCCGGGCCGATTCCTTGGCTTCGCTTGTGTCCAGGGGAATGTTTCCCATGTCAGCACACTTCTCCTGCCCGTTGCTGTGGGTTTGGGCCACGGCCCCCTGGAGCCCGTGCTCCCCCATCCCACTTTGACCGGTGCTGAAGCAGGAAGCAGATAGCTGTGCGGTTGGGACGTCCAGCTAACGCAAGCCGGATCTGAGGCCCACTGGGCTGAATCAAAGCAGACTCCACCGGCCTCTGCCCGATGTAGGCGCGCTGTAATTGGCACGTTGCTGGATGTTCCCGCGCACACCAACTCCCTGGTGAGTCGAGGTGGCAGTGGGAGGAGATAAACAGACCGTTCCAATGACCCCTTGGGGGGTCCTCTAAATGTCTGTGTAATCATCCGAGCAATGACAGGCATCCGACCGTGTTTCGTCACTGTGTTTGTGTTGTATGGGTGGGTGTTATGTCTGGATGCGACTGCTGGGCGAAGTCTTCTATTGGGTTTGTTTCAGGAGAGGTGTTGTAATACAAGAGGCAACATTTCCAGTATTCCATCGCTTCTGGGTTTATTGTCACCTGATATTTTAACATTACATTTCATTTATTCATTTCTTTTATCCAAAGCGACTTACATGATATACAGTAGACCGTAGACACAGCAACGGTGAGCAATGAGGGTTAAGTGTCTTGCTCAAGGACACAACGACACAGACTGCCGGAGCCGGGGATTGAACCACCGACCTTCTGATTGAAAGACCAACTTGCTAACCACTGAGCCACAGTCGCCCCATAGCTTTTGCTTGGCGATTGAAGCGCTGCCAATCTGCCAGCGGAGGGTAATTGTAAAGCACGGCCATCTCGGACAAAGAATGCAGTGGAAGACCGCAACGGGGCCGGTGGGGATCCGAATGGGACACCTTGCGAGTCGTCGAGTCTTTCCGTCTCTTGGTGCGAAAGTGCTCAACATCCAGGGGGTTGCTCGGGTCTGCATGAGAGGATTAGGAGGCTGCTGGGTGGGTGCAGCATATTTAGCAGGATTATGAGCAGGCACAAGTCAGCGTAACATTCCTTCAACATCATTATCTCTGCATGTTCTGGGGCTGGTCGCTAGGTTTTTTTTAAGTGTGTTCATAATGCTCTTTGAGGTGAAACGACATTCACACCTCAGTGATATTAATGATCCTCTTGCATAGGCCTTGATTACTTTGGATTATATTGAGTCCTGGCTTCACAAGGGGAACACCGTGGCCTGAAGGCGGGACGAGCTCAATGATCCTTTATGGCCTGCATTCTTTCAGAAAATAAAAGTCGTATCCAGAGCCAGACCAATAAATCAGTCGGGCCAATGTATCAGTCGCTATTACTGTTTTATTACTGTCTCTCCATACGTGTCGGTCGATAAGTGACAAGAAATGTCTGTGCAGAAATACCAGCCATGTCTGTGTGTCACAGTTTTTAGATTGTCCACCAGAGAGCACTGACAAGTGTCTTGTACTTTAAAAATCAGTAAATATTGAGGTCACAATTCTTTGTACGTGGTATATGTGTAGATTATGTGAAATAAATACAGAGTATTGAGAAGTATACATATTGTTATTGAATGTTATAAACTCGAAAAATAAATCCAAGACTATAGCAGCCTAAAAGTCAAAGTATGAGTCTGGCATGAGTCATATTTAACGCGCAGAGTACCTGCACTTGACTGTGGCGACATGCAGAGGTGATGTGTACTTTGTTTTCTCCGACTGTACACGCTGTACGCATCCAGCGACGAGGTCATGGTGTCACTGAAAGACGCAAAAGATGTCGCAGGGACGCACAGTGGGAGAGATGAAGGTGTGCGACAAAGCTCGACAAGTCGCTAGCTACTCGACCTGCACCTATCTGGAAATATGCCGTTAACGTGTCTATAACCAGGAGAAAGCCGAGGGGAGAACATCTCTTCTGTGATGTAATGAATAAAGGGTGACCTCAGTGCCTGTTGACAGAGTACGGGAGGGGAAGGGGGGTTGATCCTTGGCCTGACCCGTAGGGCCCGGCAAAGTGCCGCTAAGGGACAAGCAAAGCTGTTGGTGGGATTCCTGCTCAGAGAGGTCAACACTGGCCCAAGCATTTGCTAATAAGCATGTTTGCCATTTAAATATAGAACTTGCTACCCCTTAATTATTCCAGCCCATGTTGGGGCCATGTGTCATTACATGAAACCCTCTCAAGGAGTTCTGTCCTGGTGGAAGTGCCGACTTACGAACAAGACCGTTGGGAATAGAAGTCATGACCCCGGAAAGGAAAGGGGGGGCTTTTTTAGTGGTCGAAGATGAGTTTTTAAACGCACGTATATTTATAGAACAAAATGTCTTTTTGCCATTATGCATCACGCTCCCACATCTATGCAAATCATGTGCACACATACATACGACTGTACGCAATATAAAGTGATTGACACGGTGTGAGACTCGCCCATGTCCTCCCCGTTGGTTTCTATCAACCGACCTCCAGTATCGTAGCAACCCAATGTCTCCAAAATACTCCACCGCCCCGAGGATTTCGCAGGTATTCTTGGGTAAAGGGCTTGGCTGGGAGGGGAGGGGACAGTTTCAGGGTGTGAGGGGAAAGAGAGCGCAGCAGACATTGTGCTCCCATGTGTGTGTATGTGTGTGTGTGTGTGTCTGCGTGCGTGTCTTTTTTTTGTGCACTGCCACGGCCGGTTGGGTGGGACTTGTGCAAGGCTCTGATGTCATCCTTCCTGGTTAGAGGCTGTGTCGCCACCCTAACCCAGCCCACAGGTAGCTTTGCTGCTGTCAGTCAGCTTCTGTCATGCAGCCCCTCCCCTCCCCTCCCGCATGTGCGTGAGTGTTTGTGTGTGTGTGTTCTGCACTGGGCCACTTATTATTTGCCACACACATGCTCCTCCCCGTCCTGTCTCTGCTCTCTGGCGATGTGAACTTTGGAAGCAGTGAGTTTAGGCTGCGTCCCCTGCCAGAGAATTCTTGTGTGATTATTCTTCGCCTCCTGGAGGAGGACAACCCTCATCCCCGCTTTGTTCTCTGTCCAGGACAACCTCAACGTCTTCCTCAAAGCCTGCAGGAAGCTCGGACTAAAGGAGGCGCAGCTCTTTCACCCGGGAGACCTCCAGGACTTATCCACGAGAGTCACAGTCAAGTAAGTTCTGCTCTGAGGAGCTTTGTTAACATGTCGCACTGCTAGATACCCTCACAGAGCTGAGGTCCAACTTGGGGTTTTGACTCTTCCTTGATTGGACCGGCTTCTATTTGCGTTTCCATGAACTATTTGCGTTTTCCCACTTAAAAAGGCATCGATGTCTCCTCTTGTGAGGAATGATTCAAGCTGTGGTTTAAAAAAAAGAAAAAGAAAGGTCCATGCTATTTTTGGTGTGCAAGTATTCTTGTGTTAGTGAGCACCCGTTTAAGCACAGCTCTATTCAATACAGTTCAATTTATTTAGTATAGCCCACAATCACAAATAATAAATCAGCCTCAGAGGGCTTTATGTATACGACATCCTCTGTCCTCACATCGGTTCAGGAACAACTCCCCCCAAACAAAATTAAACGGGGAGAAGAAAAAAAGGAAGAAACCTTCAGGAGAGCAACAGAGGAGGATCCCTCTCCCCGGATGGACAGAAGCAATAGATGTACCGAATGAATAACGTAACAGAGTTATAGCACATTCAATGCATATGACAGAAATTATCCATATAATAAGGGTAGCAGAATAATGATAGAAAAAGTACGTCTACTAATTATAACAACCGCAGCAGTGGATACAGTAGAATAATAATGACAACACATCGATGGGTTTCCTTTAAAATATGATTGATGTCCAGCATCTCTGGTGTTGTGGTCTAATCGAGGTGGTTTTCTTGGAAGTAAAGGGGCGTCGAGAAATGTTTTGTCCTGACAGTGTGAAGAGAAAGAAGCTCAGCCGGAGAACGAGTTAGCGACTCTGTTTATCTATTCTATCTATTCTTTGGTTTCAGACAGTTGCTCTGCTGTCATATGCATGCAGGTCGGATATGCGTGCGGTATGTCGAACAACCTGTTCAGTTGTTGTTGTTTTTTTGACACAGGTGCGCCTCTGGGAGGGATTGAGGTAAGGCAGCGCTCAGAGCAGAGTCCATCCACAGAGACACCCGCTCTGTGTGTGGCCTACAGCACTGCTGCGCAAGCACCAAGGGAAAAGTGCTCTAGCGGCCATTACTGCAGGTTGTTAAACTTCAAGTAGATAAGCGTGCAATAGCCAATACTTCACTTCAGATGACAAAGTAATGCAATTGTATGTCCTGCAGTTAGGCTGTTACCCTGTGATGTCGCCACAATGTGGAGGAACATTTTTCCCATGATCCACCCAAGCCGTCATTCTTCAGTAGCGCTGACAATGGTGTCGAAACCACGGCGGCCATAAAACACACACAGGCAGATGTATTGTACACTGGAGTATGAACTCTGAATAAACAAATCTGCCTTTTTTTTTCTTTTTTTCTCAAGACACACCCTCTCTTTCCCCACAGCGGATGACATTCTGCCCTATGACACAGCAGTGTCATAAATACAGAGTATTATCGTAATACCTTTATGGATCTGTGTTATCAGTCCTTTCCCTTCTCATGTAATCTTTTTTTCCCATGAAAGAGGCGCTTAATGGTCTTAGTCTCAAAATCATGTTCAGAAAGTGGGAAATTCTGCGTGGAACCCGTCAATGGTCCCGGCCCCACTGCTCTGCGTGCACGGGGCTTTAGGGAAGGGGGGGTGGGGGTCACTTTCTATTTTTAGGACCTGGGGGTCACTTTGACAAGCGCTTTTAATAGCGTGTGTCCCCCTTTCCCAGTACATTCATTCCCCCCTGCACGTGGTCTCAAGAGTGCACCTGGGTTAGTGTGCAAGTCTGAAAATGTTGAGATTGTGTTGTTTTTTTTTTAGAGGAAGAAACATTCATAGTTTTCTTTTTGTGTCTTCGATTGCGGATGTCGCTCACGTCAAACAGTTCCAGGGTCTTTGTTTCCAGATGAACCCTCAGCTGCTCTGACTGGCAGTCCCTTCTTCAAGTTGATTTTCTCCATCTTTGTTCTTAAATCCAGCATCGTTTCATCTGGCCAAAATATTTGTGGGCCCCCCCAACACACACACACACACACACACACACACACACACACACACACACTGCTGTATTTAGAGAGATGGCACACACAGAGTAACATGAGGAGGTGATCCCAAACATGGCTGTGGACGAGCACAACCAATGGTTGTATTTCACTGTGGCTTATCAGAGGCAAATGAGAGAGAGAGAGAGAGAGAGAGAGAGAGAGTTGTCTCTATCAGCTGTCTTTGGCCTGGTGTGTGTCCAACCTCCACTCCCTTAAACCCCGTCTGACAGGTGCTTCGCTCAGCGTCCCTGTTCTCTGTTTCAGCAGCAGTAAGGCTGTTATCCTGTTGGTGCTGTAAGTTTCCTTTTCCCAGCAAAGCCCATCACTGATACATGAAGCGAGCAGATTGTTTTCCTCCCCTCCTTTCTGTTGTTATGAACCTTTATTCATTTTAATGTTTAAATGTTTAAATTTCCATTTTTGTTTAATTTGAATGTCAATTCATTCATTTCAATAGTAATTTGTCTAGTAATAATACAAAACACATTCTGACTTCTCAAATGTGTTTTGTTCTATTTGTACTGTTGCTTGGGTTAAACCAGACACTTCATGATTCTTTTATTTTATTTAGTTTTTACAAATGTTATGGCCTGTTACAGGCCAAACAAGTAATGGATGTATTGAGGAAATAAAGCCCTAATCTGCAGTCTCTTGTATGAAAGGTGCTACGCAACAAAAACGTATATAAGTGCATGTTCAACACCAGTTCACCTCCCATTGACTCAGGTGAGTCTCACGCATTAATCATTTTGCTTGAAATCGAGTTATTGGCGTTGGCCGATATCTTTCTTTGGCAGGAAGCTTGAGTCAGATATTGAATAAATATGAAAGCAAGGTGTGCCGAGAACACAGTTTAATTCATACTGGGCCGCGTTGTCATGACCGCCATAAAAGATGATTGGATGTCCTTGTTGACCTTTGAGCCTTGCGGTTGCTGTAGTATTGGCCTTACTGCCCTCTGGAGCGCATGCTGCTCTATTGCCTCGCATTGTGCAACCTGCCGTCTGATAAAGACGTTTATCAGCTGCAAACACATTTAACATCAAAATATGTCACATATATATATATATATATATATATATATATATATATATATATAACATGACAAACTGTAGTAATAGGGGAACAGACTGATAAGAAGTGTGCTGCTGGGTGACGTGTTCTGGCAGATTCCCTCACATCTTCCACGTGGCGCTGAACGATAACCAAGGGCTGAAAACACCCAGCGGGGTCATTCGGACCAGACCAGAACTGGATTCATCACATATGATTCACCGGCTGCTTCTGACCAACCCTGTCCGTTCGTAGGACAGCTGCACAGGAAATGGGCCCGAGGGCATCGGAGTTAGTTGTTGTTGCCGAGGGACTCTCGTGCTTATTCGGCTCATTTCAGTGTGTGAGCCGCATGAACCTCAGGTTATCCTCACGCCTACTTTTTATCAGAGTAGACAAAGATGAAGTGCAGCATATCTGATCTCACATGACGTAGATGTTGTGAATCTCAAGCTGTCAGTAGTGTTGGAAAGTAACTAAGTACATTAACATTAAGTCTGATGTATTTGCACTTTTGTATCTCCATGTTATGCTTTATACCGCACAGCATCTAAGAGGGAAGGTCTACTTAAGACACTTAAAATGAGCTTTATGATAACAATGTATCAAAAACCAGCTGAACCCACAATTATTGTGACTCCATTGTGACTTTTCAACTCATTGTTTAGCGGTCCGGCTTACAACTTTACTGTTTTGGTTCACTCTCACTCCGCTCACAGGAAGCTGATTTCAACACAAGAAGCTGTAAAAACCCACCTTACACTACCTGCTCAGCAGACAACAGCAGAGAGACACATTGGTCGAGAGCAAAAGCAGAAGTAAAAAAGAGTGAATATTGGTCTTGAATTCATCAGGTGACCAGAAACACGACTCCAACTGAAGGATGTAAATACGCAGTGATTTGCAAACAAGTTTGCCTTAAGACGTGTTAACAACTTGTTTCTGCTGCCAAAGAAATCCCTTAAAGCTGGTTCAAAGCACATTATGCTGATGCCACTTCTTTACTGTTCCTTCCTCTTTACTGTACTTTCACACTGCAGTGGTCCCACTTGGAATGAAGTTATGCATCCACGGCTATGAGTCCAGCGTTCGCTCCATGACCTCCGGCAACTGACTGAACAAACCCCCCGCTGAGCGTAGTCCAAAGTCTCACTCGTTGCCGCTGTTTGATTTTTAGGCAAATTATTGACAAGAGTTAACTGGTTTCCAAACTCAAAGAAAAAAAGAACGAAGGAAACTGCACTGGATCGACAGGTACATCAAAATAGTCCTTTGAGGAGTGGCTGCGTGGTGTGATTACATTATTCGGATTATGCAATGGCATCTCTGGCACTGGATCAAACCAAATGTTTGTCCTACCTGAAGGAATGTGCCGTTTCCCAGACAAATTTGGACTGGCTGTTATCAGAATTTACTCTATGCCATGTGCGCTTGCTGCTGTTGATGTAGTTTAACGCTCACTGTGACAAAGTCTGGATGTTTTTATGTGCATAATGAAAAAAAAGGGGGAAGAAGTGGCCCTGTGTGAGCATTTGGGGTGTGGTTCACTGAGCTGGCACTGCACGTTCTGCTTTGGTGGTTTAGTATGTGGCACTGCCCTCACTTCTTGTGGCAGATTGTGAAAGCAAACAAGCGCTGATGCTGAAAAGCCAATAAAGTCTGCACATCACGGACACAGCCCTGGCTATAAAAAAGAAAAGGGCCAACACAAGGCTTATATGTGTGCTGCACAGAGCCTCACAGAGGCTGCAGTTGTCCCTGATGAGCACGCAGCACAATGATGCCAGACACCGTCTCCACCCGCCTCCAGTCCTCAGCTGGAGCGCTCTCCACGCGCTGTGTCAGGGCTACCCGGTGAGAGCGGCTGGGTGTTCTTACTTCAGAAGTATTTCATGAGAATTAAAGAGCGTGGGAGAAGGTGACGTGGCATCGGTGAATGCTGCGGAGCAAGTGATCTTCATTGCAGAGGTATGCTTCACACCCAATGGGCCCTGGGTTTCGGATGTTTTTGTCTCGGAGCTGCCTCGAGCTTTGTTGGTGGCTCAGCAGGGATGGAGACGCTTCCTGTGGTCTCAGCTCTTTTGCCTCACTCTTTTGAAGTGACTGACTTTATGGGGAAAGATCATTTTCTTTGGCTCATGTCATGAAGTTATTTGTCCAACGTACCTTTCATCTGTTGCATGTGTTTCTTTTTGTCTGGTTGTTTGTAGAGGCAGAACGCACTCCTCAACCGCTTCAAGTCAAATTAAATTGTGTGTTTTGGAGCAACAGAGTCACGCAATTCAGTTGCCATGCGACAAGATAGAAGTGTAATATATATTTTAAGTATAAAAAATGTAAGTTTATACATCTGTTTTCTAATTATTATATAACTTGATGTTTTTGGTTAGTCTCTTAATTACTGATGCATCTGAAACTTGTGCATCTAATGTTGATTTTTGGTGTCGCTATCGCCTGTCACTAGGGCGAGTGGCTAACCCGCTCAAGTAATGGTGTCTTGTGTCGTTGCTCCTCCCGAGGTCAGAAGAAGAAGGATGTCTGTCGCCCTTTGACCTCGGCGAGAGAGCGCTGAAGTGAAAGTGTGTGTGAGCGTGCAGAGGGTGAGGCTCTCCTGTCAGAGCTCTGAGTACTCACTGTAGATATATATATATATATATATATATATATATATATATATATATATATATATATATATATATATATATATGTAAATGAAACATTACATCTCAGAAATTGCAACGAGCACAATCAAGTATTTGGGAACTCATAATAACAAGTTGAATATCAAAGATATGTGCGATGTAAAACACAATTAAAATCATATGGGAGACATTGCCTAATTTTCCAAGAATCATGACTTTGACTATTGATAAAAGCTTGATTTATCATGTGATCTAAAAATTGCAAAGTTGTGTTGTTAGATATGTCCACACCAGATAGAAGACACTACAGCAATCGGAACAAATGTTGTGGCACTTTTCCTTCTCATACTTGATACAGTCTTTGGCCACAAATGGGACTCTGACCCTGATGTGTTACATCCTTTTTTAACCTGGAACAAAACCGACAAATTTAAAAAGAACATCCGACATCTTCACACGACAAAAATACTTTTCTTCTGATATTTATAAATATCACATTTCCTATGAATTCAGGCTTCATGTGTGCAAGATACACAAACACAAATGGATTTCTTCTCCTTTGGGCACATTAAAGAGCCAAAACCCAAAGTGGTTATTTTAGCTGACAGTAAAAGTACTTGACTGAGGCTGTTCCTTGCCTGTATGTATGTGTTTCAGACTCAGATGACGTTCTGTCGATGACTGCGCTCAATCAAATGAGCGCTCAGCTGACTGCAACGGTCCCGAGGTTCCTCTGGAGGCCTGAAAATAGCCCTTTATGTATTTCTTCTGTTGAGCTATCGCCACTAGCCATAAATAAGCATTACGAGAAGCAATGTGGTGGTAGTTTTGGCGTACAGCTCTTTTTATTTTCTGGAACTGGCCCGCGCTGCTATAATCTAAGGCTTTGTGTCCGTGTTCCAAGCCACACAAGAGAGGCTTTTTTCCCTCCCCTCCCACCTCTTTTATTGGGCCTATAAATTTGCAGTATGCCAAATTGGTAACCTCCGACATTGGCAAATTAGCATGAGTACCCCTGACAGTGACGCATACTGGTGAGAAAGTTGATCTGCTCCCCTTCACAGTGCTTTTATCTTTCCCAATATGTTGTATTTTATTATATAATCCAAGGTTTTTTAATGTTAATTAAAAAAAAATGTTTTCCTAAAATATTTAGAAGTAGAAATATAAAGTTACGGGACGTTATGTGCAAACACTTCAAACCTATACTTAAGTACTGTACTGAGTACTGTGTTAGGCAATCAGTGCTAATGTCTCCGTTCAGTTGCTCCATTTCAGTGACAGCCCTGATTGAAATGATGTGCTCAATCATACGTCCTCGCTTTGCTTCCTCCGCCTGAACCAAGACACACATATGAACCTGATGTTTGACTGACATGTCATCTCAGGCGTCGACACCACACATGCATCGGATTCTGAGCAGGTGCATTGGTCCCACTGCATGCTGGGAAAAGGGACTGTGAGGAAATCCAAGTGTTCATGGGAAGAGAGAGGCATATATTGTGTTACCGCGTGATAGCAGGAATGTGTAGCGTGCAGAGCTGCAGAGGGGATGGATCTTCCCCCGTCACTGTTTATTGACCCCTCTAAATAGACTCTCCGGTCACCTTTGGCGACAGGTACACAATGTGCACGAGGAGAGGAAAAGGGGAAGGCATCGGGCGTGCGGGGTGACACTGAGTGTTGTTTGGTTTCACAGCAGCAGAGTGATTTACCGGCTTGTCAGGTCAACTGTCAAAGCCCTGAAATAGGAGTGAAATGCCGTAGGACCTGGGTCGCATGCGAGAGGCTCCGGCGCTCCAACAGGGGTGGTATTCAGAAGTGAACTCGTCAGTTATTAGTTGTATCGTTGTTTGAAATCAGGAACAAAAACCCCCTTTGTGCCCCGAAGCTTTAACTAGGTGTTTTTACAGCCGCTTGATTGTGTGATTAGTGTAAAAATAGACGCACACATGCACACGTAAAACACTTTATGGCTCACAATGATTATTTTTTTCCCAGGAATGTTTTCCTCTGTGTTGTTGTTGTTGTTGTTGTTGTGGTGAGTGAGTGGAGGGCTGGCAGTAGGTCTGGATTGTGCTCTCACTTTCCAGCCCTTTCACCGCCCAACACAGAGACCCAACAAGCATGCCCTCTGTCCTTTTATTGTCATTTTCTCTCTCTCACACACACACTCACACACACACCTCTGTTTTCTGCCCTTTCTCTCGCAGGCATCAAGAGACCAACAGGAGGCTGAAAAATGTGAGTGGAAAAATATAAGCTTTTTAAAAAAGAAAATTAATAAAAAAATGTTATTGACCTGTTATTTTGAAATAATAAAATATAAAATATATATTTAGTCCTGTTCAGGTTTCACTGACAAATAGAATCCCTTCAAGGGGAACTCTTCAAAGTCTTTTTACAGGCGGTAGCGAGTACTCTACACGTGTATGTAGAAAGCCTTCTGTGGCTCCAGGGAGAGCTTTGCAAAATCTGAAACCTGAAGCGCAACCGACTCGAGTGATGTCACTGGAGTCGGTTGAGGCTATAAGTTTAAAAAAATAAAGTTGTGGAGTTAGAAAGAAGTGAGTTTACCTGATCTCTGTAGCTCCTCGTCTGTACTTGGGCCTGGCAGCTGTAGGCTATATGCATTGTGGGTAATCGTAATCTCGAGTCTGGCAATGCCATAGGAGCTAAATGCTATATCTATGCAGTATTCTTTTCATTTGATACCCTAATAGTCTCTTGAACATTTTGCTGTATTGCTTACACTCACTTTTTGGGGGGCTTTGTCCCTCCAGAGAGGAGAGATGGGGGGTGAAAAAAGATCAAAATGCTCCTTCAAAGAATCAAAGGCACACTGTAGGGTTTGTGTCAAATTTGAATGTCTTTATTCTACATGGCACGAATCTTTATCCCATAGATGTTATTTTAGCTATGTGTGCAAGTGAGAGCATAGTTTTTCTCATAACTCATTGCGTTTGATCAAACCCACATTATATTCCCGCATGTGGCCGCGGGACACAAAACCAAAATGCTGACACGTCAGTTTGAAGCGCATCACGCAAACTGGGACCAGCGAAGCGTTGCACTGTAGCGATGACCGTTTGCTTCAGTGCAGCACATTTACCTGCCCGGCCCGCACACAAACAGCAGCAGAGTATTCTGGATGAGCCTGGAAACAAGGGCAGTGATATCACCTGGTGTCAATCACCTGCACAGCATTCAGGGGCTGGGGGGTGAAGGGGGGGCTATAATCTGATGAACTCTGTCTGGTGATGGTGGTTGATTTTCCACCTTCGTGTAAGCAGCTGTTTGTTTTCTTCCCTCCAGGTACTGATCACCATTTACTGGCTTGGTAGAAGAGCTCAGTGTGACCGTTTCTACGATGGACCCTACCTGAATTTGAAGGCGTTCGAGGGCTTACTGGGCACAGCACTCTATAAGGTAAAACAGTGGATAATCCTCCCATCGCTCACCTCTAAGCTTTCTTATCCGTGTCGTCATGAAACATAAGCTTCTTTTTACTCGCGGAAACCACATCAATCGCGAAGAAAATTCTCTTTACAGCCACTGCCCAGTCCATTTCTGTATCCTCCCCTGGTATACACACTGTGTGTGGAGGAATGGTCGGGAAAAGGCTGAGGGGCCTCGGATTGCTGGCCTCTAAAGCCAAAGCTACGTAAAGTCATAAATGACCCGATCCCTGAACTCTGCTATTTCAAATCTTGTTTACAGCACGGTCGCACAGGCAGATCATATTTGCAGGTGAAAAAATAGCTGCTTCTTCTGCTCCCCCCCCCCCCCCCACCCCATTCAAGTGTTGAATTTGGCACTTTGCTCCCACGTAGATTTACAGGCGATGCTGCGCATGCCCCCTATAATTTTAACAGACTGCGGGGTTTTTCAGTAATAGCAGTCGGTTACCGCGCCGTCTTGTACATTAAGCTATGATAATCCAAGTTCAGTGGCGCGGCGTTAGGCCGGGTTTAGTTTGTGGACTTGTGTTGTCTGGTAGGATTTGGTGGATTACAGATCTGGAAAACCCTTTTCAGGTTTTGGCTTGTTCGTAGCCGCACTGGTTAAAGTTGCTCCGGGGCTGGCTTTTGTGTTGAGAGCCAACCAAAATGTCCTCAGTCAATAAACAGTCATCCACGGCACACGATGCATGGCAGCAAATGTGTCGTCTCTTATGGACAGCACCGGAGTGTTTCTAGTCACTCGGTGTGCAGGAACGAGAGGCCAGACAGGGCAGACTTCACACTCTTTACCCGGGAGACCTCGAACGCACCACACTGCTGAGCTAAATATTGTAATTGGCAGCCCTTTTATCTGACTGTGTGTCTGTGTGTGTGTGTCTGTGTGTGTCTGTGTGTGTGTGTGACAGGCTCTGCAGGAATCATCCGGTCAGAAAGGCGGCAACGTCAGAGACAGCGGTTTTGGAGACAGCTGGTGCTCAGAGCGAGAGGAGCTCTTCCAACTGAGAGAGGGAGGAGGAGATAGAGGAGGAGGAGGAGGAGGAGGACACAGGAGAGACGACTCCCTGGACAGCTTGGACTCTTGGAGCTCCCGACCACAGAGCATCTCCTCTGACGCCACTCTTAAAGGCAGCAGCGAGGGTAAGAGACCTCATGTCTTTTGCATCTCTACGCAAACACAATCATAATCTTCTGTTCTTCACTTTTCTTTTTAAAAGGACTTTATGGCATTTAAGAGGTCAGAGCATGTTGTTTTTGCTGCATTATCCCCCCCCTCACATTCTAGCTGTAGATCTTTTAAGTGTTCAGACTTTCTCAAATTTCCTCTCTGGTCTGTCCAGAACTTCAAATATTTGTGAACTGGAAAGCTATGCTGCCCCGGAGCCAGAAAGTTGCCTCCCATGAGTGAAAACAAACACCTATTGCCATCTAGTGGTGCGCTCGTGAAAGTGAACGTTTTCAGTGAAAAAGCAGAGATATATGACATATCAACACCAAGAGCCTGTCTTCAATCTTGTTTTATGACAAAAAGTGTAGCATGGTTGAAGGTTGAAGTAGTGGTCAGTGATTTCCCCCCCCCCCCCCCCCCATGCTGTAGGACAGGGAAGTGAGACATTCCACAGCAGCTTGTAAATGAAGAGGCCTCCGTTCCCCACCCTGCACCCCTCTGTTACTCCTTCAGAGTCACGCCAGAACACACAACACGATCCCTCCTCACTCTTTTCTCTACTCTCACCTCAATTGTCCTTCCTTACTTCGCCTCGTCTCCTTCATTTCTTCTCCCACTTTATTTCTTTATTTCCCACTCAGAGTTTTTTTTTATCACCTCTTTGTCCTCCCCCCCCCCCCCCTTTTCCCGCTCTGTCTCTGGCCCAGGTTGTTGCAGCGACACCGAGGCCGACTCTGTCTTCAGGATGGCCGAAAACAAGAACAGTCTCAGTTACCGCCGGTCAGTGACCCTCACGCCCAAGGCCACTTCCCAGTTTAACCAGTTCCTGCCCAGTAAAGACAAACCCACGGCCTACGTGCCCGCTCCGCTGAGGAAGAAACGGGCCGAGCGCAATGAGGACAGCCGGCGCAGCTGGGCCAACCCCATGTACACGGAGGACGAAGCCACGCTCACCAGGTACTGTGACACACGACGGGGAACTCTTTGATTGCGTTTGAAGGTGCTGTGTTCATTTGAGTCCTCTTTTTTCTTCTTATAAGAAAAGGACCACAAAGTATTCGCCCCCAAAGTTCTGTGCTCCAAAGCTGACCCTGCCTCCTCTCCCGTCATGTCGGTGATTGTGGTGCTGTTGTGTTGAATGGTCGTTGGTTGGACGTTGGTTGTGTACCGGTGTTGTCTTTCATTTTCCTGTGGTACGGCGACCTCAGTGAAACAAGGCTTTCTTCCGACCGCCGTGGCAGCGGCCCGGCGTCCCCGAGCGCCTCGTCCGCGGCTCATCTGCAGTGGGCCTACGAGTACGAGAGCGGCAGCGACTCAGATGCAGACCGGCCGGATCCGGACCTCGTCCTGGATGACCTTGCCAGCAGACGTTTCCACGGCCCCTCCCCGGCTCCTCCCACCAACTTCGCTGTGCCCGCCAGCCAACATCCAGCGGGAAGGCCGGCGGGGGGCAGCGTGAGCCCCTGGCCTAAAGTCACTATGACTCCCAAAGTTGCCCCTCAGCAGAATGTGACCTGCATCAGGTCAGAGAACATGAAGCGACCGTGTGCCTTTGTTGTGCCTGCCGGATGAGGGCGAACTAGAGCGCTTCTCTTACCTTCAGTTTGCATGGTTGATTGTAACCATGAGCAACGCCTTTGGTTGCAGTGTGCTGCCTCTAACAGCTCTGTACCCGCCTGAAAGTTGGTTTCTGTTTGACTTGTTTTAAGATTATTATTTTTTGCTGCAGCACGTTCTTTTTTTTGCGCCTCCTGAATTTGATGAGCTTGGAGGAGTGATTTGGCGACATGAACTCCTCAAATCAATGTTTTGCCTCTTTCACAGCTTGGTCTTTGAGCTTGCGTTTGGTTTGCTAATCCTTGCGTCATCTCGTTTGAGGTTGTTTTGCAACTCTTTGCGTGACTGGCGTGCTGTGCTGCTGCCGAAAACAGTCTTGTTGACACGTGTGATTGGCTGTCTCTCTCGAGCAGCAGCAACAGTGGGGGAGTGCGGCCCCCCCAGCAGGGCTCCGTGAGGTTGGACCACCACCAGCCCGTGTCCGCGGACAGCCTGTTCAGGGAGATTTACGACGACTCTGAGGACGACGACGACATGGGCTACGCTGACCCCATCCAGGATGACCTCTACTCACGCAAGATGGGCGTCAAACCCCAGCCCGTGGCCAAAGAGTCCTATGACAAGTTCTTGCCAAAGTTCTGGACGCCTGAAGAAGACACTCACATACAGAAGATCAAACTGGGCTCTCAGAAGAGACCCTGGTACAAGAAGATACAAGGCTTCAGGTGTGTGAGGGCATTGCAATCAAGCACGTATGTATGTATATATAAATATATACATACATACTTTATTATATTTTACAGAGTAGCAATACGGATAAAAGGCATTCCCTTCTTCTTGCAAAATCTATTTTAATTCTTTTCTACCAGACACTTTGCAGTTATTGCATGCCAACCTAACCTTTTTATATCCTAAGATTCTGTTATTCACTGCATTTTCTGTACAGATTCGTCCCTCTTATTTTTCCTTTCTCCTCTCCTGCCATTACCTCCTATCCCCTCCCCTTCCTTCCCTTTTACCCTCTCTCTGCTCCTGTCCCCTCTCTTCGTCCTACCCGCCGTCCTCGGCTGTAGCTATAAGAAGTCGGGCTCTTCGTCGGACGATTCTGACTGTGACGTCAGCCCTTGGCTCTCCTCCGCCCGCTCCCCCACCGGCCCCCCTCCCCCTCACACCCGCACGCACGAGGCCTCGGCTCACGCCACCCTCGTTGTGGGGAAAAGGTCCATACAGCTGCATGACTGTGACAGTGACGGGGTGTTCTTAGGACATCCAGATTTCATAGGAGGAATATGATTGGCTCCAGTTAGGGCTGATGAGTGGCTTTCTAATATACTAATGATAATATTTACTGTCGAGCTACTGGAGGTTGCCCTAACACGCTTTAGAGCAGTTGGCTTGCACTGACCTTTGTAGAAAATAGGCTGTAAGTCAGCATTATTACTATCTATTCCAGTGATAGCAGCTAGCATCACAGTTGTATTTATTACCAGCATGATCCTGGTTTGATCAACACCTGTTTGAATCAAATATGAGCACTATGGCAGGGTGATGTATCTCTTCCTCCTTTTCTTGCTCTTTGATCCAGTTCACATGCATGCACTCATCACCTCTCTGTCCTTCTGTTTCCTTCTGCCCACCCCTGCAGTCCTCACATTCAAGCACACACTCTCCCACAGCTCCCCGAGATACAACCCCCCTTGTTAGTGTCCCCCCCATTGGCGTTTGCCCCAGTGGACCCCGCCTCGGGTCCCAAACTGGTCAAATGTGAGCGGTGGCCCCTCCTCGGGCGCCAAGACCCCCGCGAGCCCCTGGACCCCTTCGATTATGAGAGCATTTCCCCCGACTTGGAGAACGACGACATGTTCACCAGGCGAACCCTGGCCTTCCAGTCCAACACGGACCTGGCCATGATGAAGACTCGGCTGTCGGCCCACCGCCGTCCCTACTCGTCCGAGCCGCAGCTCAACATCATCACCCAGCGGCACGGCGGCCACGGTGCCGCCGATGATGATGAGAACAACTACCCCAATATCGAGCAGGACGACGTGGTCTATCGCAAGGAGAAAAACCAGCAGGCTCAGCAACACCGGCCTCTCTCGGGAGCCCCGGACCACTACGCCCCCATGCCCATCCCGGAGCCGTGGGCTCTGCCTCCCGATCTCAAGGCCAGACTCCTGTGCCCTCCGTGTCCTCTGACCCAGGAGGCGGCCACACACGAACAGAATCGGGATGGGAAGGAGGCGCGTCCCAAAACGGATGACATGCTCGTCCGGAAACTCTGTTCCGACCCGAGCCGGAGCTCACAGGGGGACGCGTCGGCCAATCAGATGACGCCCTCGGCGCCTCCTTCCTGCAGCGAAGGTGACCTGCAGAGATGGCAGGAGATCAGGGAAGCCAGTCGGCTGAGATATAAGAAGAGGCTCATGGTGGAGAGGCTGGCTGCTCTGAAGTTGTAAAGTTAGTGTCTCCTGACTTTGTAGTCATTAGTGCCGTTTCAGCCTTGGAATATTTTCTGTCAGATCGTGAAGTGGTCCAGACTGCATGTCGATCCAACTTGTAAGCGACTGGTCTGAAGGTCATCTCTTTGAGCTCATCGTTATGAAAACTAGCAGGTGACTTCTGCAGTCACTGGGTCAGTCACAAACGTTTCCCTGTTTTAAATGTTTGTTGTTTACTCAAAATTTTAAGTATTTTCCCCAGTTGACTCGAAACCGCAGTCAAAGTCCCGATGACATTGATAGGGTATTTTTCTGCATGATGGCGGTGCGGTTCATTTGACTGTAGCAACACGTGGTATGTACGCGGCGAGGGGACGGCGAGATGTGCATGGTAAACTACCGCTGCTGTGTTTTTTGAAGTGTGATTTTGGAACAAAGCGACACTATCAATGCTGTTTGGTACATCATGAGCACTGTTAAAACAGACCCCAGTTCTGCTTTTGGTCTTTGGTTTTGTTTTTCTATCGGATCAAGTTTGCCTGTGAATGGAGAAAATAAAAATAAAAAATAAGCTTAATAAATAAAATAAGAGACTTCATGACCTCATGATGGAATGCGTGGCCATTTGTTGACCTCACCTCACACCTCCGGTAACACGGACTGGTCCAGAGTTCACTGTCTTCTTCCTCAGCAGAGGGAGCTTCTCACTGACATGTGAAGCTCAAAGTCCAGCTGTGTGGAAAGGTTCACGCCTGAGTAATGGCCCAACATAGAGTCCCGAACACGCTCAAGGCAGCGAGCTGGGGCAATTAAACAATGCACTGGCGGCTGTCGAGCCGACTTGAAAAGCCTGTAGAAAATTCCCCACGACTCCGAGAGAAGATGCGACTCGCGGACTCCATGGTAACCTAAACACAGATATGCACAGCAGCGTTTGCACATAAACACACACACACACACACACACACACACACACACACACAGAGACACACAGACACAGGTATGCACAAAACAACCATTTAACCTGAGTCAAGGCCATCTGGATTTACTTCACTTCCATATGTTAGAAGCAGTGTTTCCAGTGACATCATGTTGGAGTCTCCAGAAAGGCAGCATTGTTGAGAGGGACATGGGAAGGGACAGCCCACTATACACACCTTTATAGGGACAGGTCACCCCAGATTAAAGATGATTCCTCTCACCTGTAATACAGGTAAGAGGAGAAATATGAAACTTTTAGGGGTGGAGTGTCCCTTTAAACTCTTTAACCCTCTTCTTGAAGTGAAAACCAGCCGAGTCACGTTTGAGCTGGGTTCACCAACATCAGTGGCCCCCACCAGGGGGTCTGGCTTACCGGGCCCCTCTCACACACTCGCTGTCGGAGGCTCCCTCCGCAGAAATGTGACTTTGTTTGTGTGTGGCTCTCTCCGGTTCCCTAGACAGCAGCAAGTGCAAGAGAGTATCGACGGGTGAGTTGATGCGGGCTCCCAGGAATGTGGCACGTCTGCATTCGCCCCGGCCCCCATGCAGTCACACCTCTCTAGCCCCCCCCATCCCCTGCTTTTGTGCTTCTGCTCTTACTCACTGGCTGCTAAATGCTGACATACAACTCAGGGCATTGTTTGGCACGGGGCCAAGTTCAGGGGCGTGTGTGTGGGGTGATGGGGGTGAGGGGGGGGGGGGGGGTGTTGCCACTCCACAAAGCTCTATTGACAAGGCAACAAAGTGAAGAGATGCACGCAGCAGCAATACGCTGGGTCATCCACCGAAACTGGAGGGGGTCCCGGTGAGAGTTACTATGACTGTCCACCCCGATAGAGAGTGAGACACACGCACGTCTCAACAGGTAAGAGGGCATTTCTCTGAAGGCTGCGATACACTAACCCACCGAGCTTCCATCAACTCCACAGTTGTTGTGTTTTTGCGGTTGACCTGTGTGCTGTGTTTTTAAACTAACACCTGGTTACATGTTGACGGTCTAATCCGACTTATTTCCAGCTTCAGCATCCAAACATATGGACGGGAGGTGTAAGGTGGAAGTTATTTTGACTATTTGACACTTGGTGGGTTTATCTAACATTTTTTCACAATCCTTGCACGCACCCTTGTGAAGCTTCTGCCGGGATATCCAAACTAACTGTCCTGTTGAGCTGCTGATGCCCAGGGACTTTCTGAAAACTCTCTTTCTGCCCACAGGAGTAAATCAACCAGCGATATCCAGGTGGACCCCAGCATCGACCGGCAGGCTCGCTACGAAGAGCTGCAGAAGTACCGCGAGCAGATAAAGGACACGGAGGATAAGTGGCAGGATGTGAGTAACTACTGCGTCTGGTGCGCTCGAGGTCCACTAACGCTCCGTCCTTGTTTTACACATCAAGACAATCTGACTGGCAGGGTTAGGGTTTTGTTTCCCAACACAGAAGAGGGGAAAACGGGAAAGCAGGTGTGTTGTGGTGCAGACTGTGGCCCGCAGGGTGAAAAGAGAGCCGCTCAGATCAGAACCAGAGACGGAGGTAGACGCTGATTGGTGCAGCGCTGCCCTCCGGCTATGGACTGTCCTCATTTCCAAACCAGTGTTTGTGGCCGGAAACGCCACTTCCCGTTAACACTAACGCTGATCATTCGTCTGGGATGGTTTTCATGATGTAATATGGACAGATGATGTAAGACCCTGGAATGAAAAACAACTACATCAATCCATGTAAAGATGACCCGAGGGGGCAGGTTATTCCTGGGGAAATCATTTTTACAAAGTGTGGCAATGCTCCAAATTTAAACACCATTGGTCGATCACAAGCGCTCATAATAATAATAATAAAAACGTTATCCATGTTTGTGTGACTTGCTGTGACAGTCAGCAGTCTGATTGGTGTCATTGGCAATATACTGGAGTCTTAAAGCAGCATTTAGGTCACACAGTCCCCATACACTGGGGAGGTGAGACGGGAGGAGCCTAACGCACACAAATAGAACACCTTCAAAAGTAGCCCTTTCTGGGTTTCTTTTCTTTCTCTCTCTTTCTCAACTTCCCTCCCTTCCAGCAGTGCACGCAGCCAAGCAACACAACCACTCTGCTTTTATCCAGATCTAAGTTTGAACTGTTGCTAAAAATGGTGCATGAGTTAGATGGGCTTTCTTTTTTCTGTACAGGACCTGAGCAAATGGAAGAACCGGCGCAGGAGTGTCAACTCTGATATCGTGAAGAAGAAAGAGGAGAGGGAGAAGATAGAGCTGTCCACAGCTGGCAGCAAAATATCCAAGATCTTCAAGGAGATGCAGGAGGAGAGGTAAGAGAAAACACACCTCCATCACTACGCAGGGATAACGCTTCACTCTGTCGCTAGATTGATATGTTTATTTTCCTGTTTTATTTACCAAAAAAAGCAACACATTGATTTGTTCCTCTTCTACACCTTTTTTTTTAACCCTCGGAGGGAGATCCTTTGCTGAGGTAATAGAAGAAAAGGTGCATGAGAGGTTGTGCGCTGTTAAACACGAGAGGACTGTTTGTGCAGGCGTGAATGAGGTGACTCTGTAATTGTGCCTTCACAGTGTGAAAGCGTAATCTAATCATGGCTTGCAACCTGCCTCCCCCTTCTTTGCCCCACCCCTCTTTTCAACCCTTTTATTTCCTCCCACTCACTCACACACACTCACTCCCCTCCCTGTCACTTGTCCCCTTCATCTCCTTTAATTGCCTCCCTCGTCTTTAATTTCACCCATCGCTGTCCATTTTTCTTTCCCTTCCTATCTTCCCTCCTCATCCCATCCCCCGTCTTCTCCTCAGAGAAAATACAGGAAAGACCAGCGTTGGCGGTCGCCTTGGATCTCTGTCTTACCTGGACGACGAAGACGTATTCGACACACCTGTCATTACTCCTCGGACCCGAATCCTCCCCGCCAGAAGCTACACCATTGACACGCCTTACTTATCCTCTGAATCCGCTGAGCCTCCTCTGAAAGAGGACAAACCCCGCGCTGCCTCCCCGGCTACTGGCAGGGCCGCTTTCCCTCCCACTTCACAGGGAGTTGACACCCTGGACACTTCTGCAGGCAGGGACGCCGCCACCACTCCCACCACCACTACCACCACCACTCCCACTCCCACCAGCCGCAACGCTTTCCACAGGTCCCGGTCTCCGGCACGAGTAGCAGCAGCACCTTCACAGAGTCCAGTCTCAGAACGCACCGGCACAGTGAAGTCAGAGGAGACAGCGGCCGCCGTCTCCTCTTCAAGCTCCCTACAAAAGCTGCCCGAGCTGAGGCCCCCATTGTTGCGTGCGCAGACTGAGGCGGGGGCCCCCTCCTCTGGTTCTCTGTACAAACAACAACCACAGCCCGACTCAATGGAACCCAAGCCTCCCGGGGTGTCTCGGGTTTCCGCCTCCCTCCCCAGGAGCTACCAGAGACCGGATAGTGCACGTCTGACCTCGATCGTCACGCCAAGGCCCTTCGGGACCCAGTCGTCCCGTCTGACCTCTCTTCCCCGAGCCTTGACAGTGAGTACTAGATCGTTCTAAATACAGTGGCAGTAAAGGACATCTAGAGGCTGCTTGTTTGGCAGTTAGAAATCATTTGCTTTGTCGGTCTGGTGCAGTTTTATTTGTTTTGTGGGCATCAATGTTACCCAAGAGTCCGATCTGATTACTGTGTGAATAATAGATGAAGCTAGTGTTTTTATAACGCTAACTCAACTGCCAGAGCGTCTATTTTAGGCCTCCATCACTTTCATTACTGTCACAGATCAGTTCGTAACTTTCAGGTAGACATTATGAAAGTTATAATCAGCATTTTATCAACAGTCCCGTGTTGTTCAAGGTTATTTTACATGATCTTATTCTCAAAGTGTGCATCCTATGACGATCTTGATTCACCTCGGACAGGTGGACGACCCCCAGAAGCGGGTCAACGGCGACGCCGTCGCTTCCAAGAAGTCACCGGTGCCGAGCCGCTATCACCAGTTCATGACCTCTGAGGACGAGCTTCAGTCTCAGTCCAGCTCGGCCCACAGCAGCGAGGGCGAGGAGGAGGAAGAGGACAAGACCACGCCTCAGAGCGTCACTTCCACCCAGAGAGTCTCCTCTACCCAGAGCGTCTCCTCTACCCAGAGCACCTTCTCTCCTCAGAGCACCTTCTCTCCTCAGAGCACCTTCTCTCCTCAGAGCGTCTCCTCTACCCAGATCGTCTCTCCTGTCCCTCCTCAGGTCAAGACTGGAGCCCCAGTCAGTCTTGCTCCAGCCAAAGAAACCAGCCAGGTATCACGTTACCTGCTGTGGATAAAACCTTAACACATGTTTAAGACCAACTATATGAACAGTCACTGAATGTGTTTTTATATTATATGCATCAGGAAATCAAATTTGCTTAAAAATAATAGAATGATGAAACCCAGAAATGAAAGAATAGCAACAGGTTGGCATTAATCAACAGCCATAATTGATTACCCACAAGACTTTCTAGCCAACGCACACTTACGCGTACACACAGACAACACAACCTGACACGCCGATGGAAAGTCAGGAGCACATTTCTTTTACATTACATTACATTTCATTTAGCTGACGCTTTTATCCAAAGCGACTTACATGATATACAGTAGACCGTAGACACAGCAACGGTGAGCAATGAGGGTTAAGTGTCTTGCTCAAGGACACAACGACACAGACTGCCAGAGCCGGGGATCGAACCACCGACCTTCTGATTGAAAGACCGACTTGCTAACCACTGAGCCACAGTCGCCCATTTCTTCATTTGGTACCGTTTTTTTGTGTGTTTTGCGTTTGTCTCTTGGTTTCGTAGGAGAACTTCTGTGAGTTGCGGATCAGCCTGAACCAGAAGCCCAACAGCAGCAAAGACTTTGGCTTCCAGGCGGCCTGGGACTCAACAGGAGCCCGCGTCACGTCCATCCAGCCAGGTAACGGCAGCGCATGTACCTTCAAACAAACGGGAATTGGAATCGTACGGATGAAGCTTTATTCTCCTTCCAGTATATTGTGAGCCAAACTGGCCGCCTTAGATGCCAAAATTCTCACACAGTACAGCGGTAATATCGGAGAACAGTGCCCAGGCGCTGATACGTATTACAGCCAGGCCCTGCTGGATGGTTGTCAGCAGGTTTTCAAGTCCATTGCAGTGGTGATGCCAGACCTATGTAGGCCAGCATCTATCTGGGTCAGATCTGCTGGGTCTGAGCCTCTCTTTCAACTGAGCTTGTTCCACCTTCGCTCATTTCTCATTTCATTTAGTGACGTTTAAGTAATACCATCATACCCCGCATCTAGCTTTGTCTCATCCTACAATGCACTTGCTGCTGGGCATCGCGCTTTTATTAAATGTCATTGTCGTTTTGATAGGACAACGCAGATGAATCACCATTTCTGTAAATGGTAACCAGCTGGCAAATGTTTTTCAGCTGCAGTCCTTTGGGGAGATGTTTCAAAATCTAATTAAGTGACAGGTTATAAAAAAACAAACACAAAGCGCTAAAACTGGCAATAAAAGCATGTATGAGCAGAAAGATGCGACAGTACAATGACCTCATCCACGTTACTGCACATGCAGCCGTGCAGTGAACAAGCAATACCGTTAATAACCATTTCATGCACGCATGAGCCATGCAGTCAGATGTGAACAACCAGAAGTATTGATCTTACTAGGTCGTTAATAGAATTAGTTGGCAGAAATATAAACATATGTAATGGATATTTAAACTGAGTAAACTGTAATTAAAGGTATCATTGTCTAAAAACCTTTTTCTTGTGAATACAATTTCAATGAAACCGCTGCTTTATGCAAGAACACTAGCTCTTATGAGCCACGTCCCTGCATCAGAAAACGTGCACCTTCCTTGCTGAGTAACTGCTCGTCTGTCCCGTGCAGGCAGCCCGGCAGAGATGTGCCAGCTTCAGGCCGGGGACGAGGTCCTGACGGTGAACGGGCACCAGGTGGCAGAAATGAGCTACCCGGACTGGAAGTCCAGCATGGAGGAGGCCCTGCAGGAGGGCAGTCTGATCATGGATATAAGGCATCATGGCAGGAACAGTGAGTCGTGTGTGTGTGTGTGTGTGTGTGTGTGTGTGTGTGTGTGTGTGTGTGTGTGTGTGTGTGTGTGTGTGTGTGTGTGTGTGTGTGTGTGTGTGTGTGTGTGTGTGTGTGTGTGTGTGTGTGTGTGTGTGTGTGTGTGTGTGTGTGTGTGTGTGTGTGTGTGTGTGTGTGTGTGTGTGTGTGTGTGTGTGTGTGTGTGTGTGTGTGTGTGTGTGTGTGTGTGTGTGTGTGTGTGTGTGTGATTGAACCTAATTAAGGGTTGCATTCCTGGACTGACAGCGCTGCTTATGCCGCTTGCGTTGCTAAACAGTTTTGACACCTTAAATTGGTCCGTAAACTATTGTGAAATCAACCATGAATGATCTCATGACAGCTAAGCAGGGAAGGACCTGTAATTATGTTTTTGTCTCATCTGACAAGGGAAGACTGTTGGTCTCAGTGGTTTTAGTTTTTTCTTCCCGTGTGCATTTTTCTTGTCCTGTTTTTCTCCTTCTTCTTCTTCTTCTTCTTCTTCTTCTTCTTCTTCTTCTTCTTCTTCTTCTTCTTCTTCTTCTTCTTCTTCTTCTTCTTCTTCTTCTTCTTCTTCTTCTTCTTCTTCTGTCTCATTAGTATCCCTGCGGTGTTGTCCTTGTGAAGACTTAACCCACCTCCGGGCATCGGTCCCCTGAGTGTGCTGTTTGCACAGTGTTGGTGTAACAGCTTCCAGTGTTTACTTGTTCCATCTACGTCAGTGTCTCCTTCCAAAAGAATAATACTAAACCACCCAGTAGCTCACTTGAACTAACAGCCAGTGCTTGTTAAAATGGTTTGGTGGAGGCCGGTGGTTGTGAGCCTGTTAGAAACACTGTGTGGGTTTATGAAAGCTTTAATAGGCTGCATGGCTGGGGAAGGTTTCTCTGTCTCACCCTGCTGCTCTCTGTAACACACCATAACAGCAACCTTGTCCCCTGCTTCATAGCGTTCTTCATGTAAATAGACAATTATGTGTCAAATGTTGGGTTTCACGTAGATGAATACCTAACGACTACTACTGCACACACACACACACACATATTCATATGTGCCTATATATATATAGGCACAGAATACGTGGCTTCATGTGTAAAAACACACATCCTATTTTTATTTTTGTTTTGCCGTTGCATCGTCTGCATGCAGACTGGGACAGAGATCAACCTCCCATGCCATTTAAAAGCCATAAGACCATCAATCTGACCAGTATGGATCATCCGATACCTCTAGGTTTCCCCGACGTCAACGGCGTCAGCTCCAGCCTGGATTTCACCTCGCACACTTCCATGGAAAAACCGGTGCCCAAAGAGGCCCCCGCCCACCCAGTCCTCGTAAGTGACCCGGGGTAAACTCTCGGGTATTGATCAAGTTTTATTTCTGTATTGTGGCACTTTTTAATGAGCATGCGCCCTGCCGTGTGTCCCCTGCAGGACGTGGCTTCAAACGGAGTTAATGGTGTTTTCCGTGAGCCGGCGGTGACCCTGAGGAACAAAGGTAAAGAGCAGATCAGGAAAGGTTATGGAATTGATCCCGGCGAAGCACCGGTGGTTCTTCTGTTAACTTAGTTTTCGGGGAAACGTCTCTGCAAACACTGGACTGCGATATTGATGGACATTTACCGTGTTGTGTAACAAAAAAAAAGATGTAACATTATCTGAGCAGTGAGTGTAATTCATGTTTTAGTAATATAAGATGGTTTATCTCCTCTACTGTGCCTCACTGTATCCTGTTGTTGTTTTTTTATCTCTCATGTAGAGTCAGAACCCATATCTTTGAAAAACTTAAAACGGAGGTCAGAGTTTTTTGAAAAAGGTAAAAACATAAAAAAAGAAGCACTGACCGAATCAAGGTGTAGTGGTTCTTAATGATGATAATTATAATAATGACGATAATTCATTGTTTGTGATTTGGTGGCTGGGTTCTCTGTGCTTTTGTCTCTCAGCTTCTCAAGGGATGTTTGCATGTTTCTCATCGGTTCCAGCCTCATAATCAATTGATACCACTTATCAATTGATTATGAGCTGTCTGGATTGAAATCCATTCCTCCGTGGTTCTGTTTGGTGGGCAGAGCTTAACCTCTTGTGCTGTGCCCCTCCCCCTCCTTCAGGTGTCTCGGGGTCCCGTGTCAGTGCGCTGGTCTACCTCTGTGGTAAACAGGGTTGAATGTGCAGTGACCTCCTCACTTCGCTTGGTACAAACTGGGATTCTGACATGCTTTTCAAACCGAGGGAGTCCGGTGCTGTTTTTGGGGGTTAAATTAAGGAATTGTTTTCTGATAAAAAAAAAATACTGGCACAACTTATTGTTTTTGGAAGGGGAAAAAAGACCCGATATAAATGAAAAGGAACATATAAAACAGTATATTACATGACATTTAGCTGACGCTTTTATCCAAAGTGACTTACAATAAGTGCATTCAACCATTAGTACAAACTCGGAACAAGAAGAATCAAGAAAGTACACGTTCTTTAAGGGAGTTAAACTACAAAGTGCTATAAGTAAGTGCCATATAAGTGCTACTTTATTCAAGGTATAGTCGTACAAAAGCAGCACAATCGTCTCCGAATGCCGGACAGCATGTCAGACGCTTTGCCTGTGTACCAACCGCAAACACACACTTTTTGAAATCCTGCAGTGTTTGTGGTGTTTCTGCGAATGCTCCGGGTTTAACACATGGTTCCACTTTTCACTTTGCTGCGCATGCAGATTTAAGCCTTCCCGGCGCTCCCTTGCATGTATCGAGCCGTACGTCAGCCTTTCAGACCGCCTGCATCCTTAAGCGTGCATGCTGCTCACGTGTGGCTCTTCCCCCTGCAGTTTGTTTGGTCTTATTGTCCTCACAATCAGTTTATTGATTTTCATATTCAGGACCTTTTGGGCCTGGCGTCCAATTTAAATGTCAACCAGCGGCTGATCTCGAATTGAGAGAATCAATAAGTCCTAGCGGGTGAAATTTAACCGCTGTTGCTCGGGGGGGCTTGTTGAAAACATCAATTATTGTTCACCATTTTCAATGAGGACTTGCCGTTTGACTTAGAAACTCCAGTTTAAAATGTAATAAGCTTGTCAACTTTGTGTTGGTACAGTTTACTGCCTCAGGGTTAACTCTTGTATGCCTGTACATGCCAGCAGTACTGACTGGATGCTTTTTCTTTTCTTTTCAAGGAGGATCAGAGTCTGTGATGCCAGATGTGAGTCGTCTTATCAGTGCATAGAGGTCCATTGTGTCTCTTTTGTTGTTTCTGCTATTACAGCAGGGCGACCTCTTGAAAAGCACAGTTATCAACAATATTACATTTTCAAATAAGTTAAGGCGCTGCTTCTTAAGTGGCTCAATTATAATTACTAGGGAGCTTTCATGTGTTGTAGATTGTACAAACCTGCTGTAATTATTGAGTTTAACATGACTTGACAAAACCACAAAGTGAGTCATGCAAGTTGTTGACTGACGTGATGTCTTTTACTTTATACATATAAGATATACTTTATTTCTACTCCTACTTATCCTTTCTCCTCCGTCTGCAGATACCTGTTCCTCCCATCACCCCGTCCTCCAGCCGCTGGTCTTGGGACCCAGAAGAGGAGCGCAAAAGACAAGAGAAATGGCAGAAGGAGCAGGAGCGCATCCTACAGGTACATAAAGGCATGGTCGAGTAGCAGCGACGTTATGCATATAACTAGTTGTATCTACTACTACGTCATGACAACGGGCCTTGAAATTTGAGGTGCTGTATTGTGTTATACTGAGAAAGCAACAATTCAGATATTACATTTAACTGACGCTTTTATCAAAAGCGACTTACGTGATATACAGTAGACAGTAGACACAGCAACGGTGAGCAATTAGGGTTAAGTGTCCTCAAGGACACAACGACATGGACTACCGGAGCCGGGGATCGAACTACCAACCCTCTGATTGAAAGACAGACTTGCTAACCACTGAGCCACAGTCGTCCCACAACGCAATGAAATAAAGACACTCAAGGAGGGTAGATATGAAAACAAAAAGCCATGTAAATGTATGTAAAGCCATACAGATAGCCAACTAAATATAATATACATCTGGGAATA
Organism: Cottus gobio; assembly: GCA_023566465.1. Classification (NCBI taxonomy): domain Eukaryota; kingdom Metazoa; phylum Chordata; class Actinopteri; order Perciformes; family Cottidae; genus Cottus; species Cottus gobio. The sequence continues at coordinate 18,930,041 of CM042227.1, read as the reverse complement.
GAAACTCTTCTTTAAAGCAGTGTGACAATGAAGCAGGGTTCAGACCAGGAAGTCTTTACAATCAAAGCAGACTGCTCCTCATGGGCTCAAGACAGAGAACCTAACGCTCTGGCAGCTGAAAGTAAGGCATCTGTGGAGTATCCGCCTTAAATGTATTGGAATCCTGTGGAAAGATTTATTTTCCGTGGCTCTATTTCTGGATGGAGATCAAAGGTGTCCAAGCAGAGCCGTTGTATCCGCAAAGGCTTGTTACTCCTCCAGTGTTGTTCCCTGTTGGATACACGGCCTGATTTCATGATGGGCCAGGAGACTTCCCGCCCTGGGCAAGCTTCTCTGGGTTAGATAACACGTAGGTGAGCTTGGAATTATCTGGATACAATACAAGCTACACTATAGTTTTTATTTTAATTGCTTTTCTTCATCCCTGATGTACTGTATATCTTTTTTTCTTCCAGGAGAAATATAAACGCGACCAGGAGAAGTTGCAGGAGGAGTGGCTCAAGGATCAGGAGGAGGTCGCCAAGAGCGTGGGCCAACAAGAGGTGAAAAAAGGATTTAATTTGTATAAATTAAAGCTTAAAACATGAAACGGCCTCCAGGGTAATAAAAGGGGACAGTAGGTTCTGACTTCTAAATGTATTCTCTGACCTTTTGTGTTTATTGATGAAAATTGCATTAGTTGTTCAGCAGTTACGTGACTGGGTGCTGGTATTTCTAAATGCTGGTTCTTTTCCCATAGGTGACAGGGAAAGTGAGAGCAGAACAATGTGACAATGTGGATATTCATACAGGACACACAACATGTGTGGTTATGTTCCCATAATTAAGTCTTTTTTTCCCCATAGTTTTGCAATAAAAACTCCCCTTTGTTTGTAATCTCAAAACACTTGTGAGGATGACACAAGTTCCTCCACCAGTGTTCAGTTCCTCCTGGAGGTCAATAAAGGTCAGACCAATGCCACCGTGCGCTGATGGCTTCCTCTTTTCCCGTCCTCCCTTCTCTCTTGCAGCCGGGGAGCCTGGAGGTGAACAGAGGCACCGGCGGCCCACTCTCGACCCTGTCTCCCGCCGGCCAGCCCGCCACGCCTCTGTGGGAGGAGCAGGAGAGGAAACGGAAGGAGGAGCAGGAGCGCCAACGGAAGGAGGAGCAGGAGCGCCAACGGAAGGAGGAGCAGGAGCGCCAACAGAAGGAGGAGCAGGAGCGCCAACGGCAGATGGAGGAGAGGAGGAAGAGGGAGGAGGATGAGCGTGATCTGCGGCGGCTCCAGGAGGAGAGGGAGACGAGAGACAGGCAGCAGCGGCAGGAGGAGGAGATGAAGAGGATGGAGGAGGAGGAGCTGAGGTGGCAGAGGAGGAAGGAAGAGGAGAGGGAGGAGGAGAGGAGGCGGCAGGAAGCTGCAGAGCTGCAGCGCAGAGAGCGGGAGAGAGCCTTGCAGCAACAGCAGCAACAACAGCAGCAGCAGCAACAACAGCAGCAGCAACAGCAGCAACAACAGCAGCAGCAGCAACAACAGCAGCAGCAACAGCAGCAACAACAGCAACAGCAACAACAGCAACAACAGCAGTGGTCAGTAGAGCCACTGCTCCTTCTACTCCCTCACTTTGCCTTCCTTATACGTCATCATGTGGATAATAACACAGTACAACACCAGTACATTAACACCAGTACATTAACACCAGTACATTAACACCAGTACATTAACACCAGTACATTAACACCAGTACATTAACACCAGTACATTAACACCAGTACATTAACACCAGTACATTAACACCAGTACAACTAACGTGTCTGCATGTGCTTTGTCCTCCACCTTTGTGCTGTTACCCTCTCCCCACCTCTCCCCATCTCCTCACCCCACCTCGCCCCACATCTCCTCACCTCTCCTCTTCCCACCTCCTCACCCCACCTCTCCCCATCTCCTCACCCCACCTCTCCACCTCTCCCCCCTCTTCCCACCTCCTCACCCCACCTTTCCTCACCTCTCCCCACCTTTCCCCACCTCTCTCCCCATCTCCTCTCCTCACCTCCTCACCCCACTTCACCTCTCCTCACCTCTCCTCACCTCCTCACCTCTCCTCACCTCCTCACCTCTCCTCACCTCTCCTCACCTCCTCACCCCACCTCTCCTCACCTCCTCACCTCTCCTCACCTCCTCACCCCACCTCTCCTCACCTCCTCACCCCACCTCTCCTCACCTCTCCTCACCTCCTCACCTCTCCTCACCTCTTCCTCACGCTCCCCTGCACCTAAAGGTCCACCGGCTTTGCCAATGTCCCGCCGTCACTGTCCTTCACAGACAGGTCAGTCCAGCAGGGATTGTGTTTGCATCTGCAGTCACAAGATAAAGCTTCTTTCTGTCTGCAGCTGATCAGCTTTTTGGCGCCAATAAAACCTGCTCGCTATGTATAATACTACGTATAATCACAAGGATTACAGTTTAATTATGGTATTTTAGGATAATGAGGTAAATAGGTTGAATGGGCAGCACTTTATTTAATGTCCCCCAATGAAGATTTATTACAGTATATGAACAATGAATAAATAGTTGTTAGCCGATATAGTTGTAGGCAAATACGTTATATACCCTAATAACTTAGTACCTTTTAAAGCTCTATACAAATAAAATGTATTATTATAATTATAACTCCTCCCGTGGGCACCCATGAATGAAGGTCGTTATATGAACAGATCATTAATGACAATACAGGAAAACGCAGTTGTCTTCACTGGAGCAGTTTAATAAGCACTTAAAAAGGTCCTTGTATCCACTTACAAGTACATTATAAGATACGTGTAGTAATGTAATTAATTCCAAAACAAATCCTGGAAATTCTTGTACCAGAGATCGTTAAATATGTACAACAGAAGAATAAGAAGATTAGAATACAAATATAAACCTATATCAACAATAGAGTGATACTTCTAACAGCAGTGCTATATATAGATATTCATATATATCTACATATAGTGGATTTTGGCTATAGCTGGTTGTATTAAGTGCTGCTTTCACATTTACAGCTTTATATAATTCTCTGCACCAGAAGTCATCTTGTTCTTGCCTGAATTGCCCCGACGCTGCCAAAACAATGTCCCATAATCCCACACCAACACCAGTTTACATCAAACAAAAACAATTTGTCTCTCACCTGAAGACCAGGTACATGATTTGACATCATGTTTACCTCTGGAGCAGTAATCATGCATTTGTTCTTCTTTTGTTGTATTTTCAACACATTTCTCTGTATGAACAACGCTGGCACATGCTCACTGGAGAGCGTGTCCAGGTACTGGCTGCATCGATGCCCGCTGGCTCCACTCGCACTGAATCATTCAAACAATCTCTCTTTATATAGACGCTCATGAAATTGGAAGACCTCCAGCGAGTGTGTTGAGTCTCCAGAGATGGGAATTACCTGTGATTGGTCTGCAATCAGCACTTTCCTCATAGAACCACCCTTTTTCTCAATTTATTACATGCCACTTATTTTGACATGTCAAAATAGTTGAACTGGTACTTTATGGCGGTAACAAAAAGATTATAAAACCTGTGCCTTCCCTAAAGAGAGCCGCTGTAAGTATGGCTCCTTTTCTTTTTCTCTTTTAAATAACATTTATTTTCTTTTATTTGACAGGACGAAATCTAAATCATCTCCCCAGCTTGATGAAGAGGAGAAACCTCTGAGAAAAGGTCAGTTTTCTTTTTAAGTTTAGGTGTTAATTGTGGTTTACTTACCTGTAGATGCAACAGCAGTATGAGATCAGGGACATTCAACTGGTGTTTCCCTTCATGCTGGTTGTTTTATTAAACGCTGCACGTGCATGTGGGCCGTGCGCTGCTGTAGGTGCGTTTGTGCAGCCGGGGGGCATGGCTCACCGGCTGCTGGAGGAGCAGGCGTGGAGCGCCCGCGACAGGAAGGCCCGGAGTCAGCGGGCGGCGTCCGAGCTGGAGATGGAGAGGAGGAACATCCTCAACGCCATGAGATACAGAGAGCCAGAGAGAGGTGGGCTCGGCCCCCCAACCCGATCCGCTCTCATTTTGTGATGATCGGCAAAAAAAAAATCAAAAACCTACAGCTGTCAATCAAACCGCTGTCCAATCAAACAGTGCATCAATCAGTCAGTCAACTGGAAAAATCTGTAAAATCCGTAAAAAAACAAACAAAAAGAACAATCAACTCATTGATTGCAGGGCGATTTCTCTTGTGCGTAATTCCATTACACTTCCAAACAATGGTCTAATCTACCCAGACTTCCTCAGGGCCTCTCTCTCCGTTTGACCTCCCGTAAAGCGTTTTCATTTCTCCCCCCTAATGTTGCGTTTCCCCTGCTCTCTCCTCTCTGGGTGCAGTGACGGCCGTCGTGGAGGCTGAGAAGAAGGGTCCACAGTCGGCATCGCAGGCGGAGCAGGAGCGGCAGCAGATCCTGAACGAGATGAAGAAGAAGACGCCGCTGCTGATGGACAAAAGCTGGATCCGCCAGCGCTCCTCCACCACCTCCACCTCCACCGCCACTGACGTGCAACCCATGCGCAGGTACACGGTGAAACGATCTCATCTCTGTTGTGTGATGATGGTGGCGGCTGGCTTTTCACCCTTACTAACATCCTGTGTTGCCGGCTGAAATATTTAAACATTTACTAGTCTGGCTACTCTGACTTTATCTTGGGAAATGTGATTGGACCAAATATTCCAAAAAACCCAGAGGTTCAGTTAGCAGCCAGACTTTTTAAATGCCTCTAGCCGGGCTAATGTGGGTGTGGCTTGGGTGTGGCTTTTGCAGAGGTGAGTCTCTCGACAACCTGGACACCTCCTACAACTCCTGGCGCTCGTCGTGGACGCCCAGAAGCAACTCCCACGCTCAGAGCTACGCTCAGAGCTACGCTCGGCCTAACTCGGCACTCTCCGGCAGCGCTGCCTACTACGGCGGCGGGTCGGCGGTGGCCCAGCGGCCTGCCTCCTCAGCCCTGCCTTCCTCATACTCCATGGGCTCCCTGTGGGCCGGAGCGGGAACCCCCTCGTCCCCTTGGTCCCGGCAGTCGCCGTCCCCCTCGCCGTCCTCTCCATCACCCACCACCTCCCCAGAGCCCACGCCTGAGGGAGGCCCCCCGCAGCAGCCGAGCAGGTAAAGATCAACAGTGCTGCTTTCGCTTAACACCCACAGCTACTAACCTCTCACTGGTATACCGGCTCATGTTCCAGGTGGTGGTGTTAAACCATGACTTTGGATGGGGAGTGGTGGCAAAGGGCAACTGAGCCTCAACTGATTTCACTTGTTCTGCTGTTGAACCTATTATATGTTGTTGAATATGATATTGTTTGATGTGTCGTTCACCCTCTGTTTTCACAGCTCACAGGTTCGACTCTGACTATTCTGTACACTAATTGTTTTTAAACAGATTTCTTGTTTAATCACATTCAGTGTTGTTTGTCTTTGTCCATGTGTTCTAAAGCAGCGTGGCACTGATATTTCATTTTTATTTCAGGTCAAATGTATAATTGATAATTGTTTGCCCTGTGATTTGTATAGGTGACTGAACAATTAAATTAATGAAAAATGCAGAAAAAACGATTAAATATTTGACAGAACTTTGTGGCGCTGTGGTCATGGCGGTGCTCCTGCTCCATTTTGGCAGAGGGCGTGATTGGCCTTCATCCAAAATGAATATTTAACAAAAGGCCAATATTGGCCATTAGCAAACACGGCGTCTATCAGTTTAACAGTTGTATACCAGTGTGAACATCGTCGTGTGCTCGGCTCTCTAAATCACAGCTGTGCGTTCTGTAATCCAGGTCAGTGAGTGGCAGGAAAGTGTGTACGTTCTGTGACACCCCGCTGGGCAAGGGAGCGGCCATGATCATCGAGTCCCTCGGGCTCTGTTATCATTTGAGCTGCTTTAAGGTGAGAGCTGGGCCACGTGTCGCCCCCCACCCGCCCGGAGCACACCGCCAACACACCTCGGCCCCCAAATCCTCCAGCCTCCTCTTTTCTTTCCCGACTAACCTGGTGAATCCTGGTGGATCTCGAGGTCCTGATCTCTTTCACAGCTTGAGCAAAGTAGTATTTCCTGTGCCAAAAATCCTGCAAGACAAACTAATCAACCCCTCCCTCACTGTGTCTCTTTTTTTTGTTACGCTTAATTGTTGATCCTTCCCTGGAACTCTGGTCTTCACTCGAGCTTGGTCTCCTCCCTCTCAACAGTGATCCATCCTGCCAATCTTCGACTCTCGTTTGTCCTTTTCTCTCTCTCTCTCTCTCTCTCTCTCTGTGTTCACACAATCAAGGGCCCTATTGTCTGTCCTCATCCCTCCACCTTCGGACACTGTAGTCTCCAGCTTTTTACCACCGGTTGAGTAGCCCTCTAACTCTTCCCTTTCCCAAACTCCCCGTAGTGCATCGACTGCAAGTCTGATCTCGGAGGGTCGGCAGCCGGCGCCGAGGTCAGAATACGAAACAAGCAGCTCTTCTGCAACACCTGCTACACGCGATTCAAAGGTGAGCGTGCGACCGGCGTGGCGAGCACGATGCCGTGCTGGTTTCCTGCTCTCTAACGCTGCTGTCTGTTGTCTCCCAGCTGGCCAGCCAACCACTATGTGACGTGACTGTGCTCCAGCAGATTGACGAAGAGACTACTTGTGACAACAACCCGTGAGCGTGGACGTGGACACCGAGGCCTGGGGGGAGGGGGGGGGGGGGGGGGGTTTGGACCTACTTCCATTTACGGCGACAGAAATTGACGAAGTTGATTCGCCGTTGAGAATTATATTCCGTTTTATTTTTTATTTTTCAGTGTGTGATTGAGAGGGTAAGCTTGCGAAGAAGTTATCTACTTTAACGTGTTTATATCATATTAAGTATTACAGCTGTACAAAATGTAAGGGTTCTGCATGCATCCGCAAGTTTATTTTAATGTTTTAACCACGAAACTAGTCAAAGCTTTAAATTGTCGATAAGATAATTGAGGCAGATTTTTTGAGATCTTAAGAGATATTTGGAGGTTTCAGTGTCCTCTCACTCTTGCTTCTTCTTCTTTAATTCCCGCTGAGTCTTGTGGTATGAACATGTATTCTCTATGTGCCTTTTTCATTGGTGGGATTAGCAATTATTATAAGATTATTAGGATTCAAAGCATATTTAAAACCATCTGCTTGGATAGCACTTATCTGGAGTTTTCACTGATGGACGGAGGAATTGTACACGTAAGCGGGTTCCCATGTGAAGAATATATATCGGACCACATGGCATCGAGGCAAACAGTAACATTTGTAAATAAAATGACTAAACGCTCATCTTGTGTGCTTCTGTTGACTCTTTCCCCCCCCCCCCCCCTCTCGCTCTCTGAAGCCAATTTGTCATGCATATTTCATTCGGTGCACATGCATTATATTTGATTACACTTTGATATGCTATTCTATCAATGTATTCTGACAGTTTGCCTGTTTTGTGATATCATATCTGCATCAACACACTGAATATTCAAACAAGCGTATGTGTGTGTGTGTGGGGGGGAAGGTGCGAAGTCCACGGCTTCCCAGAAATGCATTTCAGCAGCAAGGTACAGAACTGTCCTCATTTCCCAACAGATGTTAATAAGCTCTCTGGAAGCGATATGCTGTATGGAAATAAGTTGGGGCCGAGCATAAATTGCCTCTGTATTCTTCAGGACGGCACAAACAGCCCCTGGAGGCAGACATCTCAAATCTTTAGATTCCTTTTTTTCTTTTTTTTAATGTTTCTTGGCTTCTCTCCTTGGAGAGATATATTTTAATCCTTGTGCTTAGAAAACAAGCAGGGCCTGAATGGTGCAGAGCAGAATCTAATGGATGAGAAATATAACATCCTTCAGGAGCAGTATCCCATCTTTTTCCTGAGAACACAGTGGTGTGCGTGCTGGGGCTTTCAGAGAGCAGCATGCTCAGAATAACATAAATATATATATATATATATATATATATATATATATATATATATATAATAGGGTCTGCACAGATGGAAGAGCTCAGATGTGCTTGCGCTTCCCCCTCCATCAAAAACTAATTCCCAACTCGAACAACTCTTTCTTTTCTTTATTGCTCTCTCCGCCGGATTTTCACACAAGAGTTCACACAGATTTTCACAAGAGATTTCCAGTCAGGCCCTCGTGGAGGATTCTTCGCCCCACAATCAACACACAAGAGTGAGTCCAGTAATCGTGCTCATTTCCACACCGGAGGCTTAAAGCTTAGCTGTAGCCTGGACTCGCCAGAAGGGGGCACTGTGATATCATATTTATTTGTTAAGACTGAAAGCTGCCTGTGCTGCTGTTTGTGCAACTATTTCTAAGAAGGAGAGGTCCTTTTGAATTTAGCCATAGTCACTCACAGGTATAATGCCTTATGGAATATAGTCATATAGTTTGTGGTAAATAAGTGACACTGATGTTTGTCTCTGAGCGCTGTCTGTAGCTCTGCAGTCACAACCTGGGCTTTCTTCATTTTTCAACAGAAAACATATTTTAACTTGATCAAGTAGATCTTGTTTTATTTGTTTTAGTTTTAAAGACCACCCACACACGCAGCACCTCCTGCCAAGTCACCACGAGGAGGGAATCATTTTCACACTTAAGCAATCAGGCACTAATTCACCTGCAGCTTGAACTGATGCTATTAGGGATGTGATTGCAGCCACCGTCTCACCGGACCTGTTGCCATGGCTTGCAGGCGCCATGTGTTGTGTAAGAGACGCTGTGAGATCAAGCGACCACAGGAATGAAAATACAATACAGCGGACTGAGACTGTTCTCATTCTCATTCTTCATGGAGGACAGTCTGGTCAGCGGAGAACCGTTAACCTGAAGGATGTCATAAATCACTGAAACTAAGACCAGGGAGCGGTTTCACAGACATTTAACATGACTGTGCATTTATAAACATAACAGTTGTTGTGATGCATTCATGTGAACTGTGATATCTTTGGCAATTAAAGCTCCCACGGCTCAATGAGAACGGAGCTGTATTTAATTTCACACATATCTGCAAATAATGGAAAATAATAATAAAAGTACTGTAGTTGAATATGTTGTGAAGGTACAGAAAATTGTATTCTAGTAAATTGCAATATATTGTATAGTATATTCTCTAGTGTATAGTGCTATAGGAGGTGGATAGATTTTTGCTCAGCAGTAATTCAAATCACGGTTCAGCCATTTATTTTAATTCTGTATATATGGGCGAACCTCTACCTAAAAGGGTTTCCATTAACCATATTGCATCTCTCAGGTCCTTCTTTATTCGTGCATATACTTTGTATTTCAGTGGATGCACTATGATTATCAGGGTCGTCTGTTTCCTTTCTGTTGGGTATACCTGCAGTGAATATCTTTAATAGAAGTGATAAGGTACAAAGGTTGCTTGCCGGTTATTTTGGGGCACAGGTGGATATTGATTGTTGATTATCAACAACTCTCTCATCCGCAGACATAAAATATCTGTATTTCATTTTTTCAAACTTGTGCAAAGATATTGATCTGTGACCTTTTGTTCAATGAGGAAATGATGAGGCCAGATCCCTACTTGTCCTCATTATGAATGCTGACTCTAATCCTTTCCTCACAAAAGGGCAGAGCTGAGGGGATTCAACTTTTAGAGTTATGTTGTTTTAAAATTTAAAAGAAGACCATATCCACTGGATGACTGAGGGCTCAATGCGAATAATGCTGTCCTCCTTTCTTCTCCACAAATTGTACAGTTTTTTGACATTTTCCTCCTCACGTTTTCAAGAGGACTGTGTCTCTGCAGGGAAACGATCCAACAACCAAGAGAGTAATTCATCCATGTGCAAGAAGGGGGAAAAAAAGGAAACTAAGAAAAGCTTTTCTTTATCTGTCTTCCTATGCGAGGCCTCCATGCATGTTCCAATCACATAGGAGAAAACCTGTGATTTGATTTCTCTCCGTGACCTTAAAGAGCACTCCGATTTATTTTTCTTCCTCTGCTTAGTGTCTGAGGAAAGGGAAAGTATCACCGGAAACGAGATGGAGATGGTTTCTTTTCCAGTCGACGAGGAAGAGCAAAGGAGTGTGGAAAGTGTTACGTGGCTCAGAAATGATAAGACTGCACGGTCACAGCTGGGGCACCCTGATATGCTTGAGACCGCATTATACCCGGGGTGACATGGGACCACGGTTTCTGTCCTCATATTAATTCACCCTGCTTCAGTTGCATAGCCGGGCATGAGCTGGAATACTGATGCTCAGTTAAGCATTTCCCAGCCTTTATCTGGTGCTGTTGCGTGTTTCAAACAGGGAGGGAGATGAACGGAGGACAGCGGTTTGCGATCAAATTCATCCTCGTGCCAGATATCATAAACTCCCATTTTCATTAATTCATTAAAGCAGCACTCCCTCACAGTCTGCAGCATCTGTTTCGAACATTATCGCGGCAGGGAGACAGATGTGTGACAGAAGCGGATGCCGTCTATTTGGATGCATGTCACTTCCAGTCCAACTCAGTCACACTGAGCAGAGAAGGCTCAGATCTGAGACTCGCAGCATCAGGCCCGCTGGTCGACTCGGAAAAGTGTAAAGCGTCCACAGGTGGGAACTGCAACGCTTGTCTGTCACCGACTGACAGAAGCATCACATTGAAGTTCCTCACCTCATCTTTTACCCCATTACCCCTCCCCTCCCTTCCCCCCCCCCCCCCTCCTCCCCCACCCGCCTTTACTCCCAACCCCGTGTCCTCACGCTTTACCCGGAATGGGATTGAAGTTAATTAGAATGTTATCAGAGGGAAACTTAAAAGAGAGGGCGACAGACTCACACACACACACACACACACACACACACACACACACACACACACACACACACACTCTCTCTCAAATCTGCCCTTCATTTGAAGTCAGGAGGTTCCGTTTGACGTTTGAACCGCGCTACAGAGACAGACAGGGTGGGCTGTAGGTCCTGTTTGTAGTCTGCCATCAGCCCGCATCGTCTTACTCACAACCAGCTGGTGCAGGAATATCTTTTATAAAGTTGTCATCAGAGGCTTTACAACATTTACACCAGGTACACTGGCGACTTACTAATACGCACCCCCCCCGCCCCCACCCCACACACACACACCCTCTCACGACTGTGTCTATTGTCCATTACCTGTAACTTATATTCTATTGTCCATTACCTGGAACTTATATTATATTGTCCATTACCTGGAACTTATATTCTATTGTCCATTACCTGGAACTTATATTCTATTGTCCATTACCTGTAACTTATATTCTATTGTCCATTACCTGTAACTTATATTCTATTGTCCATTACCTGGAACTTATATTCTATTGTCCATTACCTGTAACTTATATTCTATTGTCCATTACCTGGAACTTATATTCTATTGTCCATTACCTGGAACTTATATTCTATTGTCCATTACCTGGAACTTATATTCTATTGTCCATTACCTGTAACTTATATTCTATTGTCTATTACCTGTAACTTATCGTCTATTGTCCATTACCTGTAACGTATTTTAATTTAATTAAAATAGCCTAATATCATTAATCACAAATTTGTCTCGGGGGCTTTTCATTCTATAAAACATGTGACATCCTCTGCCTTTGAACCCTCAAATCAGAAAAGGAAAAACTTTCCCGAAAAAAACACTTTTACAGTGGAAAGAACAATATAATAAAATGACTACATAGTCAATCCATATGACAGAAATGATGCATATAATGAGATCAGTATACCAGCAGTGGCAGCTGAACTAATACAAGAAAAATGGTTACTACTAATAACAGCAGCAGTGGATGCATTACAATGATAATAAAAGCAGTAATAGTAGCAGTAATTGAAATCTGACTAATAATAACAATAATAGTAGTAGGCTTCCAGAAGAGAATTATCTTACTATTATATAATCGTACTGTTTAACCCTCAAAACAGCATGTTTTGCTTCCAAGGCCAAAATTGGCATTTTTCTTTCAATTCTAGCGACAATGTTGTGTGTCTGTCACAGGTTGCGTTAGAAAAAGGCCCATTCAGGATCGACTGCTCCAGGCCCTGCTCTTCAATACGAGAACAATGCTGCTGCTTTATTTCCACGTCTTCTCCATTGCTCATCAACGGGTGAGCTTGACATCTTTTTGCTTCCTATTTAAACTTTCTATCATGAATTCTATTGACCAGTGAGCTGTCAATCATGCCAGGTTAACACGCCCACACAGTTCTGAGAAGAGGTCGGCATGAGTGAAAGCACCTGTGTGGATGGACTACGTGAGTAAAGCTGATTTCTGATGTCCAAATTTGGAAGATGATCCACGGATAATTTCAGTTCTGAGCCAATCCTAAGGTATTGTTTCCTGCCTCTTCACAATTAGAGAAATGGAAACACGTGCTGTATTTTTGTTTTTTCAAACCTTCATAAAAGCTGCAAGAGGAAATTGGTGAGATGAATAAATGGGAAAGATTCTCTCGGAGAGACCTTGGGATAATGTGAATTGAATACTTTAACAATGAATACAATGCTGCTGCATGCAGGGTGGAGGGCCGCTTTAAACAAAGAAAAACAGCAAGGACCAATCAAAATGTTCTCTGCTTGGAAACGGGTCAGGGATGTTTATGTTTGGTCAAACACTTTTTGGTCAATTAGTTTATAGACATGGAGAAACATGTGCATTTCAAATGATCTGATATTGAGTTGTGGTCAGATTGTGAGCTTTGTATGAATCTACACGACCCCTCTGTGTCGTACATGGAAAAGAACACACAACTAGCCTTGTTGTGGAGAATCCAGTGTGTGTGTGTGTGTGTGTGTGTGTGTGTGTGTGTGTGTGTGTGTGTGTGTGTGTGTGTGTGTGTGTGTGTGTGCGTGCGTGTGGTTATGCAGACGAGCAGACAAAAGAGAATCTGAGCTGTTAAATAAATCCCTGGCAGGACTGTTACACTCAATGGGCCTTAGGGAGCTGTGGAGAGTGCTTGTGACTGTGCATGTGTGCTGCTCTTTCACCACTGGATGTAGTGATGCCAGGACACAGCTTTGCTCCCTCTCTCTCTCTCTCTCTCTCTCCCTCTCTCCCTCTCTCTCTCACTCTGAGAAGCCATATGGGCTACTCAGTAATCCTTTGTATAGCCTAAAGCCAACCTGAGGCCGAAACAGCCTGATTAACACACAGACACACACACACACTGACAGCAAAATCATTTACTCTTTGTTTCGAATGACTATGAATTAGAATATTATATATGGTGTTTAGCTCATTTAGAATGTGCTATAAGGTACATTTAGGGATACGTATACTTTTTGCAAACTTTTAAGCGATTGAGTAACAGAAAACAGGTTGTACATCTTTCCTAAACAATTAATTTGTTTGTTTCATGTTCATGTTCTGTGCTAATCCGTCCTTTTATATGGCCTAAAATCATGCCTAAAATAGGATCTTTTTATACACTCCCCCATAAAACATGACGGACACAGTTAGCGATGAGCTGATTCGACTTCAGAGTCAGATTTTTCCCTCAGGAGTTAGCAGGGACCAAAAGAGAAACCTCTGCCAAGTGTGTCTGCAACCATCAATTCTGACATTTTTGATTGAATTAATATAAACAACAATCGCCTCAGTGGCATAAATCAAGTAAAAAAAGATCAACTTCCGAGTATAAATTTGAGATAAAAATTACCCGGAAATCTGAGCGATCTTTCGTCTCCATGGGCAACCCTGTCTCCCACAAATTACGTTCCCCCAGAACTAATACACATTTTCAAGTACGTTTGAGTGCGACGTATTTGCTCCTTCAATACGTTTGAGCGTGACGTATTTTGACGTATTACGAATACATTGGGGGGTTTTGTTTTTTTATGCATCCGTTTCTCTAATCAACGTTATCATTTTTCTGTTACTATTGTTTTGTAGTGAATGTCTTAATTTAATTCCCGCAGATTTTGTATCGCCTGCGCTTTATGACGGCTTTAGGCGTGCTTTTAAGAAGTATTTCGACGTATTACGAATACATTGGGGTGGGGGCGTGCTTTTAGGAAGTAAAGCCCCGGTTTCCCTATTGGGGGAACGTAATTTGTGGGAGACAGGGTTGCCATGGGCCCATATAGCAACTTGTTTCATTTAAACTCCGCCTCCAAGCACTCAGTCTAGCCTCGTTCTCTGATAAATAACTGGTTTCAGCTATTAGGGCATCTATACAACTGTCATGGGCGGGCAAGTCAACAGAGGAACAACTTGTAAGACGTGGCGGGAAAAAAAAGTCATAAGTGCTCTGACCTCATGGTTCTATGCTCCGACCTCAGGGTTCTATGCTCTGAAATCAGGGTTCTCTGACCTCAGGGTTCTCTGACCTTAGGGTTCTGTGCTCCGACCTCAGGTTTCCATGCTTATACCTCAGGGTTTCCTGACCTCAGGTTTCCATGCTTATACCTCAGGGTTTCCTGACCTCAGGGTTCCATGCTTAGACCTCAGGGTTCCATGCTTAGACCTCAGGGTTCCATGCTTAGACTTTAGGGTTCCATGCGCTGACCTCAGGGTTTCCTGACCTCAGCTGGCTGCTCACTCTAAAAAGAAAAGAAAAGCCTAAATCATGAGTCTGATTCCTTTATTTCAACAGTTCAGTAAGACCTGCTCTTAGGATTATCCCCCACTCAGTAAAAGATAATGCAGTACAACGGATGGCATAAAGCAAAATACAGGACTTTATTTTTTATATTTTGGGATTTGCTGCTGAAGCTGTAAATAGATCAGATTGTATTTCTTCCTTTCTGGCGTAGCAGAGTTAGGCAGTTCTCTCCGTGGGATCAAGTTGTCCCACGTCAGAGGTTTTTTTTACATGTATTTTTTAAAGATTGTGGTTTGTGTGAGACGTCGCTTTGATGATGTGGAGACCAAACTCCTCAAACACTTCCGTGTGAGGCATTTTTTTGTCACAGCATCTTTTACACCGCTGCAGACGTCACTTACACAAAGCGCAACTTTATGTGCCTGCCGTCACATTGTGTGTGTGTGTGTGTGTGTGTGTGTGTGTGTGTGTGTGTGTGTGTGTGTGTGTGTGTGTGTGTGTGTGTGTGTGTGTGTGTGTGTGTGTGAGAGAATATGTTTTTAGACAAGAATAAAGAAAGCTTTTCTCCCCCACACTTGAGTGCAACACAGAGTTCAGGGGGCGACTGATGTCAGCCATCTGCCCTTTGGTCTCAGACATTGATCATAGTGCATCTTTTGAATCATGACGTCACACAACGTGTCATTTGTGAGCTTTTTGAAGCTACATCTGGTGATGCCCTCCTGGGACAAAAATGTTCTTTTTTTTTTCATGGTGGCTGCCTCTCTTGTGGGAAGGGCTAACCACCATAAACCTGAAACAAACAATTATGATTTTCCTGTGTGTTCATTATCGTTGTTGTCCTAGTGACTGCCTAGTGACCTAGTCTCAGTGCATGGAAATCAACGATTTCTGTCTTGATATGAAGAATTGCTGCAATAAGTGCAGTTCGAAGTTTGAGCACAACCTTGCCATCGTGTGATGACATTTATCAAATTCTGTAAAAAATGTCGTGGTGAAGGTGAAATGGGGAAACAGTGCCCTGGGCTGTGTCTCCGTGAGACTGTGGAGTGAACAGACAGGCCAGTCGAAATGGGACTTTGTTGTCGCCATTGCAGCAAGCGAGCAATATTTCATCTGAAAAGCACAGATAGAACGTGAAGCTGTAAGTCCAGTCTTTTCTTTGTGGTCCATTCAACCTCATTATCTCCCTTGCAGAGCTGTAATTACTGTACGGTGAATAGCTTTTCCAGAACCCATCATTTCCTGCACTGTAAGCTTCTTGTTTTGTTCGCGCTACAACAGAGGAGCCGAGCTATTGTCGCTATATTGATATTAACCATTTTCATGACAGCAACGCTGCAGTCGCTTTTGTCCCCGTGCCACGTGAATACAAAAAAGGAAATGGACATCAATAAGAGCTTCGAGGATGAAGTAGCCCTGACAGTCTCCGTCATATTGAAGAATTGACATTGTGGAGGGGAGACAGTAAGGCACCCATGGGTAGGCCTTCATTCACCCTTGCTTTAGTTGAAACAACTTACTCCTCAGATTCTTTAACGTCTTTAACGACTCAGTAATTTCATTTGGATTTTAAGGCTGCAAACGGGTTCAACTTTCTAAAGGCTTGTGCCCTGAAGTCCCAGGCGAACGAGACGTTGATACGCCAGCTGCTATCTTCTTCATACTTGACTGCAGGTCCGCGGGGCTGGGGGGGGGGTTGAAGCTGGAGCTGGAGCTGGATCAGGATCAGGATCAGGGCGGCCCTCAGGGATCCCATCCAGAGCCCTCGCTCCTAAATCACTGCTCAACAATTTGTTTGTTTGAGGATGAATGCTCACCATTCATACTGATTCACGTTCTGGAGGCTCTCTGTGGAGATAGGAAACCAAAGCTCTTAATATCCTCTGAAAGAAAAGGTACCAATGACCACAAAGCTAGATACAAGACCTTCCATTTTTCTTTCTTTTTTTTTCGGTGGCCTGCGCATATTCAAAGAATACTCTCTGATGAATTCATGTCCCTGAGATGATGTGGTCTGGATTAAACACTGCTGCAGACATTGATTAACGTACAAACCTCTCTTCCAGGTTCCCTCAGTATGCTTCCCTGTTGATAGACTCCACCACAAATTCCACCGTTGGGAGACGGAGTGATATACTCAGACTTCCAGTCATTACCTCAGTTCATCATTAAACCATGTGAGTGCTCTGGAGACCTGCACAAGGCAAAGAGGAAAAGCTGAGTTTATTAGAGTGTTTGGCTTGTTAACTTGCTAATGGCCTGGGTGTTTGCTCTAGGTTATCATGAAAAACATTGCTTACGCCCATCCGTCTTTAAACCCAATTTCATGCTCTCCTGAGCTGATACTTTATGTCCTGGAGGAGAAGATGCAAAGCGGTTCGAGCAGAGCGGATCATCATGTGTTACACACATGTGCCTATGCTGTGTGGAAAAAAACTAGATCTAGATCTAGACCGATGGAAATGTCACTGTCAGGTTTTAAGACAGATCCTTGAGAGCGCTGCTGCCGTGGTACAGATTCCTCTCCATCCACGTGTATCGTTAACAGTTTGAACTGAATAAAGTGAGGCGGCGGGCTATATTTAGAAACGATGGCAGAATTGTGCACATCCCGCCCTGTTCTAACTCTCTCTTGCCCACTTACACGAATAGGAATTTAAGTGGCGATCGATAGAAATTAGCTTCAGTGACATTCTACACTTTGATGTTAATTTTGTATTGAGTTGTAAGCTCTCGTATAATTTCACTATTTGTTGATTTGATGAGCTGATCTCCCCATAAAGGCTCGGATAGAGTAATTATTAAACAGCCATGTTACTCTATACCTGCTTGTGTTTTGGAACGAATGCCATATATAACATTATACTGACATTTGATGATTGATGTATTGATTAATGTATTTGATTCCCCTTCTTTATTGATTGTAACCACATTAGTTACATTTCCCACGTTTTCTCGGTGACACATGCCTCATTAGCAGTAGGCATCGTTTTCAGTCCGCGTGAGTCATTGCAGCTAAATGCAGACCTGGAGGCTCCTACTGTAGCAGGAAGTGCGACAGAAGAGGTTTTGAATACTTATTTTAGTCCTTTTTTCTTTTCTTCGCGCAATATCGTCACAGCCGAGCAACAAGCAGTCACAAAAGTGTCCCGGCATGGAGTTGAGATCCAAATAAAGTCAGAATGTGAAGATGGGTGTCGTCCAAGTAAGGGTGCCAAGTAAGGGGGTAGGAAGTACACTTTACACCTCTGGCACGATTTGGGTTACAGGTATCTAACATAAATGATTTTCTCATACTGTAGATACAATGTTCCAGTCTCAGAAGCCTCTTTGATTTTCCATCTTTTGCCGGATATTAACAGAGCGCCCCCCTCCCCCCAACTGTTTAAATTATTTTGGAGAATAATCCCTTTCCTTAATTAACAACGGCACTAAGCCGGCAGTTTTTTGATAAACACCCGCTTCTCATTGTAATGCAAGCCACTTGAGGACGTCAGACAAAGCATCTCTGAGTTTCTCTAAACCCATTTTCAAGGGCTCTGGCTCTCAGATAATTTCTTGGCTGGGTACAGTGACGTCATGAATTCATCGCTGGTTGTCTGGCAACCTTGCGGTGACAACAAGACCGCAAGAACATAATCAAGAACATAATCAAGAACATAATCAAGAACATAATCATTCTGTAAATCTCAAAGCTGCTGCTTTTAAGGGCCTTTCACTCTGAACGCGGCAACTGCAGCGCCGATAGCTTACGCGACGCCACGACAGCTTTTCGCTGTGTCGTGCAATGCCACTTCCTGTGTAAGAGACACATTAGACTTTGATTTTCTTTGATACAAGAAAAAGGTGTTAACTAGCGAGCGTTAGCGGTGCTGGTAGGCAGACTTTGTTAGAACAGAGCCAGCCAGCTGTTTCCCCCGTTTCCAGTCTTTATGCTAAGCTAAGCTAGCCGGCTGCTGCTTGGAGTTGGAGTTGAGGGATGACCCTGTGTATGACCGGATTGTTTGACAGTCAGTTTAATCTTAAATCACCAAAAAGATACATCACCTTCAGACGATACTCGCTGGGTTCCCAGATTGCATTTCGGCCGATGCGTTCTACTTCTTACATTAGCCGTGCCATCATTTTCTTATTTTTGATAGGCATATTATTCAAGCATGTTCTTCACTGTCGACAAGCTCTTGTGCATATAGGCACCGTTTTATTTTATATGAAGAAATTTAGGTTTTTCTTCTTTAGCCATTGGAACTTACCCAGTTGGTTAATTCAGCGCTCTCCTTTTAGTGTAGAACATCAGAATGGATTTAAGAAAGCAAACAATATAATTCAACTCTCAACTAGAAGACATTTTTCCCAAAAATGTCAAACGATTTCTTTAAGACACTAAAATTAATGCAAAGCTGCAAATGTCACATACTTGTCAGTTTCATTATATTTACAGTGGCCAAGAACAAATCATGTTCTTCCTTTAGCAGTACAGGGAACATTCAAGTTCCAATGTTGTGTTTGTATGTTGTTTCATCTCACATCTTTTTTCAGCTCATTAATCCTCCTGTGCCCTTTTGTAATCTCTCCTAGGCAGCCTGATTTCCTGACTGAGGAGTGGCAGCTGTTGACCTCTGCTATGTGTCAGATTTTCGTTTTTTTGTATTCAACAGGAGGCCATGCAGCTTTGCTGCTGTAGACTGCATTTCCTCCAAAACACCACCCGCTGTCTTCTCAACAAACCCTCTTCAATCCAATCGATAGCACTTATATGCTTCCCCAGCTGGCCTCATCCTGCACACAGAATGTCTTGCATTGGGCCAATGGCTGCCCAGGTAGGGGGAGATTAGCCGGCTAAGTGAGCAGGATGAGGCAAAAGATCATCCCTGGATGATGTTGGTTGCTTAACTCCGTCCTGTAATGGAGCTGGTGGGAGGGAAAACATGCTGCCCTGCTCTTCTTCTACCCCTGGAGCTGGGGTTTGAGTGTACAGACACATCTGCTCTCTGGAAGTATGGGAAAGAGGGATGAAATGGCAGACTGAATAGATCCACTTTTACCCACAAGTGGGATTTCTTTTATTCTTCTGCACCAGCAAAAATGGGTCCATCAGTCCCTCTGTCCTGTTCAAAAGAGGATATGTAATTCAATTGAACTATATTTAAAGCTCTGATGAGAGTGCCAATTGCTTTTGCATGGTACTGCCACTACACCATTACATAATTTATGTATTATATAAATGTTCTTGTTCTCTAATAGCCTCAGAAGAGAAGGAGCAGAGCTGCCAAGTACCAGTCGGCTCTCATTATACCTGTGATTTAAATCAGTGCGAATGTCCTGTCATGATCCAATGAGAAGGGTTTCTGTGGCGCACATGGCACCATGGCACATTGCTAATAATCATGACGCTGCAGCGGGAGAATGAATAACTTCATCATTTCAAAGTCATATCTGTGACTTATCACTGCCGTTCTTTAATCAATGTTTCATGGCCGAATGTATGAAGGATCATGATTTTCTCTGGTTGAAAGATTCCCTGCAACAAGCCAAAGGATATCCTTTGAGTTCAAAGGAGTTCAAATAGAAGAAAAGTGCTTTTCCCTTCCATAATACAAGAGCTCTTGCATAAGACAATTGCTGAGTTTCATAAGATGAGTTGTAGAAAAATAGGCAAAAAAATGACTTTGAATAATAGCAACAATGCAAACAAAACATAGCTGGTAACAGTAATATTTTAAGGCTGAAATATGACCTTAATATAGCAATTTGTAAAAGAAAAAGAGGAAATGAAACACAATTGCCCACAACACTCGGAAACAGAGAACAGTAATTAGGTCCATCTAAATTCAATTGACTTGCTCACCAATTATATACAATAATTAATTGTACAGTGAAGTTTGAACTGTGTTGCACATGGCTCAGTTCGTTAGAAGTAGATATTAATTAAGTTGAACGACCGACTGTCTCCTCTGATTAAGCTGTTGTCAGCATTTAAACAATGCCAGGCCGCAGACAGAGCATCATCCTCCAGGAGCCGCACACACAACCCAGTGCCAGACGGACACACAATGACACAGAGGGTTGACCAGAGTGCTCAGCATCAAAGTGGCTTGGGCTGGCACACCCTATTCCTGGAACACACACACACACACACACACACACACACATGCACCAAAATGAAAACTCGTGAATATAAAACAATACATGTTACTGAAAGTTACATCACAAGATAAATACTAACCTGGTGAGAGTTTATCTCGAAATATGTGAAGGGTCACACGTGAAAACATTTACTTAAAGTATCAGTTCACCTTTGGTTTGGTTTTATGATATTAATATTATTATGTTTTCGGAAAACCGGACTGTCTTGGTGGAGAGAGCGTATGGCTTTGTCCAAATGTCCAAAAGTTTCTTTTCAAACTAGTTGTAATTTTTACACCATGGTTTTTGTGCATTAAACAAACAGGATTAAACGTAATAGCTGGTGATCTTTAGAGGGTCTGGTGGGCAATATCTTCTTAAATCTTTAAAGGGCCAGGTTAGCTGTATCATATAGTATCATAGTAAGTCATATCAATTTGGCAGGTCACTCACATTATTTTACGGTGTCTAATCTTTTTCTACAATTAGCACTTACAACCTCAGTTGGGCAGTGTTTTTCAGTGGGATAAACAGGAAGTAGGATGTTTCCATGCTAACTTTAGGCCTGGTTGTTTTTAGCCAGTATTTGTATATGGTAAATTCGCACCCTTAAAAGTATGTCAAATTAGATATAAGCAGTTCCTGTTTACCGTGTATCTATGGATGCACAGACTGCTATTGCAGTAGCGCTTCAGTCCTGAAGAAAAGTAAAAAACATGGTGATTCTTTTGAAGTTTTGAAGTTTTTATTATTATTTATTTACTGCCGTATGAATGCTTATTCACAACGGGGTGTAAGATAATGACACCACAGGAGAGTGTAAGTCACCCTGAAACAAAAAACTGTGTGTACCATGTGTTCAGATTTGACTGAGTAATGAATGCGAGAAGGAATATGACTTTAATGCAAATTGTGGACATCTGGCACTAACCTCACATGGATCCGTCCATCACGAGGAATAAAATGTACAGTGAACGGTAGTGATGCTTTTCTCTGTGAGCAGTGGGTTCCCAGCAGTAAGGTGGACCTCTCTGTCTGTCAGTTTGACTGCTGCTTTTGATCAGAGCGGAGGGTGAAATCACACCCTGTAAGGCTCCACTTGGGTGAGTGCAGAACATCAAAGGCAGGAGTCAAGGTCAGATAAGTGGAATAATGAAGAAAAGAGCATGGTTGCGTCGGAAAGATTTGTCTTGCCCACAGTCTTGGACTGGTGTAGACATATAAGAACCTGGTCCAGTAGGTTTGGTCCTTTAATAAAGTGGCAGCTGACCGGCACAATCGATATCCAGTAGGTCAGGGGTCACCAATAGGTGGACAGCGGTCCGTGTCCGGACCCAAACGTTGTTGTATCCGGACCTGGACCGAAAGCCAATAGATTAGTGAGAATTAGACAATTTAACCGGTGCAGCTTTTCTAGCCTTTACGCTCTCGCTCAGCGGTCCAGAAAGAACCCTGAACAATGACATGCATCGTAAATCATCTCACGTGATGCTACTCAGCCAATCACATTTGTGTATTGCGATAACTTTCCCAATTCGAGGAACATTTACATACACAGGGCGACGGGGCGAGAGACCGAGTAGTCCGAGAAAAATACGTGAGTCAGAAGTTCTTTCACATGGGGTCTCCAAGAAGAGGAAAGTGGTCATCCTAACCAGAGCCTTTAACCAAGAATGGACAGACTGTTAAATGTTCATTCTTCTCACGGGCAGTTCAAAACCAGCATGTCTCATATGTTCAGAGACTGTGGGGATTATTAAAAGCACAACTCTTTTGAGCCAACATACCCACACATTTCTCCTATTAGAAGATGAGAAGATTATACTATCGTGGCTTTTTTAGGTCACTTCACACCTGAATAAAATTAATTTGAAGCTGCAGGGCAAAGGCAATTTAGTTAATTGCATTTTTCTTTAATGAAGTCAAATCAAAAGCTTTCTGTTTTGTAATTTATTCTTAGATCAAAATTAAATTCATCCCTTATTGTTATTGAAAAGTGAGAAGAATAGATTATATATTATTTATAATTCATCCAGTTCAATATGAAATCTGACAATAAATATTGTTTAGATATTATTTTATAACTTTCTTTCTTTTGAATGGTTGACTACATAGAGACTTTAATATAACTGTTAGGTACAACGAACTAAATCATCGCGCAAATCTGACATTATTGTGATGTTCCGGACCTTTGCATGAGGATACTCTCTCTCACTTGACCTCGTTGGGTTTGAATAGAATAACCCTGCAGTCTGGGTTAAAGAGGCAGCACAGAGAGATCTCGGACATTAGATCCCAATCTTTTTCAGTGAAGATGTACGTGTCTAGGGCCCTTGTGACAGGTTGCACACAAAGCTCACAAACGGCAACAGAAGGTTATCACAACAGTTGGTGAAATACTTAAACAGGAGCATAAAAAGAAACATAAGGCTGTACTCCTTTACTCTATCAGTTGATAAAATAAATAATCTATCTTTAACTTTTTCAGCTCATTTGTTTTTCTATTGTTGGGGTCCAGGCACACATTTAATAGTTCTCTATTCCCTGTTTTCCTGACACATTTCCCCATTGTCCTTTATGAGAGAACATTGGTGAGAGTCTTGGCCAGCAGCCTCACGGCAGTTTGGGAAATAGTCACAAAGTGCAATCTATTGGCTTTTTGGACAGGGACACGTTTGTTCATATCGATCAGAACAACCCTTTTCTTTCAGGACAATGTAAACAAAAGTGAAGTTTAGGCAACAAAATCACAGAGTTAGAAGAGTAAAGACCCTTGTGTTTGGGCTTAAGTTAATACATACAGGTTTAAGCAACAAAACTACAACGTGGTGACGAACACCGGTTGTTTCTTGCACCTATCCACCTTTTTTTTCTTCCTGACTGTGTCAATCACTGGTCTACAGATCACATACAGTACAGTTTGATTAGTAGGATGTTTGACAGTGAAACCACAGTAACTTAAACTCAAAATCAATCCCAAAAATCAAGAAACCAAGTCAGGTTATCACTATCCATCCCACCGAATAAACAAGCAGCTGGCATATTGTTGGTATATTCTGCCACCCTGGCATGGCGCGACCTTTACATTTCCTGAAGAATGCCCCTGTACGACTGCGGTGTCAGTTTAAATGTCACCTGTCTCAGTGTGATCTGTGCTTCGCAGAAGAAAAGGAATGCACTGTGTGCGTCTCTTCAGACCACCTGTCACACTGTCGTCATCAGCCACAGCGGGAGAGACGAGTGTCTACAGCTAGGCGGCATCTTCACGGGTCACCTCCCGCTCATGCCATTAAACCTGTACTCAAAATAATTAGTGCACTGAGCGAACAGAATTCTGCACCAAACAAGAGTCAACAATCACATTAATAAATAACAGAATTTAGCACGGCTCTCCGCACAGCAGCCCCTAAACGAAAGAGTGAAATCCACATAGGCAAACGTATTCTCTGTGCTCTTAAATCTTTCACATCCCACCATCTCATCTAATCCACCACTTGAATTTGATCCAGTTGAAAAGATGAAGGAGATGCTGCCACATCACACTCAGCCCTCTCAACCTTAACCCTCTCCACAGAGGCGTTTGGTCTTTGCCGTCTCAGAGAAGATTTCCTGCCTGCTCCCTCCTCACTTGATACTGAGCATTTTAGCAGAGATTAAAGTTGTGGCGCTACAGTTTTGGCTGCTGGTAAAACACACCGTGCATTAGTGGGGGCTTCAGTCAGGCTTTAGTAGTAGAAGTAGTCAGGTCTCTCTCCCACCAGCTGACTGGGCCAAAGCTGCTTTACTGAACTACAAGAGACTTTTGTCAACAGGAACATTACATTACATTTCATTTAGCTGACGCTTTTATCCAAAGCAACTTACATGATATACAGTAGACACAGCAACGGTGAGCAATTAGGGTTAAGTGTCTTCCTCAAGGACACATCAACATGGACTAGCGGAGCCAGGGTTCTGAACCACCGATCGAAAGTCAGACCTGCTAACCACTGAGCCACAGACGCCCCCAATGAACCAATGTAGAACCAGAGTCACTGCTTTGTTACAGTATCACAGGTAAGACTTGGCCATGTGATTATTTTTCCAAATGGAGAGATTTGTGTTCAGTATAATTAGATTTAGCCCGGGGAAGACCCAGGACACGCTGCAGGGATTATATCTCCCAGCTGGCCTGGGAACGCCTCTGGATCCCCCAGAATGAGCTGGTAGATGTTGCGGGTGAGAGAGAAGTCTGGGTCAGCCTGCTGGACCTGCTGCCTCCACGACCCGACCCCGGAGAAGCGGATGAACATGGATGGATGGATAATTAGATTTACAAGAGTCCTACAAGCAGGAATGGCTCAAATTAAAGATTTACAATCCCTTAAATTAAAATCAATCAAAAGAATGTGTCTACTTTTATTCTATTAAGATTTCTTCATAATTAATATTTCCAACAAAAATGAGACAAGACAACATAGACAGTAATCGATCTGGGCACAAAGATCAAATAAAATAAAAATCCAAATAAAACCATTATATTGAAAACTATTCAAGAAGTGGTAGAGACCAAGCCTCATATATTATATAAACATATATTATAAAAATATACCTGAAACTATAAAATTTTGACCTAAAGTGCAAATTTGAGTATTTCAGTCATTTCATAAAACAGCTGTAGTTTTCAAGCAAATGCTCCTCAAACATGTTCACATGTTGTACGCTAATGAGTATTTGCAGCAAGAGGGCAGACACCTTGGACTTTCTAAAAGTGCTTAAAATGAAAGAGCACCATTGGACTATATATATATATATGTATATATATATATATATACAATTAGGTTTTGATGGACTCTTCCATTGAAAAAACATGCATTGACATGCCAAGTCAATGTTCGATATTTGTCTGTTTAATTAATTGAAACATTACATAAATACTTGTGAGACTCTGCATGTATCTGATGATGTCCTTGAAGGAAGTGGCAGGAAGATATCATCTTTTATCAGACTCATCCGCTGTACGTTGCAGATGAAATTATCGCATAAAGCACACTTGAAATCTCTTTTCAGTTATTGAGTTCCTGGTCACATGACCTTTCACAGGCCCGGGTGGGTCTTCCCCGGTGCTGTACCACATGCAATGCAAGACGTAGAGATGCATGCGTGCCTTTTGCAGGATTGTGGCAGCAGTTTCATGTTACCCTCCAAAATGAATTTTTAGAAAGTGGCCCACTGGTACGATGCCTTTCTTGCATGAAAATAACTCCATGATGCTTGCCAACCTGCAGCCTCAGCTCTGCCTCAAGGTTGCAGCTCTAGTCGCAGAACATGTTTTCAAACACTCTGCATCTCTATCGACAACCACGCGCTGATGAGTTCACCGATTTGCATTTCTGCTCAAATCTGTCTATAACAACAAGATATGCTTTTACATCTTCATCCGTATCCTTGGTAACCAATGTAAGCCGTGACATATATGTTAATTGTCCAAACAAAAGGAGACTCCTGTGTGCCCTTGCATGTGTGCCATGTGAACGAATTAAAAGCTGTCTGGGGTGAAGGAGGTTTATTCGACCTAGTTATCCAATCAAGCTGTAACCTGTAAACATGTCCCACAGAGGAGGCGGACATCTGTCGGAAAGGAATCAAGCAGATGTTAGATATCTCGTGATTAAGCCGGTCTCTCCACAGCTCCATCATCGCTTCACTTAGCTCATTCCCGAACAAGGGAACAGTCCGATTGTAGCTCCTCAGAGTGAACTGTTCTTTGTCTCGTCATATTAGCACAAAACTGAACGTCTAATGGACTGAAAATCCATCCAAAAGAAACACAATGCACCTGTATGGTGTCCCTGACGGCTGGTATTGATTCAGCGCGCGTTACATAATATCTGCAGGGGCTTCCATCAACTCCTCCAGTGTTTTTTTTCTCCTGCTACAAATAGAGGCTTGTCAGGCAGCCAGTGCTCAGATGAGCCGTGCAGCAAAGCTCAAGCTGGATGAAATCACCTGTGAAATGCTTTGTACAGAATGTGTTTTTATTTTTTCTCAGGTCTTGCTTAGAATCTGATATGACAGATACAGACATTTATTCCTTTTTATCTGAACACCACAGCTGTCTCTGTGGTGCTTGAATCCGCCTCTGAGAGGGCTGAGAGCCTCATATCCTCTCACTGTTTCCTCATGTTTATCTAGCAAAATTCTAGATGACGTTAGAGCGACATAAGAAACTGATAAGATGTTCTGATTGGTCTACCACTTCAACTGTTTAATATTGTTCTTGTTTTCCTCCAGAATCACAGAGGCAATCAATGACAAACAAGAGAGAAGAGCACAAAGCTTTGTGCAGACATAAAAGGGCTGCACTGAGAGAAAAGGGAGACAAATTGTCCCTTTCTGACAAATACACATTTTTCACTGGGTTTCAATGTGACTCAACAATGCTGTTTTGAATGTCATGAATGACAACTCTCTTGCTGCTATGTGGTTTGAGTGTTTTTATCGGAGAGGTCACTGATCACAGCAGTCACATTTAACTCTATCCTCATATACTCTCTCTGTGCTTTTCTTTATAGGGCAGACATTACATGTGCAAATATAACTGACGTCATCGTGGTATGTGAGACTAAACTATACGCATTTATCTCAGGCCGCAAATAATCAGTTTGAATCCGTTGGTTTTTTAGGGAATTTCCATCCTCAGCATTTTGCCTGAAAGAAATGTGCACACTCAAACAAAAGCAGCCAAATGGTAGCTCTTCATCACGTAATGATAACGTGCTTCAGAGTGCGTCCTTTGCATGAAAACTAAACCAGCGTTTGAAAGTCAGTTGGACTTTCAGCGGAATTCGTTGGACTTTGGCAGCAAAACATGACGACAGGTATTTGTAATCAATGCCAAAAGAATCATTTGAGATCTCCCAACAATACAGCAGTAAAACACTTCTAGCATAAAATCACCTCTAAATGTCCTTGTGTATCCTTTGAGTGTAAAAGACTTTGCAGTGGTCAACGTGGATTGAATTTAGCTTCAGTAAACCTAATTCCTTCCAATGAGTTGGATTGAAAGCAAAGACGGGATACAGCTCTCCTGGCTCTGTCCAAAGTAGAGAGGTCCCCACACACACACCTGACCTGAGTACTGATGTCTCAGTAAAATGTTAACATGCAGCCTCCATTTAGTGAAATAGGACTACAGCGAAGTGCAGTGAGTTTACACACTAGTGCAAACAATAACTTCAAACTAAATTAATATTTGACTAAATAACAAAAGAATTAATACATTGGTTTACATAACTGTGGTACTGGTTTCCAGTGTAAAATAGGGCTGACATTTTGCTAGCTCTAGCTAACGTTACTCTGCGCAATCATTACTGTGCATGTGCAGCGACAACAGAAGTAGAGGGAGCGAGTTCTCTTCTTTATTACTTCTGTTAAGACTTCAGATCGGGTACCGGGCAATGCGTGCTGTTGTCGTTCACGTGTAGCGTAACATAGCTGGTATATTATATGATAACATGATATTGGATCTGTGTGCAGATAACTGATCCAGGGTTTAAGGCTGTATGTGAGGCATTCCGTATGGGAACAACCCTCATCTAACTAGGTACTGTAACTAAATGCCCCTACCAGCATCTCTATAGCTCACTAGTCAATCACGTACATAGTGAGGGTTCATATGTTGAGTTCACATCATTGAAACCAGAGTGAACGAGTACGTGAGTCCGTATAATTTACATTATTCCTGCCACGTATCACATTGTGATATGTTAATTGAGCTCCACAATGTTGTAGAGACCGTTAGAGGTTAGATTTTCTAAAGGAGAAAAATGAGCCATCAGAAGCTGATGGGCTTTTCTCTGGTCGCACAGTGATCACCATGTAGTGTAGAGTACCAGTACATAGATCACCATGTACTGTAGACTACCAGTACATAGATCACCATGTACTGTAGACTACCAGTACATAGATCACCATGTACTGTAGACTACCAGTACATATATATATATATATATATATATATATATATATATATATATATATATATATATATATATATATATATATATATATATATATATATATATATATATATGCCGGTTTATATATATATTTCCACAGTCAGAAGTCAGAATTGAGCCCTTTATTATTCATGCTACTGGAGCCTGTAATTCTGTCTCCTAAACACAGACAGGCTTATTCTCTAAACCGAGCCAGATGTGGAAAATCTGAGACTACAGCGATGGCTACCAAACCCTAACCCTCTGAATTTATGTGAATAGCACTCGAACGAGAACCACATCCGTGCAGATGTAGCCCTGTCATTGTGGACTATGTCAACTCTCACAGGGTGACTCAGACAACTTGTAACAGCCTTCAAAGTCAGCGAGGAAACAGAAACACTTTACACTGTTTCTTATGACACTATGTTGTGCAGCATATAAGGACTTTCTGTTGTTCAAACTTGGAAACACAACCATGCAAAAGGCAAAAATAGTTCTCAAGTTCAGTTTTTCAAGTGAAATGGTCAAATGTAAAAAGGCAGGGATTTTGCAATCACGTACAGCAATTAAACCTGAGCAGAGCGTCAAGCAGATAACAAACTGCCGCTTGCTTAAAAAGGACATCTGATTGGCAACAACACCAGGATTGCAAAGACCACTCAAATGAAAGGCCTCCATGGGAGAAGAGTGGTCTCAGTGTACCATGCAGCTGTGGAAAGAACATTTGCTATTTGATGACTGTAATTTTCAAAAGCAGCCATGAAAGGTGGGAGGTTTAATGGCCATGTGAGTGGATGGAGCAGCATCTCAGCTCAGGTGAGCGGGGCACATTACTGCACATCAGCCTGGATGCTGCTGATCACAAATCATGACATAGGTCTGAAATAACAGGGAGTCTAAAATAAGGCACATTAGAAACTCTCAGAAGAAGGCGAATGCACTCACAGCGACGTCATTTAAAATGTGCTCAGTCTGAAGGTACTGCCGTTATAACAATATCAGCGGGACCATCACACTGAGGGCTCAGCAGGACACAGTGTTTTTCTCCCTTGTCTTGTCTAATATTTTGATGTCTGTAATTTCGCTCTTTCATTTCCATGCAGGCACATGCACAGACACAGAGGACGCAGTTAGTCTTCGTCCTCTGAAGCGTCTCTCTGGGCCACATTTTAAAAAGCCCAATCATTACTCTCACTGATTTAACATTCCTGGTGATATTATCATTGCTGATGTCTTTCTCCGAATAGCGAGAAAACGCCCAATCGTGAGTTGAGTCAGAACCGTGTCCGTCTTTGCCGTCTTTCTTGATCCCTCTCTCTGTTATTGTACGTTCAACTGAAGCCTGCCGTTAAACGAGCATTTCATTCTCACTGGGTTCTGCTTTACCTCCATATGGTCCAATCAGAAAGTCTGTCAACCTGAGCATCCTGACTCTCTGACAGCATGTCTGACAGAACATATCTGCGTACACATTATTTATCATAATTTGTATTAGACTACATTCATTTTCCTAAGCTAATTTTCCTGTCTGCAGATGACACCACAATACTGGTGCTGAACATCAGGGCCAAAATACATCTATGGTGACAACTTGCTAAAGCCACATACAACCATTGCATCATATTCATATTTTGCTTAATATAGGCTACTGTAGTCTTCTTTAAAGTAAACTAAAATGAGCATATATTGCATCTTCAGTTATATATTGTCAGAAGTCAGTTCCCTTTTCTTCATAGCGTGCAGTCAGTCATAGCCGAATTGTTTGGTGCAAAGTTTTCCCTCCATGACTTCAGAGGAGGATAAAGGTAGAGAGAGCGATGAGGATTTAAGTGTTTTTGTACGACAAAAAAAACCTCTAAGTGCTGTACATTTTACTGTGAAAGCAGACTGTGGGGCAAACTAAAATTAGACAGGAGATATGTTTTGATGGATCCTCTAATTGCGTGAAAATGGGAACGACCCTCTCCCGAGCACTGACTGATGCCACCTCCCCCCACCCCCCACCACCACCCCATGTGAAGTCGAGTTCAGAATGTATTTCTGACTCAGAATTTCATTAGAATAATGACTCCTTTGGTCCGGAGTTAATGTTGTGATGTGCTAATGAAGGCGACTTTGATCTAAAATAACTCGGGAAGCTGAGACGCATCCTGGACCCGTGCATGGAACTCAAACATTCCCGCTCTGCTGAGGGTTCATATCGGGAGCTCAGCCTGGAGCATGAGCATGTAGGGGGTAAGCATATGAGGAGAGTAACAATGGGCAACAATCAAAAGTATTTTTTCTCTCATCTGTGTTATTCTCCTCCAGTCCTCCACCCACTTTGTCTCACAGCCCCCCCCCCCACCATTAATTTGTTCTGTTATCCCATCATCACTCCATCACTCGCACTGAAAGCCCTGACGACGCATTTATTGCATTTCCATTTTACTGAAAAGAAGCACAATCATGGGAATTTTAGGCAATTGTCAGTAACTCATTTGTGTTTGCTATATTATATGTGCTGTGAATTGTTATATAGTTATTATCATTACAACTTCTCACAGTCAATACCAACCACAATCCTAATGGTTATTCTGTTCCATGGTTTTCTTTACGTTTTTTCCACAGTGCTTCTCAAAACAAATGGCAAGTCAATAAGTAATTACATTCAAATTACAGTCACATACCGTGACTGGTATATAAATATCTGCGCCTGAACATGGAAAAGACAAACTGGAGCCCTGCCTGAAAGAAGCAGGATGTAAAGACTCATATAAATAAAATTATAGACCAAGATGTCTCTCATTTATGGCTTCCTATCATTTAATTCCAATTACAGATAATAAGCATGATGCTTATTAACTGTAATTTGAAGAGATGTTGAAAACCCTGCTCTCTCTAAACTAGCTGGTACTCATTTCTTCGAGGTCACAGCAGCAGCACATCTGCACAGCTTAAACGATTTTGCTCAGCGAGGAACGACACCCTTCGCTGCCCGTGTTCCAGTGGGCTTCCTCCCGCAGTCACTGCTGCTGCCCGGCGTGGACCTGTGGCGGATATCTGAGGTCTCCAGGGTGTTTCCCTGCATTTGGTCCGGTGAACGTTGGTACAGAGCAAGTTATTAATCCTGGTCTGTTTTCTTCTACATTTACATTAAAGAAAAACATTTAAATGAAACTTTTATAAGCTCTTGGGCCTACTTTCATATTTTAATATGATCAACTTCTGGAAAGAATTGGACCATGCAAACAAAATTAATCCAAAATGGGATTTATTTTGTTTTTTGGAACATATTCTATGAGATATCATGTGTTCACCCTGATTCCTTCGCCTGAGGTTTCTGCAAAAAGGACTATTTGACATAGAATAATTTACATATATGCGGGCGTGTGACAATATTTTATTTACAGTGCCAGATACATTTGTCTTGTAACTGCAGATGTCTCCGAGGAGTCGTTCCTGCAGCTGCTGCGTCTGCGGTGTGTCGGCCATGTACAGCCTTCGTGGTTATAGTTATTTAGACTGTCACGTGTTCTTGTGGGTTCAACTCAAAGAAGTCACCACGGAAAACACATGACAGAACTTAGGTCTTCAAATAAAGGATGCTTCTCCCAAAAAAACTCACGATGGCATCAGATAAGTAGGTCCTCCAAACTTAGACAAGTATCAATACAACGTTACGGTAACAATAGTTTATAGAAGTTAAGTTAAATGGATTTTTGTCCTCCATCCATTAATTTATTATTTTTTAAATGAACTTGTCAGAGAGGCTTGCTCTTGCTCAAATAGCTACAATGGGACTATAACATGTCCATTTGACCGACTGGTTAATGTGAAGTTAGACTGTTAGGCTGTTACTTGTATGGAGTAGATGCTATTGCCATTTAGCCCCTTTTCCCAAACCTGCTATTTTGATAAACCATTGTAAGTGTTACTAATAACGTGAATAAAGACTCTGTACAAGTCAAGTGTCCCAGTGAGCCAGCATGCACAATTCGATGACCCTTAAACGGGGACATCTAAATGGAATTCAGCCACCATCGTAGTATTGTTTACACCTGCTTCTCCTACTGTGAAGTGCCAATGGAATGATCCTTCCTAGATAGTGACGTAAACCTTTTTGGAGTCTGTGTCCACAACGATCCCCAAACACATGCCCATACCAGTGATGTGTTTTGCTCCGTGTCCAAACGGAACATTTTTAAGGCCAAATTGAACCAGACTGATTTAGAACATGAAACCCGGAAGATGTTCCCGCTTAGAGGATGTTCCCCCGGACCCCTACTGGGGTTTTTATCACTGCCTCTGGTCCATAAGCCCCTGATGTTCCGCCTCTCCCCACCCACGGCTCTAAATGTAAGGCCTCTTTGTCGTGTGGATGAACACACATAATCCGGCGCTGGCTGTACACTGCTCTCACAACAGAGGTGCACCAAGGCCCCTCTCCATTCAATCTCCCTGGCAGACCAGACCCTCCTATTCACGTGCAGCTGGACCGTCTCATTAGTTACACTTGAAATGATAATGACATTGTGTGTTTGCAGCTGCACCATTTGCATCTGTGTGGCATGCGCCTGAATTTGTGTGACAAAACAAAAAGAAAGCAGATATGTGGACACGGTTCCCTCCTACAGTATTTACATGCAAACCTCTACTCAGCAAGGAGGGTTTTCTGCTTGTGTGAGTTAATAACAGGGCGAAGACGGATAGAAAATAGATGTGATGGACCCAAGTCGGAGCCAATGGGGAAGTCCCCGGATTTCGTAAGTCAAAACTGTGACCGATTTAGTTGAGCTGGCAGCTTCGGTGCCGTGATGGGCTGGCGTTTCCCTGGCAGGGCATCTCGCTTTGAGGCTGACTCTTTGATTCCCAACAGAAAAGTTGAAACGGTCGGAGGGGGGTGATTGCCGGTCCCTTT
This sequence comes from Cottus gobio, assembly GCA_023566465.1. Lineage (NCBI taxonomy): Eukaryota > Metazoa > Chordata > Actinopteri > Perciformes > Cottidae > Cottus > Cottus gobio. The sequence continues at coordinate 18,896,484 of CM042227.1, read as the reverse complement.
GTTCTGCACTTTGTGCAGCCGTCGGGAAGAAGATAGGATGATTGGCAAAGTGTGCCGAGAATAGCCGAGTACAAGATTTTATTTGACCTGAACAGGTTTCTTTTAACAAACACAACTACCGAGCAAGCAGATACACTTACAGTCATGTCAGCGATAGAACTGGGATGCACGAGAGCCTATTGGATGGTACAAGACTTGGCCAAAAACATGTGATCAAGTGAAGAAGTTACAATGACACTGAATACTGATTGCTGCTTCTTGGATGCTGCTCAACTCACACAGCACTGAGTCAGACGTGGCTGAGACATTCATAAGCAGTTCTATGAGGTGGAGAGATGGTGGCATCTTTGTTGGGGGGTTTCCACGCTGCAGGGACATTTGTGTCTCTGGTTTAAAAATAATAACATTAATAAAATAAAAACAGGTGGCAATAGTGACATTCTTAGAATAATGGAACAATATGTTGCAGTCACTCGAAACACAGCAGACGCAATACTATATTAAAAAGACATTCCCCTCTAACTTATGAAATGTCTATTTACATCAACTCGACCTGCTGGTTAATCCCGACAGAAGACATATTCAGTGTAGCTCGTCCAGATCTTGTCCTCGTTCGGGTCATTGCTGGTGTAGGCGCAGGTGCCCGTGGAGCTGCAGGCCACCATGTGGAAGCCCACCTCTGTCAGCTTGTCAAACGCCTGCTCTAGAAAATTATACTTGAGGTAGTACCGCGACGTGTATCTCTCCGGGGGCCGGTCCGGGTCCCTGCTCTCGTTCAGCGTGTCCCCGAACACTTCTTTGGCCAGAGCCGTCTTCCCGCACACCGTGATGCGCGCCACCCTCCGGAACTTGGCGTCGGTCTGGATGTCCCTGCCGATGGTGTACGAGCCGCGGTATCCTATCGTGATGTAGCCCGACTTCCTGGAGTCCAGCGACGAGGAGCGCGTGGCCCCGCCGACGGCCACGGCGCGCAGGGTCTCCGCGCCGCCGGAGGGGCCACTCGGCTGCACGCCCTCCTCCGTGTCGCTCTGGCCGATCTCCTCGCTGATCGAGTTGTCCTTGCTCACGTGGGGGCTGAGTTGCTTGGCGAGGTCCCGCAGCTGGAAGAAGTCGGCCTCCCTCTGCAGACGACTTTTCTCCGGGAAGTAGTCCGGCAGGACCAAGTTCAGGTCGCGGAGATAGTCTAGGATGTAGCGGAACAAGAAGCCGTCCCTGTCCAAGAAGAAGCGCCCTTTGCTGTCCCTCGCCAACTCCTTGGGGGACTTCTTGTTGAACATGTTCCACAGCAGCGAGTCCGGGACGGCGATGAGAGTTTTGTGCCTGGTGACATACACCTGTCCGCCGACGTTCAGCTCGATGATCTCCGAGAACGGGGAGCCGGAGTCTCCGCAGGTGGGCACTCCGCGCTCCGTGTCGGCCAGTGCCATCTTCTCTGGGCCGGTGCACTGATGTGGGGGCCAGTGGAAACACTGTGCATCCAGGTGGCCGCGGCTTGTTTATGAAGCCTGGGCTTTGCCACGTGCGTGAGTGCGCTTGCGCGAAGCGGGGCTCGACTGTAAAATTAGCATTTATTTATAACATGCAATAAAATATAAGCAAGCGGTCCCGCGTGTGAGAGCGCATGCAGCTCCCTCTCTTTCTCTCTTTATTTGTGTGCGTGCGTGTGTGTGCGTGTGTGTGTGTGTGTGTGTGTGTGTGTGTGTGTGTGTGTGTGTGTGTGTGTGTGTGTGTGTGTGTATGTGAAAGAGAGCGACAGCGAGAGAGAGAGAGAGAGAGAGAGAGACAGCGAGAGAGAGAGAGAGCAAACCCATGTCTCCTCCAGCATCACTTGAAGCATGCGCCCACATCTGATTATGTGCCATTTGTTTTTTTCCTACCATGTTTGGCATAAATATAAATGCAGTCCAGGATGATTATTTAATTAATGAAATTAATCACGATAACGTTTTTTTTCTTCATTCTTTACAAAACCAGAAACCGTGATGCCCCGAGTTATTCCAACGCTGAAATCAATAAATGGTTAGAAAATATGGAAAGAGTGACACCCATTGCAACTCTGATGGAAATGCAGCCGTCTAAAGTAACACACACACACACAAACACACACACAGTCCCTCAAAGAACCCTTTGAAGATGTGAGGATGTGCCAAACTGTTCACTCTCAAGGTTTACAATTATAATTGCAGTCCATATATACTAGAAATATTTAGATATCTTTCACTAAAACTCAAGTCTGAACCCTAGTTTGTGAGGTACATATTGTGAGGGCAAGGGGTAGGGATTCTAAAAACTGGGACAAAAGAAGTTTTAGATGTAAAAAAAAAAACTGATTATGTCTATTTACATTTATCTGAAATACACAGATCTATGTCTAATAAAATGCTACACACACACACACACACACACACACACACACACACACAGACACTTGCTGCCCAGTGAATTCTAAGTGATGGACGTCCATGTATTTGGTTTTTCATTGTATTTTAGTAGATATTCAATTTACATTGATAACATATTCAGTCGGTTATGAAAGGGGGAAAACGTTTGGAAACAGATTGATGAATAAAACAAATGAATAGGCACACATTAGGTTTCATCTCGGAGGAGTCACAAAATAAAATCAACACAAAGACAAAGCAAAGGAAGCATAACGACAAGATGTACTGAACAGGCCGACTCACAGAAAGGATGAGGAATAAATCACTAAGACGTCCGTATTCTCAGTTTTACCACCAGATTGGACAGTGAATAAGATTCAATAACTAATACTTGTGTTTTAAAGTATTTTGAGAGCAGTGATTCCCAACCAGGGCCAGTTACGCCAGAGGGTCCATGTAAAGCTTGATTAACTTACCTAAAAAATTAGAAATTGTGTTAAAATATATATCCTTCTATATATTTATCTCAAACTAAAAGCCCTGTGGGGCAGGGGGGGTAACTTGAGTTCATCTGATATAGATGTCGGATAAAAAAAAAAGGTCAGCAGTGGTGAGATTTAACCAAATACTATTTACACTGTACACTACTTAATACTTCTACTGCATTACATCTCAGGGAGAAATACTGTATTGCACATTTTAATCCGCTACATTTATTTGACACTTAAATTACTCTAAAACAAAACAAGATATGCTGATATTGTATGATGCAGTAGTGTACCACTAATCCAGCCAGTACTACAAAGTGTCCAAACATGGCTCCACATCGACTGCAAGATTAAAATGCTCTTCTGTGTATTTGTTTGTGATATAAAATAACAAAGTGAAAGCAGTTATTCTTTAACTTTTGATACTTCAAGTTCATTTGACCCAGAGTACCATCTACTTCTTCCACCACTTAATGTTTGTTCCTCCGGTGTCGACCTCTTAAATGGTCTAAAGCACAAAGTACCCATCCTCTTGTCGTGGGAATGTTGACGGCGACTCATTTCCCCGTTCAACACTTCCCATTGAAGAGAACTGAATTTCCACCATCTGTCATCTCATGAACTGGTTGTGAAAGACAACAGATGATCGGCTCGGCTCTACCGAGTCACTCAAATGACCCAAAATGAAGTAATCTTTCCACTTTGCTCATTTTATTCCCACAGGATTAAATACAGCCAATAAAGAAAATACAGCATGTGTTCACTATGATGGGTTTTTATTCTATTTTTTTAAATCATGTGATTTCCCCATAACAAAAAAAATATATATTTATAAATTATTTTTTATAACCTTTCCGTGTCAAAGACAACCATCATAGGATGTTTTATACAAAAAACCTAGAGATTGATTAGATTTGCCAACACGTTCCAAATAAGGAAAAGCAAATGAAGAGATTTGCAAATGAAGAAGACATCCTGTCATTGTGAAAGTTCCCACTTCTCCTCTTGGAGGTTTTTGGTTTTAAGTCACTTTGGAAATTCGGCAGACCAGCCTTCAGACACTATGTCGCTATAGTATAAAAGGCAGCTGCACATGAATGTATTGTCACACAAGGACGTTGTTGAGAGACAACAATGCTACGCAAGGTACAACTGCTTTCCTTAGCTTACATCTTAACATTTCATTATATGAGATTAAATATAGGCATATTTTGGAGAGTTTTTTGGGGGATTTAAAGAGTCACTAGATGCTGCATATTTGAACTTCTTAGGCTGGTTTGACCTTTAACAACTGCACCGTCTGTGGAGGCTTTCTTCTGACTGGCGCCGTTTCACCTCTCCAGGGTATTACAGGGAGCTTTGGAGCTGCTATCCATGGCCTCAACACCCCCCAGCTGACAGATGGTGTGATTAACAGGAGCAAAAGGATGATGCTGGACACCCTGGGCGTCGGGCTGATAGGAACCAGGACGGCCGTCTTCAACAAGGCTCTCGCATACAGCCAGGTACGGCTGATCAACTACACCCATGGAAATATGGCTCACGACCACAAGATATATAAAATAAATAAATATTTAATGAGAGATTTGATCTTCAGTAAAGTAGGGTTGAAAACACCTTTAATTTTAAATCTGTTTTAGGAATATCTGCCAACCTGTGAAGTCGTCTGTTGATCAGAAACTAAAATACTAAGCTATTGAATGTCAAATATCTTTTACAGCTGACAAATATAGTTGAACTGCTGTTTCCTTTCTGTTCTATGAGACGTTGTCTGTACTTCTTCAATGAATTGCTAAGGTTTATTTATGTATTCATGATTTTATATGTTGGAACGCTCAGAGTCACGTATATGACCGCACACTTGTCCTCATGTTACTGTCTGATTGAAGATGTTCCGGTCCGACGAGAGGAGCATTGTTTGGGGTAAATCAGACCTAACTCTTCCCCCTCACTACGCTGCATTCGTCAATGGCATCGCGGTAAGGTCGCTCACATGAATGCACCCTAATGGACAGAAAACAGAAGCGTGACACGTGGTTTGGTCCCTGACTTCCTGTCTCACTGTCCGGACATAGGTTCACTCCATGGACTTTGACGACACCTGGCACCCCGCGACCCATCCCTCAGGGCCTGTGCTGCCCGCCCTGCTGGCCCTGGCAGAGACTCTGCCCAGACGGCCCTCTGGTCTGGACCTGCTGCTGGCCTTCAATGTCGGCATCGAGGTGCAGGGCAGACTCATGAGGTTCTCCACGGAGGCCTACAACATCCCTGAGAGGTGAGCTGCTCAACACCCAGCATCAGACTCTTTGAGCTGATGTGCCAATGTTCGGTCCAATTGTAACTTAATGTGCACTGGAAGTAGTCATGTGATAAAGGGTTGATTCACACAAATTACAAAAAGTACAACACCTACCTCTAGTGGTATCTGGCCATACAGATAGCTTGGTGAATGGATGTTAGTCTGACATTCAAGAGAAACATCCCTCTCCCAACCGTGACAATGCATACAGCTCATTGTCAGAAGGTTTTCATGAAGGATGTTTCTCCAGTAGACAGAGACCAGCTGCTGTCAATTTGGAATGCGGTTATGCTTTGAGCAACAAAAACAGTGCAAGCAGAAATATCAGACAGATTATAAGGCCCAAAGTCAGGTAAAAGAAAGTAGACAGAAATAAGAAAAATTGTTTTTAAACAGCATATGTTTTTTTAATACTTTCACTGTGAATTCTTCGGCTGATTGAATTAATCAATTAATAATTTGTCTTCAGCCCTGCTTGTTTTGTCAGACCAACAGTGATATTCAATGTATTATTACATAGTACATGTTTGGTATTTATGCTTGAAACATTTACTTTGTCAATGAACTATTTGTTTAGTCAACTTAACATTGTGCTCAGCTCCGTATTGAAGTCAAATAGAGCCTAATGTTTCGGGCCTCTGCCCCAACCCTCTCAGATTCCACCCTCCCAGCGTCGTTGGGGTGATGGGTAGCGCTGCAGCCTCAGCCAAGCTGCTGGGTCTGTCTCCTGCACAGTGCGCTCACGCCCTGGCCATCGCAGCCTCCTCTGCCGGGGCTCCCCTGGCCAACGCCGCCACGCAAACCAAACCTCTGCACATCGGAAACGCTGCTTGGAGAGGCCTGGAGGCCGCCCAGCTGGCCCGGCTGGGACTAGAGGGGAACCCGGCCATCCTGGATATGAACTGCGGGTTCGGGGTTTACTACAACGACTACAGTCCGTCGGCGATGGCGGCGTCTGCCTCTGCTGACTTTAAATGGATCCTGGAAGAACAGGACGTGGCCTTCAAGCGCATCCCCGCTCACCTGGGGATGCACTGGGTGGTGGATGCGGCTCTGGCAGCGCGCGCCAAGCTTGAAAACGAGACCGGGAACTTTGACCTCAGCCAGATCAGGCAGGTCACCCTCAGAGTGCCTCCATCCAAGTACGTCGACTGCCCCTTTCCCGCCACGGAGCACCAAGCCAGGCACTCATTCCAGTTCAACGCCTCCTCCGCCCTGCTGGACAGCAAGGTGACGGTGTCCTCCTTCAGCGGAGCTCAGATTAACCGGCCCGCTCTGAAGGAGCTCCTGTCCAAAGTGGAGGTGGAGACCCCCGAAGACAACCCACCCAGCTTCGACAAGATGTACTGCGAGGTCCAGATAGAAACGGAGCAGGGGCACAGTCACGTCGCAAGGTGCGATACGTTTTACGGCCACTGGAGGAAGCCCTTGAGTCAGGAGGACCTGGAGGACAAGTTCAGGGCTAATGCGTCCTCAGTGCTGTGTGAGGAGGGGGTGGAGGGCGTGATTGACATGGTGGGGAACATGGAGAGGGTGAGGGAATGCTCCGTCTTAAGCTCATGCCTGAGAATGACAAGCGGTCCAGAGGAGCAGCTATTCAGCTAAATGTGATGATACATCACATCCGTGTGAAGACATTTGATTTGTTTTCCACAACAATCACACTGTAAATGTTTTATATTCAGCATTTTCTTTCAATGGGAGTGAGAAATAAAGCGCGATGAGAAAGTGAGCTTTAAACATTTTATTGAGGTTTTTTTCCTTCTTTACCATAGCTGCTGTTTGTTTTCTAAAAATCTGATGAGCATTGCCAACACGAAACTGATCCACTTCCTCAGAACACCGGTGAGATTGACTCACACAGATATTTAAACAGAATCAGACCACATCTCTACAACAAACATGGATCTGGAAGTGCATTGATTTCCCCACCCACTCTATTCTGTATGCGAGTTTTGCAACAATCATGCCCGTTTCAGCACGTCCTGCACCATCGCCCCGATGCCATCGAATACCTTGTGTATCGGAGCGTTGCACATGAACGCGGCGGTGGTGACCAGCTTGTTCTTCTCGTCCACGTGGCTCTCGCCGACGCCCTTACTGACGTGCTTGCAGCCCAGCTGGCTGATGGCCGCCGCGGTGTCGGCCGTGTCGGGATACCTGAGAGGAACAACGGAGAGCTGCTTAGGAGGAGCCAGATGTTCATTTGTCTCAAACACAAGCAGAGCGTGGAGTTTAAAGACACGCGGCATGGCTACTGTGGAAAATAGGAAGGAAATGAAATACGGATGAACAAATATAGATGTAAAAATGTACATATGTAATACATTTTAAATAAAATGATGAATATGCTGAAGTCAAAATATGCAAACTGAATATGTTTCTGATTCTGTCCACAATTCTTGGCTTTCAGACGTCACTTTGTTTACAAAGAAAAGACTCCTGTCTCTAGCCCTTTGTTTGGAGGAAAGTAGGTACACCTGAAGTTACACCAACACTATACAGGTAAACTGTTCTGTGCAGCTGCTGCAGGACCAGTAACTCAAACAGGTCTGAAAACAGTGAGACGTGTTACTTTACTTTGTTTTTGTGATGTCAATATTGTTCCCAGATCGTAAAAATGTATTTGAAGCGAACAAGACTAATGCAATAAACCAAAATAATCCAGCGTATTAGCATTGCACTAATGTGGAAAGCTTTCCACAAGCAGAGGTGAGGAAGTCTAGTGAGCTCATCAATTTCTAAACACCACAAGGACAGTGTTGTTTTTCATTTTCAAACTTGTAGTCTCAAGCACCAGCTGATGCCGACTCAAGTGATGTCACTTGAGGCAATTTATCAGACTTCACACAGCTCCGCATGGAGCCACAAAAGGCTGTATATGCGACTGATGTCCTGATGAAGTGACAGACACATCGTGTCTGCTCGGCTAAGTTAAGACTCACTTGTCGTCCTTCTCGATGCCGACGGTGACCTCGCAGCCGGGGAACACCTTGGCCGCCAGGACAGGCGAGATACAGCAGAGGCCGATGGGCTTCCCCTCGACGTGGAACGCCTGCAGCGCCGCCTTGACCTCGTCATTCACAGAGCAGTCCTTCCCCTGCACGGCCCACGTGCAGAGATTCTTCGCCGCCCCGAAACCACCTATCAGGAATAATATTGGTTAAAATTGGCCACCAAATACCAGGGTGGACACCATGTTCTACCGCACCGAGTGCCTTGAGAACATTTCCAGTGTCACAAAGAAAATAGGGCGAGATCTTCAGCTGTGTTGTTGACGAACGTACCCGGGAATATAATGGCGTCGTGGTCTTTGACGCTGAGTTTGGCCAGGTCCTGGATGTTCCCACGGGCCAGTCTCGCGCTCTCCACCAACACGTTCCGCTTCTCCTCGGACGGCTCGCCCTTCAGGTGATTCACAACGTGCATCTGGTCAATGTTGGGGGCGAACATGTTGACCTGCGGCAGATAAAGCAACGGTCAACGAAGCAAAACATGAGGCAAACCCCAAAAGTAGGATGGGGGCCAGAGCCTTCAGTTATCAAGCTCCTTTTCTGTGGAACCAGCTTCCACTTTCAGTCCGGGTGGCGGACACAGTCACCTCATTTAAAAGTAGACTTAAGACTTTTCTCTTTGATGCTTATAGTTAGGGCCGGTCCTGCTGATGTCCCTCATCTCTACCTTCGTCTGCTGGCCTGGATCGTGGTTATCTGGGTCGTGGTCCATGCCTACTACTCATTGCATGAATAATTTCTATGATATTCATTGAATGTGCTGTAACTCTGTTACGTTGATTCTGTACACATGACATCTATTGCTTCTGTCCATCCGGGGAGAGGGATCCTCCTCTGTTGCTCTCCTGAAGGTTTCTTCCCTTTTTATTCCCCCTGTAAAAGGGTTTTCACCATTTTTTGTGGGAGTTTTTCCTGATTCGATGTGAGGTCCCGGGACAGGAATGTCGCATGTGTACAGATTGTGAAGCCCTCAGAGGCAAATCTGTATTTGTGATTTTGGGCTATACAAATTAAACTGAATTGAAAAATTGGGACAGAAACTAATGGGAGTTTCTTCAAAATACTAATTCATACATAAGTCTATATAATTTGAATACATTATTTTTAAAAAGCCATTAAAATTTCCTCAACTCATCACATGATATTAAACCAAAGATATTACATTTGTTACAAGCAGACTGATGAAGCCTCTAGAATTAGTAATTATTCATATGAATTATTACTGGTGGTTTTGTCACAGGACTCATTGAGAATACTCTTTACAGCCAGTATGGTCAGGAGTAGAGGAGGAACAATCAGTTGTTAAAATGCGCATATATGGGCACGTGAGTATTGTTTAATGTGTTGCTTAGTTAATCTGAGACTGAGTGCATCAAACAATGTGAAAGTCAGTTTGACCTTTTGACCTGATCCCAAAGCCTGCAGGGTATTCAACCACACAATGAAAACACTTCCCCACTTATCTCGCATTGCATCACTCACTGGAACCTACAGATATTAAGGTCATGCGTGGAGCCGGAAGTGCGTGAGCTCAACAGAAACTCCACAACATCGGTGTCAAACTTACACTCGCGCCTCCTCTGCTGAGGTGGACCAACACAGCGGAGGCCTCGTGGATCTCGCTGCCATCGTAAACCCCGCAGCCCGCCAACACCACGGCCACGCGCTTTCCCATCTGTGTGACGTAGTAGCTGTTATTTACTGTCCTAACGGCCCTGAGTGTCAGCAGGTTGTGGCCACAGTGGCGCAGCAGGGTGAGCATGGCGGACTGTCAGCGGAGCGGACGCCCCCTTCTTCTACGTCTCCTTCTTCTGCAACCAGCAGCGGTTTCTCTCCGCTTCAGCGCCATCTCGTGTCTGAACCGGAGCACTGCTGCTGCCTGAAGGAAGAGGACGCTGAATAATAATAATAATAATATTTGTATTTTATATAGCGCTTTTCAGGACACTCAAAGACGCTTAATGCATATTAACAATGAGAGCGGGTCTCTGCTCTCTCCCTCTGGTCTAAGTTTCCTCTTCACTTTGGTCCATTCAAATTTGGCTCATCTCAGTGACTATTCATTTTCTGAAATCTGAAATGATGCCATTGAAAACGTTTTTTTTTCAGGAGAAGGTAGTTCTTTTAATTACAATTAATATATGTATTTATTGGTTATACATACATCTATTATATATATATACTTTATATTATTATATATTTTCAATATATATTTATTTTCAAATTAGTTATTGACTTGTATTCTTATTAGCACAAAACAATACAAATACAATTCATAGAAATAAATAATGTAATAAAAGACACAATATGTAATTTAATATGTGTGCATACTGTACAAGTTTCACGTGAATAACTGCTGTCATGTGGTTTGGTAGCATCAACAAAACCACGTGACCAGCGATGAGGAAGTCCATTAGGAGGGGAAGGCTCACCATAGCGTCTTCTTCTTCCGCCAGGCTCGAGGCTCTAACATGACCCACGCGGGGTCTCTGCTGTGTCTGAGCCTGCTGCTGGTTCTTCCGGTAGCCGCTCGCTTCACTAACGATGGACCGCAGCAGTGGCCCGTTCCCTACAGGTACGGGACTTTCTTCTGGCTCTGCTCTGTAACATCATGTGACAGTCAGGATAAAGCTCCTGTTTGGACGAAGTTTGAACGTTTCTGCCAAACAACCGAGTCTTAAAGTACGAATATTGATCATCATGCAGATCTAAAGCTACGTTTAGCTCAGAGGGAGGCCAGTTTACGAAGTTTACAGTGTATGTCTGGTGCGTTCACATGACTTTGTGAACTTTGGAATTCGGAGCATCTGACTGAATGAGCACGTGATAAATCCAGTTTAAGTTGTGTGTTATACCAGTGGTTCTCAACTTTTTTTCAGTGATGTACCGCACCCCTTGTGCAATATTTCTTACTTGTGCAAAGCTTTTTGGGTTGAAAAAAATAATATACAATTCTGTTTATTAATTTACACATATATCTTATTGAATATATATTAAATAACAATTTTAAAGGATTTTGGAATGACTGCTAATTTTAAAAATATTTTTTACTAATCTCACATACCCCCTGGAGTGTTTTCACGTATCCCCAGGGGTACACGTACCCCCATTTGAGAACCACTGAACATGTTTTGAATTCCATCATTGTTGGAAAGTAACTAAGTACAGTACTTAATAACTCAGTTGCTAGTTGTTTTCCTCATTTCAAATTAATAAGATACAATATTGTAAAGCTGCAATATTACATGATATAATGCACCAATAATCCACACCCACAGACGGTTCGATCGTCGCCCTGCTGTGGACTCTTACTGTGAAGCTCTGTACCCTTTCTGTCCCACCGGAGACCGGGACGGACGGGTCCCCTCCATGAGAAACAGCGACATCATCTCAGTCTACCGACTGCAAGCACCTGTGTGGGAGTTCAAGTATGGAGATGTGATGGGGAAAGTTGTAAGTTCACAGAATCCTCCTAACACCAGTTAAAATGTGTTGCTCATATTTCACCACATTGAGGTCGGGGTCTAAGCTGGTCTGTAAACAACCAGGTAATGCTGGTGAAGAGACACAATGTTGATTCTGGATGTGTGTTGGACCACTAGTAAAATAAAGTCTGAATGACTCGTTTTAACTCGTATGTCTTTAGTTTAGAATGAAATATGTTAGAATAAAATGTTTTAGTTTTAGAATACAATTTCCCAAATAATCACAAATCAAATTTGAGTTTAAATGATTTGAGTGGCATGACTAATACAGCATCATCTGTAATCTTGTAAAAGTGAAAATTAGTCATTACAAATATTTTGTTTTAGTTTAATTACATAAAGTAATTTCCCCCTGTCTCAATTTAACTGATAGAGGAAACATATTTGTTTAAAATAGTTTAAACTAAGAGTGGCCTTCCCTAAAACCATCATTACATTAGCACAGATGTTCTCCGACACAGATGTGTATTTAAAGATCGTGTGGCTGTTAAAAGTGGAAATGCAACTTGAGACTTTATTCATGTCTCCCCACAAATGAAGAGCCGACGTAATGTTTCTGTCTGGTTCACAGCACATCATGCACGATGCCGTTGGGTTCAGCAGTTGGGATTCCGGGGCCAACTACACCATGGAGTGGTATGAGCTGTTTCAGCTGGGTAACTGCACCTTCCCTCACGTCAGGCCCGAGGTGTACGCACCGCTCTGGTGCAACCAGGGAGCCGCCTGCTTCTATGAGGGGATCGATGACTTACACTGGTCCCAAAACGGCACCTTGGAGAAAATTGGAGAACTCACAGGTAAAACTTCACACGTGTAGTCTTAAAGGCCAAAACAAAATATAAATACCATGTTTCAATTAATTTGGAACCTATGCTCTTGCGTATAACATAAACTACGTTTTTATCATTGTCAACAAATCCCACGTATCCCACGTTGTCTTAAAACTACTCAAAATGCTTATATGAGCCACACAGTGGCCCTCGGGGACATGTCCTTTCATTATTTGGCAGTTTGATTTGAGTCCGTCCCACAAACACCTCGCTGGTGCTGTGAAAACTCACGAGTAATGTGAGTGCCGTAGCTGTGCCTACGGTGTATTCATGTGTGTATGAATGCTCCTGATGGGCAGGTGGAACCTTAGATCCTCCCATCAGTTTATGAATGGGTGAATGATGACAAGTAGTGTCAAAGCGCTTTGAGTGGTCGGAAGACTAGAAAAGCTCCATTTACCATTTACCAGTACACCAAATGTGTATAAATCCGCACTTGAAATTAGTCCCCATGAAGTGCATTATTTACTCCCGCACACTACAGTGCCCAGCTGATTTATTTAGTCTTTCTTTACTTATTTTTTATGTAACACTATTTGTTAGCCATTTTTAAACGTGTACATCTTTAGTAGGCTCACATGGTCAGGTTAGAGTAGCATAGACAAGGCAGTGAGGTCCGAGGGTATTGAGAGGCCGAGTAACATTATATAAATAAAATCCGTCCGCTTTTTGTAGGCACAGTAGCGAAGTGGTCTCACACCGAGACGGTCGCCTTTTCCCCCATTGCATTCTGGGAACAGCTAGAACGCCTTCCTTGGTCCAGAAATAAACTGCTTAGATGTATCGACTGTCATCGACGGTCGACTGTGTGGTTAGCAGGTCTGTCTTTCAATCAGAGGATCGGTGGTTCGATCCCCGGCTCCTCTAGTCCATGTCGTTGTGTCCTTGAGCAAGACACTTAACCCTCATTGTTCACCGTTGCTGTGTCTACGATCTACGGTATATCATGTAAGTCGCTTTGGATAAGAGCGTCAGCTAAATGAAATGTAATGTATAAACGTACTTTCACAATGCTGCTCTGTCCCCATGTTTCCATCCTCATCAGTTTGACTTATTCAGGGAATTATTATTAGCGTCTTTGTCTTTTTTTTACACCCTCCCTTTCTTCTTGCTCGACCTGCTTTGGTGTTTCTGCTATTAAAATATTGTCCTTCTTTGATCAGGGGGCCAGTTCAATGACATGGCCCAGTGGGTCCAGGACGACAATAACACCGGGATCTACTACGAGACGTGGACCGTTCGCTCCGGCCCCGCCCCCAACGCCACAGTGTGGTTCGAGTCTTACGACTGCTCCCAGTTTGTCCACCGCGCGTACAGGAGACTGACGGAGCTGGGATCCAAACTGTCCAGCAGATCCCAGACCAACTATACCAAGATCTACCTGTACAGCGGAGAGCCCACCTACCTCGGCAACGACAGCGCAATATTCGGGCAGCCCGCTCTGAAGAATCTGGCCGTGGACATCCGTAGGTTCTACCACACATTCAGGCCGCACCAGTCGCTCGCCGACTTCGCCCTCAGTCTGTTGGAGGCTTATGAAAAGGTTGTGATAGAGAAGAGCTTCTACCTCTACTACAACTTTGAGTACTGGCATCTGCCGATGAAGCCCCCCTATGTTAAGATTACATATGAAGAGGTGCCTTTGCCTTGAAACTGTATTATTAGTGTGGCGATGCCAGCAAGGGCTCATAGAGCACACTCATGTACTCCTGCGGGACTATTAATCTTCTTATTCTCCTTCTTCCTAAACTTTGGACCACAACTCGTCGCCCAGCGTTGCCAGCAGATGAATACAAAATACATCAAAACGTGCGGCCTGATCAGGAATCGTGTGGAATGACTGTTCTAAGGGATTCGACTGGGCATTTCCCCGAAAAGCGCCAAAAACAGCAAGAAATTGGCCCATTCACTTGAATGGGGTTTTGGCGTGAAGAGAGCAAAAAACACTCTTTGTGCCCATAGTGACTCGCCATTAACGTAGAGAAATGATTGAACCTTTGAAACATTAACAAAAGGATGGAGTTTATTTTCCTAGTAGGCCTTTTTTGATAGCTAGCACAGTTTTCCTGTAATCATTGTTCAAGTTTAGGAATGTTTTCGGACCATTTCTGACTAGAGTGTGTGTGGCGCAGCTCAGAGCTAGTGATGTCATCGCTAGAGCACGGAGCAGCTTCAGATGCCTGAAAAAGAAATATTTGTAAATTGCCATTCACTCCACAATTTTCACTCTTCAGGCATAATATTTAGTACATGAAGCGACATGAAGACAGCCAACTGCTCCATTGTCTCCATGTTAAATCTGATCTCATGAAGCAAACGGGGGCACTTTCTGAACTGCCTTTACGCTCTAAACCCCACATTTAAACAAAGTACACGAAACGTTCACAAAAGTCTTGTGCCTCTCCTGCTTCCTTTATTTTCACAATCAGTCACACGTCAAGACTTATTGCGAAAATTTCTATTTTTCATTAATGTTAACTTGTTTTTATTTTTTTGTTTTAATTGACTCTCCAAAAGATGTTTACAATAAGAATTTTTTAAAAAGCAGCAAAAATGTTCATGTTGAAGATTTAAAAAATCTTTGAGGCCTTTCATTCACAAAGCTATTTATTTTTGACATCTTGAAGTGTTGACTTTCATTCAGCTTGCAGTCTTCTTCTTCCCCACCCCCATTTGTACATTTTGAATGCTCAAAAAAACATGAACATTTGAATATCTGACCTTCATTGCAATTAGGCAAACTGAAGATCATGTGATATGATCAAAAGTTCAGAACAGCTACTAAATAGACCTTGTGGTGAGATTATTTTTATTTATTCTTTTCTGTAGTGTGAAGTCTAAATCGATCAAATGTCGATAGGAAGGTCATCATTCAGATGTGTTTTTTTCCTTTCATATTTTTACTTGTTTTTCAATCCTTTTCTTTTCTAATAATTGCCCCATTTCAAGGAGTCTACATTTCATTTAACTAATTACAATGACTGCAGTGTTTGGAAAATAATAAAACAGATGCAACAGAGTACATTCACAATGTTTTTATTGTCAGTATAAGATCACGTGTCTAAAACAATAATGTTAATTTCCAGACAGGTGACCGGTTAAGCAAAGTAGACCAAGCATTTGCTCAGACAGAAGCAAAACTACACAGACAGCCTGGTCAACACCAGTGGACCCCTAACACGACGCGCTGAACAAGAGGTTTAAATACCAGACGAGGCTTCTTAACAATGCCCTTCGTCTGGATGCAAATTAAACACGTTTAACGCGTCCAACTGACATTTCCAATAAAAGCCAATGGAGAACAACAACAGTGATTAAAACCAGCACGGCGTTGAAACACGACACCTTCACGGCAGCCCTTTAATGCACTGCACAGTCTGAAAGAAGAGCGCAGATATGCGGCCGCACCGGAGATGCTAATGCACACGAGCACAGTCAGTGAGGACAGTCAGCACAGACAGTCAGCGAGGACAGTCAGTGAGGACAGTCAGCACAGACAGTCAGCGAGGACAGTCAGTCAGCACAGACAGTCAGTGAGGACAGTCAGGGCGGGCGTCTAAGAAGCGGCTCCTCCTGCAACAGGCCTTTCTGTTGTAGTCTACGTCACGTTGGTCACATAACACCACACGGATAAAAAGGAATGGGTTCTGGCAGAAAGACGGACTCAAAGCCGAGGTTATGTACAGCTCTATTGACATGTTGCTGACAGTGTGTTAAACCTTTTATGAAAATACATGTTTTGTCAAATTCTATCTCTTCATATGTTGGATTGAGCAACTGATCTTTATTTGGTTGACCTACTGGGTTTCTGCAGATTTCTACAACATTTCATTTCAGCGTTTTCCTAATGCCAGAGTCAAGGTTAAGTGTAGGATTCACATGTGCCACAGGAGCCTTAAAGACAAACCCATGTGGAGCAACTTGTAAGATGAATCATCCTTCAGACCAAAACAAGGGCAGGGTGTTTTGGATTTAAATCACTTGCTAAAATCTCTTGTGCGCTGAGAAATGATTTAAAGCCTGTGGCAGTGGACTCTAAACTTTTAGACCACATGGAACAACAACAGAAAACTCCTCTCGCAGCTGGTCTGCTTGCTGGTTCTAGCGATTGCTTCTTTGTGTAGCAGAAAAACCCACCGTCATTGCAAAAGCAGTCTCCATATCAATGAATTACACAGCTTATCTTCTCCTAGTGTAGGTGCTACAGTATGAAACATGTCCATCTAACCCACTCTGGTTTGTATAAAAGACACCAGCCGTTGGTTAAGGAAACTTCAAACCCTGACAGAGGGCGAAATAAAGAAAAAGGTACATTTCTAGTCACAATAATCAAACACAGCGTTTTATATACAGATGCATTTGTCTTCCTTCTTAAAAGGGAAATAAAAAGGTTCGTCTCTCAGACTTGCCAAATCTCTTTCGACTGAAATGAATCGTTGCTTTGGACAGGAACGTCCATAAAGACAGTTTATGATGAAAAGACGGACTTGGTCTCCTGCATGCACGGCGTGGCGACACGACAGAGCACATGAGGGCTAACAGGAGGGCAGATACAACACACGAGTTAAGGTTTAGAGGCAGATAGCAGAAGATACAAATTAAACCTGTTTAGGGAAATATAGGAGTCCAATGCACCAGAGACACAAAGGGGCAGGTTTTGCATTTCCATGCGTGCATTGTGAGCTAATCGCCAAAGAGACATGTCTGTTGAAGTATTACAAAGCAATCTCATTCTTTTCTACTTCCAAATTCAGTGCGCTATCTAGAATTATATAGAATTATTTCTGTTTTTTCTTATTAGTAATTATGGCTTTATTACTTCAATACACTGTCCTTGGTATCTGATTCAACAGAACCCCTGAACAGTGTAAATAATCATGTCCAACTAATACAAGCTAGAGCACTATGACGATTGTTTCTTTGCTTTCGTTAGGGCATCATTTTGGTATTCATGTAAGGTGCTTAGGAACTCTGTCTGTACAGAAACCTTCTCAAAAACAAAACCAGTATTATTAACTGATGCAGGAAAGAAAACGAAATCTGAGTCATTTGGAAAAAACTGCATGACTGCAATCAACACTGCACACATTCACATCACAAAGAGTCCTTAATACACACACACACACACACACACACACGCGCACACACACACACACACACACACAGGACTTCTAACATGTTCAACAATCATGTTTTCTTTCTTGGTGCATGATAAGAGAGGAGGATGACAAAGTTGTCGTCCACGCTGCTGCTCTTCATGATTAAATTAGGTTCAATGGAGGCGTAGGACCTTTTGCTAATTTAAGTGACACCCCCCTCGACTACACCTTACGAACTACCTGAACAAACACCTTCTGTCACATACAATGGACAAATAACATTGCAGCCGTTTTGGAAACCTCTAATACTATATTTGTTAGGAGTGCAGAGCTGCTATCTCAGACTGGAATTAAGTAAAGTGGCCAAGTGGTAATGTAACAACATGCAATTGTGCATCAAATCTTCCTAAAATAATCCAATGCTAAAAAACATTCTCACTCACACACACGCACGTCTATGTGCTGACAGTTTAATATGTAAAGGAGTTCTCGCTCCAGATTAAGCAAAGCGGGAATCCACAGTCTACTAAACTAACAGGCAGGTTTCTGTGGTGATGGCATGACGTGACAACATTGTGTAGCAGTCAGGTGCCACATCACATCCCAGCCCTGCACTCCATGCAGGAGTCCCTTTAGTGTACGCTCTCCATGTTGGCACCAAAACATTCCACTACGGCTGTGCGTTTAAAGGCTTTTCTATGCAAACACGGAGGACATGAATGTTCCACACCACAAGCTAGATGTACAGTGGGCCTCTTTGGCTTCACTTCACCAGGTCGGCATCATGTCTGGGAACCAGACCCGGCCCAGGTGCTTTGAGACCTCCCAGTGGATCTCATCCAGGGAGTATTTGTGGTCTGGAATCAGCACCTCCTCCATGATGGACAGCTGGGAGAGCCTCCGGCCACACATCTTGACAAACTCCACGAACGCGCTGCAGGAGACCTCGCACTCGCCCAGGCCGATGGCCGACAGCTGGGTGCAGTGCTTGGCGATGCGGATCAGCTCCTCATCCAGAGGACGCAGGCCGTTGGCGCACACCACCAGCTCCACCAGACGGGGGCAGTGGAGGCCGACGCGGCCCAGGACCTCCTTGCTGACAGAGCGCCCGAAGTAGAGGTGCGTGACCGGGACCTCCTCGTTGAAGAAAGGGCCGAACTCGTCCTCGTAGAGGAAGAAGTACATGACCAGGTTGAATTTGGGCGAGTGGCGCACCATGGCGTCCCAGCTGCTCTTCTTGATGGTGTGGAAGTGCTGGCCGGGGTTCTCGCTCACCACGTCGATGCGCAAATGTTCCAGGTGGACGTGTTTCTCCGAGGAGAGGGCCAGCAGGAGTTCGTCACTCAGGAGGTGGTAGTTTAGTGCCAGCTCTCTCAGGCCGTGACACTGGTCTGCCACACACAGGATCCCTGCACACGAGGACAGAATCATCTTTTTTAATCCAGCTCACCGTGAAATCCAGTTATTACATTTCTAAGACGGGGTGGAAAATATTGCTCCTCAATCCAGGTGTCGACTATATTTGCCAGATAAGTTGCAGCTGAATCGGCAGTCATGATCATGACTGAACAATTAAAACCATTCCAGAGAAAAGAAGTAACACAGTTATAATGTAGAAGTAACAGTTATAATGCGACATCTTCACACCGTGTGAAGGCAAGACAAGCAAATTACAGGCTTGAAAATAAAAAAAATAAAAAAGAGCTTAAGGCCTCAGAAAAGAAAAGAAAAAACACATGACATGAAGAGATTATTTAGACATGGCTAAAAATAAAACTAGAGAAAAACACGTGATAAGGGCGCTTCCCCTCAGCTTAAGCACCGAAACAGCCACTGGAGTCTCCGCGCCCACCGTACCTGCTGGGGAGACATGAGGGCAGCTGCTCATCTTCAGCAGTTTCAGGGTGTCACTGTTGTTGGCCACCAGGACCTTCAGAGACGGATCGTCCACCGGCGTGTCGTCTATCTTCAGCGAAGACAGCGATTTGGAGTTGACAAACACCACAGTCAGGGCTGAGATGAAGTGAGACTGGGCAAGGAAAAAAAAGAGAATGAGTTATATACAATCAGAGTCTGACTGCACCTTTTTAGATAAGCACCAAGATAGCAGGTTGGTGGGCATATTTGAATAAACTTTATTTGGCTTGATGGTGACTCATATGTATGCTGCATATTGAATACATTTTCTGTCAGTCACACAGAAACACACAAATAGGACAAAAGATGTTAGTAAAACGAAGTGGCTCAGATTCACTAATAATACAATATATAGTTGTCAATAAGAGACTGACATTAATACAGTGATAGAGGTATAGAATCCAATGACTAAACTCTTTTAGCTTTCACAAGCCTGTCCAGACTGGACTTTTGATCCGTTGTAGCCAACAAGTTGAACAAGAAGCGCTACATGGTTTTGCGTCCCTTGTGAGAGTTAATTTGCTGTAGCACCATCTCCCTTCTCGGGTTTGGGCAACAACTACTAACTGGACATCAATTACGTCTTGAGCTTTAATGCACGTCATGAGAACTCCAGAAAGCATGATCCACGTATAATTAACTGTACCTGGAATGTGTGCTGTGTGTATGGAAGTTTCCAATTGCAATGAGGATACAATTCACGACGCAGATTCAGAGTTCATAGAGTGCCCTAAGTGCCTTAAGGGAGAGAAAATAAAACATGCAAAAATATCCTGTGCCCTTCAAAGTAATGACATCCTCGTCCTTGGCCATGCATGATACAGACACTGCTTTTTAGCTTTTAGGAACCGCATTAAAGGCATATATGATGAAATAAAATAGTAAACTATAACGGAAAGAGCTCATTTGATTTGCTTTGTGAATCCGTCCCAGCCCCCTTGGGCTTCTGCTAATTGTACCTTTGGAACCTCCATGAAACTGGGCCTCGCTGTAGAAATGAGCCCCAAGGTCTTCAGTGAGCAATTCACCAACTGTGAGAGGATGTCGCACGCTGCTTCTGCAGACTCTGTACTGCTGTCCACCTGGCAGGTTCAAACATTGGATATCACTTCAGAAACATAGAAACAACATGTGCTGGCGAATGGTAAACACGGAATCAGGACGCATATTTCAACACAGACTCAACAGCGTTTGCACCCTTACCTTGAAGCTGACATACTGCAGGTGGTTGGAGTGCCTCTTTATGATCTGCTTGATGAGGTCCGGGTGTGTGGCTTTCAGGTATGAGCTTGCTGGCTGGTTAAGCTCAAACTCAAAGCATCTCCACAGCTCGGGCATGTGGAAAGCCTGGTTCCACCGACAGCACACCTGAGAGGCATACGCCCGATCCAGCAGTGGAAGGTACTGGAACACGTGCAGCAGGAGCTCCTGAGGCAGTCGCGCCCAGTCACTCTCTGGTGTCTCACTGGCCGCCCCCGCCTCCTCCTCCTCCTCGGACTCCTCGCTCGCCTGCGTCCGCACCTTCTTGCAAGCCTCCGGTGGGCTCTCGCTGGAGGAGCCATTACCGCCCTCCTCTTCTCCTTTGATCCGCTTCATCCTGGAACATTGAGGTGAAAGGTTGGTTATAGTACCAAAAAGAGAGACAGGTTTAACTACCACACAGCAATAATATCGATTCACTAATAAGTACATCCAGTTTATTCCCAACTGATGTGAAAGTAGATCCAAGCAGTCACTTGCCTGGTCCAAACACCAGTCCTCATGCATCTGGTGTGTACAACTGTGGAATTACACATGATCTATTCTCACTTTCCACAATGGTTTACACATTAAATCATCTGAGCAGGGAACTGTATTTTCTGGATTGATCCCAACCTTCATAGATGTATGCACAAGTACATGTTAATGAACGCGGACGTCTATGCTATGTCTTAATGTATTACACTGCTGCACCAAGTGTAACGTTATTATTATTATTAGAACACTTTCTAGAATAGTTTACATTATAATTATTGTTTTCATTGTTTTTTTTTAACGAGGCTTTAAAACGAGTCATATTCTCTCAATAGATAATACTGCTGCTATATTACATAACGACGTTCCCCGTTCACTTGTATCTGGCGTTACGTCGCGTTATTGCAGAAGCAACGAGTCTGTATTACAGCTCTGCGTTAAGACATTAGCTTATGCGGGCAGCGTTCATTGTAGCCGGCAACACATAGTGATCATACGCAGGTGGCAGCTATCCTTCAAGTGAATGAACAAGAAGCCGCTTCCATAACGAGCGCAGTGACAGCGTCACTTCCAGCAGCTGAGAGCTTAGCTAAGCTAGCTAGTTTTAACAATAGTCAAATGGATGTGCCGCGAGATATTTACGCAAACTCGTAGTAGACATCTGCCTCCAAATGATACTTTGAACCTGTAATACAAAAAAACATAAACAGTCGTTATAAAATCAGCGTGAGCAGGTCGCCACAACACCAGCCAGGTACCTTGTTTACACTCCGCTAGCTTAGTAGCTGTTAGCAGGAAAATCCGACAATTGACGCTTCAGCCCGGGCCGACGCTGGGAAAGCTCCTCCGCACCAAGCCAGTAACCTGCATCGGAACACAGTGACCTCGACGCCGGAGGGAAGGGAAGAGGTGTTGTCCGTGCAGAGACGGACAGACCTGGGCACCCCCGCTCCGTTGACCCAATTATTTCGCGGGAGTTTCGGCCCCCCCCCGACTCCGAAATGGCGAAGAGTTGTTGTTGTGACAGCAGCGGTGCACCATGGGAAATCCAATGCAAAATGGCTGTTGGTAAAGATCATCTGTGCTCTGACGATGGACTCACACGAGTCCGAAAACCCTTGTCTTATTTTTCTATACATGACATTAATATTAACACACATTAGAAACCCTGCTGCTGATTTTGTTGTTTTTGCATTTACAAAAAACGTTTGATAATATAATTACTTGATTATCTTTTCTGACGATACTGATATGAATTGCAGCCATAAGTCTCAAATTTCGTCTAATAACAATACATGCATATAATAGAAAGAGACCATTAAGTATGTTAACTGTTAATTACTGTGTAATATACTATCCATTTGTATTAAGTGATTCATTCTGTCCAAATCTGCTCAGCATAAGTTGGCGTTTAGTCAAGAATTCCCTTTTTTGCTGTTTTGCTTCATGCTTACAACCACAGAACATAAATAGATTAAAACACATTCATTGGGTTTGTTCATGGTGGAAATAAGGTATATAATTATTAAAATGTAAACTTTTAATTGGAATTGCTTTATCAGTTACAACGCTGTCATATAACTTTCCTCCTGCCATAGGATAAGCATGTCGTCATTGCAACCGATATGGGCTTTAGTAACACAAAACAGTTAATTATTTTGAATCCCCTGGATGTTTACACTACCAACTGGCATGTAATGTACCCTTACAGGTATTGCAGGCCATCCGTGAGCTTTATTTTGACGTTCAGTGAGAACTGGCTGATTTAGTTTTTGCAGGTTTGCACCAGGAAATGCACGAGAGTTTCAGTATTCACAGGAACTTAGTATACACAACCCACTTAGGTCTCCAGCTCGATTTTGCACGGTCAAATCTACAATAGCAATGCATCACAGGTCAACAGTGACAGCAGGTCATTTAATGGTAACGTCTCCACTCATTAATGACACAGTGTATACTTTGCGAAACAGAGAACCTGGTTTATTACCATTCGACTCCATCCACCACAGATATTACAGAGCAGATTCACAAGTATTAAGCTTTTTTATATAACAGCAGCGGTTTTTCTTTTTCTTCCACACTCTGTTCCCCTGACCCCGATCCCCCCTGCCTCCTACTAGGGAAAAGCATTACAGGTGCACAATTGTATTTGGTGTAAAGACTGGCCCCTCAAATTATTCAGCTGTAATCAGTCTCACTGTGAGGTCTTTCGTTTGTTTTTGTATTACTGTAGGATTTTGGTTGTTTTTTTTCTTTTCTTTTCGACAGAGCTGCAAATAGGATTTACATCCACTATCATTCACTGCAGGCGCCAGGCTCCTCCTCCTCCTCATTTCCACACAACAAAAGAGATCCGACATTTAGAAGAGGGGGAATTACGACTGTCTACTGTATAAAAATGTACAGTGGCTTTATTGACATACATTCCATAGGTTAAACAGCTGCAAAATAGGAGGCACACCCAGTATTGCACTTCATTAAAAGTTCTGGCTCAAAACATAACCCAGAATATCAAACAAAACTGAAGTGAAGAGTAGCAACTTCGGAATACAGCTATTTTGAATAGTATCATTATATACAAGATTAGATAAATCGTACACTATTTTCCTCCCAAACATAATTATTCTTAACAGTCTTATCCACCTTCTTTTTTTTTGTCCGTCAACCCATGATGCACTTGACAGTGGAGAATACTGTGCAAGATTACGAAAAAGTTTACATACAACAATATTTTAAATTTATAGTTAGGAAGCTGGAAATACGGCCTGTTCCTTTTTCTTTTTTTAATACCCACACTGATCCACAGTTGCCTTTAAGCAAACTTATTTCAAATTCATTGTTTAATCTTGTATGGTTACACTTCAGTGATCAGGAGGTGTGCAACGTCTATAGAAGCCGAGGGAGTACAACGGCCGCATGCAAACACGTCACAAGATATTTTCTTTTTTTCTTCTTTTTTCATCTTTTTTTAAAATGCTATTGTTCTTCCCCCCCCCACCCCATTCAGGTTACTCTGAGTCCAAAGAGCCACAGCTCGTGTTTGTAGCAGAGCCCGGATACTGATGTTGGTAGAGGAGCAGACCTGAGGACTCTTGGCGGAGGGCAGAAACCTGGTCCGGTGTCCAGGAGACTTGACAATGCAAGAGCCAAGCTTCATGGCTGAGCTTCAGCAGCAGCCAGAAATCACAGTAGAGAAACTGGTTTTCAGTAGAAGTCTTGTGTTGTTTAGAAGGTGTGGGCATTTCTGCACACCCCACAGCCCAGCGCAAACTCCTCCCCCGTTGGCGGGTGAACCACATGCAAAGGGCACTCAGTACCCTCCAACTGCTTGCCTTTGGGACCTGTGATAGAAAGGACAAGGAGGACATCTTATAGTTATTTCTGTCTGGTATTTGCCGTCAGTGACTAATTCTCCAGAAGAGTGTTGTCAATAGAAAACTATTGGGCACCTGCAGGACAATGGGGCAGTTCCTCCTTGGGGACGCTGGTCATCCTCTGGAAGTCATCATGGCAGGCGTTGCAGAAGTGTGTGGTGCCGAAGCAGAAGAAAACGGCCACCGAGCAGCAGTACCGGCATTTATACTCCAGGAAGTCTGTGCCGTGCTTGGAGCACATCTGGTGACAAGTCAACGAGAATACATCAGCGGAAGAGAACAAATAAACATCACTTTTAAAGAAACAGTCACATTTTTGGAAATTTGCTAATGCACCTTTGTGCCAGAAAGAGACAAAAAGATCAATACCAGTTCTCTGGCAACTTGGCAGTGATGACAAGACTCAAGGTAGTAAAAGCACATGCTTTTTGTTAAGGATTAAATAAGCACGATATAACATATTATTTA
The DNA here is from genome assembly GCA_023566465.1 of Cottus gobio. Lineage (NCBI taxonomy): Eukaryota > Metazoa > Chordata > Actinopteri > Perciformes > Cottidae > Cottus > Cottus gobio. The sequence continues at coordinate 18,871,395 of CM042227.1, read as the reverse complement.
TCGAGCTTCAGTGGATTCTGTTACACTCAGACAGAGCCAGACTAGCCGGTTCCCCTTGCTGCCAGTCTTTGTGCTAAGCTAAGCTAATCGCCTGCCGATTCCAGCAACGTATTAAGCACACAGAACGAGAACTTTTCCTTCAACTCTCGGCAAAAAAGAGTATAAGTATATTTCCCCAAAATGTCTGAAAAAAAATAAAAGATTCTCTTTTATATTAGCTCACCTGAGCCCTGGACACATCTGAACACGCTCCACAGATCAGCTCACTGGGGTCGTAGTCGTCTCCCTGTCCGGCCTCCGCATCGCAGCGAGCCTCTCCCCCAAAATAGGCCTGGGAAATAAGGGCAACAGTTACATTTCAAACCCTAAACAATATCAAAAATACATAATAAAAAAAAGAAAAAGATTGTGCTGTACCTTCTTGCATTTGTAGCAGACATAGTATGCATATCTGTTCATTGCAAAGCCTGCAGGGTCGTTGTGGAAACGGGCTCCTGGTGTGGTTATTGCCTCACTCTTATGCAGACCCTCGTACTCCAGCCTCATCAAAGCCTTTCGCCTCACGTCCTCGTAGAGCTCCTTGATGGGGTCGAGCAGGTCCTTGATCACCGAGTGATTGATTTTGTTCTGGAGGCGCACAAAGAAACACACCAGCCAACGTTTATAAAGACGGTTCTGTTGGGTTTAGTGTACGTGTCACAGCGATGACTGAACAAAGCGGTCGCACCGCAGACCGAGCTGGCTCAACAAAATCCATTGAGCTGAATCCACCTGGAGATGTGGTGGAAACAGTTCTCTTTGTTTGCCGGGTCAGAGAGGCTTCGGCGACACCTTACCTTGCAGATGGGACACAGCATGAACCCAAACGTGATCCGGGGCCCGAGCCAGCGGTTTTCAAGAACGCGGCGAGTACACTGGAGGTGGAACACGTGAGTGCAGTCCAGCTGAGAACAGAACGCAGGGGTTAGACGAGAGAAAAAGAAAAACCTGAAGTGCAACTCAGTTTGATTCCGCGTGATGGACAAGCGCCCCACACTAGCGCTACCTGTACTGCAGGAGCAGCGGAGAGGGCCTCGGTGAAGCAGATCATGCACATGTCGTCGGCGTCCTGTTTCAGACAGCCGGTGTTCTTGTCGCAGCCGTGCAGACACGGGAGGCAGGCCTCCTCGTTCTTCACTCCTCCACAGGGGTGTCCACATGGATGGGTTTTACTGCAGGCCAGTTTGGCGTACTCCTGAGGGAGACAACATGAGAGACACTGGTGAGTACTTCACCACGAAAAAACACACGCTACTACAGTAACTCTATGTTGCTTAAAATGGGCCTTGTGTAGCGGAAGGCCGACGCCTCATCCATTATTTTTGGGACTCTAACTTCAGTGGACGCTCAGATCAGGCTATGGTTGAATCCACTCGTCTTCTCAAGTATTCATGTACAATGAATATTCTACTACAAGGTTTCCACTCAGCAAAACCTCAAATTCCTCTCAGGAGGAAAGACTTCACCAAAGTGCTTATGTTTGGGAGTAAGATCTGTGTGTTGTACAGGCTTTTGGGAAAACAGTTTTTTCTATCTTGATCAAATATTTTCAAAGATAGTTTTGTTAGAATATAATTGTATATACAGTAAGGAACAAAGAGAAAAGCACCCGTTTTTATAGAATGGATAGATAGGTGTCGCATAAAATAATAGCATAATAATGTATGCATTTTCTTTTTTGCTCCGCACCTGGCAGTCTGGGTCTGAGCAGACGCTGCCCACAGCAGACAGCTCGGTGCCATTCCTCGTCCCACAGAACCTGCAAGCATCCGAGCTGCTAGAGGCCGGTTTACCTGCAAAAGATTAGTTGTTTTTAAGTAATAACAAATTTGCAGCAATACATATACTCATACCCCAAAAGTGCTATGTTACCTGTGTGCTCTCTGAACTCCACCATAGCCTTCATAGTCTTAGAGTCAGCCAGGGCCATGAGCCAAAAGAGCTTAGTCCTCCCGCAGCCTTCATGGAGATCCACTTTTATGGCCTCCTCTTCCTCCTTGAACACCTGAAAGCAGCCACGGAGACGAGATTAAACAGCAGCTCGCTCTCCTCCACATTCCTTCCATTACTACATTCACATCATCACCAGTGGGAGAATCATAACGGCCGACACAGACCTGTCTCTGGTGAGAGCGCGTGCGTCTGTGCAGGTGGAGGAAGCGGTCACAGTCAGTGCAGAGGTTGCCGCACATGTTACACAGGATGATGGCTGCCGTCTCGCCATCATCGTGATTGTCACACATGGGCTGTGGACAAGAGGCGGGGGAAATCCATTCGTTATCATTTTAATGGTCCATCAGTTATTTTACCTGTGTGTAGCTCCTGGCCGGTTAAAAATCATCCTCACCATCTGCTTCTGTTGTCCATCTTTGCCCATCCAGCGACCAGAGGACAGCCTGTCCACATGGTCCTGGTCTAGCACGCACAGAGAAGCTAAGGCCAGCCACAGCTATGAGACAGGACATGACATAATATGTGGTCAGCTGATACCCGATAGTCGTAAACGTGGGCTTTGCGTATGGTGAAATTTGAGTGCGTACCCTTGTAGTGGCGATACAGCGTACAGGAGAACGATGCTCCTCCTCCATTTTGGTCAGGGCTATGATGGTCTCAGCTATCGCATTTTTGGTGACTCTGGACCAACCGTCTGAAAGGTGGCCCTAGAAACAGCAAGCGCAATACAATACATAGGAATATGGACTTTATGACAAAGATGGCGAATGCGGTTCTGTATCAAATTCAACACTCAGAGAGTTAAAGAGAAAGAAAGACAGTTGACCCGAAAGATCGGGGTCCTAGCTCCTACATCGTAGAGATGTCTGTCTTCTCTCCAATATAACGGGAACATGTGGTACGCGGCTTGTGGTGCTCAAATGGCAAAAATGTGTTCCCAAAAACCTCAATATCAACGTCTCTTTCCAGAAATCACGACTCGGTTACTCAAGATAATCGACAGAGCTCTGTAACACTGTAGGTGAGAGAACTACGAGAAGGAGAACTTACCGCTGCCATGTCTTTGACCAGCTTTATGATGATCTCTGCTATCTGTGGAGGAGTGGAGCCTTTCATCCACCAGTGGCTCTCCCCTCTGCGGATGTAGCTGATCATGACAGAAATGGGCAATAAATATGAAAAATTTGCCACATTTGCCATAGTAACTTCCCCAAATCTTGATTGGGCCTGGCAGAAAGTAAGTCACCTGGAGTTGAAGATCATGGGCAGCGTGACGGTGGTGACTCCTTTGCCCGCGGCCATGCCGGCCGTGCCAGAGATGGTGGTGCCTTTGGCCTTCAGCTGCACGGTGAGGGCTTTGGCGATGCAGCCCAGGAACATGTCGAGGATGCAGAGCTTGTTCCAGTCGCCCTTCTCTGTGGAGTGGATGATGTCGCTGATGTCGGCCGGTGGCAGGGCCTTCACCCCGATGATGCTGGCGAGTCTCACTGGCGTGACCTCCGGAAGGACGCGTCTGAGCAACGATGTGACCTGAGATGAGGTAAGAGCAGATGGCAGACAAGAACATCGTTTGTACAGCGTCGCGAGGGATTCACTTTAACATGCACACGCAGGAGAAACGCCTTTTCTTTAGGGTATGGACGTAAACAGTCCAGGTGCTGTACACGTCACCCACCTGTCTCTGAACTCTCGGGGAGGCCGTGTGCAGCAGAGAAAACAGGTCCTGCATGAGCGTTAGCTGCTGAGCGAGGTACTGGCGGCCCACGTTGGAGCCACTCAGCGCCAGGACCATGGACAGGAGCTCGAAGCAGTAGGCGTCCGAGGAGGCGTCGTCGTCACTGGGCTGGGAGTTGGCGTTCTCTTTGCTGGAGATGGCGTGCTCCCACTCCTCCCTCACGCGCGTGGCCTCCATGCGGATGGCCTGGACGATGTGCGCGCACACCTGAAAAGAGTGCGCACGTTAGCTAACAGGGCTGAGAATATAATAAGTCCTACCGGTCCAATGGTTTAAAGAGCTGACCTGTTTCTGGAGGTTGGTGAGTTTGCTCCTGCTGAAAATGATGCCCACCATGTGCTCTTTCAGGTCAGCGTCAGATGGAACCTATTCATAAAAACGTACAAGGAGTAAAACGTCAGGCTGAAGGTCAGTGAAGACTTTGGTTTCACAGCACAGGTACACGGTCACAAGGCAGACCTTGTCCTCGCCCTCGGGTGACGAAAGAAGGTTTTTCTCCTCCTGCTCTGGAGTCGGCTCAGCGTCTCCACAGATGAGCTTTCCAAAGACCTAAACGAGCACAACAAAGTAAACGCTCAAGCTTCCAATAGACTGCAGATATTTGTGATGCGATCGCATGTGTGAGAAGCAGTGAGACGGACCTGTGAGGTGATGAGGCGAAACACTCGGAGAGTCTCGGCCTCGCAGTTCTTTTGTTGGGCCATGCTGGCTGAGATCTGGCCCAGGATCTTGATGCTCTCGCCCTCTTTCCAACCCAGGACCTTCACCTGGCGCACCCTCAGGGTGTTCTCGGGACCCTTCAGCTCCACCTTGATCACATGGTGGTCCCCTCCAGGGAGCTCGCTTGTCACCCAGCCCATGTGTCGAGAGTCCAGGTCAACCTTTTGATGAAAAGGCACGGGGGTGTTTAACAGTGTTCTGCCATAAGTGCATGTAAATATGGAGTGCATTATGATACTAGATCAAGGAACTAGCTATTGTTTCAGAGTTACTGTGATTCAGAGAAGAGACAACATAATCTATACACAGCTTTACAAATAGACTAGACTTCAAACTGATTACACAGCATTCCCACATTACCAAAGCAAATGACCATACCTGTTTGATTCTGCAGAGGTCCTCTACTGCTTTTCCACATAGGAATGTAACCGATGTGACTTTGTTCTGTGAATATGACAAATATAGTATCATCAATTCCGCCTTGGTCTAAACTTTGCGTTTGCACAACAACAATGCTGCAGTTGCCCCCTTACCCCGATGTCTCTGGAGTTGTCCACATGAACAGTCACATTGGAGGCGTTGAGGCCCTTCACGCAGCTGATGGTGATGCTCTTGGTTTTGTTCTTGTCCTCGTCTCCGGATTCCCAGAAGGTCTCCGTGGAGCCGTCGGTAAGGCTGCCGATCATGGCAGGCCGACTGGACGTCTTGATGTCCACTACGCTGGTCAGATCCTTCAGACAGGTCACCAGGCAGAGGTCCTATTGTCACACAGTCAGGTTAGAGCACGTTAATGTAACTGTTCAATACGTGTTGAGCAGCAGGAGACAGATCTGATGTAAGCAAGCGATTGTTTTCTTGCCTGGCTCATTGCTTCGTAGCCCGACTGCACGCTGATGTTGAAGCTCTCCTCGCTGTCTCCATCGTCCGACTTGGACAAGATATTGTTGATGTGATGGAAAACGTTGCTCTGGTGGAGGAACTGGTGGTCGGACTGCTTAAACTTGAGACTCCAGCACCTGGAAGGATAAGTCAATACATATGCCCTTAATATGCACATGAACTTCAGAACTGAAAAAGAGGCAAAGATAGTTCAAAATATGATGAGTCCCTTTATGTTTCTGCCAGTTAAATTAAGTACACATGTCAAACCTATTCCCTAAAAGTTACATCTGTTCATGTACAGCAGGAAATCAATCCATCCAAAAAGAGTTGGCTGGTTGGTTGTATTAATTCAGGAAGTGTACCTCAGCGCCATCTGCTGAAGTGAACTGCCACTTGGAAGTGACATCATGAGGTCAGAGATGGTCTGAAGGAGGCGGTGGAAAGTGTGGGGGAGGGGATGTGCTGCCTCCCCTGCAATAACAATGTCTGACAGTGGGTGTTCACAGACGCCAAGGTCTCTTTCCTGTGGAGCGCAGAAGTCTGTGGTTAGAAGACGCAACTACAAAGAGAGTAAGAAACGCTGCGCGGTTTTTGAAGTTTATGTTACCTGTTCCACGTTTTCTTTGTTCCCCTTGTTCTCATCGTCTTCCTCGTCCTCAGGTTCAAAGGGCGACGGGGTGAGAGATGCTACAAAATGCCAAAGGATGTCGTGCAGGGAGGTGGTCTGGATCACATTGCACAGCAGCCAGTTGAAGGCCTGATGGGGACACCAAGAGAAAATCATATCGATTAGTCTTCTTATAGTATACAAATCAAACTCATTAACTAACAATATTCAGCCGACTAATGGCCTATAACCTTGATTCACTGCTGGATTAAATACAACAATTAAAGCGACACGGAGCTCAGAGATTCAGAGGGATATTGCTGCCTGTACCTCCATGGCAAACACCCTGCAGGCAGACTTCCTCAGTGCATGCCTCATGGCCACCTCCAGGCCCTCCAGGTCATGGTGCTGGATAACAAAAGCCAGGACAGGCCACTGGAAGTTCCTCTCCCCCTTACTGAGGGAGCCGTGGGCCGAGATCAGTCGGGACAGCTCGGGGGACGGGTGCCGTAACAGGGAAGATCCCACCTCTGACAAGGGGGGTAAAGTGGGTTGATGTTACAGATGACGATGCTGCAACGCATTCATAGGCATCACGGCTCAAATTAACATGTGCAATTACCTGCATCACCACTATGGACCCTGCGTCTGGGCACGGCTTTCACCCGGGCCGGAGAGGGCGAGTGTTGTTTGTCATATTCGGATGCTACGACCGAGTAAGACCTCTGAAACACAGTGCGTTTCGCCGTATCGCTGTCTGTGATGGGACTGGTCTCCAGACTGAAGGAGGATACAAAACTGTTTAGCACACATATAAACATTTGAATGAGAAAATGGAGCAGCCAGGCCCTTTTATACTGTATACAATGAGGCTGATTATGATAGGAGGCATAACAAATTAAGGCACACTTTCTGAACCAAATGCTTGCTGTCACTATGTACAGTAGGGTGTGGGGAAAGGGTACCAAACTACCTTTCTGTACAGTGTATATCTGCAATGACAATTGACATGCATTATCTGCTGGTCTGCCCTGAACATGAGACAATAACTTAAATTTACTAACATATGACTTAAATATCATGCATGTATGTATGTTGATGTCATGGAAAAATCTGCGGTATTAACATCCGCAATTCACTGATTTTGTGAGAATGCCGAGAAGTGGAAGTGATTAAAAGCATCGTACTAAGACGCGTTACCTTGGCGGCATTGATTTCATGTTGTTCTCTGGTTCCTCAAACACATTGGGACAGGCATCAGGGGTGACTGATATGTAAGGTGCAGGAACAGATGTTGAGCGCAAATACCTCATCTCATCTTGGAAGAGATTATCGTCTTGGTAGCCCACAAAGTTCTCAGTGTGTTGCCTAAAGGACGAGAGGAGAGTGACTCAAACCATTACGTATTCTTATCCGAATAAAAAAAAAAAACAAGGCGTTAACTGAGCTGGAAGCTACCTAGCTAGCGTCTGGAGGTAGAGGCAGCCCATTTTATTGGGGAGTTCGTCCGACACGCCCTCCTTGAGGCTCGGAAGCAGCTGGGAGTGCAGGGGCCGGGGAGGGTAGTGGCACAGCATGCTGGGCTCGGCAGCGCTGCTGAGGGACAGCAGGAACAAAGCGTTCGCCCGAATCACCTGGTGGGCCTCCATGGTGGGCAGCGCCCTCGGAGTCTTCACCTGCAGGGGTTTCTTCCTGGATTGCTTCACCTGGCGAACATGCAGATTGTTTTGTTTTCGTCAACTCCAAGAAGACGTGGAAAGAGAGCTTCAGTTACAGAGGGACACACATCTAAGCACAAGGAGGCTACCTTTTCCCGGGCGGCGGTCTGTTTCTCTCTCAGGTATTTTTCCCGACAGCGATCACACACCAGGTACCAGGTGCTGCCTCCTATGCCTCCGTCTCCACAGTTCCCAGCCCAACCACCACAGAAATGGCCGATGCTGTTGTAGCCCTGGCCTCCAGCATAGCGGCCGCAACCTGCCATGAAATACAGAGGAAGGGGGTTAGAAGGCACAAAGTCCATTACTCAGTAATACAGTACCCTCATTAAAACATGTATTCTCACCTGGGTGAGCTTGTCTCATGTGGTAGGTGACTGGGTACGGGTGAGATTCGCCGCACAGCTCACAGATGGTGTCCTTCTCCGGTCCACCCATGGCGAGCTGAGCCATCTCGCCGAACAGATTCCCCCTTGGACGCACCTCGGCCTTCTCTCTCTTCTTCTTCTCCTTCTTCGCCTTCTTGCCATCTTTCTCATGCTCCTTCCTCTTCAGGATGGCGCTGGACCCCGGGCTGGGGAAAATCATGTTCTGAGTGGCGGCCTTGATGGTGGCCAGAGAGATGTCCTCCCAGAATGCCACCAGATGTTGTAACGTCAACGGCAAGATCGACTTTGCCCTCATAACCGGATGAGAGGTCATCTCGTAGGAAGCGGCCTCCCCCTTAACCTCCTCGCACTTCTCTGGCAAGGGAGGTTCTTTCAGCATGGACAGCACCTTATTTTTGTTGATGCTTCCCATTTTGGAGATGTCCGGGCCGTGCGGCGCAATGTTAAACATGTTGAGTGCAGAGGAGATCTCTAAGGAGTGGCGGTTCTTTAGCTTGCTCTCCTTCTCCTCGGCGCCCTGTCCTCCCAGGGAGCTGCGGATGGGAGCGTGCTCTTTGGTTAAGTCTGGGTTGAACTTGAGGAAGGAGGAGCAGGCCATGGCGTCGTGGACGATACCTTCATGCCACAGGAACGCTGCGAAGACGGCTCGCGCGCATTCGGCCACAGACGGTGACATGGCCTGTTTGGCAGGCTCCGTGGCCCTCGAAGTACTCTCGCCTTTGAACAGAGGTCCCGATTTTTCCTTCTTAGGGCGCGTGTGTCGACTGGAGGCTTTGCGGCTGACTTTGGGCGAAGCGCGGCTCTCTATTTCCTCCTTGACGGGGGCTTTGCCGATGCTGAAGTGCACCTTGCATGAGCCATCTTCAGAATTTTGAGCATCCGAGTTCTCGTCATTACCGTCCTCTGAGAGCAGAGCACTGGAGGTGCACACCTCCACCACTTCACTGTGGAGGTTCTCCTGGGTCACATGTGGAGAGGGAACACGGTTCTCTGCATTGCCAATCACTCCATTATTTGGATCTTTAGGAGACAGTTTAGGTTTTGGAGAGGTAGATCTGCCTCTAAGCGGCTCTGTAAGTGGGACCTTCTTCTTTCTAAGTGTGTCTGGGTCCAGAGTGTACGAATCGGATTTGGACCTCTCTCTGGGAGGGTCCAGCCGGGCTTTGGAAGAAGGGCTGACTTTAGGTGAGAGGTTCTTGTCATGGTGGGCTGAAGAGGAGTTCTGGGAGGAGGTGCTGGAGGGACTAGACCTGCCTGAAGAGGATACGCCTTTTTGTTTGGGAGAGGAGGAGCGTGAGCCGGGATTCGGGGACTCAGCCCGGAGTCCCGGGGTTCGACCATCGGCCTTCAGGGCTTGCAGGGTGTTGTGATTGGGCGAGTGGGAGCGGCTGTGAGAGTCGGACCTTAGTTTGGCCGTGTCCGACCGCAGGATGAGGGCTTCGCTGGCTGAGAGTCCGCCCTCCCCCGTCTTGCTCCTGCTCTGCTCGGATGAGCGGCTTCCCCGGCCCTCCTGTTTGGGCGAGCGATTCTCCTGCCGATGTTTGGAGGCTGGGGACATGGGCCGCGCTCCGGGCATCAGGTTCCCTCGCTCACCTGAACGTTAATAATTCAAACACAGTTACAACACGAAAGAGGACTAAATCGGTGGTAAGAGTGTAACCATTTAGCTCTAAGCGCAAAACCCAAAACCTGAGAGGAAAAAAAAATTTAATTATAAGGTAAAATGCAATGCAATGAAGATAACTAGTGGACCATGGAAGAGCTGATGAAAGATGGATTCCAGCCCAGTTCTGGGACCTCTTTTACTAATATTGAACCTAGTTAGCGTTAACCTTTAATAGCCTAGTAGTTTAGTCTAGTAACCACAAACAACACTTAAGGTCCACCTATTTTAAAACTGAACTTTAAATCAAAACTCATGTTTTTATTTTGCCCTTTTAGTTTTTCCTCTTTATTATAATATAGAGTTTGGCCACATCCTACTTTAGGGCCACTGTTTTAAAAAGCTTTCAAAAGCTAGGTTTTTTTCTTTGGCTTTGTGCCCACCCTCTGTTCAGTCTGAGGGGGCCATGCTTGCTGTGATTACCCACCCTTTTGCCTCAGAGCGAGAGATGAGAGAGCAGTGCCATGCCCAGCCACGGACACATTGCTTTTGTGCACACGCTCGCGAGAAGCAAGGCGGCCTGATGAACCATCTACAGCGGAAAACAGTGGAGCAGGTAAACAAACAAGGCATGAAACGCAAGGGGGGCACCAGAGAGAGAGAGAGAGAGAGAAAGCACAAAGAGGCAATGGGGTCAAGTCAAGAAGGTGAAGTAGAAAGAGGCAAAAAGGACACGTTAAAGTGATGGGAAGATCAGCATATAGAGAAACACTTGTAGAAGAGAAAAAAGAGAAGTTACAAAACCAAGCGTTGTCCTGGAAATACAAGTAGGCTGTGCACACAATTAAGTAATATGTGCTCTGCATTTCATTTTATACGCATTTTGCCTCTTCCCCTCTTTTAGAGGGCGGCATACACCTTTAGTGTGTCGCATTTGGTCAAGACGACAAAGAAAACATTTAAGAAGCGCTCCACAACTCGGAAGCTGAATGAACATCCTTCGTCTCAAAGTTTTTAGGGAGAAACAACCCGTAATCCTACAACAAGACGTTGTTCCTAACATCCCATATTAAATCCATTAAAGGGATCCAGAGTGAGTGTGAAGGGGACATGTACGACAAGACTGACGGCATTAAGGTGATCAATTACCTGTATGCTAATTGAGAGCACATTAATTTATGCACAGAGATGAGTTTTTTTCCCAAGACACCTCCCAGGCTCCGCAATAAATAAACAATCAGGTAAAAAGAAAAGAAAAAAATTACCAGAAGTAGAAAAAAAAGTAGCAATACAGAAGAAAAGACAGGCAGGCAGAAAGAGAGCTACACAGGCTGAACAAGTTACAAACAGATATTTTGGATCCTGTTCGAAGATAACCGTAATCCTAAATTGTGATATTTTGTACCTAATGTATCCAGTATAAACCATTAGTATGTGTTATATGTAATATTAATTAATGACAGGGACTGATATTTATGCTCTTTTAGGGAGATTATGGTAGACTTTGAAGCAACAACTATTTAGATGAACGATGTTTACACTGACGCCCTGGGCTGGTTGAGGCAGAAAATGAAACAAGTTGTTTAATCAAGGATGATAAATGCAGATCTGAAATTAAAGCAGCGAGGAAGATGATGAGGAAAAGAATAATAAAGCCGACTAGCAGAACAAGCAGACAAGCAGAAGAATAAGCAGCTCGGCCTGTTGCTTCAGCACACGGCAACAATATCCCTTTTAACAAGACCTTTGGTCGAGTATTTAAGTTGGAAATCTTGTTTTAAAAACAAGTGAGAATACCTGTCAATGCATATTTTTTGAAAGCAGTGTCACCGGATTTTTTTTTTTTTTTTAGAAACAAGATTTAAACACTTAATACTAGACATGTCGGCTTGTTGGGGATATTTCGGCACTCTAGAAACATAACTGCACTGTTATGTGTCACACGTCGCTGCTGCCCTTCCCAGAAAAATACATGAAAGAGAATGAATACAGAACAAAAATCAAGAGAAACAAAACGCTGCGAGGAAAAGGATCAACACCTGTGCAAGCAAGCGCTGTCAGAAAGCAGGACAGACTTACTCGGAAGCTGTGGTTGTGGCTGAGACAGTTGGGAGGGGGATTGTCCAAACACAAATGGGCTGTGGACAAGGGAGGAGGAGGAAGAGGAGGGAGGTTGGGCGGCTTGCTCAAATACGGAGGAGGAGGGAGCTGCTGAGAGGAAGGGCCCAGACTGAACGGAATTCAGTATGGCACTCAACCGGTCACCTGCAAACATGGAGACAGAGGATGGGGAAAAACTACAGCTTAGACTATGGTTTGAGGCTTCCAAGAGGGGGGGTGAGGATCAGTCAGAGTTTATTTCATTCAGTCATCTCCCACGACGCTGCGTATGTGCGAAATGGGCGGAGCCGCCAGGGTCCCGGAAGTAAAAGTCCTATTCATTTCCTGTTAAGACAATGCAAGAGGATTGGCGGGGGGCGCTTCCAAGACTTGGATGGGCATCCAAAAGGTGGGAAAAAAAGTGGAAAAAGGTACAAGGCCCGGGGGATAAATTGTAAAGGAGAGAGATGAACTACAACTTCCAAGAAACATCGCAGTTGCAGTTGAGTTCAAATGTTTATTGTGCAGCAGCTGAGCAGCTCATGAGGCATTCAGCCTGAGGGGCTCGGAACAAGACGCCTGTTCCCGTTTGGGATTTAGAAAAGAACGAGACTTGAGCAACTTCAGGCGGTCCGACTAACGTTGCTGCTTCATGCAAGATCTGATTGGCTGTATGCGTTGTCTGAAATAAGCTCTCCACCTAAATAGACAGATACCTTTAAAGGTAGTCTATCAAATTCATGCAATGTAATTTCATTTGACTTTATTATAAACTTCTACTATTATTAAACTACTCAGGAAATGCTTGTGTTTCTATGTTGTGGTGCATTGATGACATGAGCAGAAAACTTCCAGCACCAGTGGCTCCTCCCATTTTGCAAGTGAATTTGGGAAAAGGTTTTTGAGGAAGAGGGCAGAGAGTGGTGGTGGTGGTGGGGGGGGGGGCATTTCTTGTGTATTTATTTCAGGAGTCATTCTTCCGAGATTCTTCTTGTCAGAAGTTCCAAAAACCCTTCTCCATCTACCGTATATTGAGCTGACACTGCATCAGTAATCATTCAAAGACTCTCGTGTACGTGGAACAGAAGTCTCCCACTCGCTTGGCACAACTGAGTAGTTGTGAAACAAACCCACTGTGTTGCTTTAAACAAAAACAAAGTTTTGATTTGTTGCCTTTTCATCAGTAGTTGGAGCCGTTAATGGGAGGCTTCCTGGCTGAAGGCGAGAGAAGCCTGAGAGATCCAACAATGAAGTTGCTTTCCAATTTGCTCAAAGAGCTTTGCCAAGGATTGGTCCATCAAGCGGACCAATCTGAGGGTATCCATCTGCCTCACAGCATGATGGTCCATCACACAGGAGGCGAGTGATTTAAGCCCTGTATCAGGTGGCTGAGCAGTGGCTGTCACCTTGACCCAGAGCTGCAACAGCTTGAGCAAACATCCAACGAGCTAGTGGTAGCTCTCTGTTTAGAGGGCGCTTCTTATTCAGGATACATGTGCCGACCACAACAAAACATTTTGTGAGGTCTCAACATTAAAATGTCACGGCACAAATTTTTACTTTTTGTGCATCGAGTGCGGGGGTCTATGCTCAAAAGACGTCTCTGGAATGGAATAGAGACGATCCTGAACAATCTACCCGTTTAAAAAAAAAAGCGTGAATGCGACCAAGATGCATATGACATAGATTGACATCGCAAAACCACCTTGGGAAGGGGGATGTTGAAAAAGGTATAAATGCATCTGTCTCTCCATGTAGCCACAGTGACACTGAAGTTAGTCATCTCTCTATTTGTCACATGAAAGCAACAGAAACATTGGCAGTCACACAGAAGGCTTAATAGCATGTCAGTGTTTAGGTGCCTTTCCATCACGGCCTGGACTGGAAGTAAGGCCGACACAGCTTTGCATTGAGCACAGTGAAAGAAAATCAGAGGCAACCAGACTTGGGATCAGCCTAACAGAGACACATGCGTGGTCAAGTGTAACTTGAACTGACAAGTGTGAATGGAGCCTTTATTCTGCAGATAACTTTGCATTATCTGAATAACCACGATGCTCGGATCAGCACGGCGAAACAGGTCGGCCTCCTTTTTTTTTTTCTCCAAGCAGTGAGGAAGAGTTAAGGCGTTTGAAAGATAATTGACACAGCGTCAGCGAGATATTCAGGCAGAAAGATACACAGACACATTTGGGGCAAGACGGTCGTGGACGGTGCAGCAGAACTGATGTTTTCAGTGTTCCACCATTATGCTTTTTATGTAAATGACCAAATGTTTTTTCAAAGAGACTGAATTAAGGTGGCAGAGAGGTTAATCTGTGTTGGGCTAGAGCGCAGCGCCCAACTAAACAGAGCCCAGAGCAGTCGGAAATGAACAGAAGCACGCTGACTGGCCCATGCACACAGACATCGCAGAGATGTTAAGCATGAGATCGCAACAGTGGACACGGTAAGAAGCATGCATGAAGAGAGAGAGATGGGAGATCGGTGACCGATGGCACCTGTGATTCTGAAGCCGAACTGAGCCATAGAAAGAGAACGAGAGTAGATTGGGCATTCCCATTCAGAGTAACATTTGCATGTGTACTGTTGCCCTCGCAAGGAGCTTCAATTCAATTCATTTTATTTATTTGAGCTGTTAGTGGTGAGCACCATTGTCTTATGAACTAGTCAAATAACTACGACATACAGTTCTACTCTCATTCTGTTTTTATGGACCGACCCATACGGGACCACATACACCTTGTGGATGTGCTGCTATAAAACTGTGGAGGTCAAGTGAGTTTTAATTCCCTCTTATTTTGAACAAAAAGAGGAAATTGTACTTCTCATCGTGATAACACTGAAGATGGTGAAAATGTCTACATTTATTCAACTAAAATAGAGTAATATATATCAAATAAAATAAAAATGTATGAGGAAAGTCTCAATACAAAGCATAGGGAGGGAAGTTAGATAGAGAAAATAAAGCGGGAAATAATAAAGACAAAGGGTGCAGAGTGAAGTCAGAGGTGAGGTGTACATCAGTATTGAAAGATCATCAATTAAAATCTTCGCCCACAGCCCGAGGACTCGTAAATGAGCAGCACAAAGCACAGTGGATTTTGAAAGCAAAGTTATGTGCAGATTGAGGATGTGATAGAAAGTTTGTCTGAATCTAAACTTTTCATTATTTTATATATATATTTTTTTTTTAAATAAGCAATTGTAAGGCACGTTGAGCTCACCTTTGTTGTTGGAGATGCCGTAGTCGAAGCCCTGCGCTCCGTTTGAGGCCGCGGCTCTGTTGAAGGCCTGCACGGAGAACGGGCTGGGGGGTGGGGTCTGGGCCACGTGCTCCAGCAGGGCTTGTTCTGTCAGAGCAGATCAAATTCAGCCTCCAACAATTTATAATAATGATCTTTATTTGAACAGAGCATTTCATACAAAATGCTGTACATTTACTAAAAGTATAAGTGTAGTTTAAAGAATTTTACATTGAGAATGAAAAGTGCGGCTCACCGTCATCGTGGCGAAGGTACTGGTTTCCACCGCGGTCTCTGGCCAACGACCAGGCCTCTCCTTCATCGCTCTCACAGAACTCCACTACACTGTTCTTATCCAGCTGAACCCAGTTCCCCTCTGAGTTGACCACCTGATACACAAACAACACTCTTTATCCACACTCACTCACACACACTCACACACACACTGAAAACGTTGTTTCTCACACAGCACCTTCGCAGAACATCATTAACATGCAATCATTAGATTCATCTGATTGGCACCGACAAAACCCACAGCAGCAGATAACATGAATTTGATTTGGTGCATCAGCAGACACTGCGGGACAATACTGATGTAGCTAAACGAAAAGAAATAAAAAACGTATTCTAAGAAAGGGGTAGCTTATTGAAAAGGTAAATGCATGAAGTTGTTTTTTCTCAATTCCCTGAAATATTATCAAACAGGCGGAAGTATTAGTATGTGCAGGCTGCACCGCTCAGATCTCAGACAGGGCATTCCAAGTGCAGAGGAAACTATCGAACAGCATGACACACCACAGCAGCCAATGACAGGTCATATCCAAAAGAGGCGGGGCTCCGCTCATCACCTCGCCAAAGACAATTTAGAAAAGTACCGGAGTTATTGACAGGATGGTTAAAAGAGCAAGAAAGAGACATTCAAGGCACAGACAGGCTCCAGCATTTCATGAGCAACCTCCCACTGAGAAAAGTCTGGAAGGCGGACAAATTTGACGTGCTGAAACTGCAATGGATGTGTAGACAAACTGAAATTAGTGAATCAGGAAGCACGCGAAAAGGGTCGCAGCCGCAGGGGGTTGATCCTCGAGTGGGAAAAGATACACAACACACACCCGCACCCAGAAGCACCTGATGTATTCCCCTCAGACAGCCAGATTACATTCTTTACATTCAAAATCAGTTTACGAAAAGAGAGGGAACTCTAATCTCCCTGAGAATTATGGCCAAAGTTTACCGACATTGGCTACATTACATTATTTCAACTCTAGCCACAAAAAAGAAAGAAACCAATAAAAACACATTGCATCATTTGGGGTGAGTGCGTACCTCGCCTATGGCCTTGACCTTGTTGCCAAGAACTAACATTCCAATGGGGATACCCCTAAGGTTTGGGCAGCTTCTGATGTTGTGACCAGAGGGGCCGGTCTTCACTACCTTATAAAGCCCCGGGCCGCCGCCCTGCCCTGCCCTGCTTTGCGCCCGAATGGGGGCCTCGTGGGAAGGGCAGCTGCTCACCTCCTTTAAGTTCTCCTCCGATTGGTCCCTGACCTCCTGCAAGAGGTGAGAGCAGTGGATTAGAGGCAACGTACAGTAACACAACAACAGGCTGCATACGTGTTTCAGTCCAGGAAAAAGCTCTGTGAGCGGTGTAATGGGCAGGAAGAGCACGTGTGCTCAGAGCAACCTGCCCTGTAAGAAACAATCAGAAGTTCATTTTTAGAGCCTAGTTCATTTCTTATATTGAGCGGTTATAAAAGTCAGGAGTGGGACTATTTTGTGGCTACGTTTTCCTGGAATCGTCTCGATACTGTTCCCGGCAAATGAAAAGTCCAGAACACGACCCAAACCACGAGCTGATGTTTTTTACACCTCAGTTGCTGTAAACAGTTTTAGCTGGTGAGCTGTAGGGCTGGCTGGCAAGTACATTTTGTTCCAGGACAGAGTCCGGCTAGCTGTTCTCCCTGTTTCTGGTCTTTATGCTAAGCTAAGCTAACCACCTGCAGCTTTCTATTTACAGTGCCGACATGAGCGCTGTCAACCGGTTCTTACGGACTACTTTGAGAGGCTGCATCACCCTCAGGTATTTTACAACTACTACATATCCCAACATGGGTAAATGGAAACCTATTCAGACTTCCATCCTCAACAGCAGGAAGTGATAGTCAAAAACTCCCATGTATTCCCAAGGATATATAAAACAATAAAATGCATATACTGTACATAACATTGTAAAAGTTTCAATATAAGTCAAAATACTCGCAGTAGAACCAACATGAGAATTCAAACACGCCATGTAGTGATGCTGTTAAATGGCCGACAGACAGTAGGTGGACTTATTTCCAGACTAAAGGGAGGCATGCTATGAAGCACAAGGACACAGACTATAAGCCTTTCAAACAAGACCTCATGCAACAGACTGGGCGTTAGTATCCTCGGTCCCCATGCAACACACAAGCTTGAACAGCAATTACTTTGTAAAAACACAACAACAAATGGGATCAGTGCGCCGGGTCTGTGGACCAGAAGCCGCCGACGTACTGTTTGGTCACCGCATCGTCAAAATGAAACAAAGCAGACAACCATGCAGCTGTTGTTCGACCTCTTACGCCTGATTGCAACACTGTGGGGAGACTACAAAGTCACAAGGGTTTCAAGGGGGACAAGTAGAGTGACACATAAGATGATAAGCTATGGGGCGCGTGTCCCTTCTTCATACAACTCACCTGTGGCGGGAATATAGTTAAGGGAGTCCACGACAAAAAGACGATATCCCTGACTCCTTGGCTAGCGTTAAAGACAGTCTGAGCAACAGATCGTGAGACAGTCAACAAAAAACAGTAGACAACACGAGAGAGAGAGAGAGAGAGAGAGAGAGAGAGAGAGAGAGAGAGAGAGAGAAATGGGAAGGCGCTTGTGTATTTTTTTGGAAGAAAATAAAATATATTTTTTGACTTTGCTTCCGCATCAGAGGGTTATTTGAGACGGTGAAGAAGAGAGGACAGAATCTGAGAAGCCAGATGGTGAAATTGTGGAGCACTGATGAAAGGGGCCGAGAGGAACTGTAGCTCCAGGCCAAGCCTGTCAAATGTGTCAACACTTTACAAATAAGTGTCAAATACAACGAAGAAAACAGTTGCCGGGGCAGAATCAAAAGGAATTGAAAGGTCACTCCAAACACAACGGGGGTCGCTATTTCCAAATCCACGACTAAATGAAGTAAAAAGAAAACAACTTCCAAAAAAATTCCCCACTTGGATGATGTAGTGTGTCATGCTGTTCAGACAAGATACCTTTACATGGAAGCCTCCCAAGCACCTAAAGCATCCCAATGCAAAGGGTGGAATTGTAGAGCAGTACAATTTTCCCATTGAAACTTTTGTTTTGCGGACCAGTGATTGCTTCATGACAGAAAACCACCTGGATGTCAACATCATCTTTCAGATACTCTCCCTGTTACTGCAATATTCATGTCTTCGATCACACCCAGTCACGTTGCTTTTTATTATAATTATTTGTTTTATTACGTTATTCTGTTACGGCGGTTTTTGTGGCATGGAGCAAAAAATGTGAGGGAAACACTTGTTAACACATGCTGTGGTGTCAGGGTATGAGTTGGGACTCGTGAGAGGCAATGAGGAAAAGTGCAGACTAACCAACTTCACCACAGGATGAACTTACGCCTTGGCGACCCTTTTCTTTCTGCATTGGGGATCACATCAACGCACTAAACAGAAGCTACCTCAGCATGTGAACGTTTACAACTGCCGTCACGTTGTGGTGAACCTCGAGTCAACACATGCAAGCTCCCAGCTGCTGTTCCTTTGCACAGTGCGCTAGTGGACGGGTCTCACTCGGCGTCGCTGCAGCTAGACGTTTCATGCGAGAGAACACCGCGGCAGTCACACTGCTCTCAATTCACCATGCTTCCAGTACATTTGGGGAGTGAAAAGTAAACTGTGTAATTGTTAAACAGTAGGGATGATCTCTGAGCCCCTCCCCCCCCCCAAACGAACAGCACGGGAGCCCCCGTCTTTACCAAACTGGGACGGGCCACTCAGCGGGGCCGTCTTCTACTTACGTCGGCTGGGACCAGAAGGCTCCTGCCCAGGTGCTGGTTAAAAGAGAGGCACCAGGCTTCAGTGTAACCATTCATGCTGGGAACATACTTCTTGACTGTTTCGTCATTGAGCCTGAGCCACACGCCATCATCATTGTGGATCTACGAGGGGGGAAACAAGAGCAACAGGGCAGGGCAGAGCCATGCCGTCTTGTTACTATGGAAACAGGATGGGACACACACACACACACACAGCGGGGTGCATTGAAGACGGATACAAATACAGATTATGTGTTGCATTACAGTACAATCATTAAGCAAAGGCTTTACGCGCTCCAATTTTACATTTTTGGATGTAAATGCATCTTTAGATTAATGCTGCAGGCGCTCAAGCCTTTCATCGAGCCTCAGAGTGGCTTGCAAGAGTATGAAGCAAATCAAAGAGCAACACATTTATCAGCTTAGCAAGAAAGTAGTTCTCATTATTTAGAGAGGTAATAACACATACATAGAAGACACCAAACAGGACTCAAAGGTTCTAAAACCAGCAACCAAAAAATAATGTACAATAATTATGATTCCATCCATACTGATTTAAAAAGGACGAAACCAGGAAATAGAATCAAAGTGGACAGTGGTCCAGCTGTATATAACATGACTAATACTCTGTCTGGTCTAGAGCCAGTTACCTCGTCAATGAAAGTGATGGTGCCATTGACATGCACTATGCCTATCTGTTCACTCTGCAGGGAGGGGTGACTACGCACACGCAGGCCTGCGCTGTCCTTGGACACAAATTTGCGGACCTGAGAGAAGCAGAGGGGGAGATGGAGACCGTGAGCGGCAGGAGCAAAGAATAAAAAGAAAAAAAGGGAGAAAAAATGAACTGAACGAACAAAAACAAAAAAAGACAGCAGGAGGAGGAAAGAGAGAGCAGGGCAGGTCGACGGTGAGAGGTCACATGCTTTGACCCACACGGAGCCTGCTTCCAAGTACACACAAACAAAACGGCGAAGACGAGGAGGCTTGAGGAGCTCCATTTCCACACACGCGCCCAAGGAATGTACGCAGCGGCGATTCAAAAAAGGCAAAATCTAAATACCACGAGTTTTACAAAATGATGTTGAGCCCCGACATGCCATGTATCAGTCTGATGCGGCGTCTGGATTTTTCAAATTACGTTAAAAAGAAATGTTTTATCTATTGAATAGATGAAGAGGCCGCAGTCTATATGTGTACATGCATACTATAACCGGAGTATGATGCATAATAACTATAATACCAATATTCTTTTGCCACAAATGGACAAAAGGTCTCCATAATAAACATCATATTATCAAGCAGTTACTTTTTTGCACATTCAATAAAAGTAAAGCAACGTCACACTTGAGTTTTAATTAAGCCGGTTAGCGCTGGTTTAGTCTGTAGAGTCCTGAGGCACTGGATTACTTAATATCATCATATGTGCATTATTAGCACAATAACAATATAAAATATCTGTATATCCCGATTATCGTTAATACCAGTGTATCGGGACGCCTCTATCTACCATGATTTTTTTTAAGTCATTCGTGACAATATTCCCAATGATCCCGATAATGGTAATTCACTACGATCGACTTGTTGGGTTTATTTTGGTTTTTATAATCACAATCTATGATAAAACCCGATATCATCCCATCACTTTGCACTGGACAGATAGATGGCTTACAATCAGTTGTGTGTCCATTGCTTTCTATGGACCAGCATTAGTTCTGATTGTCAGACGAGCAAACCAAAGCAAGGAGGTGCAAAATAAGAGCAAGATGTTCAGTGCAAGTGGGCAGCACCCCTTTCACATTACAGGGAGATCCATGTTTCAGTGTTCATATCAAATAATTGCTCAATGTGGCTACCGTGGTCAGAATTTACAAATTGGTGTTGGCAGGTATGGATGACAGCATAAACTGTGTCTGGTATCTGGTCTTGATGGGGATAGCAAGCATGCATGCCTTTTACAGGTGTGTTTATGTGCACGTGCATGCCCCTGGTTGAGCTCACCTTGTTCGGCTGAGGCTCAGCCTTTGGTTTGACCATCTGAGTGCCAGGTGGTATCATGCCTTTGGGGGGGTCCTTGACTTCGACCTCCAAACCAGCATCTGAAAAGAAAAGATTTGCAGCTCAAAATCTGAAAATGACGGCGATTAACTTATTCATCAGAAAGGCCTCAACATTTTCAAATTATGGATTAATCCCTATGCATGGCAGCCGCGTGACACTATCTCACTTGGTGGAGGTGCGTGACGCTCATCTGTGCAGCTGTTTGCATTAATATATACCTATTTCGATGCCATCAATGGTGACGTGGATCGTGTAGAGGCCTACTGCTCCCGGAGTCCAGTTGGCGCTGTAGGTTCCGTCAGTGTTGGCACGAATCAGCATGTTCTCACTGGGTCTGTGTGGGAAAGGATCAATAAGCAGGTGGCATCTCACTGGCAAATGTGTTCCGTTTCTGCATAACCTCACTCACCTCTTTGGGGTGGGGGAGGCAAAGCGTAGCTCTTCAAACGAGTAGTTTTCATAAGCCTGCAAAGACAAAGAGCACAAGTATTTATACACTGGTCTACCAATTATGATGATTATGAAGTATACTTATTCACAGAATAAATAAAAACACTCTTGCTTGTTTATATTTCTTTAAACCAAGCAAAATAGTATTGGGTGGTGACGGAGCCCTTGCGAATTAGATGGCACAAATGTCGAAGGGAGGAGGATGCCGCGTTGACGGCCAATGTCAGACTTATACAGTAAGTCTACATCCTGCCACCTGACTACTTCCTCAATGTCTTTATTCAGTCAATTTACTCTCCTTTTAGTCTTCTCCGATTACATCTATTTCTATATTTAGTATCTTATTGTAAAATAAGAAGTGTTTATTGTGAAAACTCAAACACGAAACAAATCGGTGGCAATTAAAATGAGCAATTACATGCATGCCCTGTAGGGGTCTCAGGTTGGCATGTAGCCTCTACAACAGATCTGATAATGACCAAATAGCGCCACCTTGTGGAGCACCTGCAACGTTCTCAATGTAAACAAGTGAGGGTTATGAACCAGTTCCAGGACACTGACCTTCATCATGGTTATAGCGATGTATCGAGCCTCTTTCACGATCATGGGCTCGTACGTGGCCTCCAGCTTGGGCATTGGCAAACCCCCAAAGGTCAGGTCGGGGCCGGAGGACGGCGGCGAGGAGCTCCCGGGAAGCCGCTGCAGCCTCTTCACATTCTCCGGCTGCAGCGACTTCTTTTGTGAAACAGGCACAGCCTTTACCTCGACCTGGACATGTGAGAGATGAGAAGCGCATGTCAGATTTCTGCAAATTCAGGCAGAAAAGATTGTGCGGCTCCGGTCTTCTAAAAGATTCATCTCTTGGGAGCCGAAGCAATCCCCCTGACCTTCATGTGAGGAACGTGCACCACATCTCCGTACTGGTCTTTGGTCTGCACGACCACGGTGGTCGGCCACCCACAGCGTATGTCGTCTTTGTTCAGGATCAGAGATGTCTTCTGGGGGTCGGCGTAAGAGTCTGGCTGCAGCCACCTGGATGCACAAAAACGACAAAAGGAGAAAGACAGGGAAGTACATTTATAATCTGTGGCGGAATTAAATTGCAGAGGGAAAAATACCAACATGCAGTTCAAAACAAAATACGTTTTGCTCTCTTTGGGTAACTAGACCTGACACGGGACAGACAGGCTCCACAAACGTTTACCTGGCCAGACGTCCTCCGCTGGAGGTCTGTACACAGGTGATGAAGTCCTCAAGGAAAGAGTGCTCATTGGTTTGGAGGTGCAGGGGCAGATTTCCCTCCAGAGCCTCCAGGATGGTGGGGGAGTGAGACAGGGCCAGACCCTTCCCCAGGATCCCGGAGTGGGACTTACAGACCTGGGGCGACGTCAAAAGGAATAAGAATCAGGAACAGGACGATGAAATGTGAAATCCTTTCCACGAAACAACAAATAAGAGTATCTCTGAATTTAAAAGATGACACACCTGAAGAGAGGCTTCCTCGAGGATCTCAAGATCCTCCTCCAGTTCATTACCTTCAATTAAAGATTAGAATCACAGATGAATGATTTACTCAAGAAGTTATTCATAACAGTCGAAGCAAAGCCCCTCATTCCCAGTTTCCCATACCGATGGGGAGGGCCAGGTCTTTCTTCATCAGAGCTGCAGCACACACACTGCCCAGGAAGGCCAACTCCTTCTCCAGCTGGATGATACCCTGAAATGTCCATAACGCAATGGTCAGGAAGGTTTTTTTCCCCCCATTATGCAGAAAAATGGAGCAATGTGCGCACCTCATCGGGGCCGGGGTTGAACTCATATCCCACAGCCACGCACTTGAAGCCGTAGAAGCAAGCCTTCTCGTCTTTGACGTAGTCTGAGGCCGTCTCGAGCGAGAACAGTACTTCGTTCCCTGAAAGGAGAGAGGGCAGAAACATAGAAGATGAAACGAGAGACAGGTCGGCGGAGTGCAGGGAATCGCTGGTAAACTAATGGCCGCGTGCTGTGGCAGATGGCTCAGCGAAGCATCATGAAGGAGATTAAAGCACAAGACGGGAACAATGAACTACAGCTGTGTTTAGAATGGCGTCACTGCTCAATCACTACCACGTCGTGCTACACATCTATACACACGTATTGCTGGTGCTGTCACAGTTCACACATTTATGAGTTACCTCAATAAAGAATACGTTTGCCTGTTTTTCCCAAGAAAGGAATAGTTTGGCTTTTTGTGGGGTTGTATGAGGTACTTCTCCACAGTCAGAGTACTACCTACAGGAGATGGAGTTTGGAGAAACAAACATGAGTACCAGCACGGGAGCAAAGCAATGCTGCGGATTGGGGGCAGCGGAAACCTGTTTTAGATACCTAAAAAAAAAGTTTTAAAATAAATATCAGTTGAAGGATACGCTATATTTGGAATATTTTCCCCGCTTTACCTTGACGGCCCTTTCTGACAGTGAGCCGAAGCCGTTATCTATGCTCTCTTTTAAAGCCACAACACGCCTTTGACCGAACCAGTAATTTAACCTTGCAGAACACAGGAGCTGCTGGTCGACCGCTGCCTCCGGCGCTCAGTTTGTTTGTGTTACTGTGTGACTTTGGTGAGTCTGACCGAACTCATTAAATCAGTAACGTCACACAAACAAACCAACTTTCGAGGCCGCGGTAGACCAGCAACTCCTGTGTTCTGCCACGTTAAATTACTGGTGGTGTCAAAGGAGGGACGTGTCTTTGCAGAGACCATAGATGGATATTACGGCTTTGGTTCCCCAACAGTAAGAGCTGCCTGACAGCAAGGTAAAGAGGTGAAAATATTCTAAATATAGCGTACACTTAAACGAACTGGTATTTTTAGGTTTCTAAAATACGTCCACAGCAGTGCATTGTTTTGATTCCGTGTCGGTACTCCAGTCTGCTTCTCCCAAATCCATCTACTGGAGTAACACACAGGCTTTGGAGAAGTTCCCTTATAGAGCCCCACTTGGAGCAGGTATGTAGCACATCATCCCAGACTCTGCTGCTGCTTCGGAGCTGTACATGCTAGCTGAGCATTTTATGATTCTGTCCAGAATATAATTTAAAAAGACAAACATTTGATCGTCATTAAAGTTGTTGTGGACAAATTCACAGCAGTGCATACTTTTCCCGAGTTTACTTTTAAATACATTTTTCAGCTTTTAATTACAAGTCTGACAAGCACTTCAAATGACAAAAGTACTGTTCCATCCAATCGTAGTGCCGATGAAATTAAATATCAAAGAAGTGCAAAAGCACTCCTATAGGAAGCAGAAGTTGGCAAATGTAATTAGGTTCTATTAAGCCTTCAAAAGGTGCAGGTCTTGATTTTATGAAATGTATCTTTAATATTATGTGGTAAACTTATCGGCCTACTATATATTAAATCAACCAAGTCTCTTGGTTTTTAGTCTTGCGGATTTATTGCAATTCTGCTATTGCCAAAACCACAACAATCAGAACTGCTGATGATGGTTTGCTCGGCCTGTCCTACCTGGCAGCACCAGGACGGTGGTTGGCCAGCCGGTGGAGCCAGAGAACTTCTTGAGATCAGTCCAGGTGTTGATGGTGTCATGGATCAAAGGTTTGCCCCCCAGGCTGGACAGGTGGAGGGTACGGCTGGGGATGAGCAGGCGCAGGACGTCCTCTGGCTGCGCGGTGCCGCACTGCTGATCAAACTCGATGGTGGTCCAGCGGACACAGTCAGGGAAAGACACCTGAGGCAAGGCGAGACGGAGCCAGATTCATTTTGAGACCTTAAACCACAGTGCGTCTTCGTCTTGGTGAAAGTCTCTTGCTCAACAGGCAGCATGCCAAAGGACAGCTTACCTTGTATTGGGTGACGCCAGCTTGTTTGTAAGGGTGGTCGCTCTCAATCACCGAGTAGTGGTTCGAGGTGGTGCAAGCCGACAGGCCCTGCTCCGGCTGGTTGCCGGTCGTGCTGTCTGTTGACTGGTTGGGGTTGAAGGTGGGTGGGGCGTACTTTTGGTTGAGGGCGGAGACGGCAGGTAACAGCTCCTGAACAAGTCCGAAGACCTCAACGGCAGCCTGGATGAGGGAGAGCGAGGCAGTTAGCCACGGTGCCGTGTCAGAGAGAACCAATTCATGAAACCAAGAAAAAAGGCTCTGCCATCTTACCTTCGGTACAGACGCAGCCACGGGGCCGATGTAGGCCAGGATGAGGGGCAAGAGCATGGAGAACAGGCTGGAGGAACTCAGTAGCTCGGGAATATCGTCCACTGGAGATAATAAAAGGACATTGGTTTAACTGAAGAGAGGCTGAACGGATATTATCCAAATTAAATTAAATAAAAGTGGCTCTGCTGCAATGCTTTCGTAATATGTTTGTTGCTCTTACCATCAACAGCAAAAGCCCTCTGAAGCAGGTCCTTCGCAGCCCTGACCACAGCGCTGACCACGGACAGAGATCGGCTACAGTTCTTGTCTTCCTCATTGGCTTTGCTAAGCAGCTGAGACTGGAGATCCCCATCATACTCACTCCTTCACGAGAAACAGAAGAAAGTCAGAAAAAGAGCCCCCCCCACCAAATACTTCAAAGATTAGACGTTAGCAAATGCCGGCTGTGTGTGGACCTGTAGTAGAGAATCTGTGGGATCTGTCCTCTGGTCTGGTTGGTGCCATTGCTGCTCAAGCTGCAGGTGCTGAAGGTGAAGGACACGCCGTCGGAGCACTGCACCGTGGTCATGCCTCCATCCCCGTTCGCTGTCCGGCTGCCGTAGTTACGTAACCGCACGGCGTACTTTACACCCTCCTGCGGCAGAATCAATTCATTAGTGAGACTATATGCATTTTTATCTAAGACCAGCACACAATTGTAAAAAAAAAAAAATAAGTAGAAATAAGTTTGCATTTTTATGCCTTGAAATGTGTACCTTGAGCGGCACGGCCTTGTCCATGCGGATTTCAGCAATGTCGCTGGGAGAATCGTCGGTGCTGTAGGTGCCCTTCACCAGCTCCAGGGACGTCCACCTGTGAGAATGTGCCGAGTCTCCTGGGTGCTCCGTCTGTGCCTGAAGGATGATGGGAACACAAGTTGTAAAAAAAGAGGCAAAAGTAGAAAACTAGTCACGCAACACCAAACAAAATCAAGCTGAAAAGGATCCCGAATCACTTACATCGTCGGCCAGCACCTCCAGCTCGTACTCATGGATGCCCCCTCCTCCGTAGACGCACACGCCCACCAGCACAACACCTGGCTTGTCCACGGTCATACAGATGGCATCCGGAGAGCCATTGCCCGTGTTCCAACTGCGACCCTGGCTCGTTTTGGTGAAACGGTTCGGGGATGCTTTCACGGAGTGGAGCGAGTTCAGCCCATCAACCTAATAAGCAAGGACACAATCAGAGATGTGGCCAAACCACATCTTACATAACCACACAGGGCGGATTAACACATTCGAGGAAGAACGCAAAAAAACTAAATCCTGAGCTGGAGTCACCACCTCGCGGATGTATTCCTCAGACAACCAGCGATGTTGCAGTTTACATTCATGTCTCTCCAAAATGTCATCACAAATAATAGTTAGGATAAGAGTTATGGCCAAAAAGGGAGTTTTATGAGGTCACATATGTTCAACCACCAAATCATAATCAGTTCATCGTTACATTTGTGCCAAATTTTAACAAATTCCCACAAGGCCTTCCTGAGACGTGACATTGACGAGAACGGTACGGACAGACAGACGACAGCCCGAAAACAGAGAGAAAATGGATGATCTCTAAAAGATCCATTGTCTGTAATAAACAGTGGGAACTATTTCTATCAGACACGGCTGCGGAAGGGACCCTGTCCGGGGGCTCAGGGGAGGAGGACTTGTTTCCCTGACAACAGACTGGCGAGAAGAAAAAAAGAGAACAGGGGCTGCTGTCGAGTGACGGTTACCATGGCGACGAGAGCGCGAGAGTCTGCAGCGCAAGGGTATGCATGTGATGATAATTAAACTAAGAGTGTGACAGCGGGAGGGCGACAGGCATCCGTCCCACCCACTTAGTGACTCAGCATATCGTAAAAACTATTAAATCTAATTCCCACTTCTTCTGTTACTGTTTTTTTTAGCAACAGCACAGACATCACCTTGCTCCAAGAAAACGCCGTCACTATGAACAGTTACGCAATAACAACAGAGCTTTCAGGAGAAGGATAAGGCAGCCCGGGGAAGGAGGAAAGAAAAAGAATAAGGAGACACGAGAGCCTTGTTGAACTTTACAACTCTCAAAGCTGCACAGGGACCATTTTGAATTGAACGTCTTGGCTCTGCGGCCCCGACGCACACGCCTTGTGTTTGTGTAAATATCAGCGTGGGTTACGTTACCTCGGAGCCGAGGGCCGAGGCGGTGAGCTCGGAGACGATGGAGGCCAGCAGCCCGCAGGTGTTGGAGACCAGGTGTGGGGAGAACAGCTCCACCTCCTTCCTCAAACTCTTCCTCACTGGCAGCACCACGATCACCAGCATCTTCTCCAGAACCTCCCGGAAACTGGTCATGCCCATCAGGTTCTCCTCCGTCTGAAGGGGGTGGGGGGGGAATATGATGTCACCGTTTACCTCGGACCACCTCACCATTTTGACACCCGGCCGCACCGTGTACAACGTGCAGAAACTCACATGGCTCAGTTTCTCCATGTGGGCCACCAGCAGGGGGAAGCGGTGAGCGAGGGCCGAGTCGTTCTCCGTGCTGACTTGTTTGACCAGCGAACGCAGCAGCACTTCCCCGTCGTATGCGATGGGCAGGATGGAAGTCAGCTTGACCGAAGTGTGGCACAGAGCCGACATCACGGCCGCCAGGAGGCGGCTGCTGGATGTGCGAAAGTTGGCCTCGGCAATGTCCTGAAAGAAGAGGGTGGGAAAGAATAGAGCTCTGATTTGATCCCCTTTTTTATATTTCTACGAAATTCATTTAACGACTTAAGACTTGATAAGAGCATCACCTCAATATCTAAAATGTTCACTAAATACTACTGCTGGATTTTAAAAACACTCTTGTCAATCATTGGAGCTTAAATAATTGGTTGATTAGCCGATTAACAGAAAACGATTCATCAACTTGTTTTTATCATTGTTCAAGTCGACATTCAGTAAAAATGACAAACATTCGGCGGTTACATGTTCTCAAAATGTGCTGCCTTTCTGTTTTTAGAAAATGTAATATCTTTGGGTTTAGGACAAACAGAAGCAATTTGAAGACGTCCCCACAGGCTTTGGCAGCTTATGGGGCATTGATACATCAGGGGGAAAACACATTGCTAATGAGAATAGCATTGTAACTAGTTTCTGTCCTATTCAAAAACTCCTGGTCCTCCTCGTCACTGACCTGGTCCAGGCAGTTGAGCAGGTCGCAGAGGCAGGCCCACTGCAGAGCCGGGGTCGGGTAGAACGAGTGGAAGCAGGCGGTGAAGGTGTTGTGGCACTCCTGCAGCACAGCTTCCAGCAGGGTCAGAGGCTGAGACAGGTAGCCCTGGGGGTCGTTGTCCAGCTTGGTCAGGCAGTTGTCCATGCCTTCTGACAGGATCTTCTTCAGCAGGCTGCGCGTCTTTCCCACGCACTCCGCCAGCTTGCTGGACTCCTCCACCACAGCTTTGGTGCTGGCTAGAAGTCAAAGGACCGACAGAAAAAGAAAACACTGTGAGGACGTACCAACAGTAAAGCGTTGAGATTTAAACACAACCTTGCCTGGAAAGGTTTTATTAGACATAAAAAGGATCATCACACTGAGTATTTCATTCAAGAATTAATGATGAATACTGACAATTGTCATTCTAAAAAGGCAGGGAACCAACAGTGCCACTAACAGCATGAAAGTAGCAACGCTGTGGTTTTACTT
Organism: Cottus gobio; assembly: GCA_023566465.1. Lineage (NCBI taxonomy): Eukaryota > Metazoa > Chordata > Actinopteri > Perciformes > Cottidae > Cottus > Cottus gobio. The sequence goes on along the minus strand of CM042227.1, from coordinate 18,841,940 downwards.
TTCGCAAAGAATGAGCCGTTATATTGCCGGAGACAAAGTCGCGCCGAGTTCTCTGTGCGCCTACCGGCGATGGGGAAGATCTCACAGATGTACACCCTGAGCAGGCGGAGGCAGCACGTGCCCACGAAGCGCAGCCTCTCCAGGTCCAGCAGGGTGGCTGTGTACTGGAAGCCCTTCAGCCCGCGCAGCTCCTCCACACCCAGAACCAAGGTGGTCCAGCTCCAGTGAAGGACACTCAGCAGAGACTCAAAACATTCCTACACAGAAAGAGAGAGAGAGAGACACACAATGCTGTTTTACATTACCTGTCAAGACAATTAAGCAGGTAGAAACACAGAGGAGGCAGAAAAATATTCAAAACAGAGAAGACACTGACCACTGAGACTGTGCGAGCGAATGAGCGTTTAAGGATGTGGACCGGTTCACTGGTCTGCTGCTTCCCTTTCGATGCATTGCCATCATTTGAAGGAAGCCTGGTGTTAAAACATAAAGAAACAATCAAAATAAATTACTTGACGAGCCTACAGACGAACAAATGCTTGAGTCACTTTGAGCAGAGTGTAAAGAATTATACGTGCCTGTAAAGTAGCTGAGGTATTTGACCCGCATTAACGTCCGTACCGTTGTTTGACTTCTTAGAGCTTTTGAACTGAAAGACCACACTTAAGGAGGAAGAAAAAAAATATATAAAAATATTATCAAACTAAATGGAGCATGTGTAAAATGTATCTGTCTATAAATGCAGGAGCATCCTGTACATTAAGGAGCTTTACCCGTCATCTGTAGTAATGCTAGCCTGTCCGTGGGAGCCGCAGTCACTGCTGGGTCCAGACACTCGGGCCCACGCCACATACCACCAGCCCAGCTGCAGCAGCACCGGCTCGTCAAACATCATGGCGTACTTCTCTCTAAAGACAGGACCAGCATTATTTTCAAGAAAGTAGTTGGGAGCGCCGAAAGAATCCATGATAATGTTTCACTTTTCTTTACCTGGCAGCACAGTCGTACGCCAGCACGTCGGTCTCGGCCAGCAGATCGCCATCTGTCTCGTGGTCGCCCCCGTCAGGTCCCAGCTCGAAAAGCTGCACAACAACAGGACTGGGTGAGTATGGTGTAAACGCCTGTGATACATTTGAGGCCAGGACTCCATTGATTGCATCATCCTCCAGTTATTGGTTTCAGGAGGTTTGTCTGACTGCTGCAATGCAATTATTGTAGCTTTGCATTGATTATGGTCACACAACGCAATGTTTTTGTCAGCATTGTCAGTTCTGGGGGCAGAGCAGGTGAATTGCTGTTTCAAAAGAATCAAGAGTCTCTTCGTTAAAAAGATTTAAAGAAATTTAAAGAGTGTGACAAGGCGGCTCACCTTGATCTTGGCAGTGTACTCCCCTCGTCCCCCGAACAGACCCAGTCCGCCCAGCAGGATGTCGGCATCGGCACAGAACCGGATGGCCTCCACAGAGTGGGCCGAGTAGCCCCAGCCACCGCCGTGACCTACAGCATCACGCATTGGGGTCAGTGAGGCTCACAGATGCTGTTTATCCACTTTGGCTGTTTACTACAACATATACTGTACGAGCCAAATGCTTGTCGTATCACACATCATTTAACATGGATCCTGCACAAAGAGCCCACTTACTCTCAAAGCGGTTCACCACACTGTAGTCCTCCTTGGAGTAGACCTTCATCACTGCTTGGGTTTCTTCCTCGGCGCTGGCCACGCCCATCTTCAGCTCTTGCATGGCCGCCAATGTATCCAGGCAACCTAAGCGGACGACCCAGTACACTTCCTCTCAGCATTGAATGATGAAGAGCATGAATTCATGTGACAGCTTGTCATGTTTGGCTACAATCTAAGAGCAAATCTTGACTGTCAAATTTCCCAAGAATTGAGAGCACATGACTGATTGGACAAAAGGGTCCAGTACATGAACAATCTGAGAAGTGAGGTTTGGACAGTGGTAACATCTACTTCAGGACACACGGATGCATTGTCCATCATCCCTTGTGGCGCAGCATGCGCGTACTTATGCATTAGACCACATGTGTCAAACTCAAGGCCCGCGGGCCAGATGTGGCCCGCCACGTCATTTTATGTGGCCCGCGAAGGCTTGGAAGGCATGATCACCACCGTGGACCCGTTTTCAGTCTGTCGCGGATCCGTTTCCGGTTCGTCGCGGACCCGTTTTCAGTCGGTCGCCGACCCGTTTTCAGTCGGTCGCGGACCCGTTTTCGGTTCGTCGCGGACCCGTTTTCAGTCGGTCGCCGACCCGTTTTCAGTCGGTCGCGGACCCGTTTCCGGTTCGTCGCGGACCCGTTTTCAGTCGGTCGCCGACCCGTTTTCAGTCGGTCGCGGACCCGTTTTCGGTTCGTCGCGGACTCGTTTTCAGTGGGTTGCGGACCTTTGCATGGGCAATATAAATATCCTGTGATTTTATTTTGAAGGGAATTTTGAATGCAGCAGAGTGGTCTATTCACACTCCTCAGTGCTGCGTTCACAACACACTTGCATGAGTTTACACACGCACTATTTATGATAGTTCACTTCATTCCCGACCTTTTTATTATGTTTGTGCATGAAAGCACTGCTGAGTCTGTTAAAAAAGGCTGAAGTTATAAAATGATTATGTGTGTTGTATTACTTTGTGTCCTTAAGATGCACTTTGGGGTTTTTAATTGAGTGTAAAAGGGAATATTTCAAACTAGTTTTTTTGTGTTGGCATGTGAGATTCTGTACCATTTCAGGCTCAAACTGCACCATCTTTTCATTAAATCCATTTGAGAAGTTGAACATGTTCCTTGCTTTGGATCTCGGTTCATTCAGGGGTGATGGTGCAGCCAGACCAGTAGAACCACTGCCCCAGACCACATGCATGTTCTTATTGGCTAGTTATGTCCTTCTCAACTGTGACAAAAAAAAGCTTTGAACAAAGTTAATATAACAACGATTGTTTGATCTTTGTCTTTGTTATTTTCTTCTGTTTTAAGTTTGATCTTTGATAGAATAATGTGGGTTTATATATATATAAATGCATGTACAATATTTTTACACTTGAATAAACAATACAAAGACAGTTATTTAACAATATGTTCGGTAGTAGTTAAATTTATACAGTGTTACAGTTACAACCGGCCCTTTGAGGGCGACCATGATGCTGATGTGGCCCGCGGTGAAAATGAGTTTGACACCCCTGCATTAGACCCTTAATAAAAACAGATTATTGTGACCAAAGACGTTGCTGAGGGGATTACCGAGGATGTGCAGGGCTCCGTGAGAGCGAGTGGTGGTGGCGTGTGAGCCGGAGGGCAACGCGAGCTCCGGACTCAGGATGCTGCAGCGAGCCTGCAGATCTGTGGCAGAGGGCATCCTGGCGTCAGCTATCACCGCATTGTAGCACAGCATCTCTTTAGCAGCAGGCAGGAACCTAGAAGCACACAGAGGGACACGAAGAGGCTTAACACATGGAAGAGGTTGCATTTATTTGGATCTTTATGCTTTGTGAAAATAGACAGACTACATTTATTCCCCAAAGAAAACCAATCCACCTTTCACAAGTTTCACTTAAATTGGTTATTTTAAAAACAAAAAGAAAAAAAAAGTATGGACCCTTTTAAATAAAATTACCCAATTTTAATTGAGCCTTTTGTTGTTCAGAGCTTTTACCCAACTACCAAACCAAAAAAAAGAAAAAGGAATTAAATTATCTTAATACCCAGGGAGCATTATATTTCAGTTCAATATGTTCTCTTAAGTCCTTGTGTATTCGTATTTGGATGCAACTAAATATTTAAACTTAGGATAAATCTAATGCTCAGCAATATGGCACATACAGGTTAACTACAACTAAACCCAAATGTTATTATTGTCCTTGGACTGACCTCCATACGACATCATACACAGGGTCCAGACACAGCCCAAATCCCTGCAGGTCCTCCTGCTCAGAGTCATTGAAGGTCCTGCAGCTTCCGTCCATTTTGTTGATCAGCAAGCATTTAAATGGAGGCGGCTCAGACACAGAGGAGGGCACAAGGCCAATAATGTGTTTGCTGGCAAAGATCTCTGAAGTGGCGAGGACATGGGAGTTGATAAGAGCCTCATCGATCCGCAGGAACGTCTGGTCCCCGCTGGCACCGATCCAGGTGGCCTTTCGCCCATATTTGGCCCCAATGTTGGGCATGGGAGAAGGCTTGGCATTCCAGTAGGGCATGTCCAGGATGGGCCGGCCCAGCTGTCCTTTCTAAAGAACAAGGAGTGCATGTATTCACTCTGAAGAGCATCATTGAAGTAAAAAGAAAAGATTTAAAAAAAAACGGCAACCTCTTAAAAAGCAAGTTCTTCTTACCGAGAAGCTGCCGAATGTGAAGACCTGCCCGTCCATGAGGAGGACGGCTGTGTGGTTACTGCCGGCTGTCACCTGAACACTGGGACCTGGAAGGGCCTGCACCAGAGTCGGAGAACCCCTAGCAGGTGGAAGCAGCACGTTCAGGGTGCGTGTCCACGTGAGTGCAGCAGTTTGCTTACTTAGTCATAATTAAAAATTACTTTTTTAAGGCTGAATTAACAAATGTAGGCTAGTAAAACCAACGACAAGCAGCTAGCTTTCCAAGAGCTAACAAACAACAAACGTCCCCCTTCCTGGCCAGTAGAATTATAGGTAATGTACAATTTTATGTCATTACCATCACTTAATGTGTAAATGACATAAATACTGCATCTTACTCTCCAATGAACTATATTTGATGTATTACAAATGATTCCGTCCTTTCACTTGACCGTGCATCAGAAGCAATACCTAGAGTTCACGTCTCCATGGCCGAGCTGCCCGTGTTGACCGTAACCAAACGTGTAGACGTCTCCGTTCTCCATCAGCACCACTGGAAAGCAACACAATCAGGGTGCTTCTTTACTTCAAGGGAAAGGAAAACCTTGTTCATCCCTTTTTTTTTTTTTAATGACATTCTTTAAAGTGAAAAGCAGACAAATCTTCCCCGGTGCCTGACCAGAAGCAGCCATGCGGGGAAACGAATCCTACCTGAGTGGTGAAAGCCGCAGCTGACCTGCACAGCTCGCAGCTCGCTGTCAAATCTCACGGCCCCGGGAGGGTAGGTGGTGATTTTGCTGGCGTCCTTCTCCCCGCGCTCACTGCTGCCATCTATAAGACAAAAACCCCCAAGTCAGCACATTTGAGGATAGAAGAGGAGGGTGGGGGGGCGTGTGGGGGGGAGGGAGGTTAAGTAGCAACTTCAGACCGCAGAGGTGGATGTCTCTGCACGGTCCTGGAAAACAGAGCAGGAGGGAGAAGCATGCCGAGATAGAGAGGAGGGAAAGAAACTGCTCTGTAACAGAAAGGCTTTTGGCAACCAGTCCCATTACGGATGTAAAGATTGATTGTGGAGCAAATAAAAAATAAAAAACATCTGTCTGTGCTCAATGAGAAAGAGGGAGTCTGGTTTACCCTGAGCCCTGTTCTGTAAGAGGGCACAGTCGTGGGGTGTGTGTGCGTGTGTGTGGAGAAATGTTGGATAGAGTCCCATGCGTTACAGTAAATACAATGACAGTCAATACCCTTTTGGACCAGGAAGCAGCTCATTGTGGTAAACCTCTCAATATCTGAGGTCGGCCAGAGGAGAGGACAGCTTTAGGTTTTTAATATTACCTCGCAGTAAATGTAAAATTAAGTTTGACAGGCATCCCTCTTCATGAATGTAAAACCATGGATGCCAGAGGACTGTGATATATAACCATACAACCACAATGAACCTGCAAAGATGGAAAGATATTCTGCAAAAACCAGCCTCAACTTCTTCCTCAGACATTGATGAGCTCTGTAATGGAGCACACTGCGGCATCATTGTTTCCATATATAACAGTGGAAATTAAATAAAAAAAGTTTGTCCTTGACAATGAGCTTCTATATGGAAGGTTTCCAATAGGAGATGAATGTTTTTGCATCAACAAGGGCCCAATGCTGCAGTTCCACCCAAATCTGCGCCATTTATCAGCAAGAAAATCAGCAGCAGCTCAGATCTGCAGACACAGATACCAAAGAGATGACTGATACAGTATCTGAAGTATATTTTGCCCTATACACACTACAGGGAGAGTCCCTGTGTGTCCTGCATCCTCCTTGTGGTTACTTTAGAAAGAAAAGAAACCAACCCACACAAGTGAGGTCCATATATGACGTGTAACTGTGTTATGTCGTTTCCACTAAATCATAAACGTGGGTCTAATTGGAATCACAAGTTGTTTGTTGGCTGAATAGTTAGCTTTGAGAAAAGTAACTGCAGACAATAAACACGTGATGGTCAAGCGCCTGAAAAGTTAATGTGATGCCAGGTTCATGGATTTGTTTGTGTTTGAGGGGGAAGGTTACTGAGCCAATTCTATGAGATGCCTCACATCTAAAATCATGGACTGTAAAGCCTACAGCCCTGCTTCCTTCCCTCTGAGTCACATGTTTCAGCTCGGCGTTCATCAAAGCTCGCTTCTCCCCAGTGAGTTCTGTTTTTTCGTCTTCTTGCAATGCTAATGTTGTACCCGTGAAATGGCAAATCAGCCGCTACGGGAGTGATGGCAAGTACATTTTTAGGATTTCTTTTTAGGTCAAACAGCGGAAGCGGGCAGAGCAGGCGTCCCACTCTGAGGATCAGAGCGGTTAAACAAGAAAACTAATTGGCATAACAGACTTACAGTATTTACTTTACTTGAGCCCTTTCTTATGTTTGAATTAAAAACGGGAAACAGCCAGCTGAGGTCGGCCTTTAACCCGGATCTAAAGGCTTCACAGTCATTTCTCCACTGAGAGTCCCGTCCTGACAACAGGCAACACTGTCTTGTTACCACGAGACCTGGTGAAGACATGAACTCCGCCATCACAGAGAGTGAGAGAGGAGGTGGGCGGGACAGCCAGATTGGGAGATGAGTCAAAAAGGGGTGTCTCTGCACCCGTTGAGTTAGTGAAGACCAAAGTACCTTTGTGCTTGTCCCGCTTATGCCTTAGTGCCTGAAGGGGTCTTATTCTGGCTAGGGCCTGCTCACGCTGGTTCATAATAATGGGGCCGGGAAAAACAAGGGGGCCTGGGGGAGAAAGACACTTTCACATGCATGCACAATGCTCACAAATGGGAAAGAACACATGATAAATACCACAACAATGTGCACACACACACACACACTAAAAAAAGTATAAGCAAAAGGGGGAAGTCACCAAGGCACAACACCCAAGCTCACACAGCAACGGAGAGTTTGTAGCTCCCTTCTATTCATTGAATGCAACTGCCATCTTCTCACTCTCCCTGTCTCCATGTTTTATTCTCTAATGTAGAAAGCATTTTTTTTAAAAAACAACAACAACAACAACAACACACAGCCCTTCTCTAAACATAGTCTCCAAATAGTTTATCCCCGGTTCATACCTCGGCCCTCATCCAGCCTGTGCCGGCGGTTGATTCTCTGCCGCTTCTCCTCCTGACGGATCTGAATGTGCTCCTCGATGTTCACTCCTGGAGGGGGGGGGACAGGCACAGCTGAAAACCCCCAAAAGAAAGAGGGAAGAAAAAAAAAAGGGACCCAGGTACAGGCAGCCCAAACAGGATGCAGGAGGAGGAGGAGGAGGAGGGGGGTGCGTGTGGCGTAAGCAGCGCGCTTGCATAGCTCAGAAGGATATATAGCTGGCACCCCCCACAATATCACATCGCATTCGTGTGTGTCTGTGTGTGACATTTTAACATGCAGCTGATTTATCAGACTCGGTGAGCAAAATGTAAACAATGCGAGCGGTGATCCCGGAGAGGTGTAAATAAAGTATGAATGAGCGAAATGGGGCGGAGGCTTGAAGTCATATAAGACACTAGTTGGCGTACCTAGCAGCAGGTCCAGAGGAATCATCTCCTTCACCGCGTCAAAGATGCCTCTCTGTCTGGCCTCTTGGCCGTCCAGCTCCCTGGCACAGGCCTTGCAACAGCCACAAGCCGAGCAGCCGGACTCTCCAGACCCACAGCCACAGATACTGGGAGGACACACGGGCCAATACATTCACATTATGGGAAACAATTTAAAAAAAGAACACCAAACCCCCCCCCCCACCCCCTGTCAGATGGCCTTTTTCTGGCTTGCGACAGTGCTCACTCATTGATAAACACATGTGCTGTACAGATACTGTAGTTCCTTACCCTCCTGGTACTCTGTCCGGCCGTCCGCTGCTGACACAGCTGGCGCCGTAGCCGGTGCAGTCTCCGCACACCGTGCACACCATGCACTGGTCCAGCTTCCACTTGTGCATGCCCGGCTGGCACATCATGCTCTTCTCTTCCTTTTCTTCCAGCTCGTCCTCCAAGTCCTCATCCATGGCCGTGGCCATGCTCTCCACACCGAACGCTACAATAAAACACACACACACACACGGGGAAGCCGTCAGATTGAGCGTAGCCATGTGCGTTTATGTAAGACACAATATACAGTATGTTGTTTGTGTTGTGAATGTGTGTGTTCACCTTTCCCTGCCTGGCTCATGGAGCCAGTGTCTCTGCCACACTGGCCTTTGTTGTTCACCCCGAATGTCCACACTTCGCCGCTCTTGTTCAGAACACACGTGTGGGCCTTGCCCATGGCAACCTGAGTTACAGAGTGACCCTTCAGGTCCGTCACCTGGCCTGTGGACGAGAGAGAGAGAGCGAGAGAGCGAGAGAGCGAGAGAGCGAGAGAGAGAGAGAGAGAGAGAGAGAGAGAGAGAGAGAGAGAGAGAGAATTATAAAGAGTGCCAATGACGCTTCTTTTTCGAAGATCTTTTTTGGAAAGTCTTTCATCCGTCTTCAAAGAAACGACTGATATGTGTCTCAGAGAAGCTGAGGTTGAGAACCAGCCCCGTCCCAATCAACTCACAAGTGCTGTCACTGTAAATAGCATCTTTGCCAAACATGTAGAGCTCTCCGTCCTTGGTGACAATGCTGCTGCTGCCGTTGTTGCACGCCGTGTACACCGCTGTCTTGGTCTCTAATTTGATCATCTTCTTGGGCTTGTACGGCTTGGGCTGTCTGCGGCTTTTAGCTGCGAGGGAGAACAAACACACAACGACGTCAGGACTTCAGCTGAGGTGGCTTTGATTCAGCGCTTCGTAACAGAATTAATTGTGAAACCTTTGCCCAAAGTTTGAAATGGTCTTACTGGACTCTCCGTCCTCGCCCTTGCTGGCAGAGCCTGTGAAGAACACGCTTCCGTCTTCGGCCACCAGCAGCGCATGAGAGCCATCGTGGCCGACGGAGAACTGGATGATTTTGGGAGACTTTGTCACGGGCAGTTCAACCCATTTCCCTGCTGAAGGGCCACCCTGCTTTATACCCAGGCTCTGGTATTTTCCTGTGTAGTAAATCTGTGAGGGGAAGATGAGGAAATAAGATCAGGATCAAAATGTTTTTTTTTTTTTTATCTGCCGTATATCCATTTATTCGCACTATGCTGTGTCAAAAGTTTAATCTGGGTTAATTTTTTCCTCCGGCAGAGGGCCCAGAATCTTGAATCTGGATCCCACTTGGACAGCCGACATCGCGGCATCTACGCAGGCTGTCCTGAATAAAAATGTTGATATTTACGAGCATCAGTTGCCTCTCACTCTGAACTCGGGGTGCCAGTCGGTAAGAGAAATAGATCTCAGTCAGATTTACTGCGTTGTAAATCTTTCCTGGCGGGTTGCGTCAGGAGAGATATTGGAATACTGATTTGGACTTCAATTAACTGGGCAAGCTTTAAAGCATTGGGGAGGAGCCCAGCACCAACACAGGGTTCTTAGATGAATAAGGACCCTGTTTTTTGTTTTTTTGGTACACTGTTATTTGTGTGTATAGTATCCGAACAACACAGCAGGTATAAACTGTGATGCTACATGTACAAATGCTGCTGCTCCGACATTCACTTCCTCAAATGAGAGAATACGGAGAACAAACAGCAGCTGGTTAACGATAAACATTGGGCCTTTGACTCGTTCATTTACATCCAATGTCTGGCATGATGTCCAACCGTAGTGATAACTGAACTTCGTGCCAAGTTGCAGGTCAGCTGCTCCTATTTTTACCCATCCAGCCAGTCTGGGTTAAGGTAATCTGCAGATAAAGTGTGCGGTGAGATTACTCCTCCACACAGACACAGAAATGTGCAACAGGCCTGGTATCTGCATACGAGGCACACTGCGCCACACCTACAGCACAGAGACCCACAACCACACCCTGAAAACAAAGAAGCCAAGTAGTAAATGTAGTATAGAAAATAACTAAAAGGTTGATTATCCTGCAAACTATTTTAACTGGGTCGCAAAATATTAACTGAAATCAAGAACAGTGAACTGGGGCGAGTGTGGCTCAGTGGTTAGCAAGTCTGTCTTTCAATCAGAGGGTCGGTGGTTCGATCCCAGCCTCCGGTAGTCCATGTCGTTGTGTCCTTGAGCAAGATACTTAACCCTCATTGCTCACCGTTGCTGTGTCTACTGTCTACTGTATAGCATGTAAGTTGCTTTGGATAAAAGCGTCAGATAAATGAAATGTAATGAACTATTTGTAGTAGTGACTTCTGAAGAGCTCTGATGGCCGGCCTGGTTACCAGAGGTGTGCGACCAAGTTTCTTAGTGTTCGCAGCTGCGTCATTTTTTTCTTTCCTCAGGCAAAAACAGTCTATAATGTGTACTCTACCGTCATTCAAATGTGTTAACTCTCATTGTTTCATGTTTGTGTTTCTGCTCTTATAGAAATGAATGAACACAGAAGGCTTCACTTGCAGGGGCCATGATGTAGGCGGTCAGAGCTACTGCTTAGCTGGGTGAAATACTTCCAGACTTCTCAAGCAGAGAGGACACTGGCTGAACATGCAGAGAAAAACTAACTCTTTAGATTTTGGTCCAGAGCACAATAAACAATGCAGAGACCACGAGCCATCCCAAAACAGAAAAACATATACAGCTGCGGCCTGACCCAAGGAACATCTGACGGCAGCTAACTACACACAGATGTTATGAACAAAGGGAATGTTGCTTTATATGACGGGCTTCATGTGGCCAGCGTGACGAGAGGAGGAAGAGAACGCGTGCAGAAACACAACTCATTGAGATCTTTTTGTTTTTTCACTACACTGTAAAGTGTCGTCAGCCAGACGAAAGCGGTTGGAGCTCAACCTGCTCCAACATTCGATTGTTTTGTTACTACAATTTAGGCACATACGATTTTTCACACTCACCTTTCCCGAGGCGGTTTTCATCAAAGCAAACTCTCTGCCTGCTCCAAGCAACGCCGCCTCTTCATCAAAGCCTGTGCCTGGGAGGACAACATGTAGACATACACAGTGAGACAACGTTGGAAAGTATGCTGCTCGTTTTGTTTGGTTACATTCATTTGGTTTTCCAACAATTTCTGACACATTTGCAAGCCTTGTTGACCCAAATGCCTGTCGCAGGTATACATATGCATATAAAAGCCTTAGACAGATAGAAGTATATTTCCATCACTCACTGATGATGTGCAGATCCTTCTCCAGGTCGAACAGAGAGATACCGCAGGCGTGCAGACATTTCCTTGCCAGCTTCAGCTGCAGTTCCTGCTGCAGGGCCGGGTCTGAGCTCATGGTATAGATCCGCACCACAAAACCATCCTGTGGGAGTGTGTGTGTGTGTGTGTGTGTGTGTGGGGATGTTAGCTTTATGACACAACGTTGCTACAGTGTGGCACTTAAGAGTCCAGCTGATCATTTTAGGATACAGGAAGTCTCTTAATGAAAACATATCCCCACTTTCAGCCCACTAAATCAGAGCAAATCAAGGAAAGATTAGAAATCATGCAAAACAAATGAAAAAAAAATCTCACCATGAGTGACAAGCGAAGATGTATCTCACTTGCATATTTTGGACATCAAAACCATGAGTGCACATGTGTGATTGACTGGTGGATGAGGTAATTTGCTACATATGCACTGGATAAGCACACTCCCTACCGGAGTCATGGATACGTCTATCAACTGGTGCTCCATTTACCCCAACAACACCAGGGTGGGTGTGATCTAGCCACAACTATCCAACACCTCTAATTCATTATCCGTGTTGGAATGAACCGCTGGCAGGTTGAGGCGGATGTGGTTTAGCTTTTCTTCCCGAGAAAGGATCACGGACAAGGGGGAGGTCAAAGAAGGACGTGGTGTGGCAAACATGGGCATCTTAATCATTGTTTTTAGCGGCCTTCGTTTTGGCAAATCCAGATTAAAACTCATCCCATGAGTTTACAAACTAAAACGGCTTTGACAGCATTTTCAAACGCCTCTGATTTAAGGGGTCCTGAAACGCCGTGCGTTTCTAAAAACGTATGGGTGGGGATGCGGGGCGAATAACAGATGACGCAACTGTCAGAGATGTGGGCTAGATGAAGGGTAGTGTGGGGACGGTCTGGTTTCCACGGTGTGGTAATGATGACGCACTCATCTATTGTGCTTTTGTTCCCCGCGGAGCAGAGCACATGTGCCCCTCACACCATTAAATAAGCACCTCTATCCTCTGCCTATCCCCTTGACCTCCTATACTTCCCCCACATCACCCTCTCCCTCCGTCTTCCCAGCATCTGAAACCCCCTCGTCGTGTGAATCATGTGGTTTTCCTCCAACGTTAAGTGGTCTGTGCTGGTCTGTGCTGGCTGCTCACAAAAAATAAATAAAAAAATGCATGCAGCTTCTAAGGACTCCCCACTCCTCTTACTCCTCCCCCATTCAATATCCCATCCCCTTGATTAGCCTAGAGACTGCTATCGGTCTAGCTGCGACGGCAGATGTATGGATTTCACAGCTTCCCCTCCCCCACTCACATTACATAGTGCTTATGCAGATAACTGCTCGAGAGATTAAGCTCTCTGGAGAATACCCACATCTGGTGCCACACCCACATATAGGCATCACACACAGACACAGCTACACCGCCCTCAGTGACACAGCTGGTGATCAGCTGGGAGAAAGTGAGGCTGAGGCCTCTACGGCGGCGGGAAGTGACAGATGCCTCACGAAGCCGTGCGAGAGGAGCAGCTACCTTATTTTGACTAACAAACAATTTGGTTTTCATGAGGGGAACGTGCGCGCATGCAAATTGCGTGCGTGCGTGCTGAATGGCTCCGTAAACATATGGTCTGCATTTCCTTCGGTCGGGAACAACTGCTCACAAACGCTGACAATTGAGATGATCTCTCACAGCCTCTAATTTAACTGCTGCGATCTAGTTTGGGATGACTCGGATTTGTTTGTCACTCACACGTCTGCAGCCACGGATACCTGGGAACGTTAATCTTTGTAGCTGTGTACCCCGGTGTCGTGCAGCGTCTCAGCTGTGTCTCAAGGGCGTAACCGCCACCTGAAGCCTTTGTTTACGTCTAACTTTTTGCTACACACGCCTAAACGCAAATGTGCCAATAAAACACTTCTACTTTAATACATATTTAACGATTAGATCATGAATTCATCATTTGCATCACTAAACTTGGATCACATTATCTTTATTTTCTCATTATCCAACCTTGTTCTTTGACAGTGGCAATGGCATGTTTTCTCATTTTTCTCCATTTATTTATTGAGTCTATATTGTTTAATGTGTGTTTAAAGTTGATACCCAACTGATAGTGATTACATTTCACATTAAAAATGTTTTGTTTTTTTGAAGCGCCTTAGAAAGATGAGGCATGCTATCGTCATGGTGACTGCGAGTCCCATCGGGGGCATTATACGTACGTCTTTGCAGGCTGCAATCTGGTTGATGTACTCTCCGTCTGTGAAGATGATGTTCTGTCCGTCTGCATGTTGACCTGCAAAGAGAAGCCAAGTGAATAATATGCAATAACTTAACTCATTCATGAGGTGTTTTTTTTTTAATTTTATAAACAAGCCAAAGCAGTGTTTTCTCAGAACCTGGCATGGTGACAGTCCCTTCCTGCTCCAGAGTCTCTGGGTTGATCTTGATGGCCGACATCGTGTGGTTACTTGTGTCCCGATACAACAAGTACCCCTGAAGACACAAACGTAATCGTCAGGAAGGAAGATTTCTAACTGAAGCCTCACAGCTCGCTGACACATTGTTGATAACAATGAAGACGATACTGTATATAAACTCAAAGCTTTTACATTACATTTCATTTCTTTTATCCAAAGCGACTTACATGATATACAGTATATCGTAGACACAGCAACGGTGAGCAATGAGGGTTAAGTGTCTTGCTCAAGGATACAACGACATGGACTGGCTGAGCCGGGGTTTGAACCACCGACCCTCTGATTGAAAGACTGACTTGCTAACCACTGAGCCACAGTCGCCACATTTAAACTGAAATGTATGTGAAGAGTATCTCGATGAAAGCTCCACTACCAACCTGAGCAAAGCCCAGCCACGACCTCTTCTCCTTTCGGTTCCTGGTACGAGACGTGGAGTTGTACACGTGGCCCTGTGAGGCATCGATAAGAAACACATGAGCAGACGACCACAGACAGACCTCTAATGTCAAATGATATACAAATATTTTCTTTATCAGAGTCAACGAGTGTATTTGTTATAAAGCAGCGTTATGGCTGCCTAGTAGCAGTGTTCTCTGCTCGAGGCCCTTCTGTTATTCAGCCTGCCCTCATTTATATAAATAAACACCTGTCAGTAGAAATACAGCAACACAAATTGACACCTGCAAAAAAACTGATAATAGCCTTCATGAATTTAGGATTTACTGCTGGATTAGACTGCATTAGTTTCAGCCTGGTGTGCCTAATAAACTGGCAATGGGGCATATAGCTTTAGATGACTGAGCCTTTCCTCCTTAAGATTTGTGATTTGTGTTTTTAGTGTATAAATAATCCAGTTAAACGGTGTATTTCTTGTAAAAATTAAGAGAATTATTCCAACTCATAAGCCCATCGAAAGTCTAGACTTAGGAGACATTGCGACATGCCGCTGCGAGTGTCACGTACCCTGACGGTGCCGCTGTATCCGGAGCCCACTTTGTAGAGTCCGTCCTTGCAGAGCAAGTACAGGAAGGAGCCGTCGGTCTGCAGGAGGCAGCGCTCGTCCTCGTCGATGGCCACCTCCTTCAGGACCCACTTGTTCATGAGGGCGGCGCGCTTGATGCCGTTCCCAAACCAGTCCTGGATCTGGATCTTTCCCACCAGGACCGCCTGCACGCTCCTCTGTAGGGCATTGAGTATGGTGGGCACCTGGTGAGATGGAAGACACAAGGAGGGGGGAGGGGGAATTAGCAGAACGGCCAACCTCTACTGGGACATTATGGGGTTTGTTTTGCGAGGTGGACCGAGCACCAGGCGGCTTTGCTGCCAAATGAGTCAAATCAATTCATAGTGGCTCTCTTTGCTCTGCATTGCCACACACAAACATTTCTCACAACCTTTATAAAAATGAAAAACACACACCGCTGGTCTCACCTTTCACACACGTGCAAACAAACATGAACACACAGACATGTACAGCAAATAAGCCTGCCAGCCATTGTGATGATTCACAGTTCAGTCACACACACACACACACACAGTCTGTGGGGGGTAAATGTGTGAGGCAGATGTTTACACTCTTGCCGTATGCAGGTAAAGGGTGAAATCGGTTTATTCTGACTAAAACAGTCCCACGAAAATAAAACATGCTTCCTGTTTAAAATACAAAATCTTAGGAATGCGGTTTTGATATAACACAGAACCAATAATGAAATAAACGGAGTATGAAACAAAGGAGAGAATGGGACAAGGCAGAGATTACACTGGCGTCAGGATGCGGTGCCGGGCAGAGTCAGAGCGGCTTGACATTTTCTAAAACTCAATTTGTGGCGTCCAGACACGACCCCGAGCCTCTCTCTGCTCAAAGGGAAGTGCATGGCGGAGCCAGAGGTTACTTTATCCTTTTACAGTGCTCTTTGGTGATCTGAAGTCTTTCTGGTAAGTTGCACCAGAAAAAAAAAAGAGAAAACTTATTTTCTGGTGGAGCTGGTTTGAACATGACAAAACATAAGTTAAGTTTCATCGGGGATGGAAGAAAAGCACAAGACCCACTGCCACATTCCCTTGATGTCTCCTTATTCTACATTTTCTCACAGGTTCAGACGCAACGTACGAGTGGTCCAGACCTGTCGCAGGAGTCATGTGACATTAGTTTTCCAAATGGACATTTTTATAACTTTTAAGCAATTCTGAAAAAAATTATAAATTACATTCGGTAATAATGTTGACGTCATGCTGTTTGATTCTGCAATTCTAATTAGACTCAGATATCATTCTAAATGTATTCATGTAGCCTAACAGCATCACTAATCATTTAAATTGGCTATTGATGCTATTGCGTAACACTACTATATCAATATGAACATCTTCAATGATTTGACCCCCTCTTGTTGCAGTAAGTTTCATATAAAACCCTTTCTTCTTCATATCAGTGACAGTGAAGACCCTCAGGTGACACAGCATTGACAAACCTCCATTCCTTGGCATTTAGGTCCCTTAATTTAAAATGATAATACTTGCCGTTAAGGATCTCTGAAAGCAGGACTTCTGTAAAATACATATGCTGCAGGATGCATAGACTTATATGGCATTATTGGGGCGTTCATTATGTTAATTTACAATTATCAAAAACGCACAGTTGCCATTCATCCCGTTTACGTTGGTCATTTACACGGTTATCTAAAGTTAGCAGCGTTTGATGAATCTGAGACGACACACTCGTATGAGTCCACCGTACACAAGCAAGTAAGACACAGTTAAGATAAGAACTCAATAAAGGTGTTTGCATGAGGTCCATTGTCATTCCAGCTGTGTGCTTCATCTAATACAAGCATCAGGAACACCTGGAATTCCTCTTACAAGATAAAGATGTCCGTTCAATGCAAGGTAGCGACGGAACACGTGATCAGTGCAAAAGTGGTCCTCTGGTCAAAAGGAGCGTGGTTTATGGAAATTGGTTTCGTTACCTGTATCGTCTGGCAGGCGTGGCTGCCGTTGTTGGTGAGGATGGCGGAGACGGCCTGCAGGATTTTGCCCGTGTCTCCCCAGGCCACCACCAGACTGAAGAGGCAGGCGCAGGACAGAGCGGTGATGGCCTGTCCCGTCGGGTCGTTGGGCCCCGTGCTCCGGACCGTGGTCTCCAACAACAACTGGAAAAGAGACTCTGAGGGAGGCGCACAGGTGGAGGGCGGGTTAGACGTCAGTGAAAGGATCTTTATGATGCAACAACAGTTCTGACAGGGTCAAGGAACGTGCTCGGCCTTACCCAGCACATCCGGGGGCTCGGTCTGAAAGCCCTCAGGCTGCTGTCCCTGCAGCATGTCCAACAGGGCCTGCAGGCTCCGCAGGCACAGCGAGGGGTGAGAGAACCGAGTCTCTTTAATCAGCTCAAACACCCCGCACAGGCCGATGCCAATGATCTGCAACACACACACACACACACACACACACACACACACACACACACACACACACACACTTTCTGTGAGCTAATGAACATCGTGATATCGCACCAAAGCCTGAGTCTTGCTCAAGTAGCAGCTGGGATGTGGCTTCATACATGCAAGATTACATTACATTACATTCCATTTAGCTGACGCTTTTATCCAAAGCGACTTACATGATATACAGTAGACCGTAGACACAGCAACGGTGAGCAATTAGGGTTAAGTGTCTTGCTCAAGGACACAAGGACTTGGACTGGCTGAGCCGGGGTTTGAACCACTGACCCTCTGATTGAAAGACTGACTTGCTAACCACTGAGCCACAGTCACCCCCATCTCCCAAGATGAAATGAGGATGAAACATACAGACATTCTGCATAGATGTAGAAAACAATATCTTGAGGTTTACATCTGCTAAATGAAACAGAACCGATAAAAAACAAATGGGGTGATCAGTGTGTACAGTTACTACCGCTGGTTTCAACATCCACTGTGAACATTTTGTGTAACAGACCCACGGGAGAAGGAGAGTGGCCTAGAAAAGGATGCCATATCCGTGTGGCTCGTTAGTGAATCAAATTATGCTCCAATGTTTCCCCTCCGATCTCACGATAGATAGATAGATGATAGATAGATGATAGATAGACATATTAATATATACATACATATATAAGGTTCCTATTAGAGTCGATTTCCCATTTAATATCATCTCAAATAGGAACGTTTCAGACACAGCATGTGTTTAGCTTGGATATCAAAGAGATTCTGAGAACTACGGCTACCTGGTTCATTATTAAAAATATAAATGCTTAAGAATGAATCCCAAACCAGTTACATTGATGTACTTTATATTTAACATGATCACATCACTCAACGCAATTAGGTGCACATCTTAAAAATGATGCTGCCTTTTTCCAGCTTATGTTTTTAAATCCATCAACTGCCTTTAGAGCAGCCTGAGGCATGTTTTGATTTACCCGAGGTTCGATAGTCCCTCACATGGCCAGATCCCGTTGGTGTGTGTGTGTGTGTGTGTGTGTGTGTGTGTGTGTGTGTGTGTGTGTGTGTGTGTGTGTGTGTGTGTGTGTGTGTGTCCAACACGGGTGCAGTTTTAGCAGTGGCGTTAATGGCATTCATTGTGTGTGTAGCAGGGTTCTTGCTTACCCCGGGGATGTAAGTCGGAAGCACACAGGAGCGACACATGTTCGGCGTTGAAAACCGTCTTTATTAAACGTTCTCTTTTCATTTTCACCAGCCGTCACCACAACCACCACCATCCTTTTCGTGCACTCCCACTGTGCGGCCTTTTATAGCCACACACACACCCCGCGCTCGTCAGCTCCAGCCGCTCCCACTAACGAGAGCAGCTGTTTCTGACGAGCGCGCCTCTCTCTCTCGCTGCTGCAGGTGCGCTAACCACGCCCCTCACCCCACATACCCCCACCGCCCGACTTAGGCCGGGGAGCCACCGGTCTAACTAACTCCCCCCCCCCTCCCTCCCACTGGGAGCGGGAGCGGGAGTCAGCCCCGACCATCTGCACCCCCGACCTATGGACCACCATGGAATCAACTTTGCGTTTCCGCCAGATGCCAACGGGTGGTCCGGGCGTTGGCATCCTCCATCCGTGGGGGTCCGGGCGCGGGACGTGGCCCGAACAGAGGGCGATCGAGCGCCCCGGGAGGCAGGTCCCTCGCGACCTTCGCCGGCCCCCTCCCGGGACTAAACCGGCTCTCACCCTCCGTCCGACGCGGCAACCTGCAACACAAGAGAGAGAAGTTTAGGGAACCACCAAACCCCATGTGCCCCCCTCAGCCCGGACGTCGGCTTTCCTCCGCCGCCCCTTCTCCTCTCTAAGAGCCGCCACCTCCTTCTCCAGTCGGAGGCTCCGCTCTAAAATGGAGGCCATCCTCCCGCTGAGTTCCTCCCTGTCCCGGGTCTGCCGCCGCAGCTTTTCCGTCAGCTCCTTGACGGTCTCCTGCAGCTGCTTCTTTTCCAGCTGGGCGCTTTTCACCCGCCCCTTCAGCTGAGCTACCTGTTCGGACTGACTCTCCCGTTGGCTGTTTAGCTTCTCTTCCAGCTCCTTCTCCATCTCCCGCTTTGCCTTTTCCAGCTCATGGATGCTCTGTAGGGCCTTGCTGCGGCCGTCGGCCCCCTCCAGCTGGGCCTGCAGCGCGCTGCCGTCCTGCTGGGGCTGGAGCGGCATGGCCGCCAGCCTCTTCTTCAGCTCCTGCTGGGTCCTCTCCAGGGCCCCGAGGCTGTCGCTTAGCTCCGCATTCTGGGCTCGGGAACTGCAGAGCTCCTTTTCCAGCTGCTGCTGCCGCTGCAGCGCCGCCTCCTTCTCGGAGCGCAGAGCCGCGCAGTCGCCCTGCAGCTGGCCCCAGTCCCTCTGGTGGGTCTTGAGGAGCGCCTCCCTCTCGGACCGGAGGGCGGCGCACTCCTTCTGGAGACCGCTGCACTCCGCCTGCATGGACTGCAGCTCGGCAGCTTGTATTTCTGCGGTTGTCTGCCACTGCTTGATCTGCTGCTGAAGGTCACGCCGGAGGTCGTCGATCTCTCGCTCGTATTCACTGGCGGTCTGCCGCCATTTGTCCAGGTCCTGGGAGACGGCGGCCAGGTCGGCCCGGGCGGCGACGGCGTTGCGGTCCTGCTCGGCGGCCGCCGCCTCCAGGGCGCACTTCAGCGCCTTCACCTCGTCACGGCCGTCGGAGGAGCCGTCCAGCTGCCCTCTGTCTCGGTCCTGTTCTCCACCGCGCCAGCCGGCCGGCCACCCGCACTGCTCCGCTTCCTCCGGCCGCCGTACGAGGCCGACCATCCGGCTCCATGGCTCCTCATGACCCCGCGGTCTCCGCTTCCGGCGCCGCCTTCTCCTCCTCCGGGGCCATCCCTGCCGCCCTGCATCGCCATACTCCGACGTCGGAACCGGGGCGTCCGGGCCGGCCGGTTGATATGGGCCCCGCCCTGGGCCCGGCCGCCGGGACCGGGTTCCACTGCCCCGGCTCCCGTAGGTCCCCTCCAGGAGGTCACAGTCCTTCCTTATGTGGCCGGGCCGGCCGCACGTCCAGCACCAGGGTGCGGCGGCCCCCGTGGCCCACCAGGGTTCCGGACGGCCAGGCCTGTTCCTGGCCCGCGCCGTCCTCGGTTCTGCTGGGCCCTCGTCCGCGTTCCCCCTCTTCGGCCGCCGTGGCTGCTGCCGCGCCGGTGGGTGGCCCTCCCCGGCTCCCTCTGGTGGCGGGACCGGCTCCTTCTGGGTCCACGGGCCCGGTCCCGGTTGGACCCCCTGGACCGGATCCGTCTCCTCCTCCGGACTCCGCCGTGCCCTGGCTTCCGCCGGGCCGCCTCTCCGGTCGTCGGCCGGGGTCCCGGCCAGGTGGTGCTCGGCTAGGGTGATGGCCTCCCGCAGCGTGGCCGGGACCCGGTCCCGGACCCAGGCGGACATCCGGGTCGGCAGTCCCTCCAGGAACTGCTCCACTGCGACCCGGTTCAGCACCTCCTGGACTCCGCCGACGCCCCCCGGTTGCAGCCAGTCTCCTGCTGCCTTCCACAGCCGCTGGCCGAACGTACCGGGCAGGTCTTCTGGCCCCATCCGGTCCCGCCGGAATCTTTTCCGGCGCTCCTCCTGCGTCGATGTCCGGACCGCCTCTCTCCACGCCGCGCTGTCAATCACCATCCGCCCCCGCACTTCCGCGGCCCGCCGGCCGCCATCCACCCCCGCGGGCAGTCCCCGTTGGGCGCCACTGTAGCAGGGTTCTTGCTTACCCCGGGGATGTAAGTCGGAAGCACACAGGAGCGACACATGTTCGGCGTTGAAAACCGTCTTTATTAAACGTTCTCTTTTCATTTTCACCAGCCGTCACCACAACCACCACCATCCTTTTCGTGCACTCCCACTGTGCGGCCTTTTATAGCCACACACACACCCCGCGCTCGTCAGCTCCAGCCGCTCCCACTAACGAGAGCAGCTGTTTCTGACGAGCGCGCCTCTCTCTCTCGCTGCTGCAGGTGCGCTAACCACGCCCCTCACCCCACAGTGTGCTTAAAAAGAAACTATTCTGATTTATAATACAATGCAAATATTGATTTTGAAAGTGCAACTGAAGGTGGACACTAGGGCTGACACAAGCAATCCCAAAACATTTATCGCCATCGAATTAGATTGCTGAAATTGCAGAGTAGGTCTGGCCAGCACGCGCCAGATAGAGAGGGAGAGGGCTGACCTTCTGTATTTTGATGCTTTGGCAACATTCTTTTTGTTTTTACTTTCATGCCAATACAATTTAACTGACACGTAGAGAAAAAGAGAAAGAAAATGGAGAGAGAGAGAGAAAGAATGAGAACTAGTGGTACAATTAGTAACGCACTTATTTTTACACTATGAAACACTGATTTTCTAAGACCGTCCCGATTGATGAGATGGCGGACATCCTCTCTTTCCGACTGGTGGGTCAGCTCAGCAGCAGGTTTTGTGCCGCACCATTTGCTTGAGCAGCCCCAGTTAGCAGGCAGCAGCGAGAGTGCACAGGGAGCAAAATGGCTGAATAAGAATTGATATCGATCTTGAATTTGATCGCCACAATTCAACTAGTTAAAACAAATATAGTACCTTTATAGTGGTAGCCCAAAAGACTCCACCACACACAAAAAAAGCATTGTTATTTCTGTAAATCGACTATAAGCTTTGGGGAAAAAAGCTTATAGTCGTATATATATATATATATATATATATATATATATATATATATATATATATATATATATATATTAATGGACAGGTAATGTGACACATTCTTATACACATTCTAGACATTGCCTGTCCATTAATTGGTGCTGCTACCATTTTTTGTAGGAAACTGACAGCTCTGACGAGGAGTAAGACAGATAAACCGGCGGGCACACAGAGATGAAGAGGTAAGCTGGGGGGAACAGAGGCTGTAATCCGCACAGAAAGTGGATGTCAAACCTCTTGTGAAGTGACTCGAATAATGAATTCTACATTCCGGCCTGGGGAGATAAAGGATCGCTACACCCTGAAGATAAAAGGGCACAGCCCGGCTCTCGCCTTGATACCGTGCCGCGCCACCAACCCATCAGCAGCCAACGCCGGCCCCGCTGCTCATACCTTTGGCAGCTTCACGGCCGGCTCGCGGTACTCCTCCTCCTCCTCGCTGTCGGAATCGCCGCTCTGCACCGAGCTCCTGGAGGCCAGCACGAGGGAGGCCTCTCTCTGCTGCCAGTCCAGCACACAGTGCCGCACGTTGCAGTAGACATTGAAAGCAGATGGGTTGCTGTGCAGCTTGATGTCCGGCACGCAGAGGGCTCCATCTAGACACTCGGCCTGTGGGAAGAAATACATGGTTATATGGAGGAATCAGATTTAAATTGAGACATTACATTTCATTTAGCTGACGCTTTTATCGAAAGCGACTTGATATACAGTAGACCGTAAACACAGCAAGGGTTAAGTGTCTTGCTCAAGGACACAACAACAAGGACTGGCTGAGCTGGGGTTTGAACCATCGATCCTGATTGAAAGTCAGACCTGCTAACCACTGAGCCACAGTCGCCCCGTTTCATAAATAGTTAAAATGTCCTCACAGCAACTTTAACATCGTAATAGAAATATCATTTGACTTTATTTTTGAATCCCCTTTAAGACAATTTTAAACAATATGAAAGAAAGTGACTGGACTGACAGCGTGATGTCTTGCAGACAGCAGCAGCAGTAGTAACTGTATATTGACCGAGCTGTAAGCGTGTTTTAATCACATCTCTATGCAGCCGATCAGGTTTTGGTGCTTCGACAACACGGGCTGCTGGCATCGTGCCACATGGACAGGCTGAACCTACAGGACTAGGCAGAGTTTAGCGGTTGGATTTGACTTAACAAAGTTATATAGCATCAATATGTTGGGAGTGTCTGTCTGTACACCGTCAGTTGTGTCGTCATGCCTGGCCAGTGACACGTGTGTGTGGTCTGAAATGACTCCTTGTGAAGCTCCCTTTTGTACACAGTAGGCTAGGCAAGTGTTTACCCATTTCAAGATCAGCACAACACTGTTACAAAATGGCTTACCCAACATTTTACATAACTAGTGCAGGGAAAAAGGAAAAAATAGGGTTGTGTTCAAAAGTTTTTAAAAAAGTACCAAAGCTTTAAAAGCTCTATTAGAAGAAGAAGAAAAAAAGCAATAAGATAAAAATGAAACTGCTGACTAGACAAGAGCCGAATGACAACCGATGAATCAACATGGAAAACATCTTGAGCTATATTTAGGAGATTCTCCCTTCATTAAAAAAGGTTTTCTTTGGGGCTGCTCCATTGAGGCTCTAAAGATAGAAGGTTAATTTTGCTCAGACGGTTAACAAATTAGACAAATACATGATTTTGGGGGTAAATTCTGATTAGGTGCTGTTGTATTTGTATTCCTTTACACGAGGGAATCCAGCCCGGATAGAAATGAGGTAGAAAGGCCAAAAGGGAAGATTTACAATACAAAATCATCACAACAAAGCCCTTAACCCAAATAGTCCTTATGATCAGAGAAGCTACACCCCAGACTCATCAATGAGCTTTCTCCATCCCACCAAAGCTTTGGTAACTACAGCCCCGAGGCAACCTCCAGAGAATACTATTGATCGATCGGGCCTCTCTGGCAGTGTTGCGCTTTTGGCATCCCAATCGCAGAGGGTGATGTCATCTATTCGGGGAGAAAGGTCATTCGTTCTCTGCAGAAATGGGTGGGGAGGATATCAGCTCCCCTCTCATTTGTGACCAGGTGACCAGGCAGCACTCACTTTGCCTTGAGAGAGCACGCCGGATTTAAAGCCTGAAGATGCTAAAAACCACAAATAAAGCAAGAAAGAAGAAAAATGGGCTTCTTGGGACATGGAGGATAAACAAAAAGATGGAGAGAGAAAAATACTGCACGATGTAGCTGAGCGTCTAATACAGGAAGCTTAGTAGCAACTGTGGCTCAGTGGTTAGCAGGCCCATCCTTCAATCAAGTTGCTTTGGAGAAAAGCATCAGCTAAATGACATGTAATGTAATGCATCTGCAATCCCCAAGCAAACAAAATGCCAATCTGAAACTGGAATCTGCTATGGCTCAAAAACAAAACGTGAAGCAACCCTAGAACATAATGCAATCTTAACCGTTGTCCCCTGGTGCTGTCATAGGTCTGTTTAATTTTCCTTGTAAATACAGAAACAAAATGACAATATTTCGCACATCTGTGTGTGTCATGGTCATACTCTGTATTGCAGAATCCTGGGAGACACACACACACACACACTGTGAGGTCAATTTGACGTCATGGTCACACTCTATATTGCAGGATCCTGTGACACACAACACAATGCCCTGATGGGACTTTGCACCGTCACTACAAAAAGGAGTGGTTTGAAAACAATCAATACATTTTTCTGAGCAAAACAAACTCACGGAACTGAAACTTCATTTTCAAGTTCCGATCTGTCTGATAAAATTAGAAAATTCAATAAGACCTGTATCTGAAAAGAATTCCCATAATGCAACTCGATAGCGTCACTCAATAGACCCTCCCCGTCTGCTACACACCCACTTCTTTACAACTCTCCGCCTCCAGTTTGTTAGTGACGGCCGTCAGACTACATCCGATAGGTCCCATCTCGCAAACAGAGCATGAAGAGGTTAAGTGTTGTTTGACAGAAAACGGAGCAAACCATCAGACGTTTCTCTGAACGTGTCTCCTTTAAGGTATGTCATGAGTCACATAAGCAGAGGCTATTCGCGGCTACGCACAGCCCGACGACCGACTGATGTTTAGTGGTTCCCACTTTGCAACAGCACCAACCCATAATCCAAACATGCTGGATCATCTGATGGTTCTCTTTTGTGTTTCTGTCTGCACTGAGGATTTAATGGCCATCTAAAAGCTCCGGAGAAGGCTGCTATAGAGTCCTTCGACCGCACTTAGACAGATACACGTTTCACACTGATGCCTTTATGGAAAAAGACAAGGAAAAGTGGTCTTCTTCCAAAGCAGTGGCTCAAGCGCACCACTGTTACTTTGCAATTTATCAGCGGGAGAATATTTAAATCGGGAAAGGTCATCCAATAATCACTAATGGCCTACAAGACGAGCGAAGCCTGTAATTACTCAGACTCAATCTCTGGCGATGCAAAAATCCCCTCTCGTCTCCGTGATGACCCATGACAAATCTTTGTTTGCATTAGGAGACCGTTGAAAGTCCTTCTAATCACGCGCCAGACATAACATTTTCCATCCAGAATGGTGAAAGAGTATTTGGGGATTCAAGAGGGTACTAGAAATACCTCCAGAGCTGCAGTACGTTTTGCAAAACGACATTCTGGGTTTTCCAAACAACACTGCATATTTATCTTTCGGAGAAATGGATGCTTTGCTCTGTGACTCTAGTAAAAAGCTTTTGCTCATACTCAACAGTGGAACATAATTAAAATTCTCAAATGAATGCTTTATGTAGTTATTCAGTCTTTTTTAATCAATTCTTTAAAAAGTGAGATGATGTAGAATTGTACTCCCACACAACACCCTTGTTCTCTGAACTATCAATATCATTTTACACGTGTATACTTGAACATCATATTCAATTTAGCCTCTGAAACACATTATGTTCATAAGCAGCTGTTCTGCATTAGCGTAGTATAGCAGCGTTCCATGCAGGAGGCAGTGTGATGCCTAACTTTACCAAAGCACTAATATTACAGGTATGAGCTAAAGAAAGGTGGGAATTGATGTTTTGCAGATACAATTGCAATATTTTGATACATTGAAGAGAGATGTAATCCTAGAAATATCAACTTTACTCTGCAGTTTTTCAGTTGCATATGAATGGAATTAGTAGGCGGTGCCGTTTCCGTTGAATCAAATTATTACTTAGTTATTTCCTGTGAGTCAAGTAAAAACACACAGACAAGAACAAAACATGAACATAGTAATAGTAGAGGGGATATGGCCAAAATCTTCTACCACGATATAGGTCTTTTCATATATCGATAACAATATATACACACACATCACAATAGAGGTAATTTCATATCTGTGTAATGATTTATAACACGATAGGTCATTTCATATTTCAGTAACTATATATATATATATATATATATATATATATAAGGCTGCAACAACGAATCGATAAAATCGATAAAATTCGATTATTAAAAGCGTTGGCAACGAATTTCATTATCGATTCGTTGTGTCGCGCGATTATTACGCCACTCAATAAGTCACGGGGATGTTTGAGTATGAAAAGAAAAGTTGAGTTGAGCGCGGAGGTCGAGGAGAGACCAGCTGAGACCATAACGTTGTTCTGAAACACATAGCGGAGGTAATGGTGTGTTCACACCGAACGTGACGCGAATTTTTCGCGCGACCAGATTACATGTAAAGTCAATGCACAGACGCGTTTGGTTGCGACAGACGCGAAATTTCGCCGGGCGGCGCGTTTGACGCGAAATTCGCGTGAGTTGAAATTTTCCAACTCGGGCGAAAAATCGCTTGGCGAAAGCCAATCAGCGTTGAGAAGCTCTGCGCGTCATCACCGCCGTCCTGCTGGTTTGAATCAAACGGCTGCTGATCCACCAGAAGTAGCGCTGGCAGCGGCCGTCATTCAGACGCTGTTGTGCGGCTACGGATGATATTATGAACCCGGACACGGGGGCGTTTGATGGTCCGACATTAGAGGGACTTCCACAAGAAGTTTAAAGCAGAACTAGTGGTTAGTTTAATGGTGGATGGGGGAAACGGTACTGTTTTTACGGAGATAAGCCACGGAGATAAGCCCCGCCCCCTTTCAGACGCGTTAAAGCGAGTTTGCGTTGACGGGAATTAACCACATAAAGTCGAGCGAGTAAACTCACGCGAGTAACGCGTTCGGTGTGAACACACCATAAGGCCGTTCAACAGGCAGCTAGTAGAGGCACTTCCGGTTGAGGCTCCGGTGCTGCGGCTAGTCGGCAGGTTGTGTTCCGTTTTGAAGTGTAGAGAACCAGTTCTGTTTTTGAATAAAGGGTTGGAAAGTAGTTATTTTGTTTATATATATATATATATATATATATATATATATATATATATATATATATATATATATATATATATATATCATGATTTAGCATGTTTTCTGGTCATTCAGTGAGTCCAGTGCAAAATAATCAGATTTTCTGAGAAATGTGAGCTCGTTATCAGTTTAGATAACCGTATTGTTTATCACGATATCTTGATATATGATTTCATCACAATATGATGAATAAATTAAAAGGCAATACACAATCATATTTAAATATTGCCCAGCCCTGACATCATTATAGACTAATGTATTAAAGCTAGGGTTGGTTATCTTTTTAGAAAGAGTCTGTAGAATAAAAAAATAATCCATCAGACCAACATTGCCCACTGTTGCCAACTTTTCTTCCAAAGAAAGCAGCTAGCAGCACTAGGTCCATGAGTCGCTAAATCTAGCAAGAAAGTTGCCAACTCAGCAACAATGACAGCTCAGATTTGAAAAAAGAAGAAAATAATAGCACACTACTGCTGCGAGGTAGATTTGATAGATTATGCTATTTGGATTATACAGATATTACAGTTTTCTGACGCTGTCCAATTGCATATATATATATATCACGTACCATTAAGTAGTGACCATAACTGCATTTTTTGAAAAAACATCACATCACACATCTGCTCGTACACAAGACGTTACATCACCCTCTTCACTCGGATAAGTGTTTATGCACGGTGCTTTGTTTCGACTCCACTTGCCCATGTTTATGAGCACAGAGGCAGACAGAGGGGGAGAAGAGGCTCTTTCAGACCACACTCTTGTCTGACAATGCCGGTGTGCAAGGAGTGACAGCGCGAGAGTGAGCACAACAACACAGATACAAATACAGCAGCACTGCCGGTGGAACGGCCCATGTTTCTATGCCCGCCCGCCTGCCAGTGTTGTCTATTCTCTGACTACATAGGAGAGCTTCCAGGACATCAACTCACGAACAAGTCAACCTGAAGAGAACGAGCCCGCTCTACGTTGAATTTGCTGCCTGGAATAGTTTTGAGGTGAACGATGACAAAGCGCTGGAGCCTCAGTCCGTGTCTGCTCCTATCGCATTAATCTCTCTTGCCTTAGCCTGCCAAGAGGATGTAATGAAATTAAATCCAAACACCGGCTAACACTATTACAGCCCAACCACAGAGCAGCCTATAATCTCTTTCTCAGAGAGGAATAGAAAGGAATTTAGTCAATATAATAAAATGTATGTATGTAATGTAACTAGTTCATTTAAAAACAGGATTATGGATCATTAGAGCTTTTCCTGAGACCGAATGACAATTATTTGGTTTGTGTTTTAAGTCTGTTATTTGTGTTTTATATGGTGCATGTGTAAAACATAACAATTCCCACAACAATGCATTATGTAAATGTGAATATGTGTGTGTGTATATATATATATGATTTAGACAGCATCCACTAATACGGACTAGGTTCCCTCTTTGGACGAAGGAGATGGAGGCAGGCAACTGTTGCCGTGGAGATGGGGAACACATTAGGTCGCTCGGCAACAGGCCATCATGCACAAGCCAGGGCCACTCCCATGTGTTTCATCCTGTTTTCATCCTGCCTATCCACCTCTCCTGCTCCCGGTGTGGATGACAACAACAAGTTTCCGCCAAACACCTTTGGGATTTCAAAGAATCTAACTTTATCTTTAATCTCATCCTCAACCTGTTAATTTGATTCAGTAGAGTCAAACCAGCTGTGAGGATTTATCGCTGCATACCTGATGCTGCGATGGTTGCAAAATAAAACCGTCAATCATGTTATTTTTATTATTATGAAGAGAAAATGCAAAATACTACACGTCGATATTTAATTAAAATGCTCCGAGTTGTACTGAGAATGTTAGGCATGACTATGCCCCACTAATAAATATTGCACCCGTTTGTGATTTAACACTGCAACGATGGTATTGAGTTTTCATGAGGGGCGTAAATAATTTGGGTTATTTTGTAAGCCATTCTACAATGTAGCCTTGGCTTTACAACACTTCTGAACAAGTATTATAAATATAAAAACATAAATACAGCAATAGTCACAGTACACAGAAGAACAAGTATAATATTGTGGAACAATTAGTTAGACAATCGTAATATCTTACCTTTGTTCTTGATTTGACTTTTGACTTGACTTTCTGTCGCCTTTTCAGTTTCTTCTTACTCAAAGCCTTCTTTCCCCTGAAAGTACACAGCAATCGCTCAGTATTGCGAAATATACAGTGTGCCTGTAGAAATGGCTACACTCAAACATATAGGATGAAACAAAATGCTGTGCTATCACAATCATTACTGCAAAAATGATGCAGTGAGGAGAACCAGGAGGTAAAGCTCCTTGTTGTCAACACATTCACGTCATTCATTTCATTTGTTGGGAGCAGCTGGTAAAATATCCAAGGTGTCTTTCTTTACTGATAATCTCACTTTCACTCTCAGCCTATATCTTATGCAGCTGGCAAAGTTTGTGCCCTTGGAAGTGCAGCGCACCCCTCGTCTCTATCAGACTGTGGAGCAGGTGTCATTACATTCAGTGTTACTCATCCTGAAAAACAGCCGAAGCGAGCATGAGCATGAGCATAAGCTCTCTCTCTCTCTCTCTCTCTCTCTCTCTCTCTCTCTCTCTCTCTCTCTTCCTCTCTCTCTCTCTCTCTCTCTCTCTCTCTCTCTCTCTCTCTCTCTCTCTCTCTCTCTCTCTCTCTCTCTCTCTCTCTCTCTCTCTCTCTCTCTCTCTCTCTCTCTCTCCTCTCTCTCTCTCTCTCTCTCTCTCTCTCTCTCTCTCTCTCTCCTCTCTCTCTCTCTCTCTCTCTCTCTCTCTCTCTCTCTTCAGGCTGACAATGACGAGGGCTAGGGACCAAAAATAGAAAGACTACGGAAAAGGGAAAGGCATGCATGAATTAGTAATTATTACTACACTACTAAATACAGAAAAGCAATTAATCTTCAAAAGGCTTTTTATTTTTTAAAGCATTGATATAGTAATTCTGTACACTTCTTACTCAACGAGATTCTCTGGGTTTTTTGTTGCACTATTGATCGGTAATGGTCTACTGTCAGGGCTGGAGTTTAAAAAAAACAAAAACAAATGTATAGCTCAATTCAATTACTCAAGAGTGAAACTCACTATTGATTTCTAATAGCTTGTCAAGGAAGCTTTACATTTTTCAGCTATTTGAGCATACGTTGACAGCCTGGGTTACTCTTACTCATCGAAAATACCAAAACAAACAATATCCCAAATAAGGCTGACAAACATGTCCACCTGATGGTTACAATAGCGGCTAAATATCAACCGATCCACGAGAGACCTTGCTTTCAGGTGCTTCCAAAACAGTAAAGTCTGCACATAATGTATGCAACATATTTCACTATCAGATCAAATGAAGAAAGACTGGTAGACTGAATATGAATATGTTGAACCACCATTTTTATTTATTTTTTTCTTCTTGTTCACTTGTACAGACTTATAAATTCAGGAGCTGGGTTATGAAAACAGTATAATGTCAGACACCCTGGAGCTGTCTATTGACCGAAGCTTAAAGCAACTGTACACGGGGAGGGGTGGAGAACAACAATTCGGTTAGTGAGGGAGGATGCTGCAATGATCAAGCTACTCTCGTCCACAACCTGACTGACAGGATGACGTAACTATTACCCGCTTATGCTAGAAAAGCAAATGAGTTCATCCACCTCCCAACGCACCCTCTTCACCCACTAGGCTACAATGTCTGACGTTTAAGGCCATTTTGTGCACAACAAAAAAGATGTCATAATAACGTGCTGTGTGTCTAATTGGTTTAAATGTATATCTGGTCATTAACAGCTCCGGGTTTTCTTAAAACAAATAAATCACAGAGTTTACGTTTAGATATGGGCTGATGCTCCTCAACGTCAGTGAACGTTAGCTAGCAATCGAAACAGTGACGCCATTGGGCCTAGAAACACACACACACAGCTCACTACATCAAATTATATTGAATTATGAAGTCACGTAAAATACGGTGACAACGCAGGCAGTTACGATTTTAAAATGTTGAGTAACACATAAAGCAGGCTAAAGTTAGCTATTGCTCAAAACTAAAACTGCTGTTTTGACAGTTAGCCTGCCCAGCTTGTTTTGGATATTGCCGATAGAGCATTTCTTCGTGTCGTAATGGCCGAAGTTGGTATACTCTTTTTTTCCTTTCAGTGACAATGTGCCTCATGTTTAGCGACACACAATGTCCAAAAAGCACCAAGGGTGCAAACCGCTCAAGCAAGGGTGAACTAACGTTAGCCTAGCTGGCGCCGACAAGCTAAGGAAGTCGAATGCCAACATGCTAACCACTTAGCAAGCTATCTCTCTACAAGAGGATGCGCCTAAATGATGGAGACATGGCACATTCATTGTAGTTAAATCACTACAGTGACTTGTGTGGCCAGCGAGCTCAAGAGCCAGACATAAGCATTAATGTAGGTGTAGCTGGTGGACACCGACGTGCCGCTAACCAAGGGGTTAATGCTAGCTTACGTTAGCCTAGTTAGCCCCACAAATGACAGACCAGCCTCTGCGATATCTGGATCTCTTTTCACGTTCGCCACTCACCTTCCTTGATTTATCCCTTGCTCTTTATCGTTGATAGCGGTGGTATAAATCCGCCTGTATCTTTCTGCCAGAGCTCGCCCTGAGAGTAAAAGCTGGTACCGAGTCCGACAATCCGACTGGGCTCCGGGTGTCGGGCAAGAACCCATTCCCGAACCGATGGTGGAGAATTCGGCTCCTGCTCCAGAAATTACCCTGACACCCAACCCCATCGACGGCGATGAGGAAGGTAGAATCCCTCCACCGGCGGCGGCCGCCGCCGCAGCAGCACACATCATCGTTTTGGAGAACAATGCATATATCACACAAAAGATACCACAGCGAGATGATATCTAGCCATCCGATGCAAGCAAATTGTCATTAAATCCTCCAAGGTTCACATTATTTGTCCGCTCCTAGTTGTCGAAATACCACAATTAGCATCCACGGTGCCCGGTTTATTATAAGAGCGAATTGTAGCCGATCTAGTGGTGCAACTACAACGTTCGCTCTTCCGATCACCGCCACGGCGTCAACGCGGTGCTAGTCTCTCGTAAATACGTCTCCTCAAGCCATCACATGTTTCTCGTGAAACTGCAGAAACGGCACCGTAAATTCCCGACAATCGCCCTGCCGTGATCGGGCTTTATTCGCTCCTTGAGTGTTTTCTTGACCCCAGAGAGGCAGCACCCTCAGTTGGGCTGCCATCTTAGCTCCATCATCCCTCCCCTCCCTGGCGGAGTGTTGCGTCGCTAGCATGCCGGGATATTTTCATACACGACTGAAGCCGGGCGATGCTATCGCCGATTTATGTGATCAATAAACCTCCCTGTGTGTACATATTCTAATCCGCCGTCCTCCATTCAACACACACACACACACACACACACACATATACATATTGGCAATCGTGCAAGTGAACATGTAGCAACAGTGTTGGACTATATAACCACAAGCTGTATTTGCACAGTATACACAGTTGGAGACTGGACATTTAATTTGCAGAGGTCCATCCAAGGCCCCTCCCAGTTTGATCTAAAAACGGCACACTGAGATACTTTTAAAACCGATTAAATGTTACGTTGTCCGCAAAAAAGAAAAGCACTGACGCTCATGTTTGACCTTTTGTTCAGACTGCTTTGACTTCCTATCTCATACGTTCCTCTCTGCTATTATAATAGGCAGTCATATAATATTCCATCATAAATAGAAGTTGGGACCATGTGCATTGTGTTGGTCTTGTACAAGGAAATACTGTGTAACTGTATAACGTTCCCAATTTATCTTAGACGAGCCTTGAGACTCTCATTAGTTTGCACAAAGGCTTTTATTACATTTTAGTGGTACAGTGAGTGGTCTTCCTCACTGAGCCGGCCCCCAGCTGAGGCCTATGCGGCTCTGTCTACCTGCAGTAAAAATGTACACCTTTTTATGCATGATGTGGCATGGTGTGGCTCACACTTGGCGTGCTAGCAGATGTGTGTTTATACCTAAAATTGTAATGATATGGGAATATATAGAAGTGCATCATGAACATGTGTGTGTGTTTTCTACCTTCTGACAGGAGGAGCGGGAGCAGGAATGCTACAGGGGGGAAGAAACTGGGAGACAGCGCGTGTGGTTACATCCAACAGTATGGCAGAAAAGGCCGAGGCGCACTGCGATGCAGACAGAAAACAGGTGCCTAATACGCCTGGAGAAGTATATGTGTGATCCGTTTACTTCATGTGTACGATCCATCTATCATTTTGTCATCCTGATACTGCAATAGTGTTATGTTGGTGTAGACTGTAGGCCACACACCACATCTGTTGCACGGTCATCCATCCTCAGAGAGGGATGCCTCCCCTGTTGCTCTTCCTTAGGTTTCTTCATATTTTCTTTCCTCGTTTAAGATGTTTTTTGGTTGGAGTTTAAATATTTTCTGAATCGAGGTGTAAGGAATGCAGATTGTAAAACCCCTTTAGGTAAAAACAAATGTGTTATTTGGCTATGTTAAAAGCAACATGACAGATTTAACATCTAGGAAGCATATTTCCAAAATGCCGTACTGAATCTCCCGAATGGCACAGTTCAATTGAATGTCCTTTTTTTTCTCTTTATTTTTTTTTTATGGTGGTATAGATGTGTGTTCATGTGGATGTGCATGCAGAACTACTGAGAGAGAGAGAGAGAGAGAGAGAGAGAGAGAGAGGGGTAGAGGGAAATAGAGAAAGAGATGTACACAGGCCCTGGTGCTGCTTTATTGGCTGCCAGGCGGCGTGCCGGCCCAATGACAGGCGAGGGGTCGGTCTACTGTCTCCCCCTCATAGCAACCCAGGAAACATTGGGAGATTATCATGCACAGTATCAGAGCATCCAGCATGTATCAGTGATGACAGCTGACTCTTCTATACTGTAATACAACTTAGGGACCGTCATATTAGGATTTCTGTTTGAAATGTTGGAGGTGAAAAGCAGCATGTGGCATTTTGTCGGCCTTCCTTTCCTGGTTGCCTTTAGGTAAGAGGTCATGAAAAAACAGATGTTGGTATTGTTGGATTGGAAGCCTGAAGAAGCGGCCGCATTCAAAGGGCTGCCTGGTTATCCTTGTTATCTCGGCTCTGTCCTGCGAGGAGAAATGGAGGGAGGGGGAGGGGGATCTAGGCCGAATGATGCTATAGATCAGGCAGGAGTGTCACAAGCATGAGATGAACCGGTGGAGATGAAACCCAGTTGGTGTACACACATCAGGGAAGTGAGGCGGGATGTCAAGGAAAATCTTGGTGGGAACTGAACTCACTGTGCTTCAGTTCTAAAAAACACAAGGGTGATGATGTACATTAGTAAAGGCAGAATTATTGTCTATTTGGAAAAGCACTTTCTTCACTGTTACATCTTAACCATCTCGACAGGGGCGACTGTGGCTCAGTGGTTAGCAAGTTAGTCTTTCAATCAGAGGGTTGGACTGAAGCTAGTCCATGTCGTTGTGTCCTTGAGCAAGACACTTAACCCTAATTGCTCACCGTTGCTGTGTCTACGATATACTGTATATCATGTAAGTCACTTTGGATAAAAGCGTCAGCAAAATTAAATGTAATGTAATCTCATGTTCACCTATAAAAGATCGGGTTGCACTCATTTCTGCTGCTCTGACTAGCCGACTGTAAAACGATCAGGATGTGTATTACCTTGGGCAACTTGTGAGATTTGTCTATTTCAGGGTTGCACAACACAATGTTGCCATTTCCACCATTGTAGCTCTATCGCCACCCAGTGTCAGCCGCTCTCCACTTTGAGACATATGCATCCATAAAGAGGGCAGATTGTTGTAGATTGCAGGGATTCCTTCCAGGACCTGCCAGCTATTTCTTATTGACAATGGTACAACATTTGAGTTTGATTGTGGTTCATTTCAACATCTTCAATCAGCCGAGCGTGTTGCCAGTTCAGCCAGACTGAAGGGAGAACGGTGGACTTCTTTTATTAATGTGCCATTCAGTTGGGCTTGTTCACGCAGACCTGTCTCTTTAACATTTGGAGGAGCAGCTGGATCAGTGCAGATAGTCTGCATTCCTCTCGCCCTGTCATTGAGAGCGGGAGGGGTTCACCTCAGTATCACGCTGTCACACCTCTGAATGCTATGCACCTTTTATATCTTTGATCGCTCCAAAAACGCGGCACACCCCACAGTCACAGACCTTTACATTCGGTCACTTATACGTTTTATGGGTACTCCTAATGAATTTGGACTGCTGTGTCTCAGGGAACCCTAAATCTCCCATCACTGTCAGGAAGTAATTGACCCAGATATAAGTCCCCTGTTGGATTGGCTCTACGGGTGCTGTTGATGTTGAATGCCATTAACAGTAGAAGTTTGAGTGTGACTTGCTCAGGCATCAGTAGCCCACCTTGTTTCATGACCGGTCTGTGACGGGGTCAGTAGTCCATTGATCAGTTGAAACAACTTTTTCTTACAGTACTTTTATCAGCATACATGTGTAAAGTGCAAAGTCCACTCTCAGGCATGTATTGTATGTAAAAAGGTATATTAATACGCAGTCATACTGCAGGGTAAGACTTCAGAGGAGGCCTTTTGGTAAATTCTCAAGGCAGGTCAGTCGTATATCTAGAGCAAAGATCAATATATATTAGTTCTATACAAGTTCTACTGGCATTACGTCAAACAAATCTTTCAAGTACGGGGTTACTTAAAAGTGTCTCCATTAAATCAAATTCCATTAATTTCATAGCTATAGAATGTCATAGACGCACAGGCTCCACACCCACATAGTAGTTATGCTTCCTTGTCACTCAAGTTGTATTGCAGGTCCTTCAGCACTGCACCCAAATCCATGTTCAACCCTGAACAGACAGAGGAACAATTATTAAGGTTGCACCGGGTGATGACTGAAAGAGAAAAATCTCGAGTGAGCGCTGAAGAGAGTGCTCTTTGATTGTTGTCGGAAGCCACACCCTTGGGTGGCCTTGGAATCTCCTCCCTTCAGGTTAAAAGCAGGAGGGACCAGGGTGTGATTGCAAACTGCAGAGGACCAGGCAGGTGTTTAAGACCTGAGTTATTGGGAGAGTTTTAATTCATCCATTCCGGCAAATCACAGTAGAGGTACGTACACTGTCTCTTTCACATACTCTGTCACTTCACAGTTTAGGCTGATATGTTCCTATATGGACATTTCAGATCTCTTTGAGTGCTTAGAAATGATTTGAAGTGCGATACAGAGCTCTTTGAGACAAAGGCAATAGTCCTATACAAATAGAAACAAAAGCATTATGTGGATTATGTAATGCTGTACTATTAGTTCCTTTTTATGTGGCTTTACTTTGAGGAATTAAATGCATGTTGTGCTGATGTTGGGAATACACTAAACACACACGTACTGGATTTCATGTCTAAGCTTGCTGTTAACTCCTATTGTATTCTCATGAACCTTTTCTTTTCTTCTTGTTTACCTCGAACACTGATTGGGTCATGATTTCACAAGCATTTTGTAACTGAACAGTACAGCTTGGATTCTTACTGTGTAATCTTCGAAAGCAAAAGCTGTAAATCTTCCACTTTTATGAGGCTCACTAAAGCGCAGACACTGAGATATGAGATTCTGCTCGATCGATTTTAATAATCTCGACGGTTCAGAAAACTCCAGGACGATATTTGTTTTATCTGTTGTACGTTACACGGACCTGACAAACTTTTTCTCACAGATCATGGATGATACATGCACTAAAAGCAGCCATCACACAGCAGATTATGTGGGGTGACTGTCGGTCAGTGGTTAGCAGGTCCGTCTTTCAATCAGAGGATCGGTGGTTCGATCCCCGGCTCCAGTAGTCCATGTCGATGTGTCCTTGAGCAAGACACTTAACCCTCATAGCTCACTGTTGATGTGTGTGTACAGTCTACTGTATAGCATTTAAGTCGCTTTGGATAAAAAGCGTCAGCTAAATGTAATATGTGACTAATAGTTAGACACACAATGCATTTACCATGATACCTTCCCTTCACAGCTATTTGTCTCAGGGCTCCACGGTATGGAAGTGTCTGCGTGCTTGTAGTCATTAATAGGTCATGTCACCGGTACGCCCCTCTGTT
The DNA here is from genome assembly GCA_023566465.1 of Cottus gobio. Taxonomy (NCBI): domain Eukaryota; kingdom Metazoa; phylum Chordata; class Actinopteri; order Perciformes; family Cottidae; genus Cottus; species Cottus gobio. The sequence continues at coordinate 18,804,281 of CM042227.1, read as the reverse complement.
TTGCTGACAAAGGCGTGTTTGGAGAAGGCGTGTCTTCATGTGGGGACAGATCAAGACAAACCAGTTTAAGGGCTTGATAGTCTGGGATTGAGCAGGGCTTCAGTAACATATTCATAAAACTGACCCGAGGAGGAAATAAATGTGACAGGACCAGAAAGGAACTTTGTTCCCTAAATGGGTGTAGTGATCTCAGGTGAGATGCGAAAGGTGTCACAGCACCACCTGGTGGCTACATGCGTTGTGTAGGTTCATTATGTGATGAAATTCCTTCTTTGTTCTCTCACTCTTACAGGCGAAGTTACGAAGAAATGCCTGGTAAGTATTAAAATATATAAAATAATAAATAAAGTGAGATTCCATGTTTTGTTAATTTCCATGACAAATTTTTAATTTGTCATGTGATGATCAAATCATTTTACAATACTTATATCATTTATAGACTTTTTTATATTAATTTTTAGCTCCAATTCTTATTCCACCTTTTCAGTCTTTCTCAGAGTATACCACCGTGCATTTCACTGCACTCACTGCGTGAGCATGTGACTAATAACATATTAAAATCTCTGAATATGTTGAGGGGGCATATCAGTTAATCAAATAAACTTGTACAGTCCCTTTTATAGCTCCAATGTGCATTATTACACATGAATAATAAGCTGATAAGTAGACAGTACAAATGTAAACAGGTAAACAAGTTGAGACCATTTTATTTTTCAAACAACACTAAACGAATAAAATAGGTGAAACATTTTTTTTTAAACAGATAGCAACATAATCTTGAGGCTCAACTTTCTCTCGTCTCGTGTTTGCAGGCTCTCTCCTAAAGGACGGCAGCTGGATCAAAAATCTTGACGCCGACGATGAAAATGTCGAGTGAGTCACCTAAATATAATCCAATGCAATGTTCTACACATATACACATAGGTCAGAGCTGTTGGGTGTGGTAAAGAAATCCTCCTTCTACATTCCTTTTGGCAAGACGGAGTGCTGAGTCATCTCTACGAGTGAATTAATCAGATCCTTTATTTCCTCCTTCAGCCAAGACCCAAACTTCGGCAAATCTGTTCTAGGCCAGCGCAGTGTAACTACTGTTGGGTAAGACAAACATTTCAACTCCTATAACTCCGACAGCATCCTTATGGCATTACTCCAAAAACAAAATGATGGGAAGCTATCATCACTGTGGTGACTGAGTTGTTAATCCTTCTTCTTTTTGTTGCTCACAGTCCAAACGGTGAGGAAGTAAAAACCACCACAACTACAAGCAGGTCAACATCTGTGCAGGCTCTCTCCAAGAAGTATGATTTGAATAAACATTCTGGTATCTTTTTCAGATTGAAGCAGAAATATATGCTGTGGTTTTTTCCAAATAAACATAATGTTAGCAGTTAAAAAAGAAAAGCAGAACATTTAATTGTGGTTTCTGTAAATGCAGATTCAGCGGCAGTCAGGATGATCTGAGTAGCAGGTTGGTACAGTTCATATTTATTATAGTTCAAGGAACAATACAATGCCTGAGCATTTTTGTGAATTTGTTTCGTTTTTTTCCCCGTTCTCCTGCAGCACCAAGACCACCACGATGTCCAGGCCTAGCTCAACCAGTAAGACCACCATCTCCACCTCCCAGAGTGTGAGGTAGGTGTTACCTTGTCACCTTGTTACCTTGTCATCTTCTTGCGCGTTGAGTCTGAGTCGGTGTGAATGACGGCTGTGTTTTCTTGCAGCTCCGCTGTGATCACAAGTCCCACCAAGACTGAGACGTTCACTGAACGCGTCTTGTCTTCAAGCAAAGGGTAAACTATTTATACTTCTGTAGGGTGGAAGAAGTACTCAGATTATTCATTTAAGTCAAAGTACCAGTACAATAATGTGAAAAAAACTCCATTACCCCCCCAAATCTTAATTTATCTCCGTCTTGTACAAATATCTCAAAATTGTACTTAACTACAGTACTTGAGTGAATGTACTTAGAAACTGATTTGACTTAACGTCTTATCACCCAGGCCACAGTACTCGAGCTACTCGCCCACCAGCACCACCAAAGTGACTGAGACTTCTGTCTCCAGCAGTAAAGAGTGAGACGCGGATATCACAGATACCTGACATAATTAGAAACCTGTGAGTGAGCCACGGCACTATTTACATCCCTGCATCACTGACAATGCAACCTCTGTTTCTGTGCAGCGCCGGGACCAAACCGTCCAACACTTCCATCTCCTCGACTATCAAGACTGATTACTCGCCAGCAGACAGGTGACTTTTTTTATTCAATAAAGCCTTTGAAATTAATTATGTCGATCGTGCCGCCGCACGATCAGTATTTGTGTTCCGTAATGACATGTCTTTTCTTCTTTACAGCAAAACAACCGTCTTTGGGACCAAGAATGTGACGGTGAAAGGCAGCCCTGAGTGAGTTTTCTTCTCATAGTGGGCACAATCAGTGGAGGCTGCATGTGCATAACAATGACCTGATGATGCTGACTAGTGCAGCCTGTGGAGCCTGTTTTCTTTCCCACAAATGAAACTATAGGAATGTTAAAATCTTAAGTAGTTACCAATAGGCTTGGGGCTGAGTGCCACTGACTGGCTTCATGGCTGCAATGAAGACTATGTCACTCTTGAAAAACAGAATAAAAGATATTCTGAGATATAAGAAATTGAAAATTGTATTATGTCATCAGGTATACTTTCTGAAAGCACTGATGGTCGAGTTGCTGTAGGAAAACCTTTTTTCTACTGTGACTGAAATTAATTCAGTCATCAACATTAACATCAAATTTCTGGTCTTGTCTTGTTTTTCCAGAAATGTCATTACAACTACAACCACAACAAAGAGTTCCTCTGTGTAAGATAAACCTTCATCTATATATATATATAGTTTGATAAGAATACTTATTGATCGCCCTCGTGATTGCCATATATTTATAATACTATTGCTTTGCAGGGCTGAAGATGACCTGTATGACACCCTCCTGCCTCGATCCATTACCTCGGTATCTGACCGCACTTCTTCTATCAGGTGAGATGTCTCCGTAAACAATTATTCTCAAAACACTCAACCGTCTTAATTATCCCGTCATTTCAAAATGAACCCGTCGTCATTTTCTCGACCGCAGCAGCAGCAGCAGCAGCAGCAGCAGCATCACAAAGAGAGAGATCATCACAGTGGAGAGCAGCAGAGGGTGAGTGCTGGATTTGAACGGCCGAGATTGCACAATGGTTCCGTACGATAGAGTTGCAGGTTTCTTCAGAAATTGTCTCTTGTGCCATTTAGGGTTGAAAGCTCAACTCTGTCATCACAGTCCAGAAACAGGTACTATGATCAAATACTGATATATAAACCACTCTAGATTACCTGGTAATGGGTTGGCAGATTGTTAAATGTAGTTGTCAAACCCAAACTATAATTTGTATTTGAACTAACTACAGATTTTATAGACTGATACATAAAACACTATTTAATCAAACGCATGAGCCTTCATTTAGCCTAGCTAAATTAGCTAAAATACAAATATTTTTAAAAGGCCAACATCTTCTTAAAAAAACAAGTTCATTTAAATAGACAAAAAATATATATACAGTGGCTCAGAATGGACAAACTAAACACTGGCTACAGATTTGGACATTCACATTTTCATGTTTTTTCGTCGGTTTGTTGCAATCTGCAACCTCACCACTAGATGCCACCAAATCCTACACCCTGCACCTTTAAGGAGGTCTATGATTAAATGTTTTATTCGTCACTAATCCAAAAGCTAAGTATAGTTAGCATTTATTTTATGATATTTGTATCTTTAATTTGTTTTTACACATCAACAAGCAAAATGCAGAATTCAAAACCACACTAGCAGCGCTGTGACGCTGTACTTCAGCACAGGTCAGCGTGTTAAAGCCCACGCTGTTAAAAACTAACCGGTTTTATTGAGACAATGGATACAACTTTGTATTGTATTATAATACCTCAATTAGGTAATGCCTAACTTTAAGGAGCCAAATGAACAAATACATTAAAGCATTGTTCACTTGAGACCCTGTCAACTCATTCGTGCCTCTTTGACACACAGCTACAGCTCATACGACGATCTTCCCTCCACCCGCACCACCTCCTACAGCATCAGCTCCACACCCAGGTGATCATTTTACCATTGTCAACGTCTCTCACACTCAGACACACACCTGTTGTCTGTCCGACCAGATTAAAACGCATCTCTCTGTTATCACTAATCCTTTTCTTGTTTGCACACAAAGCGACAACTACAGCAGCGATAAGAAAAGCTACTCTTACTCCAGACCGGACTCCAGGTAGGAAGCAAAGCAAACCAAGCTCTCGAATGATGATTTTTCTTCTCCTTTCCATTTCTCCGAGTGTGCAAGATGTCACGTCACGTGTGGTTCATTTTTGTCTATGTGCAGTTATGAGTACAGCAGCATCACCAGTCCCACCACCTACGACTCAAAGTCGTACAGGAGCAACAGGTATTCCATGACATTAAACACTGCTTGGTTTGATATTGGTGGACAAACATTATATGATAGTGTACGATATGATATGATATCTGTTAATCTTTCACATCAGGTCGGATGAGCCTGATTTAATCTACTCATCCTCCACGAAGAGTGTCTATACAGCTCCTGAGAGGTAAGAAAAGTGCGACAGAATGCTCACAATGACGGCCGCCCCGACATGCTGATGTTTGCAATGCTCACCATTTAGCATGCTAACATTTGCCAAGTAGCACAAATGTGACCAAGGCTGATGGGAATTAGTTCTGCCAGTAATTGGTCATAAACCAAAGTTTAGCACAATTGGTATTACTGACATAATGGTGGTGCTACGTGAGAAGTCGAATGACCACAGAGATATTTGCAATTCCTCCACGTTTCATGGCAAACCACCCAACAGCGGTTGAGACAGTTCCCAAATGTCAACCTCATGGTGGCGCTATAGGAAACGTGAAGGGATCACCAATGTCTTTGGGATTTCTCATCTGGGAAAAGTAGCTGTTCGTGCCAATCCGTCCAATAGTCTATGTTTCACCAAAAGCTAGTAATATAAATTGGCTGGCGGCCGTTTGAAGTCAATATTGTACGGTGCATGGGCTAAGATCTTTCAAGTTTCCAAGGTCATGAATTAACTTATATGTTTTTTTCTGTCCCGAGCAGGTCAGTGCTTCAGAAAGACCTGTGCACCTACTGCCGTAAGCCCTTCATCGGGGATGCCAAGATGGTCCTGGATGACATGAAAATCAACTGCCACGCCTCCTGCTTCAAGGTGAGCGGTCTGCTTTAGTCTCTGATTCCATAGAAGTCTGCCAGAAGCAGAGCCACAATCAGCTATATTGGAAACATGTGGGTGTTCGGAGCATTTTATTTGTAAAGCAATAAGATCGGATAAATGCAGTGGAGTAAAAGGCATGGAAAGCAGCTCAGAAGTATACTCTGGTTAGATGCTTGCACCTCTTTCCCCATGTGAGAGTGTGTGTTTGTGTTTCGGCAGTGCGAGGTGTGTAACAGCACGCTGGGTCACATGAAAGCTGGGGACAGCATGTGGATCTACAAGCGCATGGTGCACTGTGAGAACTGCTTTGAGGTCACCAGAGGTAAGACAAAACAAAAATAAATGAATGTACAATGAATGTCAAAGGTTTATATGTGTTTGTTTATTTTGGTTTCTGAAAAAAAGATGAAAAGAGTCATTTTTTGTTTCCTTCCACAGATAAATGGCGCCGCTAAGTTTTTCCCAAACCCTGACGAGAGAATAAGCAGATGTGATTTAAGATGGATGGATTGCTGTTCATCGATGTGTTTTGGGTGACACAGGTTCTCCTGTACTTATGATTCTACAAGCTGACAAAGCTTCATCTGGGTGTTTTGTAAAATGATGACAATTACATTATGAATATAATATAATTTTAAATACCATGGCAGCTTGCTGTAACTGTGCTGTCGACATGCTATTGCTGTCTCTGTAGCTAACCCTTCTCACAAACTTGAGACAGCACATGCTACTCTCTTATGTCTGCAGACTTTATTGGGATTGTGTGATATGAAAGGAGATATTCCAATATTTAGGGCAGGGGGCTTTTTTTGTGTGCAATAAAGGCAATCAATATATCTTTATCTGAAAATGTGTCTCTTCATTTGGTGTTTATTGCCATCTTTTTGGTAAACTATACTGTCTATAAGGTAAACTACCTTTTGTCTTTTGAGTAAATTAATAAATTGTTTTATATTACTCCAAAAACTCAAAAGACTCCTTGAAAGAGCATTTAGATGTTTATTTAGATGGCGGTGGGGGAATACGAACAATTCAATTAATAATAATCAAAAACGTTAGAGGCGTTCTGGTTAGTGTCTGGGGTGGGGGATGGTGTTGATTGGACATGCTATTCAAAATGATGTAAAAAAATTATTTTGATATGTCATTTTCATGTTTTGACTTATAAGCTACCAATCATGCTAAACATAATTATGTTTAGAATGTTTTTATGACTTAAAAAATGTAAAGACATGCTTGAATACATAAGTGTTTACTAAAAAAAGTAAACACTGTCATACTCTGTGTGTGCGTGCGTGCGTGCGTCCATAGTAAAGACTTCCTCAGCAGTGGTGTGATGGGAGTTGAACTCCAAGCTGCTGACCAATGAGATGGAGGTTGTGCAATCATCCCAGCAGCGGCAGCAGCATCATTGTGTGTGTGTGTGTGAGAGAGAGTGTGTGTGTGTGTGTGTGTGAGTGTGTGTGCGTGTGTGTGTGTGTGAGAGAGAGAGAGTGTAGTAGTAGCTTTAAACGGGGGGAATCTGGACACCCTCTCTGAATTGAACAGGACTCTCTGCAGGCAGGCCGTGCTTTCTTTCTGCACCTTCTCAATGTGCTCGTTACCAAATGGAAGCAGAGGTGTTGAACCCGCAGATGATGGGAGACGTCAACGGCAACAACAAAATCACCAACGCGGAGCTGGAGGTGCTGAAGCTGCAGGAATTGGTCCGAAAACTGGAGCGGCAAAACGAACAATTGCGGACCAGAGCGAACGCTGTAAACAATTGCTCCGGCGGCCCTGCTCATCTCCAGCCGCCGCTGTCGTGTCTGCTCGGCGGCACGGTGTGTCCGGGTGACTACGTCCCCGGCAAATATGGCCTTCCGAGTCCGACACAGTCGCATCCGTGTCCGGCGGAGGAGCCGTTCGCGTATTTTCAGCCGAGCTCGGTGTCTCCTGGCGCCGCCTCCGCTGCCGGGGAGGACCCTGCCACCGTCCTGGATGAGGTTGATGTTTTGGACCTCGACGCCGCGCTCCCCGTCGGAGAGCCCGATAGCTGGTAACCCGCTCCGTGTATCTCGACCACTCACCCCGCAGCCATACGCATACACATGTGTGTGCATTTACAGTGCATCGCTGTTGTTTATCATAGATGCTTCATAGGCCACAACATTGTCTACTAGCCACATATTTATTTATTTTGTACATCATATGTAACGCTACCCTCTCATCGATTACGTTATTGATTCCTCTCCTGGAGGAACAGACTTGCAGACTCCACCACACACAGTGACTTATTTTAGTGTTGTTGTTTTTTTAACAGAAGATAATTAAATAAATACAAAATAGGAAGTAAAACTGATTTGACACAAGCGGTGGGCATCCCAGAATGCACCGTGCGTGCAGCGTAGGAGTGTTTCTCAGAGTAAGAGCACCGGGATGAAAGCAGAAACAAAGCTCCGCTCCTGCCCGTGATCACAGCCCGGCTTTGTGCGCTCAGCCCGCGGGCTGAGAGGCAGCTCACACGCTGACTGCAGAGCCGTCTCTCCGGCTCTGTGTATCCGACGTGGTGATGTGGAAGATGGAGCACACGGCTGAATGCAGCACCAGCGTACACCCTCACCCCATCTAACGGGACTAATTGACCCCTGAGTCGGTGCAACACCGTGGCCTAGTTGTGGAGTGAAGGGTTGTGCTCGCTTTATATAGATGACACATCATCTCTAAAACCAAAATATTCTACCACAATACTGGTCTTATCATATCTTGATCACGATGTATATCACAATATAATATAGTATATTTTACTATATAATCAGACTATATATTACTAGTATGGATATAGATATTTCTGGTATATTCAGTAAATAAATTATATTTTTTAACTGATGTACTGCATAGTTTCTTATTTAATAGTACGTTATCAGCATTTATATATATTATATTATATATATCAGTAAATATATATATATAATGAAAACCAGAATACTATATATATATATATATATATAGCAGTGATGTATGGAGGATGTGAGTTTGTGACTATGGGGCACAGGGTGTTAGTATCTCCTCCCTGCGGGTTGTAGACACTTGAAGCACAGAAACAATCAGTCTATAAACAGATCAGAACATCAACACAGGATTTGGATAATAGGTTCATACTAGGGATGCACCGATACCGATACCGGTATCGGTATCGGGGGTCGATACTGCATTAAAATACTCGTACTCGTATCGATTTCAATTGTCGATACCAAGAACCGATACCACTCAACAGTATTTCGCTACAACAAACTGGTCGCGCTTTGTGGAGAAAAAGATTTGTTGTCCTACCTGACTTCAACGTCTAGGGCAGGGGTCGGCAACCCGTGATCCAGAGCCGCATACGGCTCTTTCGTCGCTCTCTTGCGGCTCTTGCAGCAAGGTGTGTAGAGTGTAGTTCACACCGAACGCGACAAAAATTACTGCCGTTCCGCCGGTTTGAATCAAACTGTTGCTGGTCCGCCAGAAGTAGAGCTGGCAGCGGCCACATTCAGACGCTGTTGTGCGGCTACGGATGATATTATTGTAGCCGAGTGTCTGTTGTGTGTCTATATTTGTAATTATAATAAAATGAAAACACGCTCCAGGGTAACTTGAACCACTTTTTTTATCTCCTTCACACACGTATATCCCACAATTCCACTCCTCTTTTCCTTTCCGTTTCTCCCTCCACAATAAAAGCACCGGAAACATAACTTGGAACACAGCTTCCTATATAATTGCTCGATCCCTAATATTATCGCTTACATTATGAACCCGGACACGGGGCGTTTTATGGTCCGACATTAGAGGGACTTCCACAAGACGTTTAAAGCTTGGGATAGCCTTCTGTTAATTTTGTACTATAGGCTTGACATAATCTGCAGAGGATAAAGTAAAATCTGCCTCCAAATTAATTGCACTTTCATGGAGACCAAATCTAAGAAGTATCGGTATCGGTACTCGGTATCGGCAAGTACACAAATAAAAATACTCGTACTCGTATCGGTTTGTAAAAAATGTTATCGTTGCATCCCTAGTTCATACTATAGTATTATTTAATAAATACACTTTTTTTAAATATAACTAATAAAGTACTGACAAGTTTTCATTAAATGTAAATGTAAATTAAGAATTTTAGGGCAAAATTGTGAAACAGTTGTAAAATTAGAGAAAAAAACTAGCCATAAATATTTCCTGACACAAATACAGATTTATCATCAATTCAGATTGTATGGATTAGTGAGTACGTGCTAGTTGTAATCAGCTGAGACGATGTGATTGTGAATCACAATATCTCGCAGTATGATTTTGTCACGATGTGTAAGAAGGTACGGTGTCATGTCGAATCATCGCCAGCCCTATTTTTCAGGATTTTATCATTCCCATGTACCACAATCACACACGCGTACATATTTAGTTTATGGATTTGAGGTATAGTCTTGTCATTATAAGCAAAATTCTGAATCAGATAGCTTGTTTTTATACGTCTTTGATACCATCTGGGGGACCCAGTTTCCATTTATTTTGGGTTTTGTCTGGGCCAACATTAATTATCAGCCCACTGTCATTCATGACAAGGAATTATATGGAATATTTGTCATTTTTGGTTTTGAAAAAAATGACTCAAATGTTGAACCTATTATCCAAATCCTGTGTTGATGTTCTGATCTGTTTATTGACTGATTGTTTCTGTGCTTCAAGCGTCTACAACCCGCAGGGGGGAGATACTACCACCCTGTGCCCCATAGTCACAAACTCACATCCTCCATACATCACTGCGCCCAATGAGGATGTCACCATTTGAATTTTTAGTGCACACTGTTGCTTTCACATTTTATGTTGCCGCCAGTGAAATACCAATTGCTTTTTGTGGAAATGTTGATCTTTTACGGTGCACTGGCCATCGGATTTTATGAAAATCGCTCCCTTTACACAGCCACAGGTTTTACCTTTGCAAAGTCATGTCTTCGCCTGAGAAACATCGGCGCTGTAAAACGCGTCCCTACAGATCTCGAGACCGTACAATAAAGCAACCTCTAGTTTATTTACCCTGCGCTCTCTCCAGACAGTAACAATATGGGCTTCGCTGTAAAGGTGTCAGGACTGAATTGTGGGTTGTGCTGTGTCGTTGCAGGCTGTATGTGAGTCCCAAAGCCAAGGGCGACCGTATCTTCAGCCCTCTCCTGTGGTGCAGGCAGGTACTGGACCACCCGGGGCCCGAGGTGGAGCTAGCCAAGATGACCCTCTGCCACAGGCTGGACCAAGGTACTTTACCACTCAGATTAACGGGCTTCCACTGCTGCCACATCTGGAAATCTGCCCCTTCGGCTGCTGACATGCGATCATAAGCTCTGACACGCTTCGCCCACAAAGCGTCTTCCCGTGCAACAGGATTTCAGCAGCCGAGCCGTGGGAGCGTTTCCCTGCTCACCGCTCAATAGCTTCGAACCATTCAACTCTCTCTCTTTAAATTTATGTGTTTTTAAGTACCTCAGCCGACTTCCCACAGAGTGATTATTTTCTGTGATAGCTGGAAGGTCTCCCATTTACACATTTCAGTATCGCCAGAGAACAATTAAGATCACTTTAAGGGATTTGCCACTCTGCTGAAAAAAACAAAACAATTCCATTTAGAGGAAGTCATGCTGTGCTGCTGGATGGCATTACACTGTGTCAGGTGGAAAACAGAGCAGAGGGGATTATGGAGCTGCATTATCACCATTACACTGCACCACCAACAAGTGGCTTTACAGACACGTATTTTACATCTACGACTATTTAAAGGACTATTGAAACATTTCAAAAGAAACAATACTATATTACATATATATTATATTTATATATATATATATATAATATTATCTTTAGGAAATGGCTCCCACAAAGAATATTTTCAAGCACATTGACAAGAGTCCTGGTGTTGCTCATATTTAGAATACCCTTGTATTCAGCCCTTTGTATGCACGGTGGTAACATTAATCAGGTTGCTGAGGGCGCGTCGCCAACTTTGACTTTGAATCCACGTCACACAAATCTGTCATTTCCGTATAAACCCATGAAGACGGTGAGGATTTGTTTAGCTGGATTAAGCTTCTCCGTCTAATCATCAGTTACGGAGGCTGGGAGTTAAGATCCGGCATCACAGCGTTTTCATTTCATTTCATCATGTAGACTATTGTTACATCATGCTATCCTCCTGTTTTGTTGTTTTTCTGGCTAAACGTGACATCACTCCAGCTGAGTAACCTGGATGTATGCGGACCTGGATGATGTTCATGTGCACGAAACACAAAACCAGGATACTTCAGAATCACTTCCAGCGTGCTACTGAATGACATTTGCTGCTTGACACACTTTTTTGCGATTCGAGGATTTACAGTTTCTACACATACGAAAGGGGATATGGTTGCCATAGAAACCATGCTTACATTAACTGGGGTTTTGAGGCTGATTCGTTTGGCGCTCGCAGCTCAAACAGCCCGCACGAGAGACTCGTGGGCTGTTGCATTCATGAATATATGCTGTGTGAACTTACCCGAGTGTGTGTGTGTGTGTGCTTTGATTTTTAATATTTAGAGGGTTTTCTCAGATCCGTCACCCTCACGTGTCCAGACTGTGAATCAATAGATTTGTTTGTGTCTGTTTGGATGTTCATCAGTGTGTGTACATGTGTGCACGTGTGCGTGTGTGTGCGCATGTATGCGCGTGTGTGTGTGTGTGTGTGTGTGTGTGTGTGTGTGTGTGTGTGCGTGTGTGTGCGGTTCACGGCCCTCTTCTTTCTCTAGAAGCTGCATTCAGTGAAGGTTGGCTGTCCTCCTCTGGGTCATGAATGCTCCCTTGTCTCTGAGCCCCAGTAGCTGTTGTTTTGTGTAACCTGCTGTGAATGCGAGTTTCCTCCATTAGCAGTCGAGCCTAATTGTGTCATGAATGTCAAAGTGCTCCGCTTCGTCAGGTGAGTGTCTCTCCGACTACCAATCAGTGTTGGGGTGAACTCTGCCTTGACACGTGGGACCCACGCCGCCTAAGGTCGGTCGTGTCCTCCCGAGCCAAATGCCAGCCAGCATTGATCAGTGTACCACTTTCTAATGAGGCATTACGAGTTGTAACTAATGGTAATTTATGAAGGCTTAATAGATAGTTATTAAGCCTTTCATGAGGACAATATTTGAGCCTTCAGTCAGGCTTTCCATATGAGTAGTTTATTACTGATCTCTACACCTAATTAATGATGTTTTAATCGTTATGGAAGCCGTTAGTTACAGCTTATAAACCTCAATTAAGTAAATGTGATGACAGCGTGCACCATGAAATGAATAAAGCGGGAGACATCTGAAGCAGTATTAATGTAACCTCCACACCCTCAAAGTAGATCTAATTCAGATTTTGGGAATGCCACGTAGCCTACATGCACAATCCCCGCTTATCCTAAGATCCCTCCAAAAAAAAGATCTGCAGTTTAGCCCAATAAGCCGCAGTGGTAAGCCAAACCTCGTCTTACCGTATCAGCCTCCTCTGTCCGAGCCGTGACCCGATCATTTGAAACACCAACACTGATCTGTAAAAAGCAGATTAACATTTTGGCCGAAGTGTGTCAGAATCTAATCAATATGCACTCCGTGTGTTTGGGCTTTGTACGTGCGTGTTCCGAGGTAAAGCAATCATCCTAACATGTCCTCCTCTGCCATCTTGTGTCCAGCTAAGCGGTGGCGAGGACTGTCCTCGGTCCGTCCATACAGCTGCATAGAGGGACTGTCCACCCTCAGCTGCCCCGTGCTGCCTTACACCAAACCTGCTGCACCGCCCGAGGCCCCAGGTAACGCTGACAGATACGACTCAGCCATGCAACTCCTGCTCACCACAAAGGAGCCACTCCGACACGCAATGAACTGATCGGCCGATTGATTTATGAACTGTACAGTTTGATGTATGATTTAGGTCAGTAGTTCAGTAGTAAACTGTTGTTATGGTTCTCCTCACCTTATTTGCGGTCCTGCAGTTCAGCTCTACAGACGGCAATGTCGGCCTGCTAGTTGGTCCACCTCTTTGGCCCAGACTGAAATATCTAAAAGAATGATTACATTTATTACGGTGACATTCTGTACCGTATCAGGATGAATCCTGATGAATGAGGTGATCTTTCCCCCTGGCGCTACCAGCAGTCCAAATTATTTACTTATCCTGTAAAGTAGGTTTGAAAATCTATGAGTTGTATTGGACCACAAATCATGGTCCCCAAATGGTGTGTCTTAATAACATTGGTGTATCTGCTGACTTTTACATTAATGCTGCCATTAGACGTGCAGGATTGTTTTTTAAGTTAAGCGTCTCGATGGCTGTTTGATGGATTGGCACAACTTTTTGCAAGCATTAGCATATGAGCATGTTAGCATTTAGCTCAAAGCACCGCTGTGCAGCCTTACACAGCCCCTAGTATGGCTGTTGACCGCCACACAGTCACACAGTCACACATGGAAACTGCCGTACAACCATAATCTGATCTGTTTGAACAGTACTGCTTTTTCATTTTCCACACCCAGTTTTATCCTGCCAGTGTGGGGACCCAAGCACACTTTTCTTCTCATTTTGACATCTAACAGCAAAAAAAAGAAGGAAATAACCAAATGCTAGGGTATGCAAATGAGGGCTAATTAGCTTACAATTTGGCATGATGTTTAAAGTCGATCAAATTTAATACAGAACTACCAACTTTTAACCTCAATGCTCCTTTTCAAATCCAAAGTAATAAGAATGCAGAGCCAAAAGTGTGTGTCGCTTCCAAAATACTTTTGGAGCTCGCTGCGTGAACATAACCCAGATTCCTAAACAGCCTGTTACTTGCAGTTTACAATCAGATTACAGCAGATTTCCGGGGAGGAGATTATCAAGTCATTCCCTCGAACAGATGGAGACAAGCAAGCCCAAATTCCAGCAGAAAAAAAGCTGAAAAAACCTCCTGCCTGTTGATCCATATTTTATATTAACACAGATGTCAGTGAGTTGAGCTGAAATTTGCATGTTGACGAATGAATCTTCTTCCTCTTCTTTCCCTGCGTTGGTCTCTCCTTCCCAGCTCCATTGCCATCATGCGCTCAGTCTTTCCTCCAGCCACTCAGGGCCGGCCTCAGTGACAGAGCGCCCACCTTCCTGTCAAACTCCACTCTCCACAGTAAGACCTCACTGACTCCTCGTCTTCTCCGCTCCGCCACTCACTGACGTTTCAACACTCAGTTGTACCTCGTGCAACCGAGCGAAGTCTCCTGATGGTAGAGATGTGACTCTTGTGTGTGTGTGTGTGTTTTATTAGACGTGGGCCGCCGTCACGCGGCAATCAGCCCCCAGTCTTCCCTGGACAGTGAGGTGGGTGTGTCCGAGCTGGAGGACGACTCCATCTCTATGAGCTACAAACTGCAGGACATGACGGACGTGGAGGTCATGGCACGGCTTCAGGAAGAGAGTAAGTCCACTATTGAAATATGTTGCGGGTCAAACTGCAGTTATGGAAAACTAAATATACCCTTCGTGAAAAACAACCTGATGTTTTGAAGTTTGAATGTTGCTTTGATTTAGGGCTGAGTGACAGGCCTTCTTTATAGCTGACCAGTTGGCATCTACACATCACTGGGGCTAATGTCTTTAACGATATGGTCACTCACACAACTACACACTACTACACTGCTACACAACGTCCTGCTTTAACACACAAAAGGCTCTGGATCATATTTGTCCAGAGGGGGGTCTATTCTGGGCCACAAACTGACGAGAAGACAGGCACACCTCGTGCAAACTGTTGGCTCTCTGGCTGGCTGGGGCATGTACGGTGGAAAATCCTCTCTCACACTCACTATTCATATTTGTGAATATATGTTTTGTAGTTGGAATCTTGAAAACCACTGGGGATTAGTACGCTTTTAAATTGCACTTTAGTGACAAATAAATATCTTATGGTTTTTGAGATGCCCTCAAATTTAGAAATTGAGGCTTTCCAGGAATCTCAAGTCAACGTGAGTGGCCTGGTGTTAGACTGTACGGCACTCAGCTTGTAGTGCTCAAAGCGCCAACACAAATACGCGTTTCCGTATATGCAATTATATTGGAGATAAGGCAGACATCTCTAAAACTAGTCAACTTGCAGCCAAACCATCTACATTGAAAAACATGTATATGTGATTTTGAGGTGAATTGTCTGTGCTAATGTAAAACAATGATGAATAGCCTTCTGAAGAGACGGAAATAGATCACTTTGGGACATTACCAATGTATGGCTAAGATACATTGTTTGACCTGAGTCAAATAGCATAGTGACTGGACTGTTGAGTTCACAGTAATATCTTTTTGTGTGTTATAAATTATGCTGGAGATTTCAGAGTAAACGTATCGGTTGAAGCCCTGAATAATGGTCGAGGGCTGCCTTGCAGAATGAAAGGCATCATATCCTAAATGAGGTTCAGGTTCATGTTTTCCACGGATAAAAGCGTCAATCTGTCACCCCGTAGGTCTCCGGCAGGACTACGCCTCTACCTCGCACACCACCACCACCGCCACCGCTACTGCCACCCGCCGCAGATCCAGCTTCTCCTTGCACTCCCTCCGGCGCAGCGAGATGGACCTGGAGGAGGAGGATGAGGATGAGGACGAGGGTTACGACCAGCTCCCGCCTCCCCAGCCTCGACTGTTCGGCTCTATGCAGCGGGGCGGCCTGCCCCACTCTCACACCTTCTCCAGCATCAGAGACTGCAGACGCAGCTCATTCGCACCTCAGTTCTCACTCAGCGGACTCTCCCAGTACTCTGGACCCCTCAGCCTGAGCACAGAAACACACACAGCATACAGGAATAGCACAGGTGAGTGTTTCACCAATACCACGAAGCTGAACCTTTTTGTTTCAGTGAAATTAATATAGATGTCCCAAATACAAACTGACAGAATTAGCTGGATTCAAGTTGGCCTTAATTACTGATCAGAATACTTCCAATAAATATTTAAAGTGCTCTCACGGGATTTAAAAAGCATCCTCTGTTAGGGTCAGTGTCGATGTTCTCTGTGTTATCAATTACATCACAGAAGGAATAAGAGGCATATTTTTGGAAATTTCAGAAAATGGGATTTTTATTTATTTGTTACAGAGTGTGAGATTAGAATATTGATACCAATCATGTCTTAGCTTATTTTAGCGTAGTGACTGGAAACAGAGGGGAAACAGATAGCCTGGTTCTGTACAAAGCTAACAGAATCCGGCTACCAGATCTTCAAATCTCACTTATTAACATTAGATTAAATACATTCATTTTTTTTGTTTAATTAAAAAAAAAAAAATATTAGAAGTTGCGCTTTCATGGTAATGTGCAGGATTATTCTTTTGGCCAGAAGCAGTGACTTATCAAACTATTATAACTATTCCTCTAATGTTGAGTGAAAAGTTCCCACGCTTCGGCCCGACACCCACAATGTCTCATCTGGTTGCATAGACAAGCTACGGAGAAGCATGCCCAACCTGATCCGAGCTCCCAGCATGCCCAGTGTTCCCAGCATTCCATGCCTGGCTTCCCCTGTCAACCCACCCTCCTACAGCCCCTCCTCCTTACCAACGATATCCTCCCTGCGGAGCAGCCAGAGCTTTGACTCCTCCTGTGGGCTTGCACGACTCCAGTCCTCCAGTAAGACTCTTTTGCTTCAAGCTCATGAATAGAAATGATCTGCTCGCGGCTCATTTCTATTCATGAGAGAATGTTGTGCGCTGTTTTCTGAAGGCAAAACGTTTCAATCGCATTGACTGCAATCCCGGCGCCCGACGTCAGACTCACTTTCATCTAACTTGCTCTCCTGCTGTGCCTTAGTTCCCTCCCCAGGCCAGCTCACTCAGCGGGTCCAGAGCGTGGGCAACTTCCCCACCACCTCCCGACACCCGCTAAAAGCCACGGCCTACGTGAGCCCCACGGTGCAGCAGGGCCCCGCCTCCACCTCCCTGTCCACCTCCATCAGTCTACAGTCCATCCCCGGCAGCGCGGCGTTGCTTCAGCCCCTCAAACCGAGCTGCAGTTTGGTGCCGCAGCCCCAGAAAGCCATCACTCGCAGCTCCCTCCCTCGCCCGGCCTCCTTTGTGGGAACGAGCGGAGTTCCACGCGCAAGCAAAATCACCCAGCCCACACGCAGGTTTGACACACCTGGACGCATGGTGCTTTTTCAAATATATACGTATTTCCAACTTTTCTTGGTCTTACACTATAGTACATTTCATGTTGTGGAGGTTTCGAGCTATTGGTCGACCAAAACAAGATATTTAACAAGCTCTTCTTGTGCTCTGTAGGATATTGAGATGGGCTTTTTTAATACAGTTTACTACGTTTTACAGACCAAACAGTAAATATGTATAGAGCTGGGACACAGCGCAGGTGTTTAAACATCATACAGATTGTCCTGAAGGAGGTGCTATAGTTAAAGGTTGAACTTTAACAATCAGTCACGATGCTTGAGAATGACGAAGCACCTTTTCATCCTTTTCATCCTTTTCATTTCTCCCCGTCCGCAGTATGCTGACTCCTCCAAAGAGCCTCGCTGCCCTGACGGCCCTGAGGGACGGCAGCTGGAAAGACGGCTGCTACTGAACCCAAATGAAACGGAAGCTGAGGAGGGATCACGAGTGACGCACCGATTTCAAATGTTGCCGTCAGGAGGGGCCCGGTCTTGGGCTGTGACCCGAGAGAGAGAGAGAGAGAGTGACTGTTAGCATTTGTAAAAGGGCACCGCTCTTCACTGAAGGACGGGGACCAGAACGGGTCCAGCAGGCTGGACCGTCACATTACTACCTGCTGAAACAGACGATGGACACACGATGGAACAACATGGCAATATTCTGAGAATCAGTTGTTCAGTGTGAACTTGATCTTCTTTGATACGTGTTGGTTTTTTAATGATTATTTGTCATCGTGGATAGTTACAGTAAAGCTTAGGGGAAAGACAGCCCACGCGTTTGTACATGCTTTTAATGATTTAATTCCACTAATTTAGCATCTATGGATTTTTGTCGGACCGTGGTGTCACATGAAGTTGAACCTGGGATTTTGTTACATCCTGTGCCTGTTGAAAAGTAGTGTATTTCATATTATATTTATTGGCTGGACCTCGCAGCACTTTTGATCAAAACTATAATTGACACATCAGAGTGTTTCCTAAGTGAAGTATGACATTGGTTAAAGTAAGTGTGCACACATTATCTTTTCCTTTCCTTATTGTTTACATAAGAGCTAAAATTTTGAATGCTCTTTGAGGAACATAATCGCTGCAATGATATTGCACAAAGGGCCCTGATGCTTTTTATGGATGACAAGACTTTAAAGAGGTGGATTTTTAAAGTGAATAAAAGACTTTCAAAACAAACAATTCCATGTCTTTCTTCCATAAAGTTAGTTCACTTGGTGGTTTATTAAAGTATGAGAGAAAATTAATTCCTCAAAGGGATTAGCTCCAGTGATCACCTGTAGGTGGCATTGTTACTCCACTGTACACAGCAACAGGCTGACATTCTCTATGATTATTTGCCGTTTTTGAGTTTAGGTTTGGTTTTTTCATTTTAAAATGGTTTTAAAAAGTACAGCTGTAAATCTTGCAGAGATTATCTAAATTTTCACTCAACTGAAAATACATAAATCCAGAGGCAAATTCTTTAATGTTCAGCCACACACACTTTAGAAGCTAAAGACCATGAGATGATCGTCCAAGACTGTAGAACAATTAAGGCTGTAAAACACTTTGAGCAAACAGCATTTCATGCAAATGAGTCCAGATACTGATGAGCTCCACTGAGTTCTGGCAAACATAACCAGAACCAGAAGACACAGGTTTACATGTTTGACCTGGTAGGGCTCGGCTCCACGGGGGGACCCTGGAGCGAAGGGACTAATGTTTAACAGAGTGCAGTGTGTTGATGAGGAATCTCCCCAGTAACACTTGCTCGTGTTTGGCATGCGGTCGGGTGAGCGCCTGCCATCTGGAATTCGGGACGGTAAATGTATTGTTTATCATCAAGCCACCGCCGATTTTTGTGCAGAGAGACTTATTTCATCACTTTGTTGAATTAGGTTTATGAAGGCAGTTACTCAGAGTGTGACTCTCACTGCTGACCTTTTGGAGTTTGAGATCATGCCCAACAAAGCCCAAGAGGTACGTGTCCTCCACTTTCACTCTCATGTACCTTCAATCACATTATCACCAACACCTCAATTGAAGTCAAAAGATCCATTATCTTTGGGGGATTTTGCATTGTTGTCACTTTATTTTGCCTACTAGGATGCCGTCATCAACCTGAAGACACTGCAGGAGATGTCCAGGCAGCTTGGCTTTGAGTGGACAGTTCTGGCGTATGAGCTTGGCTTCAACAGAACCGAGGTTGGGCGGTTCCACACCAAATCTGCGGAGAGGAGCGTCCAGGCTAGGGCCATGTTGGAAAGCTGGTACAGAGTGTGTGTGTGTGTGTGTGTGTGTGTGTGTGTGTGTGTGTGTGTGTGACTTGGATGTTGTGATTAGGTTTAGTCACTTTAGGGTGTGCAGAAAGTGTCATTATACTAACTTGCTTCAACGTACAGAGGTTGTAGTGACCATTTGTCCGATAAATCCGAAACAAACGGAGGCCACTGACGCACCGTGGGTTTGTGGTTTACGCTGGTAAAAGAATGCTTTTTCCATATAGGATTACGTTTTTCTCATAATATATTTATCGAAACAAAACAAGCAAACCAACTCCTAATGCCTCTCCTGCTCTGGTAAAAAAAAAAACTATTGGCCAACCCTGTTGCATGCTGGTCCTGTACTTGCCTACTCCTATATATAAACCAGATGGCCACAGTGTTATCAAATGAACAACCAAGTATACCTAGACAACAACAAATAATTAAACAAAACAATACCAAAAAGTCTAACCTAATAAGCAAAATGTCTAGAATAATTAAACAATACAACTTGTGAATAAAATAACTAAATAGTAACATCAATAGGTGTTTCTGGAGATTATCATCATTATGATCAAGAGGGTATTATGTGCTATGTTTGCTCCAGCTTTGACGTTTAAAATGTCAGGAATGGATCATACAGGTGATTAGGACTTCTCGTCATATTTTATTATGAATTATAAGATATCCATCGTACTATATCTATCATTGACTGTATTCTGTACCCTTCCTTGATCTCAAATGTTTCTCAGGTGATTATTTTCATTAACCATCAATCTGACAATTGTTCGCCTTGACAGAATATCAGAAAATTAGTTATTCACTTTAATATGATATGAAAACAGGCAATCTTCATATTTGAGAGGCTGAAACGGCATTTTACATAATTTTTGCATGAACGATTAATCAATCATCAAAAGAATTGGCGGTTATTTTTTTCTGTTGATCAACTGACCGTTGCAGCTCCGCTCAGGCGTCCTTCTTTCTTCACAGGTATGAGAAGTCATGGGACAAACCCAATAAGACCAAGCTGCTGCAGGATGGGCTGGAGCGGGCGGGCAGACGGGACCTGGCTGAGAGGCTGCGCTGCCTCCACTGGGGCCACCAGAAGCTGAGCAAGAGGGTTGAGTTGCCCTCGGCCTTCCCCTTCCTCATCACAGTCCACAAGACCATCCACAACCAGGACGGACTGCGCAGGATCAACGACCTCAACCGCAGATTCACTTAAAGTGGGGAACGTGCACAAAGCTGTTGCTGCGCCCATTGTTCTTTATTTTACAAGTGGGCTATACAGCACAGTCTAATCTGAAATAAATGTACTGCATGTCACTGAAGAAACAAATGAGAACCATTGGCCGTGTGTATATAGCCATGCCACTTTTTGCCTTGCATGAAAATGAAAGCGTTGATCATTTTTCCATCTTTCATGGAAAAATTAAATCAACTAATCGCTTTAGTAGCAGACACATACAGTTATGACCAACTGGATTAGAAAAGGCCCTATTACAGAATCTGAAAAGGTCATGAACATGTATACGGACAGACATATATACATAAGGAATACAATTAAAAACAAGGTAGAAAAGCAAACATACAACTATATGAAAAAAGATATTTAGATATAAACAGCAACGGACAACAAACATACAATATGCAAGTTATTATGATGTGGTCGCTACTTTATATTGGCTACAAGCAAAGATGCTGTTTCTTAATTGTGTCTGCTACAAATAATGCAGGTGTGCATGGCAAGCCAAAGAACACTGAATAGTATTGTACGGCTAATGTTATTAGTTACTCTATATATAGAGGAAGTTTATGTGGATCTATCGATATTGAACACTAAGTCTGCTTAATAAACAAACGTCTGACAGGAAAGCGGTATTTTTTATCATTTTACATTGTGTAACAAGAAATAAGATGTTAATTAGTGAGTCATTTTATATTCATTAGTAGTAGTAGTAGTAGTCGTAATAGCAGGAGTTTTAATTATTGTTTTTGGTATTATTGGTATTATTATTATACATCATAGACTGACCTGCATCAATCATTGTAAATAAATCCCAATCGACCTAGTTAGACAAACCAATCGGAGCGGCGAAACCTTTCTTAGCAAGGTTGTGTGACGAGCATGGAGCCAGAGCGGAAACCTAGAAAAGATGGCTTTCAAAGTAAGATATTTAAAATCTATATGTTTGGGTTAAAAAGACTAAATGAATTCGTGGAAAGTGGCAAACGTTGCTTTCTGGTATCAGAGTCATTCACGTATTAATTTAACTGGATATGTAGAAAAACAAACAAGACATAGTGCAACACATACACGAAATGGGGCTTTTATTTTGGCAACTTCTCCCAGAAACTGTAGTTCCAATCGTTGACTTCTATATGGTTCCGTTAGAGCCTGTCCATCTCCTACTCCCAAGACACATATCGGCGTTGACAGGGAAAACCAAAGACAAATGGACACTCCTGTCACGGCGACCCTCGGTCAATAATATGTGGATTCTGTCATACTTAAACGCGACATTATGACCGGTCAGGGGTCGAGAACTGTCGGCTATTTCAGACACACCGGCGACCGTTTAGCTATTAATCTTTTTTTCTCTCCATACGTTTGATTTTCTTGTATCAACGGATGTGCGTCGTTGTCAGCGCACAGACTCTTTCGCGCGGTTGAGTATGTCAACCGCATGGCAGCGGGCTATTTGACACTTTGTTTGGCCGACGTACAATATAAAATTGCACCCGCCGGAGTTGCAGCAATGGCTACGGCACTGGGTTGCTTCGGCGGTCCCGAGGTGTTGGAGGACGTCACTCACGCGCGGGGTTTGATGGACGAGCTGAAGCTGCTGTACGACTCCCGGCTGCTCGGCGACGTTACCATCCGGGTCGAGTGTGACGAGGAGCCGCAGGAGGCCGGCGGGGGGTCGGCCGGAGGTGACGTCGACCAACTCTTCCTGTGCAGCCGCAACGTCCTCGCTGCAGCCAGCCCGTACTTCAAAAGCATGTTCACCGGGGGGTTGAACGAGAGCGTGCAAGAGAGGGTGGTCATCCGCGGCGTGGACTCCGAGTCCATGTCTGTCATCATCGACTACTGCTACACGGGCAGGGTGACCATCACCGAGGGCAACGTCCAGCGGCTGTATGCGGCCGCCAACATGCTCCAGCTGGAGTACATCAGGAAAGCCTGCTCCAGCTTCCTGAAGAGAAGGCTGGACTTCTCTAACTGCGTGGGGATCCTGAAGTTCGCGGACACTTACGACAACCCTGGATTGAAGGAGAACGCGCAGGCGTTCATAGCCAGGAACTTCGGCCAGGTGTGCCACGGAGGGGAGCTCTGCGAGCTGGATCTGACCCAGCTGAGGGAGATGTTGTCCCTGGACACCCTGGATGTGGACTGCGAGAGGAAGGTGTGCTCCGCCGCCTTGCAGTGGATAGAGGCCAACGCACCGCTGAGGCGGGAGGATGCACTGCTGGCGCTGAAGTGCGTGCGCTGGAACTTGTTCACAGAGCAGGACAAGTGCTACCTGGAGGGCCTCATGGCCAGGCCTTTGATTGAGAAATACCTTGCGTCTTTCTACAACGGGTCGGCTGAGGACGGCTGCGGGATACCCACTGCCCTGGACGCGCCCAAACACAGGGTGGGCGTGAGCGCGAAGGAGATGATCCTCTTCTTCGGCCTACCCAACGACAACATCATGTGCTGCGACCCATACTCGGCGGACCTGTATTTCATGGCTCCCCCTTTGGAGAACCTCAGCAGTCAGGATTACAAGCGCTCCACAATGGAGTCCCTGATCGCCTGTGCCGCGCCCGATAACAACTTGTACCTGGCCTCCCACCTCTCGAAGCACTTCTGGCTGTACAACCCTGTGCTGAACAGCTGGCAGGAGCTGGCGGAGAGGCCGCTGGGTAGGATACACTCCGGGATGGGCTACCTCAACGGCCATGTGTACCTCCTGGGGGGACGGAATCCCGTGACGGACGCCCGACTGAAGGAGGTGGAGTGCTACAGCGTCCAGAGGGACCAGTGGACGTTTGTGGCCCCTCTGCCTCACGCTTTGGGCAAAATGCAGGTGGTAGCGCTCAACGACCACCTGTATGTGGTGAACAAGCGGAGGATGCTCTGCTACGACGCCAAGAGGAACCGCTGGCGTCACTGCGGGTCGCTGAGGAGGGACAAGCTCCACAAGGCCTGCGTGTACCAGGACCAGATCGTGTGTGTGTGCGACATCCCGGTGGTGAAGGCCTACAGCCCCGCCCGCGGGGAGTGGAAGAGGCTGGGCGACATACCCATCGACAGCCGCGCCCTGAATTACCAGGTGATCCAGCACAGCGGCAAGCTGCTCCTCCTCACTCAGACTCTTCTGCAGCACAACAAGAACAGGGTCCTCATCCACGAATACGACCCTGCCCGGGACGCCTGGAAGAACATCATGGCGGTGTACGTGTCCACCTTGGGGCCCGTGTGCGTTTCGACGCGCGTGTACCCGGCGTGCCTGGGCTCCGCACACAGCTTCTCCACGGAGGAGGACGACGACAGTGGCTCCAGCGCCGACTGGGACTTTGACGAGTTGACGGACGCCGACTCTGACTCTGGCAGCTCCAGTTCTTTCTCGGACGAGAACTGGTAGTCAAAGAAAAGTTTGACTTATTTATGATTTCACGGATTGAACAGGGTTCTGTCACAGAAGCCAGCGCTTTACTGTAGAAACACAGATCCACCCGAAATCTTTTTTTTCTTGTCTCTGGACCAACTAATGAGCATTTACTGACGGGGGGAGGAAACCAAGCAGTTTTTATTATTTTTTTTTTTTTTTAGAAAGGTCTTGCTGTGTGAAGATGCATGTTTGTGACTGACATATAGATTTTATTTAACTTGAATAAATGAGCACACTCTGCTTGTTTTTATTTTTCGGGGACATACGGCAACTCAAGTGCCTCACGTTCTTGACTTTTAATGCAGCGGGGTCATTTACAGGGCTTTAAAACTTTCTGTCCTTTTTTTTTATCTTGTTGATGCACATGAAGATGGGGACACACCCGGTGTTGAGGAAACTACTGAAGCCAATGTATTGTACGCTCACTCAGGTTTAGGCTTCAGCAAAAGCCTGTATATGCCACAATTAACTTTTTTTAATGTAGTAAAATATTTGGTGGTGTGAGAGGAAATTCTACATTTTATAAAATGTTATTTTAAACTATTTTATGGATCCTGAGAATGCGTTTACTTATCACTGATGTTCTACTTAATGTTTCTTTTACTTTTTCCACATGATCCACAAGGTGTTTTTTGAGTATTGTTTTGGTCCTGATCAGCTGTTTGAATCGGAGGACATTTTGTTTGTATGTGGTGGAACTGTTGCAAAGCCATCGTCCTTCCCCAGCGAGCCCACACACTCAGTTACCAGTTTATTAGAATCGTTTCTAACGAGTCTGCTCTCATGGAGAGAAGACGGTAGACTAAATGTTAGAATCACCTCTCAGTGTAATGCAGTAATTACAACAATAGATTACAGAGCTGTGGTACGAGGCTGAGTTAGCTTCTGCTACCTGTTCCTAATAAACTGGTAAATGAGTGCACTTTTAAATGTAGTCCCTTTTTATGCTTGTGTGTGTGTGTGTGTGTGTGTGTGTGTGTGTGTGTGTGTGTGTGTGTGTGTGTGTGTGTGTGTGTGTGTGTGTGTGTGTGTGTGTGTGTGTGTGTGTGTGTGTGTGTGTGTGTGTGTGTGTGTGTGTGTGTGTGTGTGTGTGTGTGTGTGTGTGTGTGTGTGTGTGTGTGTGTGTGTGTGTGTGTGTGTGTGTGTGTGCGTGCGTGCGTGTGTGTGATCTAGATTAGAAAAACGTTTTGGTTTATGTGTCAAATAAACGACGCAGAAGAAAATGTGTTTTTTTACTTCTCCAAAACTTTATTGAACACATAAAACACACTATACTTTATTACAGTAGCATAAAAGTATTAATGTCGCTGCTCCATGTTGGTAGGTGAAGATGACTATGTGAATATATACATTTCATGATTTGTAACATTATTTTAAAAAGTTTCAGATTCGATTAGAGTTTTAACAAAGCTCTCTGTTTTCCGACTATTCACAGGTGACTGAATCTGACATACAGTGTGCTAACTGATATGAAGTGGGACATAAATATTGTGTTTCGGTTCATCCTGTATTTATTTTATTTCCATTATTGGATACCTACTGGGTTGCAGCTTGTTTGTATCGTTTTTCAGAATAATATATTGTTATGTAAATGGCCAGGCTAGAAATTAAAACGTAATTCACAACAAACAAAATAAATAACATTAATTAAATGAAAGATAAAACATTAAACACCCAAATAAAATGTACAATAAATCCAATTTATTTTTAGTTTAAGTTTAAATGTGTTTCTTCAAAAACATTTCGATATAATTTTAAGAACCTTACTTTTGTATTGTTTGGTAAACGTATTCAATAAAAGAGGGAAGAGATGTGGAACCCGAAGATGGCGATTTTTTAAAGTTTCGATTTTAGCATTTTCATCTCAATAAAGCATAATATGTGATTCAGGTTTCTCAGTGACGTTTATCTCGCGAGGTTTCAGTGCCGCTCACATCCAGACCGCGAGAAGATGAGCGATGGCAATAGAAAACAAACCTGGGGACGAATTTGACACCGTTTTCGGTCAAAGTGACTCTTTGGAGCCCTCCTCGCGCCGCCAGTATGACACCGCGCCAGCTCGCATCTTCAAGATTATCGTCATCGGGGACTCGAACGTGGGGAAGACGTGTTTGACTTACAGATTCTGCGGGGGCACTTTCCTGAAGAACCCGGAGGCGACGATCGGGGTCGATTTCCGAGAGAGGACGCTGGAGCTCGACGGCGAGAGCATCAAGGTAAGGAGGTCCATGGACGCTCGCGCACATGCATGGTGTCAACCGCACAGACGCGCACGCTCGCATTGTCCCACGACGTTAAAGCGGCTGGCCGAGCTACGGTTCTTAAAAGGGGCTCAGCCTGACCCGGAGCCGCTCTTAAGTCCAGATGTGTCCGGGCTGTGCACGGGGAGAAGGCGGCACTAGGCCGAGCGAGCCGTATACGTCTCCCAATAAGGTACATAGTCACGTCTCTACTTATTTATACACATCTACAAACACGTTATAACCATAACTCACGAGGCAGACATTGTACTCATGTTCCCACAGTACGTACAATACAATAAAAGATATGACATCAAGGACATGTCCAGCAATCATTCATTTAATAATCTTCGCCTACGCTTTTGCCACCTTAACTTCTGTGAAAAGGGATGCACAGCTTCAGGTTTTTATTTTTTGGTGTGTGACATGTTACACTGCCTTCTTTTAAGATCTCTTGTTACATGGACTATGATAGGTGATATTCTGTTTGTTGTTATTGTCAACCAATCTCATTGGAAGACCAACGGCTACAATGACTTGGTCTCACTCCCAGTTGTAGTCTG
The DNA here is from genome assembly GCA_023566465.1 of Cottus gobio. Lineage (NCBI taxonomy): Eukaryota > Metazoa > Chordata > Actinopteri > Perciformes > Cottidae > Cottus > Cottus gobio. The sequence goes on along the minus strand of CM042227.1, from coordinate 18,777,095 downwards.
TGCCGTACCTGTGCTGTAGGCCTTTTATGGATGCCCAAAAACTAGTAAAAACACACAGCTGAGCCTACGTTGTTGCGCTGGGTGACCCTTGTTTCCTTCACTACCACACACTATTTATTTAGAGTCAATCCCACGTAAATCATACTCACCAATGTACCACATTTGTATTAATCTGTTGCAGGAAATAGTCCCACTCCCAACAAATGTGTCATTTGTTAAGAAACTACAACGCTCTGGTGTTTTAGGAAATGACTGAGCCCTTCTATCCATATGTGACACACTAGAGGATACATATCTTCAGTCGTGGCTCCCAAACAGGGAAGAGAAGTCTGCGTATTTAGAGATGGACTAATAAATGTTTTTGCTTAATTCTTTTCCTATCTTATTCATTATCATATCATGTCATAATGTGTTTCTTTCTACCGCTAGCTGCAGATCTGGGACACGGCGGGTCAGGAGCGCTTCAGGAAGAGCATGGTGGAGCACTACTACCGCAGCGTCCACGCCGTCATCTTTGTGTACGACGTGACCAGCCTCTCCTCCTTCGAAAGCATACCTGAGTGGATCGAGGAGTGCAGCCGGCACTGCGTGGGCCCCTTGGTGCCCCGCATCATGGTGGGCAACAAGTGTGACCTAAGGGACCGCCGGGAGGTCCCCACCACGGCGGCGCAGTGCCTCGCTGACAGCTACAACTTCCCGCTGTTTGAGACCTCGGCCAAGGAACCCGGCGAGAAGGAGCACGTGGACGCCATCTTTCTGACTCTGGCGTACAGACTGAAGAGCCACAAACCGCTGCGGCTGAAGCAGCCGAGCGAGAGCAGCGCTGGGCGGCCGTGGGACCAGCGAGGGCAGGAAGGGGGGATGTGTCAGTGCTGAGGGTCCCCCTCCATCCTGTGCGGATGTACTCATCGATAATGGTGCTGCGTGAAAGCCTGAGACGGAATTCAGAAAGTCCTCTTGAGATCATGAGACGGGGGAAAAAAGGATGAAACGGCTTTACACCTTTCCCCTGCCTGATGCAAAGGCATGGCTTGTGACAGGAGGGGGCTCTAAGTTTGCACAATATTAATTCAACATTTCAATGAGAAGCATGCATGGAAATGGGGGTGGGGGAGGGTATGCCAAATATTTGTGACTGCACACAAAATCACTTTGAGTCAAAGAACAGCGGAGTGCACTTTAATACGTAGACAGAATCATATGCAATCAGATGTCCAGTAGCACTACAACGTATCCACACTATTCAATGCAAACGGAGAATTAAGGGACGGAAATAGATTTCAGTGTGAAGAAGCAGACTAACAAAGTCAGTTGAAGCTGTGAAGAAAACCATGCAATCCTTTTTAAGTCATGTTTTAAAGTGATATTTCTGTTATAAGAAACAAACGCAGCATGAGTTTTGGTGCCGTCGCTAAATGTGTGTTTCTCAAATATAAATGTGAACATAACCAGCTTTGTGTCAGCTCATCGGCCCACACAGTTCTTCTGTTACGAGTTCCCCAGTGACAGATATGTAGCTGTCTTTCGGGACGAAATGCAAATCCACGTGGTTCACTTGAAAAGCACGAGCGAACACACACGTTCAGCTGTCTTTGAAAATTGTTATGCCGAACGCAAAGTATAGATGGGATGAGATAAAAAAAATCACAACTAAATGATACTTAAGTATCTTGTGTTTTTTTGCGCATGTGTACAATAATGCAAACACTTTCCAAAAGTATGGAGATATGTGATCATGTTCCACTGCAAATCAATAAACAAGGTTTCATCTGGATGATCTGAAATGTTTGAGGTTTCTGGTGTATCGGTGTTGTTTGGTGTGATGATGCAGCTGTCATCTCAGGCTTGTAATGTACTCATAAATACTTACACATAACCAAGTATACAATATAATACTGTAATTCCATTTAATTCAATTAAAAAGCCTGAAAACCAGTCAAACTCTTTGGTCCTTCCATTCAGCCACCATGGACAAGAAGTCCTTGAGGTGTTCAGAAAAACATCTGTAATCATCTGCTCGTGAAGATCATGGGATATGATTGAAAGCTCCAGAACGGCCATTAATGTGATCGTTGCCTCAGCTTCAACCTATGGCTTCCAGTTTACCATATGTGATTGGAATTTAGCGACGACTAGTGGTCCAAGTTTGCATAGGTCTAGCTCCGACGATGCGTTCGATAAATCCTGTAAACTAGCGTTACGATCTAGTTCAACGTACTCTAACTGTTAAAGCTATTTATGAAATACAAAAACTAATGCAATATCTGTAATGAGATCAAATTTTGCAATACATCAACATACATCGGTTGCCAGGCTTTGGTAGAGTAATGTCAACCTTGGTCGCTGATCACTTAGTAGAGTGTCATATTTACCAGCTTTCAACAAGTCTGTGAACGCCGCACAGTAATCGAGCCGCCTTTATTCTTCACACGGCGTCTCTCTGCGGCCATGGTAACACTTTCCTCAACACTGGACCTCTGATTAAAAAAGAACAGAAACAAGTGCTTTTCATGCAGGTTTGTGAATTAGTTTCATGTTCTATATGTAGTTTAAGAATATAATGTAGGTTTGTTTTTGTCTACACGCATATCAACCCCACATTAGGGGGGTGGGGGATTTAGTAGCGTTTACGTTATTCATTAGCACACGATTTGTTTAGGTTAGTTTTCTGTCTGTGGCCTAGCAGCGAGCTAGCAAAAGATAACGTCGCAAATGTATAAGGATGTAGAAAATAATCTATTTTAAATAGTGCCTTGATTCAAACGTAGGGGAACTGTCTGCGATATAAAATTAAAAAGGTAATTCAAAATCCCAGAGATATCAGCTAGCTTCACCCAAAACGCTGTGCCGGGTGTATGCTAGCAGTGCTCTTCTGCACAAGGCGACTGACGTCAGAGCTGCACCGTCCTGTAAATAAGTAACGCGGGATTAATAATAAGGTCATCACGCGTGCTGTTGGAAATGTGGTTTCGAACTACTAACAGACGGTTTCTACTCGCCAGCACTTGCCGACTTCGCGAGAGCCCTGAGCCCGCTTGTACCCCCCTCTCACCATCTAGCTCTTATTCAGCATGAGCCTGGCAGAGATATGCGACAACGCCAAGAAGGGTCGGGAGTACGCTCTGCTGGGGAACTACGACTCCTCCGTAGTGTACTACCAAGGCGTCATTCAACAGATCCACAAGCACTGTCAGTCGCTCAGAGACCCCGCACTCAAGGCTAAATGGCACCAGGTGAGTTCCCCGGTCCTCCAAACCCCTGTGATGTTTTGCTGTTCTGGTCACGCGACGCTGACACGACGCTATGCTCCCTCCGTGACCGCAGGTCAGGCAGGAACTGGCCGAGGAGTATGAGCAGGTGAAAGGCATCATGGGAACGCTCGAGAGCTTCAGGGCCGAGAAGCCGCCTGACGTTCTCGCTCCTCAGTGGGAGGAGAGGCCCGTGGATCCAGCGGTGTGGCCACCTCCCACCCCTGCGGAGCACAGGTGTGTGTGTGTGTGTGTGAGACAGAAGTTACACTTTTCACCCAGAGCCTTTGTGGGCTTCAGGCAGGGCTCACCGTTACAAAATATAACCTCATGGATCTTTTTTTTTCTACTTTTTTCCACATCGGTTGAAACTTACGGTCTGATGTTTTTAATATGTCTGATAGCCAAAATACCAGTCTAAAAACACATGGTTGCATTTAATTAGCGTCACACTGTGTTCTCAAAGGGAAGAAAAATCCACAATGTCTGATTTGTATATGACCCCAACTGATTTGTATATGTTTATTATTTTGTAAATACACCAAATCTAAATATTCAGTCGTTAACATTTTATTGTCACCTACTTTTAAAAACAACTTTAATTAAGGATACTATCAATACATCTCCAAGAAGCACATGTACAACCATTCAATTTATATCTAATAATATGCACTGAAAGCTGAAAAAAGTACCTACACACGGCTGTCTGGTTGCCTCTTCTTATTTAATTTCATGTGGGATTAAAGAGCTGGGAACAAGATGGCACTGTGTTGATACTTTGGTTTCTTTTACTTCAGCCGCCTGCTCAGCTCCAGGGAACTTATTTACCTTCTGGCAGAACTGACTGTTGCTACCGCCATAAGGAAGCACTTTGAACTACAAAGAGACATATTTTGCATAATCTGTTTCATCTCCACCAGCACAATGTCTCTTGCCTTTTCTTTTTTTTACCATCTAGTTGTTAAAGTGGACATATCAAGCTTTACCTCCACAGAGTGCCAGCAGAGCTGATTGTGAGGACTTATCTCTGAGTTTTATTGTCTGCAGGTGTGTCCTACTAGCACTCATGTGTACAGTTCTACTCCTGCTTCTCTATAGGAATCTGATTCCAGTGAAGCGGCCCAACAGTGCGGTGAAGCAGCAGAGGAAGGACTCGCCCGGTCTGCAGCATCAAGGGGCGGCGGGGCCAGGCGGCCGCGGTCAGGCCAACCCGAGACCAGACCGGCAGGGTTCCAGAGATGCCCGAGGCACCAAGGCCAAAGACGATAAGGTCAGACTGCAGCTGCTGATTGGTGGTTAAATGAGCCGACAGACGGATGAATTTGGTGCTTCGGAAATGAGTCAAAACACTTGTTTTTATCCCTTCTTTGTTTCTTCATCAGGGGAAGAAAGGGGGAGGAGAAGCAGCAGGGGATGTAGAGCCGAAGAAGTTCGATGGCACGGGACACGACAGCGACCTGGTGGACTCACTGGAGAGAGATATTGTGTCCCGCAACCCCAACGTGCACTGGTGTGGTATTCACAGTTTATTTGGGGGGGGGGGCTGTCGGGGGAAGTGTACGTTTTTTTATATTTTATTTTTCTCTGCACTGCTGACTGAGCTCTCTGGATGAACTGTAGGGACGACATTGCTGACCTGGAAGACGCTAAGAAGCTGCTGAGAGAAGCGGTGGTGTTGCCCATGTGGATGCCCGACTTCTTCAAGGGCATCCGTCGCCCCTGGAAGGTACACACACACACAGACATGTAGACAGGTGCACACGTACAAACACACACGTACACATGCTCACTTACGTACTCTGAGGTGTTTGTATTTCTATAGTTGGCCGTTGAAAAGTGTTTAAGAAATCTGAGAAATCCATACAGACTCTCTGCTCTCAAAGCTGAAATAAAGGTTGGGCCTTTTCACATGCAGATGTATTGGTTTACTGTAAAATATTGTCATACATTGCTGCAGCTCAACCACCGTTAAAGTTGGAGTCATCATTAACTGCATCACTGTAACATTAAATCTACCAAAAGAATCTCATATATTAGTGATTTAACGGTTATCAATAATTTCTGATCAAGTCTGCTATGGCAATGGTAAATCATGAATGACTTCCTCGCTCACATTTTAAAATTTGTCTTAACGCTACGTTATAACTAACTTTATGTGTTGCAACACAGGTATAGGGTTATAGTATAGTTATACTATAAATGTGTATCATTATACTATAGCTGTGTTATAGGATAACTGTGTTGCACTGTGTTCAAACTAAGCTACAGTCGTCTCTGGTATAGCCACTGTTCTTTTGCTCAGATATGAACAGAATCATATCGCATCACTATCATATTCCCTTAAAGGGCTGGATCGATCATCTGCCTCTCAGTACCGATATGACTGGGAGTTTTCTTCTGTTGAACTTCATCAAGTGAGGCCTCTTCCCCCTCAGGCCCCCGCCATTGAGGGTCAATTCTTGTTTACTGCAAAACACGGCCTTTCATTTGTCTGATACATGCATGAATAATTTAACTTGTTTTTTCCCCCAAATAACTGATGGTGCTGTTTACAGACGTGTTAATGCGTTGTCTGTGTTTACACGTGTCACATTCTGTTTCAGGGCGTGTTGATGGTCGGCCCCCCCGGGACTGGGAAGACCATGTTAGCCAAAGCCGTGGCCACGGAATGTGGGACTACTTTCTTCAACGTGTCCTCCTCCACCCTCACCTCCAAATACAGGGGCGAGTCCGAGAAACTTGTTCGTCTGCTGTTCGAGATGGTAAGCAGAAGGTCTTGGTACCAGTTCGATGGTCAAAACGTTCTGTTATCCTGCAGAGAAATGGCCCCTGACCTGTTTTCCTTTCTCAGGCCCGCTTTTATGCACCAACAACCATCTTCATAGACGAGGTCGACTCCATCTGCGGCAGGAGGGGAACATCTGATGAACATGAGGCCAGCCGCAGGGTCAAATCCGAGCTTCTGGTTCAGATGGATGGTGAGTCGGACAGTGAAGGTGAAGCTATGAAAAAGGCTTGTGATATGGTTGTTTGTGGAGTTCATTCATTCAAGAAAAAAATTAACCGTTTTTGCGTTTTCTTGCATTTGGCACAATTCATATCCAAACTGAATGAGTTCAACTTGGAACAAAGCTGTGTAAAGCGCAGTATTAAAAATAAGTACAAATGGTGGGGCGATGTTAAATTGTGGTGTGTGTGTGTGTTTTGACGACCAGGCGTTGGGGGAGCGCTGGATAACGATGACCCCTCCAAGATGGTGATGGTCCTCGCTGCCACCAACTTCCCCTGGGACATCGACGAGGCGCTACGACGGCGCCTGGAGAAGAGGATCTACATCTCCCTGCCCACAGGTGACCTCACCACCCACAGACCAACAGCCAGTGTTGTAGTAGATCGGTAGAGAGACCCCGTCTCCAAGGTCCTGCCCCGCTGTGGTCTAGACCACAACTTGTCTGATTTATTTGTTGTGTGCGTTAGGATGTCAAACTTCACTTTTAAAAGTGGAACCAATAACTTGCAACAATAACTGATTCTGTTAATATTGACGAGGGTCGCGTTTCTCCGCTGTCTGTGTGTGGGTGCGTGTGTTTCTGTGTGATTGCGCGCATTTGTATGTGTGTAGCTGTGGGTCGTGTCGAGCTTCTAAAGATCAACCTCAGAGAGGTGGATGTGGCTGCTGACGTGGACTTGGACCTGATCGCTGAGAAGATTAAGGGCTTCTCTGGAGCCGACATCACCAACGTCTGCAGGTGCGAGTTCATCCTTCATTTCCTTTACCTCCTATACAAAACACTCTTAGAGGCCGACTCAGGGCTGATGAGGGTCAGAGATACAGAGTTCTGCCCCGGTTTCCGTTCACTGACTTTTTACAAGCACACCAAGAGAAGTAAACGCAAAGTTCTCCAGACTGACAAGGGGATTGGACAATTCTGGTGATCGTCACCCCGCTTCATCGGGACCCAACGAGGGGGAAATAAAATGATGTGACCGTTCAAGCACTTTAACGCTTCTGATGAGGATGTTTATGTTCTTTAGAGTCCCAAAGACATTACGTCGACGCAACTGATGATTGGCGTTATTGGTGTTATGAGGCTGCAACTCGAGCCCATGGTGATGAGAAATGACAAACAGGTAGAGACCGTTCAAAAGCCCCTTCACCAGCTCCCTGATGACTGGTGATGATCTAAGCTTCCCTGTCGTACAAAATGGCAAATAAAAACTGTAGGAGCTATTTATTGGATATTAAGTTATTTTACTCAGAAGTAGTATTGTTAAATTATTCTAGATGTTTGCTTATTTAGGTTAGATTTTTTGATGGATTAGGATAGTTTTTTATTTTGAGCATTTTTAGTTTTGTTTAATTATTTGTGGTTGTTTACTTGTTGGTTTATTAATTGGGTAACGCTGTGGGCACCTGGGGTTTATACATAGGAGTAGACAGGACAGGACCAGCATGCACCTGGGTAGGCCAATGTTTTTTTTACCAGCGCAGAAGAGGCAGCATGAGGAGTTCCTTTGTTCCTCTTGTTTTGTTTAGTTAAATAAATTATCAGAAAAACGGAATCCTGCATGAACAATGCATTCTTTTGTCTGAGTAATACACATACCCACGGTGTATCAGTGGCCCTTTGATTTATGTTTATTTTCTTTGATTTATTGGACAAATGGCCACTTCACCTCCCCCAGGGAAACTTTCATTTCATTTCATTTTGCTAACTGGCATACATTAAACAGCAGCGCTGAGGGAACAGAAACGAGATCTTGTAAATCATACATGGAAATGCCACAGCCTAGAACATTAATATAGAACGTCAAGAGCCGGAGTGTGGCGATAGTGGTCACATCCAAACGGTGCGTGCGCGACAGACAATTTGATTTTTAAATTACAAGAGCAGCCACAGCCAGTGTGCTGCTGTGCATTGAGAGAGAGGGAGACAGATTACATGTCCTTATGAGCAGGTATTTGCATTTGGCCGTGAACCTGCAGCACTAACAACGTGGAGTTTGCAGGCATCACTTCCCTTGTTGTCTCTCACTAACCAGCTCTACGTATGTGTATCAAGGTTTTATCCTTTACACCGTTAAATCGATCCCGAAACGACACACAAGCTCAGACGCACAATCCAAAACAGTGATTTCACTTTGCTCATTAGGATGTGAGCCACGCCTGGAGAAAAAACAGATAACATCAAATGCTTTTGGAAAGTGTGCAGTGATTGTTGCTGAACAGTATTTCTAATCGGAGAAGCCTTCTCCTCACCAGCCTGTCCTTGCTATGCTCGGAATGGCAAGTACTTTGTGTTGCTCAAGTCGTCTCTGCTCATCTCTGGTGTGCATTGCTCCCTTGACCTTGGACATGTGTGTGTGTGCGTGTGTGTGAACGCGCGCACGTGTGCGTGCGCGTGGGTGTGTGTGGGTGTACATGTGTGTGTGCGCGTGTGCGTACATGTGTGTGTGTGTGTGTGTGTGTGTGTGTGTGTGTGTGTGTGTGTGTGTGTGCGTGCGTGTGCGTGTGTGTTGGTGTGTGCGTATGTGTGAGGATTTCAGCCCGCCGTTGCTTAGTGATCACAGCAGAGACTCCGTCCATTTTAACGAGAGTAAAACTCTCCAACTGAGAAATCATAAAGTGTGTTTCAGGGAGCATATTCAAATAAAAAAAAACATTTAATAAAGGTATTATGTATATGTGTGTTTGAACACACCTTCTGCCTCTGTCTTTACACCAGGGATGCGTCCATGATGGCGATGCGTCGGCGGATCCAAGGCCTGAGCCCCGAGGAGATCCGGGCTCTGTCCAAAGACGAGCTGCAGATGCCCGTGACCATGGAGGACTTCACGCTCACGCTCAAGAAGATCTCAAAGTCCGTCTCTGCCACCGATCTGGAAAAGTACGAAGCCTGGATGGCTGAGTTTGGGTCAGTGTAGAGAACGATTACCGTTCAGACCCCCCAACGCCACACCCGACCCCGGAGGGACCAGAATATCAAAAAGAGGACTGAAAATGAAGAGGAGTGCTTTGGGGAGTGTACGCCACGGAGCGAGTGAGCTCCAGTGTGTGTGAACCGGGCAGCGCATCAGGGATCAAGACTTTACTTACCCCGCCCCCTCGTTGTTGCTTCCACACAATTGTCCGTGTAGAGACTATCAATCGTCCAGCTGCTGACTGACGTGAGTGACCCAAGGAAGGGAAGGGGAACTTTTCATGTAAAAAAGTAGCCTAATACTCACACAGGTATACCATGGAATGTTTTACTTACATGTCCGGCCTCGTGCAAGAACATTTGCATGTTCCTATCCTCAAACTTTTTTTTTGCCTCTTGTCATTTGATGAATGCCACTTGTTTAGATAAGTTGTGGGCAGGTTTCATTAAAAAAAAGTTAATGAGAGTAAAAAATAAATAATAATTTCACAGAAGTCTCACATCCTGCTGTCAGAAATTAGAAGTCGTATTAAGAGACCTGAAAAACAACAGAGGATCTTCGCCGGGAAATCGTTTAAAAAAATAAATAAAAATAATGTCCCCAACAAATACTAAATTGTAAATTATCAAGTTATCCAGTGAAACCTACCAAGGATGTCTGGAACCTCTCAGTAAAGCTGCCACGCCGTGATGACGGCGATGCTCATGCAGACGGGGCTTTATGATTCAGGTCTGCTGGTCAGTTCTTGCACGAGAACCTTTGTCTTAACGAGCCGTGTGGTTGAGCACCTTTAATGTATTTCCTCCAGGAGCCCATGTGCTTACTACTGACTGAACACACTTGAAGAACCACAATGTTTTATTGTGTCTGGCTGTGCGATTGTATTTTTGCTTTGTTGGTTTTAATACATTTTTCTTTTCTTTTTTCGATTGTAGTTCTGTTAAGACTAACATGTAGCCAGGCTAAAACAACATGGCCGCTGGACCCATGGAATGTTTAATAAAGAATATTACAGTTTCATGTTGCCTACTTAATTAAATGATTGGTCAATCAACAGGGAGTCAGCTTCTTAGCTATTATTCACATTTCATATTGAATCTCTGAATTTCTTCAAATCTTACAGACATCATCTTCACTGCATCTCCACGGCAACCGTGCAGACTCCGTGAAGGCTGTGTGACCAGGTTCACAGCTCAGGTGGAAAGCTTGTAAATTAATGTGAGGGGATTGTCCAACTATCAAAGTATTATTTTTTATATACCGTTTTAAACCTGTGACATACAAATACTGTACTTGATACTTGCAAAATTCTTTATTCTTATGAGAATCTTATGAGTTTTTTTTACTATAGAGTCATTTAGGGTCTCAATGTGTTAAATTTGTCTGTGTTGGGAAAAAATAGAAATGCAATATGCACATGAATCTTTTGCAGCAGAACCCACTGCACCCTTCACTTTTCCTCAGGGATGTCATTAAGACTTCAGACTTTATTTGAAAGATGATAATTTGAGCATTTAATTATTTTGTCAGTATCCCCTGTTACTATTTATTCAGTTTTCATGCAGTGAGAGGACATATTTAGCCATGATCCAAAGAAGCCTGTGATCATCGGTATTAATGGGGTCAAATAGAAAAGACGTGTCAGTAGAAGTTCATGTTTTGACAGAAACCCCCTGTCAGCATGTCAGCGGCTGCTGGAGTTCACCTCATTCAGGTGTGATCTCACTTCTGCGTGGGATCAGGAACGTCCTCCAGGGCCGGAAGATGGTGAAGAACAAGGACCCCCAACAGGCGAGAGAGCTGATGCAGGCTTTGAGTCTGTGAAGTGGGGATGTGGACGTTTGTAATGTGCTGACAGGGGACGGAGACTTAGCCCTCTGGGCCAGAGAGACCTGGTATACAGGTAGGTCAGGGTCAGGTCTGTCAAAGTGTTACACTCTGGGTGTCCTGTTATTGTGCTTAGGTTTTAGGTACTTATACTTTGTGTGTTTTCATGTGGGAAGATCAGGTACTTCTTTACTTGAGTATTTTGCTACTTTATACTATTTCACTGTATTTAATTAAGTGAACTTTTTTTACTTCACTTCCAAATTTATAAAATAAGCCCTGTCAATAATATAATATCATATATATATATCGTGTATGTCTGTCTTTATACAGTATTTGTATATATACATACAGTATATAGTATATATATACTTAACTTTAAATGTTCAGTCACTATCTCCAAATTGTAGCGTTAGTACTTCGTTACATTCCAGCATGTAATTAAAATACATTACTTCACAAATAGATACTGGTCTAATAATATTAAAACAGTATTTCCCAAATAAATGTGGCGGAGTAGAAGCATTAGGTTGCATTAAATCGTGTCTTAGATTGAATCCTTGAGTAAATGTACTCCGTTAATTCCCACAGAACCGTTATGTGCTTTTTGCTAAATCGTCACGGTTCCCCCGCATCATCCCGCGTACCGGATAACGGACGGTACTGTAACGCGTCTCCGGTGACGCTGTGGCAGCATCGGCGCACGGTGCACCTCGACAGTTCGCAGAGACGTTTCTCTTTTTGCACTCCCTTCCGAGCCTCAGTGGGGTCTGCAGCGCACGCTCCACCATGGAGACTAAACCGGTCATCACCTGCCTTAAAACCCTGCTCATCGTTTACTCCTTCGTCTTCTGGGTACGTAGCCTTCCTCTGTCTTTTTTCTCCTCCTCCTCCTTTTTTTTATGATAACGTAATCCACCATACTGTGTTTGTGATGTGCGCGATGAAGGGGTGCGCATCGGCATCCTCATCGACGGCATCGTGCTGCTGTAATGTGGATATCACGCCAAATGAGCGTCTCTGTCTTCACTGCGTTTGAAATGTTCATTTTAATCGCCCTGCGTTATGTAACTGGCGCTCAGGCTGCACATATTTGGGGCTGCGGAGCGGTGAGAGGTGTCTGCGTGTAGCACGCACCGAGCGCACCTCAGCGCGATGGTTGTTGTCGGTTAGCGCGGAAGAGGACGAACATCACGATTTAACGCGTCTGGAGGAACCCGACGTTACGGGCCTCGGCCGTGGGATGAGGCCCGGTTAAAGCCCCGCTTTCTCCATTTTTGGGGGCCGTTGCTTTAGATGTCTTAAAGGGACCCTGCACCTATACAGACATGTATGGGTGCAGGGTCCCTGAACCCATACAGACATGCGATGAACCAGACAACCTCTTGATCCCTATGGAACACGGTAGTAAATTATCCTAATTGTCTTAAACAGAGTCCAGAAAAACAGAAACACTTGAATAGTGGTGGAAGAAGCTCTACTCAGATATGTTATGTAATAAAATAACGCAATACCACAATATATATAAATACTTCATTATAAGGAAGTCCTGCATACTAATAAGCTACAAAAGTACCATCACCAAATGTGTCTCAAGTAAAGTTACTCATTTTTCAGCATAGTAGCCCCCTGTGAGTACTTCTCATATTTGATGATTATTACCCATGCATTAAGGTGTCATTTTTATGTTGTAGCTGCTCCAGAGAAGCAATAAAATCGTGTACAAATACACTATGACAAGTGAAAGTCCTGCATTCCAAATATCACGTCAGCAAAAGTATACAAGTATTCGTATCAAAATGTACTTAAAGTACCCACAGTAAAAGTACTCATTATGCAGACTGACTCATATTTCATATTACATCACTGGATTATAATTATCAGTGCGATGACATGCGATGTCAGAATCACCTTTGATGTTGCAGCTGGTTCTTTTGTTCCTATATTTCTTAATCTAAAATAATATGTTTTATTAATCTGGATCTCCAAAGTAACAAGAAGCTAATATTTCAGATAAATGTAGTGGAGTAAAAGAAAGTCCAATATTGGCTTTCAAAATGAGGTGAAGTAGTAGAAAGTAGCACGGAATAGGAATACTCAAGTACCTCAAAATTCTACTTTGAATACAATACTTGAGTTAATTTCCTTTCAAACACTGCACTTGAACCATGTTATGTAAATACTTTAAATGTCCAGTTAATGCGTAGACTTCTACTTTAGTTGTGTGCTGGTTGACACAAAATGTTCCAGCTTTACTTTTCCTTTGTGTTTGATGCAGCATTGTATCAAAGGGAGAGCTGCAAATAACAATTCTATGAATTATCAATTCATCTGTGTCAGGATTCTTATAGTTTTAGATTAGAAAGTAGTTATACAATAACTACTCAATCTTCTAAAGCCTATAAAAAACATTTTTTTGTCTAAACCCCAAAGATATTCAGTTTACTTGAATGTAAGACGAGATAAAGAAGCAACTCACATTTGAAATTTGACATTTTGCTTGATAAAAATAGTTGAGAGTGTTTCTAATATTTTGTCCACAAAGAAAAGAGGAGGGCGTAAGCGCAAGCTTGTGTTCAAGTACAAACATCCATGTGAACTAAGAACAGGAAACTATTTGGGGGTCTTGCAAACATCAGTGTGGACTCTCTGTTTTTGTTCTGCAGCCTGTGCCCTGCTGGGGTTGAACATGTGCACTGTCCACCTTCTCTGTGTGGGGTTTGGTCCAGTACATTTACATACTGAGCAAAAACACATAAGACACGCCCTATAATATCAAGCAAAACACTCCACAAAAGCCTCCTATTGTACCAAAGAGTTGAATCAATACCTCTGGAGGATGTTTTTTTTGCCACGGTCTTCAGCTGGAAAGCCTGGCTCTGATTTAAAATACATAAAAATTCAGTAATGCTGAGCAAGCAAGCTGTAATAAAACAGCACTCATGTGAAGGATGTATTCATATTTTCACTGTAATTAAAGCTCTTTGTAATAAGTGTCCTCAGGATTTGAGCCAGCAGATCACTTCAGTCTCTCAAACCAAATACATTTGCCCCCATTAGTCAGCTGCATTTCTTTAGAGATTTGGAAGTGAAATATTATTTTCTTATTCCTTTTTGGGCTTCGAGGGGTTTTGATTGTTTACCAGCTGTCGCACATAATCATAGCATCCTTGCAGACAACAATATGACTATTATAACCTCAGTTCTGTGACTCTAACTGACGAGCAGTTTTTGACTGCAATTTTGGGTTCTAGCAGGATTTCTGAACACAGCAAGGCCACACACTCAGAAACAACGGTGCTACTAGAAACACATAGGGTTCTTTGGCTTGTCCTCATAAGATACCAAATTGTTGGTTCCAGGTAGAACATTTGATAAGGTTTTACCTACTAAAGAACTCAACATAACGGGTTATACCTACAACCATCTGTGAAAGGTTCCACACAGCACCCCCAATGAGAGAGTTCAACAGAGAACCCTTTTAATGGGTAATGGTTCCACCTGGAACCCTCTCTGGGGGTTTTCTCCATCCAAACCATGATTTTAGTTTGACAGGTTGGCCTGGGTCCATGTGAACCACGTCCAGCAGCCTTGGACCACATGAGGCACCTAAAGGTCTACATGTTGTGCAGCGCTAGCAGCGTGCTAGCATGCACCCATTCAGGGGGTTCTACCAAGTACCCTTATTTTATTCCAATGCTCTTATCTACAACCCACCCAGGGTTCATAAATCTCCTAACGGGAGGGGGCTGATGTGGAGCTACAGCAGAACGCTCAACAATCATGGTCCTCAATCACAGGAGGATCCTTAAAAATCCTTAAAATCCATGCGTTCATCAATCCTTGAAGAGCTCTTTCTTTCAAAAAAGGGTTCTTTGGATGAAACAGGTTCCTAATGGAAAGGGCTGTTGTAAAACTCTGGTTGTGTCTGAAATCCTTCACTCATTCACTACTCCCTTCACTATCCAGGAGGATACGAAATAGGGTATAATAATTCTCTATGCATTCGGACGGCCCTACACACTGACCCACTGAGTGATTTTGGACAATCTCTTTCCTCAGAACTAGATGGTTGATGGTAGAACCTCAGCCCTTTGGAAAGAACCCTTTTGGAAGCCTAACTACCAAGACTGTTTCATCATCTAATAAGAAAACGTGGAAGAGTTGTATCTGTCTTTAATGTGTTTAGGACCTGAAGAGTACGTTCTTTTTATTCCTAAACTAACCCCCGTGGAAATTGGCAGAAGAGAGTCCCGGTGGACACACGGTTCTGGGTTCCCCACGGGTTAGAAAGCCGATCCGGGCCGCTTGGATCTGCCTGCATTGCAGACATGTGCCGCCGTCACTGATACTGAACTTTTATATTTAGTCCGGATCGGAGTGCCTCCCACCAACAGCATCGGATTTCAGCATGCAGAAGTGTCTCCCGGCTTCGTGGGCTGTCTTCAGCAGAGCGGTTCCTCAGCAGTGGGCAGAGAGCCGCCCCTCCATGTCGGGGCCCCCGGCCTCACGGTCATCGGCTTGTCGGGGGCGACATTGAGCTACGTCTTCTCTGTCCACGAGAGGCGGTTAAATGCGGAGCAGGTGGTGGAGTCTCTGTGGTGTCCTCGCCAGCATATTTTGTCACCGCACCTTCTGTTGCTTTACTGGGCCTGTGGAGGAGGAGGGTCGAGGAAGAGGAGGAGGAGGAGGGAAGAGGGGTGACCTGTTTTAAACTCTGTGCTGTAACCAGGGTGGCCGGCCTGGTGTTGAATTTCAAACACAACATGCAGGGAGAGGGGAGGGGGGAGCTGTTTGGGATTCAGCAGCACACATGAAGGCGTGATGACTTGCCCCTCCTCATTGGACTTAATTTCCCCCGTTGGCTTCGAAATGAACACTTTAGCAATGACAAGACCATCCGTTATTTGTATGCCGTGGTGGCGGCTCCCGGGGGGGGGGGGGGGGGGGGGGGGGCGTTTTGTTACTGATGAGGTAGGCTATAAACAGTGAGTGCATGGTCACCTGGAGGACTGTTCTCCGGCTGCTCCAATCGCTGCTAATAGAAACAGGAGGGGCGTCATTACCGACCAATCAAGTCTCCCGTCACCAGTCGAATGAATGAATATTTTGATAATCAAATAATCTTTTTTTAAGCAAAAATGCTAAACATTCACTGGTTCAAGCTTCACAAATGTGTGGAGGTGAGGATTTCTGTCGTCGTATGTGATAGCAAACTGAAGATCTTTGGCTTTTTGGCTTTTTGGCTGTTTTTGTGACAAAAAAGACATTTACATTTCACCTTTATACAAAATTCAACATTCATTTCTGACTTTTCTTATTTGAAAAAAACAGAATAAATAGCCAGTAAATTTTTCAATATTGAAAATTGTCATTATTTGCAGTTAAGATTTTTACCTCAGTATCCATCCCTTCAATATCTTTATATAATATGTGTTACCTCTCTGGTTCTCAACCTTTTAGGCTGTTGACCTTACGGAGCTTCATGTACTTGCAAGTAACCTCTCGTCAGAGGAACAAAATCACATCCAAACTGTTCAATCACACTTTCAAATTGTTTTATTTGAATACTTTTTAGTGGCCTAAAGACGTGAATTAATCCACAAGCGAAAAGCAACGATTGAAGAAAGTAGTCCGAAAAAAGCACCATTCTGTGTAGCAGAAATGAGATCTTCTTGCTTTCTTATACTGTTAGTAATCAGTTAGTAAAGGTTATTTTTTCACAATATACATACATATTGTGATCTAAAATTACATAGAATGTACTGTGATAGATAATTTAATTCACAGCTCTGATCCCAAGACACAGATGCTCTTTTAAGTGTTGGTTGAGACCAAAAACGGAGCTAAAAGAGAGTTAACGTTGGACAAGTATTGATCAGGGGGACAGAAACACGAAGCAAAGTCAGTGCTAATGTAAATAGTAGATTTGCTGTGTCAACTTTGAAATATGTGATAATACTAAATATTGCCACCTTGTTATTAGGTGATAATATGTCAGCTTAGGTTTTACAGCTACCCACAGAGGATTTTTGGGGTGTACAATCAATAGATATAGGTAACGCACTCATACAGCACCAGGACTTAGAGTTTTTACTCTACTGAAAAAACAAAAGACACACCAAAGAAGCATTTCATGTATTGATTCAAGCTCGTATTGCTCTTACAATATGTGATGATTCACATGATACGCGTTCATATAACATGTAACTCAACACCTTGAGAAACCAGAAGACTAGGCCTGTGGAAAACAGGGTTCGTGCACAGCTCCAGTAGCAGAGGGGACGGGATGGAGGACTCAGAGGGAGAGGTTACAGAAGTGCTAAACAGACAGCGCTTGAGACGCCTTTAAAGAGACAATCTACTGTCTCTCAGTCTTCACTCTGTGGTTCAGCTCCATCAAATGTCGTGCCGCTGAGGATTATCTAACTTGCATCCGTCTGCCCACAGCTCGTCAATAATGCCCATTTTTACAGGGTTTGCTTATGTAATAGAAAATGCAGCTAAATGATACAAATACAAAGAGATAAATACTCTGGCAATATTGTGGAAAACGTACAACAGTTCTGATGATCAGTTAGCAAGTAATTTTGTAAATATTTTTTATTCTTTTTAATCTTCTATGATTATATATTTTTGGGTTTTAGGCCACTGGCGGAAACAATTTGATGGTCATGTTTTTACTATTTGACACTATTCTGACAATTTATAGACCAAACTATTGATCAATAATGAAAATAATAATTTGTTGCTTTTCTCCTGCTTCCTTCAGGAGCCAGCAGTGTGTGTGTGTGTGTGTGTGTGTGTGTATGTGAGTGTCGCTAACTGTATTCCTTCTTATCACTTCACCCTCGGCTGAAACTCATTGTCCTCGGATGCATGGTGCTGATATAGAAATTCCCGTGTGAGTGTTTGCATGAGACGCGATCAAGTCGAGGCGTGTCACACAGTTGGTTCTCAAACTACTCTCATTGTGTTCAATTTAGGGTCAAGGCAATAATTCAAAATGATGATGTATTGCCCATCAACGGAATCATATGGTGACGTAATCATATATATCAAGATATGGAGAACTTGTTCAAGGCTTGTCTCAGCCAGCGTTTTTAGCTATTCCTACGAAAAAAAAGAAGGTGCCGTGATTGATAGATACCCCACAAAATCCTTTCATATGTTATCCACATAATCATAAACCACATCATTTTCCTCAATGTAACTAAGTATTTCACAATCTTTTCCTCAACCTAACTAGGTTGTTTTTCCGTGAAGACGGAAGTTAATTAAATAAAAGACTGTATGCATGTAACAAGTGTGAATTGACACATGTTGCATGATTTCTTGGTAAAACGCACCAGTAACCTTTCGTAAAATGTATGAGAATATGTACAATTATGAATAATGTACAATTACGTCATCTAAATGGATAATAACTAGCACATACTTACTCAAACTTCTTAGAAAGATCTAATTATATGTGAGTAAAGAGAAAATACTCTGTCCTTTCATCTGCCATGTATTTAATTCACACAGAAAGAGTCTACAAAACCGTGTGGTTATTTCATATTGACTGTTTATTTATTTAATGGCCAGATTTCCAAAATTTCCTTATCGAAATGGAATGACCAGTCTCGTGAGAGAAGGACTCCTTATTGTGGTTAAGCTGCCACCACATTGGGGAAACCACAGCAGTCACAGACACACTGGATCTGTCATGAAGAAAAACCTTTGCCCTGGAAAAGTGTCATGAACCAGCAGAGGCTTGTTCAGGCCTCTGTCAGAGGGGGAACTCGGCAGCCTAAGTGCATGCAAAGAAATATTATAAATATATATACAGCTGTTAATCTTCTGTGTTATTGTATTTTTACTTTTTTACGTGTTTACGGACAATCTTGACTAATTGTTAAGAGGGAACTTTTATTCAGAACACAAAACTGCAGAAGTCCTCATAGCCGCAGTCACATTGGCTCATTTCCTGCAGAGAGCAGGTTTCAGGGTGCACACACACACACACACACACACACACACACACACACACACACACACACACACATACACAGAGAGGCATTCTGCTCCCTCTCTAGTCAGAGGGCCTGGCAGCAGGACGGCGAGCAGCCTCCTCTTGGAAAGGGGGGAGGTCAGGACGAGGAGTTGGCCCCCCTCGCTGGAGTCTGATCGTCAGGCAGCCGCTCCACACCCACCCTGCTCGCTTTCCAATGCCAGTGAGACATACCCAGTGAGACATACCCAGTGAGACATACCCAGTGAGACATACCCAGTGAGACATACCCAGTGAGACATACCCAGTGAGACATACCCAGTGAGACATACCCAGTGAGACATACCCAGTGAGACATACCCAGTGAGACATACCCAGTGAGACATACCCAGCTGAGCCACACGGCGCTTCAGCTGCCGCGCACAACGCCCTCTTTCATCCCGCAGCCCCTCATTTGAAATGCTAAGATCGGCGCAACAGGAGGAAGCGTCTCGCCTCGGATCAAAGAGCCTCTTTGATATGTCCCCCTTTCTTTTTCTCTCTCTTCCTCTCTCTCTGTGTGTGTGTGTGTGTTAGTGTGCGCCACACATACACACACGCGCGCGCGCGTGCAGGCATATTCACAAGGCAGGTGATTGCCATCCCGAACGGCAGATAAATTTGTGTCGTCTGTCTGCCGTCTCCTCCTCCTCCTCGCTCTAATTGCTCTGCTCCTTTTTTGTTCCACCTTGATCCTCTCTCCTCCTCCTCCTCCCCCTCGCCACGGCTGCTGAAACACAGCCATTGTAATCGCACCGAAGTGCTGAGATAAAGGCCCGTTCCCTGCTTTCATTCTGTTCCCTGTGCTCTCTCTCTCTCTCTTGTTAAATCCATCTCTCCGACTCCCTCCCTCCCTCCTCCCCACCACCCTCTAGATAACAGGAGCCATCCTACTGGCAGTGGGAGTATGGGGGAAGTTGATGCTGGGCCCGTACATCTCTCTGATCGCCGACAACTCCACCAACGCCCCGTATGTCCTGATCGGCACCGGCACCATCATCATCGTCTTCGGCCTGTTCGGATGCTTTGCCACCTGCAGAGGAAGCCCATGGATGCTGAAGCTGGTGAGACGCTGTAGGAGTGTGTGTGGGGGGTTGGGGGGGTGTCACAGGGAGAGAGATGCTGGTTAATTAGCCGTCAGGTCACATGATAAAGAGAATAATGCCTGACCTCTATCCTGTAAAGAGGGATCAGAAATCCAATAGTTGCACTAAGGCGCTTTGTTCTGTTAATGGTGCTCATGTGTGTGTGTGTGTGTGTGTGTGTGTGTGTGTGTGTGTGTGTGTGTGTGTGTGTGTGTGTGTGTGTGTGTGTGTGTGTGTGTGTGTGTGTGTGTGTGCGTGTGCGTGTGTGTGTGCGTGTGTGTGTGTGTGTGTGCGTGTGTAGGCAAATGATACACTTAGGCAGAGGGTTTTCATGCAAACTATGCAAACCACTTCCTCCTCTTTCTGCAGTATGCCATGTTCCTGTCGCTCGTCTTCCTCGCCGAGCTGGTGGCCGGGATCTCTGGATTTGTGTTTCGCCATGAGGTCAGCAACGCAATTCGACAACAAACAACAAGTCTGACACTTTTCTGCGCAAAGCATTCTTACTCTGTTTCCCGTGCATACTGACCTCGTGTTTGTGTGTGTGTGTGTGTGTGTGTGTGTGTGTTTGCGTGACGCAGATAAAGGGGACCTTTCACAGGACGTACACCGACGCAGTGCTGAACTACAACGCTGAGGATGAGGCGAGCCGCGCCGTTGATAACCTGCAGCACAGGGTGAGTCCGGCCCCGGGACACGGTGGCGTCAAGGTGGACCAGCTGACGCCTGCATCAGCATCAGCATCAGAACAAAACAAAAACGAATGTTACAAGTTTTGTTTTTTAAGGGTTAAACCAGAACAGCACGATATTTTTCTTGTTGTCAACAAATCCCATGAAAAGACTAAGAATAAAATTAAATAATGCTAAGAACAGGTGTTGCCTATATATGTGTAGCCAAAGTCTAATATAGCTTTTCTTGTCTGCCATGGCGTTTATTTTAAATCATCAAAAATAAATGAAAGAATGAGTCACCAAATATGTATTAAAGCACAGCTGAAAAAAGTATATTATTATAGTATATTATTATAATTCACTTCTGTTTGATTAGCGCTTGCTGGAAATTACAGTGCTCAGTTCTTTTAGGAAATTATTTTGCCTTTTATTTATTTTTTTATTAAATTAATAATATATATTTTTTAAAGATCTACGTCTTCAATAAGAAGCAATCGGAACTGAGTGAAACAGACAAGTCGGAAACTGTTGAGAAATATGTTTTGGTCTTCACCGTGAGAAGAAATATGAAATAATACAAGTCTCATCTTCGCCCCCCTGTGCACGCCCAGCTGCGCTGCTGTGGAGTGTATAACTACACCAGTTGGTTTGGCAGTGTGTATTACCCGTCCAACGGCATTCCTGCCAGCTGCTGCTTCAACTCCTCCGACTGCAACCCGGACGAACTCCGCAACACAACTCTAGCCCCGAGCAAGGTCTACCACCAGGTCAGCACGCCGTTGCACACGCCGTGTAGTTGATGAAGGTCCCTGAAGGCCACTGGTTATTATTGTCTGTTGGGGAACGGCCGCCCCCAGATATTCTCCCAGACCCCACTCCCACCTGCAAGCTAACCTGCCCCCCGTGTTGCAGGGCTGCTACGAGCTGGTCACTTCATTCATGGAGACCAACATGGCCATTATTGCGGGAGTGACGTTTGGGATCGCCTTTTCACAGGTAAGAGGTGGTGATGTGCAAATAAAACACCATGAAGAAGATCAACAGATAAGTCCTATATTCCCTTTTTGCACTGCCAGCTTTGGCTTGACAGGCCAGCTACTGGATTGTTTTATAGGAAGAAGAAAAGAAAAAAAGAAATGTTCTTTTTGTGAGCGACATATGGTGACGTAGGAAAAGCAACAGGTGTAACTAATAAAATGGATGATGGCTGAAATCCATTAGCTGCTTCAGTTTTCACATGCTGGCTCACTGTCACGCTGCCTACACAGCCATTGTTAAGGTTGTTATAACACCTGTGCTGTTTCTGCTATGACACATCACGGTGACAAAACGCATGAAACCAGTACCTCAAACTAAATGTTATAACCAGATATAGACACTTAGAGACTTTTGACAGAATACACATATCCTTCTTTGTCTTCTAAACAAGCATGTAACCGACTAGATGAAGGAAGCACACACTTGTAGCACGGTCCTTCTTACAATAGGAATCAGAAGGTTTCACAGGAACTGACGTCTTGATTTTTGAGGAAATAGCAATCCAAATGTTTATTTTTTACCCACAATATGAAATAATAATACAAAATATATATAATAATTTGTGTGTCTGTCTTTCAGCTGATTGGCATGTTGCTGGCCTGCTGTCTGTCCAGGATCATCACAGCCAATCAGTATGAGATGGTTTAGCTGATGTGACGTGGCAGGTGGGAGACATTTAAAGATGCACACACAAACACACACACACACACATCCAGAGTTAAAACTGCTATCGTCAATGTTTCATGTTAACAATGAATAACTTTACAAGGACAATGTAGGCGCTCTCACTCATGTCAGAACTCTGTTTAAACTTCATTTTGGTTACAGCCGACAACTTAAAGCTCGGGTATTGTATTTTATAAAAATAATTGTTGTTGTTGTTGTGTTCTCTTTTCATTCTGACAGCAATCAATAAATCCAATGCTCCGACAAAAAAAAAAGGAATAATATCTGGTATCTGTGGCTGTCACAGGACTAATAAATGTGCCTGCCTAGCTACTTATCTCATGCCCGTGCACTCATTGCCCATCAACACAGTCTTCCTCAAGCAGCTAGCTTGACAGCTGTGAGCGCTAACGACAGCCATATATAACAATGATCAGTGTGGGGGGAGTGGCTTTGGAAGGAAGCCTGGATCGCTGCCGACCGGGCAGCTCTCCAGCTAAATTCAGCGGCTTCCGGAGATGGTGCTGCTGACCACTTTCGTTGGACAGGGGTTGGCGCCACAGGGCTGGGTGTTTCAGTCAGATCAGTTCAAAATCTAGCGTACTCTTGCTGGTTTTCGCCAACGTTGTCGAGCTTTACCCGCTCTTAAAGCATCGTTTTTCAGCCACTGCAGCAGCTTTTTTTTTAATACAGAAAATAAAAAACACCGTTCACCACCGGCCCATCACCAAGCAAACAAACAAACAAAGTCAGCAACCAGCTGGTGAACGTGATAGAGCGTTTGGACATAAGCGGGTCAGATATTTTCTTCAGGAGTTGGTTGAGATCAAATCAGAGCTAAAACGAAAGTCGATGTTGAGCTTAGATCCGTCGTGTACTCCAAATACAAAATGGTGATTTGGTTGTGCTGTATGTGCTTTAAATTGATGTGCAACTCTTGTTTGTGTCTTCAGGGAGATGAAGAGAAGAAGAGACGAAGAGCCTTGACACACGACGAGAGTAAATTCACCAAAACACTATTACACACCAGACTTGGAATTTACCTCCCTCCGTCTCTCTGCCTGTGATCTTGATGTAATATCTTAATGTATCTTACTGTAAAGCACCATTCCTCGACTCACCGCTGTTGCATCAAAGCGTTCTATAGCACACATCCCACCGCCGCTTGATGTAGAGGGTCTGCTCGTTAGCGCTCGTTAGTGCGCTGACGCGTCTCCGATTGGTTGATTTGGGTGGTACTCGGCTTCTCGGGTTGGCTGCAGCATGCTCCACCGAGCGTCATCAGAAGACCACCGCTCATGTTTGTACAGAACGACATCACTGAGGCTTGAAAGTAACACTTTAATAGATAGGTTTAGTTTAGCATTTGACTTTGGTATTGCTCGCCATCGTATATTCCGATGGTCGTGACATTTTGTGAACTCATCGTGTGCACTGGGAGGATATTTTAAGCTCATATGAAACTTAAGGGAGCTGACTTGCGTATTTCTACCTGTAGACGTGGCATGCTATTGTTTTGACCTGATAATCCAACACAAAAACTGATTATGATATGACCTGTGTGATACACAAGAACACAGATTCCAAATGGGAAGCTTACCCTTTACTGCCCCCAGTTACTTAATATAATAACATACATTTATTATACTTCATGTAACTCAATCATATTTATGTTTATGTTTTTTGTTTTTTGAGGGGGAAGAAAACTAACCAAACAAATACACGCCGGTTGTGGAATAAATCAACTGAAGGCCGAGTCACACCAGAAATGGATGTTTCAGTCTCTCTGAGGCAAACGGGGCGACAAGTCCAAGAAGTTCATCCAAAAAGTCAGAGTTGCACCATCGACTCCTATCTCATAACTGTCTGCCATCTGGAGCATCTTATACGCCCACAGAGGAGGGTAAATAAAAACGGATGGCGCTACGCAGCTTATATGCTGCACTAGCTCCCTCAATGTTGCAGCTCTATTGTTCCCCGAAAGGCCAGTTCTGCTATTCCATCTGTCAAGGTGACTTGTTATAGGTCAACGGCGCAAATTGTCTTTTCATTGATATTAATTGATTTCGACACAGAAAATCTTTTTTTTGAAACGCTGGTGTGACCCGGCCCTCTCAGGCCCCAAGTCGAGCCCAAGGCTTGGTCGTCTTAGGGAACCGTGAGCTTCATCCCGATGTTAGTAAGGAGGGATGGAGATGCAGAGACTCATACGGAGAGCAGAGCACGCGTTCTCCTTTCATGGCATTCATGCAGCGTGACACCCGGCTGTCGGGTGAAATGTGACGGAGTCTTCTGCGTGAATAATGAAGGAGAGAGAGAGAAGGTAAAGTCCTGCCAACGTTCACACCTCTGCACACCTGGCATATCTATGCGCGCATGCGCCGCTCGGCGAGCCAACACGCATACTGCGCCTCAGGAATGTTTCAGTGTGTGTCTCGTGGTTTCATCTAAAAGTGACTGACTGAATTTCCTAAAAAGCCAAGTTAGCTCTAAAGAGCAACTTGAACTTAGAATCTTGTTTTTTTTTCTTTCTAAAGGTTTGATTATGTTTCTGTTCGAGTTACATCAAATCATATCAATTGTGAAATTACAGTGAGACACATCAGAGATACGCAGGACTCCAACAGTGTTCATCTAGAACTTACAGTATCCTGTGCAGCGCATCAACACGCCATAATCATCATCATCACCTGTAGATATTTATGGGAAATGTAATTTATATGACGTAATGTTTCTCATCCTAATATGCTAATCGGTATAATTGTTATGTCCCCGTTTTGATTCCGCACACGGTGCCGTTAGTCCGTATTTGGTTGATTAGTTTGTAGGAAAAACTCGCACTGGAAAAATAATTGTGGCAATGTTTTTGTTGAGAGTGACGTGCAACCTGTATGTGTTTCAATTTTTAGCTGTATATTTATTATGGTTTGGTTGGCATTACGTTTACACCACCGAGTGATTTTCTATCGCTCTTTCAGTATGTGTGCATGTGAGTGATCCTTCTGTCTTTGGTTTGACTTTCTCCTTAACCTCGAGTGAGTGCACGTGTGTGTGAGTGTGAGAGAGCGAGAGAGAGAGAGAGAGAGTGTGTGTGTGTGTGTGTGTGTGTGTGTGTGTGTGTGTGTGTGTGTGTGTGTGTGTGTGTGTGTGTGTGTGTTTCAGAGAGAGAGAGTAAGAGTGAGAGAGAGCGTCTAGATTTCGTGGATCCCGCTGTCTTCACTCTTGGTCAGTATTTGGTTGTACGTTTATTTAAGTGAACGTGTGCTTTTCCGAGGCTCCGTCCCCAAACTGATATTGTCCTGTAAATACTAAACTGTAATACCATCCTGCTTACACATGGGGTCACCAGACACTGGAAAGGAATTGCACCACGCTGTCTGATATTGACTAAGTCACCATCAGTGGTCTTATTATCAATAAATATACAGAATAACAAATGTGTTTGGTGTTTGTTCATTTGAGCTGCGATGGAGACCGTATATGTATATATATATATATATATATATATCATGAATCATATCATTCATATATATATATATATATATATAAATATATATATATATATATATATATATACCATGGCTTCTACTGGTCTATAGGTTACTTCAACGGTAAACCATGTTAAACTATGAGACATGTGCTACGAAGAGATGATGTATTAGTCAGGTAATGAAGAATATGTTTTTGATTTATTCACTTTTTTATCATCTGGTTTGTTTCCAGCCATTACTAAGGACAAGCTATAGTTATAGCTGCATGGATTAGTGTTGGAAGAGGTTGGGTTTAAGGTTGTGTTGTGTTGAGAGTAGACACAAATGTGTGTAGACTGCTGTCTCTATGGGCTGGATTCTATATGCAGTCGTTTCTTTTAAGCTAAGCCTATGAGCCCTCCCTGAAATATAACTAAAATTATACGTATTTAGGACTAAAAATCAAAGTGGACAGACAATTTCAACTTGACTGTGACTGACAAGAAGAAAGATAGTTTACCAAGCTGGCTACAAATACAGTTCCCAGTTAAACCAGTGTTTGTGAGATCTGTGTTAGTGGTGTGTAATCCAGAGGGAAATGAATAAACAGTTTAAACCGTGCACACACTTGTGAGAGGAGAGCGTTCACAAAGTCAACAGGAAACACAACAAACAATGGATGCCGGGATAAATTAGGTACATTTTCCAAAAACCTGGAGGGTAGGAGGGGGTCCCTCTTCCATGACGGACAGACAATAGATGCTTTCTGCTACTCTACTGCTTGTTGAGAAATAAGCTTTTATTTTTTTACTGAAATAAAAACCAAACACTAAGAATTTGACACACTTTCCCTTCGACTGTTTGTTTGGGAATAAATTTACTTTGCATAAGAATCAGAATAACACATAAAACAATTCTGCCTCCTGCTCCATCAAAATCAGCCTCCTCTTCTTTGTGGCTCTCACTGTTGCCATTATGTACTTACTTTTCTCATACATAGGCTTTTTTTATTTATTTATACTTTTGTTGTTGTTGCTTTTTTCTTTTTATTAAAGGCCTCTCCAAAAGTGAAAAAAAAAAATCTAAAACTGTGACTTTTTTAGTGCATCCTCTGAACTCCCGCTGATTTATGATGACATCACTGAGAGCAGGCTATACCCTCCTCGTCCGCGTGACGGCGCTTGGGTATCAGCGGAAAACGGAGCTGTGGCTAGGGGATTAAAAAAAAAAAGAGAGAAAGAGAGAGAGGAAACGCAGCATGTGTGTGGAAATAGATCACCGAGCACCACACGCACACACACACGGACACACACGCGCACGCACACACACACACTCCGCCTTTCTCCGTCCGATTGTTCTCCTGCGCTGCTGCATCGGAAACAACGAGGCCGGGGAAAAACACAGCGCCGAGACGGGAAGAGAGAGGCCGTTTCTCGGGGAGATCGCGCTAACCGCTCCGATCTTGTTACGCAAATTACCGGCAGAGCGGCGCGGCAGTGGGTCCGCTAATGGAGCGTGCGTGCCGCTGGCTTCCGTGCCCCGCACCCCCCTCCCCTCCCGACTCCCGAATGCCCTTATTAATGAGCTGTAAGCTAGAGGGAGGCATCCACCGGAGAAGCGCTATTACTCACACAGACACACACACACAGACACACACACACGCACGCACGCACACAGACACACACGCAGACACACAAACCTGGACTCAAGAGCACACGGACACGTTCACGTGCAGCCAGCCTGACGGTTGCAATCACCATATTTTTCAACAATAAAAGCATGAACTGTGTGCTGTATTTCGGTTTCATTTCGGACTCTTAGCTTGTGGTTTTATTTCCAACAAACGAAACGAGTCTAGTTGTGTTTAAAATGGATTTCTAATGTTTGATGTATTTTACAAAATATATATTATATATAAAAATATATGAATATTCGTTACATATATATATATACAAGTAAACAAGTAAAATGTTTGTATGTTTCAGCCTGAACTGTTCTTACTCCTCCTGAGTCCTGCTAGCAGCTAGGTAGCTCTCTGTTGACTAAAGTCAAGCTGGCCCACTGACCAATCACAGCACATGTTATTGTTGACGCCAGCTCCCCGGCCCTGGCACGTCAAAGAATATGCCCAGCATGTCAAACTAAAGATCTGATTTGTTGAAGTCTATGACAATCAACGATGTACTTTAATCTGCAAAGGTTAGCTAGATGGCCTCTAGACGCCTCTGGCCGCTTTTCTTCCATAGAGACATAGAGGTGAAATCTGATTGGATGAGAGCTCTCCTTAAAGAGCTGCACTAAAAGCAGAGCAACAGACGAAGACAGGAGCTGTGCAATTAGAAAATAAGCTAATAGGAAAAATTATTATAATACATGTAGTGTATTTTTGAAAAATAATTAAATTATAAAATAGCTATTGTGATTCCGATTAGGCCAGCAGAGAAGGCTTAGCTGGCTCTGATGGCCCACCACTGATACATTGTATTTCTCAACATGTAGGTTTGTTCCCCACAGTACCAGGAATTAAAAGTCTCACTGTAAAATGTATCGGCTCAAAAATTTAATAAGAAAATAAAATTATCATGAAAAGAAACATCGTAATTTCTGTGATAGACTGGAGACTTGTCCAGGGTGTACCTTGCCTTCGTCCAATGACAACTGGGATCGGCTCCAGCGCCCCGCGAACCTAAAACAGGAAAAAGGGTTCTACTAAATGAAAATATACTTTTAAAGGTAACTCAGCTTGTCACATATTTTTGTAAAACTTAAAGCCAAAAAGAAATAGCATGGACTAATTTGATAAAATAATCATCTGCAGCATTATTACAATAATATCGTCACATTCAGAATGGACAGAAGAAAAAATCACTAGTTCTTCTTCCTCGCTAAAACGCACTGCCTACATTACCCACAATGCCACCTGATGCTGACGTTTTAGTTCCAGTATTAGCTTTAGGCCCATGTATAGTATACCAGCGGGTAAAATAGTATCGAGCCTGGAGAAGATGTAGTTGTGATGTAGTTAACCTACTTCAAAGTTCATGAGCACCAGACTTTTTGTTTTTGAGGATTGATTTAAACAAAAGTGAAACTGTCCCTCAAAGTGCTCACATTCAAGTATATTGAAAAACAGACGAGTTAGTCATTTCAGTAGAGCTTATCTAAACTCCCCAGCAGGTTTGGGAAACCCCCCAAACTCCCAGAGTAAGACGAAAAGGCCTCGTGCCATTTCAGTGTGACCTCCTGTCATGATGTTGATAAGCGCTGCTCATCAGCAGGATCATTTGTTTGAGGGAAGACAACCAGCTTCCAATCACAACAATAAGTGGCTCACGTGCAGGCTCGTGTGTTTTCAAATGGCAATTTTAGATCAGAATAAAAATATATCTTTATTAAACCTGCGACAATACTTCACCGCTTCAATATGATCTTACTATGCATTTAATTCCCCCCACAAAAAAAAAAGTGCAGAGGGAGCACTTAAGCTTCCCTGCCTTCTAATCCACAGCGATAACCTCATTATAGCGCCATGAAGGAGCGCAGCGGGCCTGTCCGCTCCACCCGTCCGTCTGCGAGGCGAGCTGTTGGGCTTGTTGTCGTTCTAATTGCCGCGGCTGCTTTCGCCTCCAGCTTCCCCGCTGAACTCAGACACCCGACGCCTCACACGTTTCAGGGAACACGCAGACGTGATGACAAGTACTCGAGTTCCCACTCAGGCTGCCTGTTCCCACAGCGCCCCCGCCCCCCCTCCCCCTCCCCTCACCCCCACCTCCATTTCCTCCCCTCTCCCTTTGAAGCCTTGTGGGATGATGATGATGACACCCGCCGTAATCGGTGGATGCTCCGCTTCTGACACGACACACAATCGGAGAAGAAAAAAAAGAAGAAGAAAAAAACCTTTCGTATAGTGTGGTCCGGGGCTTGCTTTGTCGCATTCAAGGATACCCCCCCCCCCCCCCCCCCCATCTCCCCATCTCTTTGACAAGTGGAAAGGCCTTTCACGAGGGAGAATAGAGGGGAGTCTGTGAGGTGGGGGCCTTGATTGACAGCCCCGTTGAGAAAGCAGAAAGCGGCTCCTGTTCCTATCTGATCAGCAGAGGTGCACACCGGCTCTGCTGACCTGCTTCTTTTCTTCTCTCTCTCTCTCTCTCTCTCTCTCTCTCTCTCTAAATGGATATGGGATCAGTTTATCTGGGCGAGGGGGGGGGGTAAGATTATCAGTTTGTGTAGCTTTGCTGTCGAGGCAGAGTTGGTATGGATGGGATGTGGTGGGTAGAGTGGCGAAATTACACACAGTTACATGTACTCAACCACTGTATTCAAGTACAACTGCAGGTACTTCACGTTACTTCTCACTTTCAGCTGTTTTATACGTCTACTCCTCAGCATGTCAGAGTAAAATATTGTCCTGTTCACCCCATTTTTCTTTGACAGCAGTGTACAAGTTAGATTTCAGTGGCAAAACCTGGAAAAACATTTTAAATAAATGAAGAATAATTGAAGATTAAAGTTGACGGGCGGCCCCCAGCGGGGCCACGAGGAGGTGGACTCTGGGTTCACGTCAATGAGGCTTGGTGCTCACAGATCAGTCACAGCTGAAGGACAGTGTTCCCCATGATGTCCATTCTGAATGTCAAGATGTCGGCCATTTAATCTGCCCAGAGAGTTGTTTTGTTGCTGCTGCTCGACTTCCTCCTGATGCAGGGAGAAAAATAATAATGAAAATGTACAAGAATGCACGGTTGTTTTCTCGTTGGTCCAGTTATTCCCTATTTAGAAAAAAGTGCTACAACTGCATTTCATTGTGCAGAAGGGTAAATACATGATCTTTGAATCCTTAACCCGAATGAAGTTACAGTAAAATCAGCTCCACCTCGGTGCGAACATAAAAATATGTTTAATTATCATAGTAGACACCATTCTGCTGCAATTTACTTGAGTGCATTTTGCTGATAATACTTTGATACTTAAGTAAACTTAGACTGGAATTGAACTTGTAACAGGGTATTTTTACATATTTCTACTTCAACTTGAGCTCACAAGATTTGTGTACTTCTTCCAAAGTGAGTACATTTACGTACTGCACTTAAGAGCAATTCTGAGCTACTTCTACTTTATTCAAGTAATTCAATTTGATGCTACTTTATACTTATTGCCACTGAATTTCAGAGGGAAATGTACTTTTTACATGACTACATTTATGTGACAGAGGAATACTTTTCCCAGCACTGTATGATACAGCTACATGTTCACATGCTCACATGTTAATCCAGCAGTATAGTAGGCCTAATACATATCTGAAGTACATTTAGCTGACAATGCTGACATAAGTTTGACTTGTAACGCATGGGTTTTTACTGATAAAGGAGCTGTTTCACAATGTGGTATAGCTTTTACTTAATTAAATGATGACTACTCGTTCCACCACTGTTCTTCAGGACAGGGAGTCAACATAGAATAAAAGAAAAGGGGCGGGTAGGACGGGACAGAGACAGAAACTAAAGTAAACCAGCAGGTTTTGCCATGCACATTCTTACCATTCCAGCTGAGCAACGATGTTCTTTTCACAGTGATTCATTGGCTCGAATCTGGAACAACCTGTGCAACACTGACTGGGCATGGAGTTTCAGCCAGATCATTCCAGTGGGCCCGTCCCTTAAAGTCCTGCGGAACATCCATTCACTGAATCAGTCAGACGTGTTTTCATTGAAAACCAGACAGGAGGATTATTTTGTCGTTGTTGACTACACAGTGAAAACATGTTGCTCTGTAGTTTCAGTCCTACCAAAAGTGTTTATCAAAATATTGGGTTTCAGACCAAGCAGTCCCCCAAGTGCACATACTGTAAGGAGGACTAATGGAGGGCTATTTCTGTTGCAGGGGCCGTGTGGGAGTCCCCCCCACATGTTTACCAGCAGTCATAAGAGTATGGGGGCGGGGGGGAATCAGCTGTCCTCCGACGCTGCTGTAAACTGGCTGGTGCAACAGTTTGTTTTGAGGTGTAATCTGAAAAGCTTGTCAGTCCTGTAACTGGCTTAGACTAAAGTTACCCTGAGGGGAGATAAGCAGGCCTGTAATATCCCTGCAAGGACTGCTGAAGTGGATGTGGAACTCAATAAAGTGTGAACCTTTTTTTATGACATTTTCATTCTACATTGTATCACTGTAATTGTGTCATAATTGGACAGTGGCAGCAAGGATATAATTTTGGGGCGTGTCCACATTGATGGAGCACCAATTACTTCACTTATGTGACATCCTGGATTCACGTTTCCCATAGCAGCTATTCTAGCTTTTGTATTGACTGATCAGTGATTTCTAAAGATCTACTGAACAGAGGACAATTAGTCAAAATGGGAGAGGGAATAACACAACGCCCAGTTTTAGGGATGACCGGTGGCAAATAACTAAGTAGGCTACATTAAGTGCTGAAGCAGAACATTTTAATTTCAATAAATGTCTGTTAAGTCACTATCTATCGCCAAACAAGGTAACAGAGTGGTGATTGAGCCATTCTGTTACCTTGTTTGGAAAGCCCTCACGTTTGCAGTATTGTGGACCGGGTGTTTGTGGCAACATTCCTGGGAAAGGCGACACTGTTTGGATCTCTGGGAAGTCAGATCCACAAACACATTTCTGGCATCAAATGGCATGATGTTTTAGACCAGATACCGCACTATGGTAGGTGGTGGTTTATATCCACACAGTGAGATTTTGGTTAAGCAATCATCAGAAATGTGAATGTAATGAGTTAGTGGTTAATACAACAGCTAGAGCAGTCTGGTAAGTTCTGATAAGGACATCCCTGTATTGTCATGCAGCCTTCAAAACCAGGAAAAGACTTGCGCCATGTTGTGCAAAGATGTCAAACCCTAAAAAGATATCTTGTCTCATATCACAATACCTTTACCGACAGTTTTCACATATACATGTGTTGCTTCCTTCTTTCCCCACCAATCCTCTCATCATGACTCATGATTTATCCTTTTACCGTTTGTGTTGGGAACCACTGAACTGAACGACCTGATCACAACCAGCTCCACCTGAAACAGCCACGCCAGTAAATGCTGCTTAACATTGATCATGTTTAATAATACCTGTCACTTAATCTATATCAGGGCCTATTTTGTCTGCAGGGAGACAGCCTTTATTTTTAAAACTTTAAGTATCTTTTGCTAGTGTATATCTACACTAATTTAGCCTCTTGGTACTTTTGCTGAACGACTTCTTCCACTACTGGTGACACGCTGAGTCAGTCTGTGAATCACATCAAGTCTCCCACGCTCTGATCACTTGTTGCCCTGTTGCCTTTCTCTCGATGTGTGCGAGGCAACAGACGCTCCCTCATTGGTCAGACACCGACTTGTCCCGTCTCCGAGGAAGTCGCGATCTGATTGGCTGCCCTGTAGGCCGGGAGCAGTGGGCCGATGGCCTGGATCATGAATATTCATGTCACCGGTCCTGCTCGGTAGGCGCCTCACCCATGGCATGTCATCGGAACAGAATGTGGGTATGAGGCGATGTAATAGTTGTTTTCTTTCACCGGAAGTAAAGTCATTGCACAGATTCACGGGACAGCAATGCAAGTTAGGTCGTGGATGTTGACAAGTGACTGGACAGCTGTTGTGCGTAATTACGCGCTCTAACGCAGTTTTAGATGCATTTTGGATCTGCACTGTGCCGTTGGGGTCCACCGCCTTGCTGTCAATCTGAAGCACTCCTCTGCTCTTTCGGGTGCTATTTCAGGTCATTTGGGTCCGGTTTCCACTGCTGCGCCAGAACTTGACAAACAGGTCGTGGGACCGCCTTCAGAAGGACACCTGTATTTTCCAACCATTATAAATACTCACCCTATATCTTCCCGCAAACTAGAAACCACGACAAGGGCTCCAGCACTCATCGGGGGCGAAACTGAAGTCACCTGATTTACAGCACAGCCAATCCCCGCTGTAGCTTTACTGGCAGGCAGACGCTCCTCTAAGCCGATCAACCCGGAATTAGAGCGCGGCACTCGCAGAGGAGAAACTAAACAAGGCAAGAAACTCGGATCGCTTTCATTTCGGCTCCCGAAGAAACAACACCAACCTCGTCAACATGATGATGCAGCTGCCGGAATCCTACATTCAGAAGAACTCCCTCTTCAACGCCATGAACCGCTTCATCTGCGCGGTCAACAACATGGACCAGACCGTCATGTTGCCCAGCATGCTCCGGGACGTCCCGCTGGAAGAGGACAGAGGGATGAGCTCCCTGAAGTCGGTTGAGGACGAGGGGGACATGTACAGCTACTACCAGCTGCTCAAGTCCATCCGCAGCGACATCGAGTTGGGGGTGCGGTACGCGGCGGCCGACGAGAGGCGCAAGGAGGGCATGACGATCAGCCGCAAGAACTCGTCCGCGTCCATCGCGTCCTGCGCGTCCAGCGCCTCCAGCGCGTCCAGCGCCTCCAGCGCGTCCAGCGCCTTCAGCGCGTCGCCGTCGTCTTCATCAGAGGACGACGATGAGGACGAGGAGGACGAGGACGAGGACTTGCAGAAGCAGGTCCAGTACCACCTGACCGGACTGCAAGGAGTGCTGTCTAAGCTCACACTGCAAGCCAACTTTCTCACCAAGCGCTACAAGCAGGAGGTCGGGATCGGAGGATGGGGCCAGTAACTGAGAAACTGAGAGCCCACCGTTTTCTTTTTGTATTAGACTTCTCTCAATGGGCCTTTTTTTTACTGCTGCTGTTACTACTACTGATGAAATTTGTGGAAGAACATTTGAATGGTAGAGAACAAAAAGTGGTTATCGTATGTCTCTGTTTAGGCTCCTATGTGGTATTATTGACTGTTGATGTGTTGATCCCGAGGGAAGGCGTGTTGTGCACTGGACACCCAACTCCTGTTTTGCACTCCAAAGTTTTGTACACATCGCGCCTTAATCCCTGTGACACACAGATGAAACATATTTAAAACAACTTTTTATTTAATGTATAATTTATTACCTCACGCTGTATTGTTAAAGCCGGAGAAGGAGAGGACTGCATGAACCCGCAGGGCCCATGGTCTGAACCGCCCCCCTTTTCCCCTCTGATGGGACCTTGGGGGGATACTGATGAAAGATTCAGCTTCCTGTTTGTGTTGCTGATGATGTCAGTGTGTTCAGACAGACGTGGCCCGTGTGTGTGATTAGTGCCCCCTTCGAATCGGACGTGTCTGTGTCTTTAGACTCTGCTTGCATGGAGGGAGGCAGATGCTCGCTGCCTGTGATCTCCTCATGCCCTACATGGCCAATGAACCAGAATGATGCTTCTCTGCATGGAGAGAATAATGAGGGGTTTCCCACAAGATGCTTTTCTTGTCATTGTCATTTATTTGCTATGCCATTGTTTGTGTCCATCTGTCGAAATAAGCAAATGTGTTTGTATGCACCTTCTGCACCACTTTTGTACTGATAATATTGGTTTCTAAAAAGAAAATAAACTTTTATATTAACTTACATAATTTGTCCAGCTGTTTTCCCCCCACACAAATGCAGGTATGCTACATATTGAGGTCAATAAATTGCAGAACAAAAACTGAATATGGTATTTGCACAACCAAAACTTCCTAAGGAGGCCAAGACCAATATGGTTTCTGCACATCCCTTTTTCCTCCATTGTGCAGTGATAATACAGAAAACACCTGACAGCAAAATCAAAAAAGGCACATATGTATAAAGCATACAAATAAAGTTGAAAAGGAATCATTTTTCCTTCAGAGCCCAAGATGTTTTACTATAGAATTCAGAAATGTCAAAGGACAAAGTCATACAGTACAAACTAACAGCTGTTTTCTAACAATGATAATTATTTTGCCATGGATTTCCCTTCATTGGCAGCATTTAATCACACAAAGAGGTCTCAGCTGTTGGAGATCATGTCCAACTGTTACACCTAAAACTACAACCCGGTTTAATGAGAACGACATGACACAGCAGTATATTCCTGGCATTTGTCAAAGAAAACCTCTTAAACTGAAGACTGATTTGTTATGAAAATCATAACTGGCACTCTAAGAAAGATGGGTTCCACCTTGAAGGTGGATTCAAAATACCTGCAGGTTGAGGAATGTTGTTTGTCAGTTAAGCCTCAAGTGGCAACACCTTGAACCATCTCAACTCACAAAGTCAAGAGCCTGTAGAGGAGCGGCTGTTCTTTCAATAACGTTACATATGAGGCCAGCTTGAATACTTGCAAATAACATTATTTTGTTTTTATTGTCCTCAACGTGTTTGTGTTGAATGAATATTTTCCAGAATACAGTGCAGTAGCTGGCTTATGGAATTAAACAGTACACATTTGAATGGTACAGCACTGTAAAAAGTCTATGGACTATGGCAGTTACAAGTATGCACAGGAATCATTTAAGTCTGCTTTTTATTTTGAAATTTGTATTCATTTTGAATAAAGATAAGTGTGTTTTTGTGTGCATGTTTGCGTGCATGTGTTGCTTTATGTAATATAGGTTGTCAGTGGGAAAAAGAGGAATAAATAACAGACCTCCATAATTGTTGTTTGAGTAACTGTCAGTGACAGCATCAAAGGCCA
Source organism: Cottus gobio (assembly GCA_023566465.1). Taxonomy (NCBI): domain Eukaryota; kingdom Metazoa; phylum Chordata; class Actinopteri; order Perciformes; family Cottidae; genus Cottus; species Cottus gobio. The sequence continues at coordinate 18,740,563 of CM042227.1, read as the reverse complement.
GGAAGGGAAAAAGGGTGCAGCTGAAGTTTCAGTGTCACACCAGGTCAATAGAGTGATACACACCCACTTTCCACTTTCACTCTTTCTCACAGTCTCACACACACACATTGTGAAATCCCCCCCACATAATAAGGAGAGCACATGCAAATATGTCAGATTGATAATTTTAATTAGCCTCCATTCAGTGAAAAGACAACCTCAGAGAAAAGAGAGTCACTTTATTAGATCTCAATGTGCATGGCATTGGTGACATTTTATTTTTTTCCCCTGATTCAGAGTGTTTACAGAAGATTCAGCCACATCTTTCCACATTTAGGACAAAGGTAACAAATGCTTCTGTGCTTTTGACTGAATGAGGTTGCTGAGTTACTGAGATAACCCTATCATTAACCTTGAGATGAAAGCCAGAGGCTATCGTCTCTACCCATAGTGTCAATCTCAAAACAGTGCTGGTGAGCTAACAAGGACAAAACTCCTTCCTGAGGCCTTTTGTTAGTGTTGTATAATAATGAGAGACACAATAAGTTGCAGGGATTTTTGCAGTTTTTCACCGGCATTTAACAGGAAAGTAAGCTAAAAGTAAGCCTAAAGTAAACCTACGACAGTACAAGTACCTAATAAAACAAGCAGATGTGTATAGTATATATATATACTGATTGATGGTGAAATCCACCAAAACATCACGTTACAAATAGCCTTTGGGAGGGGATCTTCCAACTTATATGTTGTATATCTTTGTTGAAATGAAGTACAGCGTATGCATTGAGACTTAAAACGAATAAAAAGGTTTTAAAACATGGTTTTAATATATAAGTCCAAGTCTTGACAAACGTCTGGCCCCTTTCTCGACGCTTGACTCAGAACGGTCCGAGGGGCTTTTTGTCCCTTTGAGCGCGCCGTAGAAACAGGAAGTACAAAAGAAAAAGCTACAGCAAAACAAAAACAAGTTGATGTTAAACCATCTAAAATACAATTTGTCTCAAAATGGACAGTCAACATCCAAAGTCAACAAGTAACGATTCACGCTGCGTGTTTTTTAATACAGATTCAGAAGACTATCAATGCGTAAGTAGCTAACATAACTGTAAACTCAGCATTAATTCTTTTTTATTTTAGCTCACGTTATTTAGCTAGTTTGCTACATAACGTGTCATTAGCTTACTAAGCGGGTGGTCATTTTGTATTCGAACTGATTAGTTTATTGATTTCCTAATCGATACGGTTGGTGTGTGGATGCCTGACACCTGCATGGTGTTAAACTGTAACGGTACAACTGGGCTGTCAGTCATTTAACAAGCTAACTAGCTGCATTAATTGCCCTGTTGAATGTCCGCGTTGTCGCTCCGCTAATGAAAACAGCCTGCGGAACTAGTTAGCATAAAGGAGCGCGAGCGTTACTCTGTAGTGTCTGACAGGAGACCTCCAGCTAACATACCTGAGCGTCAGCAGCTTTAAACCCTTTACCGTCAGCGGCTGCTGCTCATAGTCAATGAAGAAGCGTTTATCAACGTCGTCTTACATTCACGCGTCCCACGTGCTGGCGGAGAGAGTCTGTTGTGGATGAAATGAACAGAGACCGGGAGAGTTTCTCATCTTGAAATCACAACGTTTCGCTTGTTAGCTGCAGGTGAAGGAGAGCAGTACAGCAATAACAGCACAATGCCATCAGTGGGAGAAGTAACGAAATACACGTCTTCGTTTTCTTTACTGAACTGCTCGTGCTTTACATGAGTGTTTGCATTTTGCTGTGTGCTATTTTATACATTTGCTTCAATACATGTCTGAGGGAAATGTACCGTTTTACTCCACTACGTTTAGTCGAATTCATACGATTATTTAAATACACATACTAATTTAACTGCTTTGCAGATCCAGATTTTACAGTCAAAATCAGTGACCTTCCCAGCAATATGTAAACAGTTCATATTTCCCTGCCTTGGACATTCAACTCTTGCTAACATGTTAATGGATCAACAATAATGATCCAGTAGCATCATAATATACGTTGTGCACAGGGACCATTGAGAACGTTTACTTTCTGGTGCTCTAAGTTTACTCTTCTGATAGTACTGCTATACTTCAACTGAAGTTATTTTTGAATGCAGGACTTGTATTGTACCACGCCATTGCTATTTTTACTAAAGTTAATTATCTCCATACTTCTACCACCACTGTAAAAGGCAGTCCCATTCAGTGACCTGGTTATAAATATTAGCAATATAAAAAAACAAATTATATATATATATATATATATATATATATGTATATGTGTGTGTATGTGTACTGTTGCACTGATAACGTCTCGCTAAGTTTGAATGCACATATTGTCCGTTGTGTCAGACAAAAACATCAGTCAAATTAATATAATGCAGAGGGATGTAATGTTGTATTTAACAGCATTTCACTGTAAGTTGTTCCTGCAGCACTGGAGCAATGTAAGCCACACTGCATTCCTATGCCAAACACCAAACATAGACGAGAAACTACCCAGGGCTTGAATCAACACCTCTCTGGCAAAATATCAAGCACAAAAATTGCACATCATGACCTTCACAAGCGTGCCTGCAAATGAGATTCCATTGAATCCACATGCGGTTGTGGCATTGAGTACACACCCTGAGGATTTGTATAAGAGATGACAATAAACCTGTCTTCAGAAAGGAATCGTCGGGATAACCTTGTTACAAAATACCCGGCTCGGAACAGTTGTAGCTTGTCGCTGAATCAAGGCTGGCACACACGCAGACTAGTTCAAGGAACAGTCTCTGTTTCTGCTGCATTCGTGTTCATGTGAGAGGGTGAAACGTTTCTCGTGTCGGCAGCTTTCGGCTCCGGGTCATCGTCCGCTCTCTTGGCCTATCTAAGAATGCTTCACTAATGCTGTCTTGCCTCGAGCCCAAATGTCTCCTTCAGGGACAAGTGATCGCTCATGATTGCGAGCGATTGATCGCAGTGTCCCACACGCTGTCTTACTAACCCAGATGCCCACAGTGACCAAGCCAGCTATACCAGTTCGACTTTGGTATCACACTTTACATGAGAACAAATGTAGTGTAGTGAGTGTGATGGGATAATTGTGGGGAACGAATTCCCCACAATTCTCCCATCACATTCATGATTCATGTGTTCTCGCAGTCAGTTGTGTTCCTTGCATCATCCTCTTCTGTCAATTGAACAACAGATTTTAGGTATCTAATGATCTAGTGCCTTCTTTTTGTTGCGACAGGGAAGTATAAAATGCTCATACATACAGATGTTTGTGCAACTTGCATATCATAAGGAGGGAAATCCATACCCCAAAGTATAGCATCATAAACTTTTAAAAAAGCAAGATCACTCATGCCCTATTTATAAGACAATTTGTCGGGAAATGCAGTCTTTTAACACTCCTGCAGTTCCGTACCGGGAGCCATCATTCAAATGTAATTAAAATGGTAATAAAACGGTAAAAGGCTTTCAAAGAAAAAAAGAAAGAAAAAATCTGTTGTCTATCTCTTTTTCTGTCTAGTGTATGCAGCAGTCGTACGTTACTGCAAAGCACAGTTATTATGAACAACTTGAAACCCACTTGCATACATGAAATACTAACAGCCACGTAGACGTCCATGTTTTCTATGCATGGCGACACCACCGAGGAAACAGGTGTGTGACGTTGTGTGCAGAAGGCCCCGGCAGCGGCGTTGCCCAACTTGTCCCGCTCTGTTTTGCATGCAAGACTTCTGCCGGGCCCCTTCATTCTCCCCGAGGCTGTTGGGTTGAACTCGCACACTTCTCATTCCTCTCATTCCTTCATTCGTTCTTTTTTTTCCTCTTGCTTTTCTCAGAGTAGTTCTCATATTTGCTTTTTGCATCAGTTTCCAGTTTTGCAACTCGCTCGGCTGTTGTTGAAGAGCATGTTCAAAATGTGTCGAACGCATGTCGAGGCGTCGTTGTGCAAACAACATTTTATTCTACTTCCTTTAGTCGCACACATGCTTTGCACACGACAAAGGCATGCAGGAACAAATGTCTCATCAACACAGTTGTTTCTGAGTCGTTTCTGAAAGTTTGCACAACGTTTTACTGAAACAGAAATATTGCATTATGTTATTGTTGTTTTCTTAATATTCATTGATGTGAGCCATATCCTGCACATTAGTAAGGGATTGTTTCTGATTTTCAGGTGGTGATTTTAAGAGCAAAACGAGCCACGGGAACCTTCTCCTTAATAGGATGGTAAATATTGACTTTTATTTCACTCCAGATAATTTGACTGTTTGTAGCTTTAGGGACACACCGTATATATGTATATATATATATATATATATATATATATATTCTATTTTTAATTTTTTATGATATCTGAGTGGTAGAAGAGTTAACTATAATATTAAAGATTCTCTGTCGAGTTTTAGATCTCTATAGCGCCACAGAGTTTTTCAATGACGGGGTCTGTGTTTTCTTTTTTTCTTTTAATGGGGGATTGAAAAAACGTAAAAATCGGCTTTTGCAAATGTTTTATTGGGAAAGGGAGTGCACTCGACACGTTTGTTAGACCTCGAGGACTGAATGTAAACCGAACTTTAGTTTGTTTACAAGAAAACTCCACAGGGCACCTTTAACCTGTGCAAACTAATTCCACCTTTTACAGTCGGCTTGTCGTAAATACCGTCTTTGTGAAGCTGTTGGTTGAGTGATTGATCTCAAAGTTCCTCTAAGCCAGGCGCATTGCTATAGACATATTTTAACTACTTTTTAGAAACAAACAAGGCAAATTCATTTGTTGGGACCTTCTGGGGAAAAAAACTATTCATATCAATCATAATTTCAAAGAAGGCATTGGAGGTTTCCCCATTTGTTGCAATAGTTGACTGATCTGGTTGCGTAGTTTTTTTGGCCGGGGAACTCCCTCCTTCAGATGCTGCTGAGCAGGTCTGCAGTTTCATTTGTTTTTCGGTCCGAACATCCACTGATTTAATGGTCAGTAATCCCACGAGTATACACTGAAGAATATCAGCAGGTTGGAGTAAAGGTTACAACAGAGCCTGCGGGATGTATGTGTACGTGTAGGAGTTGTTATGACGCATGTGTGCGCACTAAGACAGTCCGTCTTTGATAGAACAACAAATGACCTGTCCTGCAGGGAGCATGAACATCTCACTGCCGTCTTCTTCTCTCCCTCCACAGCATTTTCATGCTCTTTGTGATCTGGCTGCTCCGCAGGTATCACTCTCTGGCTCAGGTAAATTAGCACCCCCCCCCCCTACACACACACACACACACACACACACACGCGCACACGCACGCGCACGCGCGCATATATATCTGTTTGCTTCATTGCCACCGGAAATATGTTCAATTAGCCACGGTAAATCTTTGCATAATTGAACCCAATTAATATTGCACAGACGAATCAATTGTGGTGTTAATTGACTGATGGTGCTTCTGTGATAATGATGGCTGTCTTCCCCCCTCTCTCTCCAAGCAAAGATGTTTGCACTATACCTAATATATCTGACGATGCACGGGAAAAATATTACCGCAATGCTCTTTTCTTTCTCCCTTTCACGGAGCTATGTTTTAATTTCATACCAAAAAAACAACCAAACCCCACCTGCGCGGTGTTGTGGAAGCCGGTCCGACAGGTCTGTCAGGCTCAGCAGCGCTCCACGTTATCCTCCTAATCTGAAGCAAGTGACAGCTTAACGTGGGGGCTCTGATGGATCCTATTACGTCTGGACCAGGTCACACAGAGTGGCTTCACCTCCTCCTGCTCCTCCTCCCCCACTCCTCTGCTCCTCTCGCACAACATAAACCCTCTCCTTACCGCCATCCCCTCACAAAGGTTATCCGTCAGTCAATGGTCTTTAATGCTCTCTCTTTAGGGCTTTTTCCGCCTCCCCCTCCCCCTCCCACTCCCCCTCCTCTGTAGCCTTGGCAGGGTCATTGCTGGACAAATTAATAAGTGTGTGTGCGTGTGCGTGTGCGCGTGCGTGTGCGCGTGCGTGTGCGCGTCCCAGTCCCGCCACCGTATTAACCACTTCTGCAGGCCAAGTCGGTGTCAGACTGACAGCTGGCAGGCATCGCAGCTGCCCTCTGAAGATTATTGGTTTATTATTTCATATGAAATATAATGAATTTCGGTTTATACAGAAGGATTTGAGGAGCCTCTCCCCTTCCACCCTGTGATATTTTTTCAGTAGTCACCGGGGACGTGGTCAGCCACATCAGTGATCATTTGATTCTTAATTTGCCCTTTCTCTCCACATAAATATTAATGCACCAGCATATTAAGTATATGGTTTTTGTTTGTTGTTGTTGTTGTTGTTGTTGTTGGACAATCCCCCTTTTTTCACGTCTTCCTCTCATTTTCCCCGCACAGAAGATGATTCTCAGCCTGACTGTAGCCGCCTTCTTCGACAGCGTAGCATATGTCATGGTGAGTTACTCGAGTCTGTTTCACTAAACACCCACATGGCAGAGGCTTTCTTCTTCGTGGGTTGTTTGTGAAAACGTTTCCCTGTGCTGTTCTTCCTTCCTCCCCCAGGGTGACTCCCATCCAGAGGGATCTCTGTGTGACTTCCAGGCCTGCTGGCTAACTTACTTTGGTAAGACAAACCTTAATGAACTGGCTCTTTTTAACAATAGAGGTGGAGTAAACATCCCACAAAGACATGCGCTCAGGAGCTCCTATATCATGGTGGGAAAATATTTTTAATGTCATTTCATTGTTTTGGCTTGAGAACAAGATGTGCCCTGACACTAATTGCATCGGCTCATGGAGTTTATATTTGCAATGCGACATAAGGGAGTTGTTTCTGGCAGAAAGACACAGGCTCAAAAGTTATCTCTGGTTATATGAATTCTGTGGTGTTTACCTGGGAGTTTATGGCTAGTCTTTCTCATGAATGCGGGGACTGTTTTACATGCGTAAAAGCCTTTCCTCTCGTCTTTCATTGGCTTCATTTAGTCAACTCAGCATGCCGTCCCGAAGTCCTCCAAAACCCCCTAAAAACAGGGATATTTTACTTTACTAATTTGTTTACACTACGGTTGTCAAGGGTGTTGACGCTTTGCCTGAACAGGAACATCACATTTAGTATCCACACACCCATACCAAGAATACCACGCCCGTACTCCAGTGTGGAGCACCACCTTCTGCAGTTGTTGGCCCACTGCTATATCTCCTGTAATGACATTTGGGTTAATTAGGGCCATCTGCAGCTTCTCAGTCTGACGAGGCAGGTTTTGCTCTGCATTTGTTGCAAATCCAGCTTTTTTTCCCCCCGATTAGCATACAGATTCTTAGTTAGTGCTGGCTGCTAATACAAACACTCCACCGGACTTGTTTTTATCGGTCTCAGAGGCCGAGACACGTGTGCACACACACACACACGCACACTCAGACGGATACAGGGTAATGGGCAGTGAGTTAGTGCTGCGGGGGCTGGTGCCTTGTCACCTCGGTTTATCAGCGAGGATCCCTCGCGCTCAGGACAAACGGCCGCACATAAACAGCAGCTGAGCGGGCACTTTGTTCTGTCGCCGAGCGCCGAGTCCAGCGGGAGCCGCGGAGCACACGGCTCCGCTTTTAACTCTGACCCATAAACATGTTTTTTTCTTTTTTTTTTAATGAAATGTGTTTGAAAGGGAGGGAGGTGGTAGCAGGGGGCCGCCGTCGGGACCGGTTGGTGACGCCGAGCGGGAGTTTTAATAAGAAAAGAAAAAAAGCGGCGCCTCGGCTTGCTGTCGGGTTATGTAAGACAGTGATTTATTGTGATAATGACATAGACAGCCGGCCTCCTTCGTTCGTGGCGCACTCTTCCTAAACATCGCTTGGGTGTGAGAGGTGTGTGAGTTTTTGTGTACGTGTTTTTTATGTGGGGGGGTTGTTTTGTGAAACTTGAGTAAGCTGAGAATGTGGCTCAGAGAATCCATCATTGCCTGTCCTGTCAACAGAAGCACACACACACACACACGCACAGACACGTACACACACACACACGGAGAGGAAAAAGCCTGAATAAAAAGACAAAAAATAAAAAAAAGGGAAGGAAGCTTTCTCGACTCTTCTCTTCCTTGTCTCGGCGAAAGATATTTATTTTTTCCCCTCTGCTGACTTCGCCTTCCTCTCCCTTTTCTTCATTTCTCCTATTCTCCTCAGTGCCTTCACACACACACTCCCCTCTCTGGTCCACCCCCCCCCCCCCATTCCTCGCCCCCACCCCTGCTTATCTCCCTCCGCTTTTCCACAGTTCATCATTATCTCTCTCCGAGCTCCCCCCTCTCATCCATCACCCTAAGCCACAGGTTTCCCTCATATTATTGCGGAATGGGCCTTCATTTATCAAAAAGGGGAACACAAGCACACACGCACGCACATGCGCGCACTCATACGCACGCACGTGCGTGTTTGCACGCACAGTTGCATGCTGTGTGGTGGTGTTGGGGGTATTGGGGAAGGGGGGAGCTGTGTTGTAATTTGACCTTGTTGTTTTTCTGCGTGTCTCTGCAGACTGGAGTGCCTTGGCCTGGGTTTGCCTCATCACAGTGAACCTGTACCTCAACCTGGTGCGGGAAATCAGCACCAACCGATACGAGATGTGAGTGGGGCACTTAATGCTGCAGCTATTAATTATTCCCCTCTTCGATTGGTTGAATTACTGATTATTTTCTCCACTGTGTTTACTTGTTTTTGTGTGATTTCATTCGACAATGTTTTAAATCTGCGACCAGAAGTAGATCCTCACAGTGGAGCCGCATGGCGGCAGATAGTGATAGGCTTCTAGATTACTTACATGTTTAATTGATTATCAATATAGTTCCAGATTGGATTTCTGACGAGCCACGTAATCGTTTAATCGACACATTATTTCACGTCTCCGTTCCTCGTGCGCACAAACAGGTCGCTTCTCATCTCTACGTCCTCCTCTGTGTGTCCCCTCCCCCCTGATAAATGTGTGTTTGTCTCTTGTTGCGATCGTTTCCCTCCGCATGTGTGGTTGCGTGTGCGCGCCCGCGTGTGCGTGCGTTTGGTCCGCCAGAGCATGTGTCTCCCCGCGGAGCATTGACAGCCCCCTTCCTTCCTTCCTTCCCTCCCTCCCCTCCTCCTCCTCCTCCTCCTCCTTTCTGTTCCAGCCGACGCTCTAATTGAAAAGGGAGTGAGTGTCAGCCGTTAAGTGTGTGCATGTGCGTGCGCGCCAATCTTCACGCTCTGCGGCTCTACGTTTCTGTCGCTCAAAATCCCATGAGCGCTCGCAGCAGCAGCAGCTGTGTGTGTGTGTGTGTGTGTGTGTGTGTGTGTGTGTGTGTGTGTGTGTGTGTGTGTGTGTGTGTGTGTGTGTGTGTGTGTGTGTGTGTGTGTGTGTGTGTGTGTGTGTGTGTGATATTTTCTTATTTTCCGTGGAGATCCGTGACACAAACACACATAAAAAAATGTATGTGCTCTGTGGGTGGGCGAAAAAAGAAGAAAAAAACCTTTAACAAGTTTTACAAGTTGATTGTTCTGTGGTTGTGTCCGTAGATGTGCGTATAGGTGCGCACACCCCTCCCACCCATCCATGTGTGAGGGGGGTTGGTCGGGGGAAAAAGAGGTGCAACCCCCACACACTATATCCCCCCACCCCCACCCTCACCCATGGGAGTTTCCTTGCATTGATTAGCAATAAGCCAGACGATATAATGGTGTTATAACTCAGAGGGAGACGGCTTTATGGGGCGCAGGGAAAGGGGGGCATGCTAGGTGGGGTGTAGTGGGGAGGCGGGCGGGCGGGGGGCAAAATCAGCTTGCTCCAGAGCCTTGTCAGCTGCACACCATCTCATGGGTCCAGAGGGAGCAGGCGGGCGGAGGATGTGTCTGTTTCTGCGTCGGGCCGATCACGCAGGGGAAGGAAAGAAAGAAAGCAAAAAAAAAAGCTCTGCGCTTAATAGGTTATGGAGCAGCGTGAGGACGGGCGTCAGGAGGGTTGTGGCGTATTTGCTGCGCATAGATAAGCTGCATGCTTTTCGGCAGGCGGGTATGGGGCTCTGCATGCATGCACAATTAGGCTACCCCTCAGCCCCTTCACCCAACCTCACACATACACACACAAACACACACACACACACGGACACACGCACGCACGCACAGAGTGACGGCACAGCGTGATGGTTTATGAATGAACAAATCGCCAGAGGAGATGGAGAACGGAGGCTGGATGATCTAAGAGTGATTGAAGTGGATGCAAGAGAGGACGGGAAGTGCGTGGGTGCGTGCGCGCGTGCGCGTGCTAATGTGCGTTTGAAGGGCGGATTCAGGCAAATGGGGGTGTGGGGGGGGGGGGGGGGGGGGGGTGGATGGAGAGAAGGAAGTGGTGTGAGGCGGTGAGAAATGAGATTGAGCCCCAAGAGATATTTCTATATGAGCTTGCGCGCGTGTGTGTGTCTGCGCGTGTGTTAGTGTGCGTGCGTGCAGGTGTGTGAAATACAGGGCGCATAGCGGCCCTGCTGTGCCTCATTAAGCCCATGTTGCGCGCAGCCCCGGACCTCGTCATCTCCCTCTCAAAAGCGCTGCGAGTGTGCGGTGTGTGTGCTGCAGGCAGCACGTCTCTGCGTGTGCGTGCGGGGTCTGCGAGCTCTCGACATTGATTTCCTGACAAGGCCCCCCACGCCCCCTCCCTGCACCAATCGTCACGCCACGGACTGGCAGCACTGATTTCAGCATTTATATCTCTCCTCCCACCACTGCTCTCTCTCTCTCTCTCTCTCTCTCTCTCTTTGTCCGTGTGTTTCTCTCCCTCCCTTGCTCTCTCTCTTTTGCTCCTTTACTCGCTCAGTTGCTCTCTTTTTTTTTACGCTTCAACCATTTCCCTTTTCTCCCCCGTTCTTCCTTGTTCTCCCTCTCACGCACACTCCCTCTTGTGTTCGATGTAAACTATCTCTCTCTCTCTCTCTGAATCCATAAGTCTCCTATGTCTCTTTCCAACCCGCTATTCTGCTCTTTTTAAACCAGCAGCCGCCTCACGTTCTCCACCACCTCCCACACACTCCGCTGTCCATCAGATGAGGGCAGAGAGGGGAGACACAGCGTGCCCCGGTGAAATCAGTGAGAGAGTGTGTGTGTGTGTGTGTGTGTGTGTGTGTGTGTGTGTGTGTGTGTGTGTGTGTGTGTGTGTGTGTGTGTGTGTGTGTGTGTGTGTGTGTGTGTGTGTGTGTGTGAGTGTGAGCCGCACAAGCCCGAGAGGGATTGAGTGCGTGTCAGCCGCGTCGCCAACCGCTCGATTGACCACACTTGGAACAAGTCAGGGCAGGACTTCCACTCTATTGACCGGGCGACGCTGTGCGCTCTATAAAGTATCGACGCCCACACCGGCGCCCAAGACACTAGAGCGCACACCTCATCTGTCTGACACACACACACCGAGCCAAGTTCAGAAATTGAGATTTCTTAGAAGGCCGTCACTGATCGTATCATTTTTTCCATTGATAGCTAGCATGAGCCTCTCCAGCTCTCTCAGCCCCTTTCATTTATAAACGTGTGCAGCAAAGTTGAGTAAAGTCAGTTTTGTCCTCAAATGTTGTGGCTACTAGACGATGCTGAGTGAGAATCTGCATCCTGCTTGTGGTTTTGATGCAGACATGTCCCTTGTAAATCATCTTTTTGCAGTGAGGGTAATTATGGTTTGTGTCCCCACGGGGGCCGCACTTGGAAAAAAAACGACCCGATGTGAACGCAGAGAAAGGGACGAACCGAAGAAGGGGAGAATCAATTTAGACATGTGTGTTCTTTTTTTTCTTCCCAGGGGCAAAGCTCCCCTGGTCTCGGTGCGTATGATGAAATAAATGTCTGCCTTTTATCAGGTTGTACCATCTGATGGCGTGGGGGGTTCCTCTGGTCATGGCCTCCTTGCCCCTGCTAAAGGGTTACTACGGCCCCGCGGGAGCCTGGTGGTGAGTATGGCCGACCGTCCAGCTACAGCATACTTTTATTTTCTTCAGCAAGCCACGGCGGATTTTCTGTTAAATGTCTTTTCCTTTCAACGAGGGGCCACAACGCTGGCCTCGTTCCAGCTGCAGACAGGCTCCCTCCCACATAAGATTCTATGTGATCAAAATTGGCAATTATCAGCACATCTTTGAAGAGTAAAACTCCGCCTCAGACTCTCCAGTCCTCGGTGCTGAATAGGAACGGCATCATTTGTTCGGAGGGTGGTTAAAGGAGTGAGGAGAGAGTGTGGGGGGGAGGCCGAGGAGAGGAGAGGAGGCGGCAGAATGAGAATTGGGACAGAGCCCTTAATCTCCGGGCTCGGCTCTCTCTTTCCACTCTCGGCTTATTAATAGCTACAGCTGCACAGCCCTCCCCACCCCCACCCCCGCCCCCACCCTCACCCCCCTCCGCAGTCACACAAGTCTCTCTTCCGCTCACGCGCTCCTTTTCCTTTGTAACCCCCTCATCTCTCTCTCTCTCTCTCTCTCTCTCTCTCTCTCTCTCTCTCTCTCCCGCTCTCTCTCTCTTCCCCCAGCTGGATCACAGACGATCACGTAGCCTGGAGATTTGGGATGTAAGTAGACCCTTTCAGCGCCGGCATCAAAGCGTCCCCCCCACTGGTGGTGATTGGGGGCGGGGGGAGAGGGGAAATGTGAAGGGTTGCATGTCAGGGGAGCCTTCGGGGTTTTTTCCCTCTTGGTGTAAGGCCAAGATGTGTGTGTGTGTGTGTGTGTGTGTGTGTGTGTGTGTGTGCGTGCACATGTGGATGTGCCTGTCTCTGCCTTGTCAGATTTAGGGGAGTTGCTACACTGTGTATTTAAGTGTTTAGGAGGGCTATGAAGGATTATGCCTGTCTACTGCTTTCTGCAACTGGCCCTAAGTCTGCCAGGGCTCTGCCAATCCCCCGGTACAGACGCTTAGCCACACACACATACACACACCCACACGCGCACACACGCACAAACGCACACAACAACACTTTGCCATGAGCCAAGGTAATCGCGTTGCTGCTCGCAGCATCAGCAGGGAATCAATCTTTCTAAACAAATAAGCACACACACACTCACACACACACACACACATGCAGAACAACACATAGCTATCAGCTGTGCTAAACGAGCCTGTGTCTCTTTTATCAGTGCTCCTCTGCTCCCCGGCTCTTTCTAGTTTTCCACGCTGTCGTGGCCCAGGGGGACGAGTCGCTCAGAGGATCAGGGAATCTTCATTAGCTCTAATTACATCAAACCAGAACGAGAGATTAGAGGCCACGGCAGCACCCGTCAAGGAAGGGAGAAGGAAAAAAAAAACTTGCGTGCTGCCAACAGCTTGCCGGGGACACGGCGCAGGAGAGCAGAGGTTTTAGCGTTAAAGGTGAGAAGTGGAAAAGGCGGGAGGGGAGCCATACGGGGGTGCAGTTAGAGAGACGGGGAATTACTCAGCAGGGGATGGAAATAGGGGCGGCATAGCAGGGAGGGAGAGAGAGAGAGAAAGAGAGAAGAGAGCGAGCAAAATAGATTGCCCTCGTCTCTGCCCACTCCCCTGCAGTGTGTCTTCATCAGAGTTCAGCGAAGCGGCGCAGACAGGACAGAGCGGGGGAGGGGGGGGGCCCTCGGAGGAGGAGGACGGTGTGAAAGGGGATGGGAGAGGAAGGAGACGGAAAAGCCGAGGACAGCGTTTTGTGACGGAGGTGCAGAATTTCAGGGGTTGAGTCAGCAATTGGAAGCACTCGAGCTTAGCTGAGTCACCGCTCTTAGAGGTCCCCGTCGGTGTGTGTCATGGGTCCGCGGTCAGACGTGGCACCGAGAAACAGAGGGAATGACAAATGAAAGCTTATAATTAGCAGGGCGGCTCGGGGACGGCAAAGTCGGTCAAGCACTTTGGTGTCGGGTTGCAATATCTCAACAGTGATTGGATGAGATCTTGGTCCCCAGAGGATGAATCATAATGACTTTTGGTGACCCCCTGACTTTTCCATGAGCTCGACATTTCTGGTTTTTAGTGACATGTCTTGGCAACTATTGGATGGATTGCCGTGACATTAAACGCGGACATTCATGGTGTCAAGAGGATGAATTTTAATGACTTGGTATTCAACTGACTTCTCCTCTAGTGCCACCAAAAGTTTGAAGTCTTACCATCGACTCAATGGACTTGCATAAAACCTCCAAGAAGATTTATCTTAAAAAGAGTCAAAGGTGGCCAAATAATGTTTTGGGGAATTCGTGCCTTTTACTAGATAGCTCAAAGTGGAGAAGTGCAATAGATACATTGACACATTTGGGCAATTTGGGTCACACATTTCATGTTCCCCTCAGGATGAACTCTAATAACTCTGGATCCCTGACCTTTTTATCCAGGGCCATCATCGTGTTAAAAATTAAATTTAACCTTTACTTTTGATAACCTGATCTGTACTTCATTTTGAGTGCTTATTAGCAGTTATTAGCATGGTAACTCACCAAACATTGTAAACATTATTACCAGCTAAACTTCCCTACATTAGCATTGTCATTGTGAGCATTTTGAAGGTAGCGTTCACCTCAAAAGAACAGGCTCACAGAGCTGCTAGCATGCACACGACTACGTTTCCATTTTAAAACGCATATATTTAGCTACGTTAACACCTAGCGTCACACTACTCCAAAGTTTTAATCCCCAAAACACAAGGGTTAAAAATGGCTACTGACTCTGGTTAGTTTGAAAACTCCAGGGTTGACTAACGACGGGCAGAAACGTAGACCTTTGAAGACGAGGACGTAGAGACCCGCGTTCGCTACCTGATCGGGTCTTTGCAGCCACGATGTGTCCTTCCCTGATTCGTCACGCCGCCGGAAGAAAACAAACAACAATAACAACTTGATTACCAATCGACCTGAGGTTAATTCACCATGGATAACGGATTATAGGCATTGCTGTATTGTATTGTCTATACTAGCAGCTGTTGTGATTCTACATGCCAACATTCGGAGAAAGCTGTGATTGGAGCGAGCGGTGCACCCCGGGGCATTATGAGGACGTTTGAAGTTCCAGTTTGCCACTTTGAGGTGGCTGATGGACACACCTGTCCTTTTCTAATTAGTGCTTATTTTGTTCTGCACAACTATTGGGAAGTTCACAAAGAAACTGTAAACAAACAAAAGCTGAGCTACGATTGGGGGACAGAGGACAACGAAACCGAGGAAATGAGTGTTGACGAAATCTATTGACCCATAATCTAGTTCATTTTAAAGTATATTTGTGTGTATGTGATAGACAGACAGAGCAAGACCTGCAGCCTTGTCACTAACTTTGTCTGTTTTAATGTATCAAGGGAGACTATAGAGAAAGTTGAGAATAGTCACAAGATATTTGTTTGAAGGCTGTTAGTTAGGCACGCCGATGGTTTTCGTTTTAAAACCCCGGTTTTAAAGGAAACGTATTAGTGAGGTTGGAGCCTCAGCCTCGTTCCCTTTTTAACTTTGACATCAGTGCATGTGGTGCGACACGCCGCACACACACAGACACACACCCTGCTCCTCCTGGTCTTTGTGTCTCCGGGGTTGTCCTGCCCCTGTCTGAGTGGTTGAACAGGTAGATCTTGATCCGTCACTCAGCAGTAGGATCTTGCTTTGTCAAAGTTGAGCGCTAACCCGCACAGACGGGTCCCTGCAGTGCTCTCCCATCTCCTACCAAGCTCTTCAATTAAGGCTTCTTTCATCCCGGCCTCATTCTTCACTTCAGAGTGGTGCTGGAGGGAGGGCCGTGCCGGGGCCGAGAGATCAAATCTCGCCGCGTCTGCGACGGTCTTTTCTCTCTGCCACTTCCAGGCTTCCACTCTGGCTCAAAGCTCACTGTTGTCCTCTCACAATCCCCTCTGCGCTTAACGTTTTTTCTGTCCATCCTTCACCTGGTCGATCCATCGGCTGCAGATTCTTTCTGCTATTCCTGTCACAGGAGAATGACCTCATCCCTTTCCCTGTCTTTTAATCACCCGATGCCTCCTTCTTATTTCCGCCCTTCCTGGTCCTCCTGACCCACAATCTGCCGTCATCCAGCCACCTTTCCCATCCTCACCTCTATTCGTGTCTTCGCTTTTATCATCCCCATGCCCACCCTGCATCTCTTTCTCTGCCTCGATTTCATGCTCTCCTCTCTCTCTCTCTCTCTCTATTCTGTCACTCCCGCTCTTTCTCTCTCACTCTCACTCTCTCTCTCTCCCTCTCTCTCTCTCCCCCCCCCCCCCCTCGTAGTGCTCAGCTGTAGAGCACAGCGGACTCTAATGGCAGATCATTATCATGCTAATTAGAGCACTTTGTAGCTGCCCGCCGTCATTCTCTGCGCCTCGCAGCCCCCCCTCCCTCCCCCCACGCTATCGTTAAAAAGGCCACCCCCTCCTTTTCCCTCTCCGCCAACCCGCCCGCCCCCCTCTCCCTCCCCACCTCGTCTCTCCATCATTAACGGACACGCGCTGGCGTAATTGGACGCTGTTTATGCCGGAGCGCGGGTTATTAAATCACACTGAGGTGACGCTCGTGCGGGTCTCTCCCCCCCACCACCACCACCACCACCACCACCCCCGAAAACGCTTTCATCATTGTCCTATGCCATTATTGAACCTGCGTGGACGCACACATACACAAGCGCACGCGCACACGTTCAAAGAGGGTGTTCTTTGCATATTGATGCCCCCCCTCGTGAAACAAACGGCTACCATCTTGGATTCCCCTGCCAATATAGTTGAATTTGATAATGCTCAGTGAGGTTTTCTTTCCAGACCCGCAGGCTTTGAAGACGAGCCTTTTTCGATGCTGCTCAAACTTGCAGTTTTCAGCACACATGTCAAGTACAGACACAGCGTTATTCCCAGTCCATTTTCCTTTAAAACCCTATGGGTCAGAGACGCAGTTTGAATGTCAGCTGTTCCCACGGATCATGATCGGGCCCCCTGATGGTTACTCTCGATGTTTGGCAAAGGGCGACGCATTTGTGCCAGGTGCTCGGGGTGAGGGTGGGGGACACCTCGGCCTCGACCGCTCAGAGTGAGACTGAGGCTGAGCAGAGGGACGCGGTGGCCGGGAGCCGGTCCATCACAGCGAGACAAAGGGCTGTTTCATGATTAGAGGGAGAGGCTGAAACTCCTCGGCGCTTACATCACCTCCCGAGAGGTTGCATAACACGAGGCTGCCATTCCAGCAAATCCATCACCCCCCCTCCCCGTCCTGTTTCTCTCTCTCTCTCTTCTCTCTCTCTCTCCTCTCTCTCTCTCTCTCTCTCTCTCTCTCTCTCTCTCTCTCTCTCTCTCTCTCTCTCTCTCTCTCTCTCTCTCTCTCTCTCTCTCTCTCTCTCTCTCTCTCTCTCTCTCTCTCTCTCTCTAATACATTCTAAATACCTGACATGTTGTCTGCCCCGCGCCTCCCTTGATTGTCAAAAACCTTCCTCCCATAGGAATGCCATTCATTTCCGGTTGCAGTGACTTTGCATTATCTTTCGTTCTTTATCTGCCTTTCTCTCTGCTCACGGACACTATATGTGCAGCGCGGTCCAGAGGTGCTGAGTCAGGCCTGCTCCTGCTCCGTCCTGGTTTATGTGCAAAACCGTGCGTCCTCTATGCATCAGCTGTTCAGAACAATGCTGTCCTCTGTCCACACAGTCTTACCTATACCTTAACATTATTAGGTGTGTGCGTTTCAGGGAGGACATGGATGAGGAATGTGTCATGTTTAGAGGCTGAATCATGAGGAAATAAAGCGAAACATCCATCCATCCATCCATTTTCCACCGCTTATCCGGGGTCGGGTCGCGGAGGCAGCAGGTCCAGCAGTCTGATCCAGGCTTCTCTCTCACCCGCAACATCTACCAGCTCATTCTGGGGGATCCCGAGGCGTTCCCAGGCCAGCTGGGAGATATAATCCCTCCAGCGTGTCCTGGGTCTTCCCCGGGGCCTCCTACCAGATGGACGTGCCTGGAAAACCTCTAAAGGGAGGCGTCCTGGAGGCATCCTAATTAGATGCCCGAACCACCTCAGCTGACACCAAATCATATCTTAACAACGATGGCCTTCTCTGATTGCAGAGGGAATCTTATTAGATGAGTTTCTCTCTAATCGCTTTAGACAGCCCTACTATCTCAACACTGGACACTATGGCATTACGTCCTAATTCATGGTATGAATTCCATTAGGATGAATGACACTCTACGTGTGGATTCAAAATTCATGAAATCCTTCATGTGACATACAACAAACTGCTCCTTTGTAGTTTTCTTACGACCTGCTTGTGTTTGTGCTTTTTTTTTTTGCAGATGGTACGTGCCTCTGTTCGGCCTCATCTTCTTGATGATCTGCTGCTACGCCAGGATAATCTGCGTGGCCAACGCGAGGGTGAGTGCTCGACACGCGTGAAACCGGCCGCCGCCCGAGACACCGGCACTTTAGCTGAATCCAAGAGCATTGTGACCTTTTCCAAAAGTGACGTTAGTGAAAGCTGACATCTCCGAGAAGTCTCACAAAAAGATAAGAGAGTTGAAAAAAACTTTGTTGTGATGTATCGTTTCCTGGTTCGGAGGGAGTCCAGGGGTGGAATGAAATCAGAACGTTTTTGTGTTAAATCATTTATTTTATTACAGTTGTTATATGCATGAACGCTGCTCTGATAATCAATATTCATTTTAAGTATAATACTTGGAAAAACAGACTACTTGACTCAGAGGTAAACTGAAGCACACAAGAAGGTCCTGGCTGAACTTGTGGGTTTTGTTTCGCTAACCTGGGGTTCGTTTAAATCCTGCCTCCAACTATTCTCATATAAACATGTTAGGAAAATAGGATTGTTCTGTTTTTAACGAACTCACAGATCTCAGCCATTAACCCGGTGAGTACAGTCGAATGCCCTGGCAGCGAATTGGAATGAAGACCACAACTACAATAAGATCCAAGTTTCAATAATGATAATAATAATCAAACTTATCATTTAAAGCTACTGATTATTCAAATAGAAGAGCTAAATTCGCTATGCATAATGGGATTTATCAATCAAAAATGTCCACCATTCACTTGTTCCAGCTCCCCAAATGTGAGAATTTTCCCTTTTTAAATGTATGTAAATTCATCACATTGGGTTTCTGGTCTGTCGTTTTAGGCTATTTGAAGACACAGGCTTTATAGTATTTTCTTTCACAATTCTGCAAGCTGTTATGAACTTGTCCATGAAGTTATTAATTATTCCGGTCAGGCAGCTGTTTGTGTGTAGAAAGCACCGTATGCGTATTTGCTGTGAGAAACGTCCACCAGTCCCCCCTTCCAGCTTCTCAGTGCATTCCGTTTGTGTAGGTAATCGGTCGCTTAATTGGTTTACCACTTGGTCGATCTCCTCCCCATGTTGGCTCCGAGCTCTGTGTGTGATTTATTTATTTATCTTTCCATTGTGAGGGTGCAGCAGAAGCCCCGGGGCGGCATTCCACAGTTCACATAGCTGACATTCCTCCGATCGGACGGAAAAAATAAGGTGGTGTCGGACGAAATGTTTGCCACGATTCAGATTTTCATCCAATACAAACGCGGAGGGGTGGGGTGGGGGTTCTGGTAAAGCCACGTCGGGCTCACGGTGAATAGCCGACGCGAGTGTTGCTGCTCTTGGTTCGGGGCGGCAGAGCGAGAGCGGCGGGACGGGGAGACAGATTCAAAGATAGACGGCTGCAGGCAGACGGCTCCGGAGAGACAGACTGCAGGCGGCAGACAGCGAGGGAAAGAGAACACTCTTCCCTTCATCATGAATACGCTGAAGAGAATGAATTTGAACGTAGCGGCATCTCATAACTCATTCAGCTCACAGCATTCTGCCGTCTCTCCCTCAGCCTCCTGTCTCTCTCTTTGTACCTTTTCTTCTTTTCCCGCTCCCTCTCTTTTCCTTTCCACCTCCATCTGTCTCTCTCTCTGTGTCTCTGTCTCTCCCCCCCCCATCTTTTCCTCTCCTCCCCCACACTCCCCCCCCCCCCCCTCACTCTGCCGTTTTGCTTTCTCTATCATATTTATGAAGAGCTCAAGCCTTATCTCTTTTCAGCTGCAGGCTGTCTCACTTGAAAGCATTTCAAAAGCTTTGAAAGAAGGGTAGGTGGCGACGCATCGGGGGAAAGGGGATAAAGACGAGGAGGCTGAGCGAAGAGAGGTGGGATGTTTGGCTGGACGGAGAAGTTCCTCCGCTTTCCCAGCGACAGACGGGGGGGGGGGGGGGGGGGGAGAGACTCCGGAGCTCATTAGTTTACCAAGACCAAGTTACAACAGGATTATTTACAGAAACACAGGCACGCGAGTGCTCACACTAACTGGAGGGATTTGAAAGCTAATGAGTCATTATCAGGCCAGACAGAGAGGTCCGGGAGCGCGGCGGCGTGTTTGTTTTATGGGATGCGATTTGTACATGCCCACTCCTTCCCCTCTTACGCCTCACGCCTCAACACTTAGCCGGCAACCCGTCCGAGTTGCTCGACTCTCGGCGGCGAGGCGACAGAGATTGGACCAAAAGCCGGGTACGCACGCCCGAGACCTGGCCGAAGCCTCGTGATCTTCCACTTTCTATCAATGTTTGTAGATTTCTGATGGATGGTGGTGCCCTGGAACAAGTTTAATCCAATGACCAAATATCTTTTTTTTTGCTCTTCCGCTGCACAAACGCACCCCGGTCACACAGATTTACAATGACAATCACGTCAGCGTGAAGAAACCATGGCAACATCCAGTTAATAAATGGCAGAACAGAGGAGCTGTTAGTGCACATCGTTCACGCAGCCTCTTTGTGCCGCGCGTGTGAACACTCACACTGGGCCTCCAGAGATTTGTCTGTGATGTCTTGGGTAACATAAACCTTCTGGTTTCCTACGCTCCCCCCCAGCCCCTATCCCACCATTACAGATCCCAGTCTTGTGCATGTGTGTGTGTCTGTGTGTGTGTGTGGGCGCGCATGTGTGTGGGCGCGCATGTGAGTGTGCGCGTTTCCCTGCGCGCGTCTGTTGACATTTTCCCTGCATTCCCCCGAGAGACGAGACGGAGGAAGAGCGGAAAGTATTCCCACGTTCTCTCTGGAGATCTCAGATCTGCCATGTTTGCTCCACTTTTTCCTTTTTCTTTAATACTTCTTCAAAAAAAAGAGCGTCTCCCCTTTCCCTACACCCTTTGCCTTTTTCTTCTCCTTCCTCGTGTCACATTGTGTGCGCCGAAGCTGATCACTTCCCTGTTTTTGTGAGATGCCGGGAGCTGTCTTAAGCGCTCCCCTCTGCCTCAAAGCGTCGCGCTGTGAATTAGGCGAGGGATGGCGGAGGAGGTGGAGGGGTTTTTGAGTTGCTGTGATAGCCAATGTGATATTTGTTCCAGCGTGTCACCTCCAAGCGTCAGGCCTCTCTAGGAAAAACAACTGATTTAAATGATCAGACCTCTACTCTGCTTTCTTTTTTTATTCTTTTTTTTCTCCCCCAAAGTAACTGCCCTGACCTTTTCTTTCCATTTTGTGTCTTTTCTGCACAGATGCAGTCATGGTTGGGAACCTTCAACCCAGAGAGAGAGAGACGGAAGGTAATGGCCTGTCCGACCATCACATTTCTCCACACACACACACACACAAACACACGTGCACACACGGAGCGTGAGGATTAGAGTGTGTGCAGGATTAGCTTTTGTGTTCCCGCTGGGTAGGTGTCAAACAGCGGGGAGCAATTTGACCTTGTGACACCTCTGCGTCTCATCGTGTGTGTGTGTGTGTGTGTGTGTGTGTGTGTGTGTGTGTGTGTGTGTGTGTGTGTGTGTGTGTGTGTGTGTGTGTGTGTGTGTGTGTGTGTGTGTGTGTGTGTGTGTGTGTGTGTGTGTGTGTGTGTGTGTGTGTGTGTGTGTGTGTGTGTGTGTGTGTGTGTGTGTGTGTGTGTGTGTGTGTGTCCGTGCATGTCTATTTAAATGTGGGTGTGCGCACGTATGCGTGTGTATTAAATTTGGGAGCTGCCGTGCCTCGCCGTTCTGCTCCTGACCTTACTGAAAGGGAAAGGGGACAAAAACTACCTGTGAGAAATATTAATATCTAGAGAAGTCAGATTGTGAAAACAGGAGATGGGCAGTTTTCAGTAGGGAAACAGAAATAGAGGAGAACTCAAGTGCGATTTGTACCTGGCGGCAACCTCCGGTTTTGTCAAATTAAACCAATGCAACTCCTCTGGTTGTATAGAAGTCTACTTCTCTCTTGAGTTATTCCCTCAGTAAACATTGTAAACATGAGTTTATGTCTCAATCTCTAGTTTCAAGTCTTCTTCAATAGCATGAGTATGCTTTAGGGCGGGCTTACTGTGATTGACAGGTCACTGCCGCTACCAGAAATACAGCATACTTCACTCCTCCGCATTCCAAATATGGTAACTTCTGTTCATTGGTCGTGAGAAAACACAAGATGGCGACAGCTGTAATCCAAGATGGCGACGGCTAAATCGACGAACTCAAGGCTTCATAACAGCGCTCCACAAACCAATGGGTGACGGCCACGTCCACTTCCAATACTGAGTTTATGGGTTTTACACACGAGTGTTGGGTTACGCTCGAAACAGAACAAGTTTATTAGACACGAGAGGCTTCCAGTCTCTCCGGGAAAGCATTCACGTGTTGCAATCAGTTGTTCACATTAAGCTGGCCAGTCACTAGGTCGCAAGGGTATAGACGTTGGATTGTCAGTTTATTAATCCATTAATCTGACGCCGTCCAGGTGGGGGACGGGGGGGGGGGGGGATGATCGCTGTCTGACCATCCGAGAAGCAGTTCTAACAGAGTATACTGGCAGAGCATCGGTCATTTTAGGCCTGGTGAGCACTACTCAGCCGGTCAAAACAGCTGTAAGTCTTCTGTGGCTCTGGAGGAAACTCCGAAGTCTGGGAAAAAAATGAACCCGGTGTGTTGGGTTTTCATCAGCAGTAACTTAACCGGGATCAGACAGCTGGGCTGCAGCCCGGGTTTTCCTCCTCTTCCCTTTGCGCTCGCTTGGGGGAGGCCGTGTGTGTGTGTGTGTGTGTGTGTGTGTGTGTGTGTGTGTGTGTGTGTGTGTGTGTGTGTGTGTGTGTGTGTGTGTGTGTGTGTGTGTGTGTGTGTGTGTGTGTGTGTGTGTGTGTGTGTGTGTGTGTGTGTGTGTGTGTGTGTGTGTGTGTGTGTGTGTGTGTGTGTGTGTGTGTGTGTGTGTGTGTGTGTGTGTGTGTGTGTGTGTGTGTGTGTGTGTGTGTGTGTCTTTCTTCGTACAAACAAAATATGCTGTGAAGAAGATGAAGGTAATCGGCATAAACCAACCTCCACTATGCCGAGAAGGAATAGTAATTAACCGTTGGCTCATCTCGTATTCGGGGACTCTGTATTGCCTTCATACAAGCGCTCTAAAGTGATTACATAATTTTCTGGCACGCACAACTCGCCGGGTTCACTACGGCGACCATATTACAGAGAACATATTCTGGGTAGGTCATTGTTGTGTAAAACCCGTACACCGTATATAGGAAGTGGACATAGTCGTCTTGACGTCACCCGTTGGATTGTGGACTTCTGTTATGAAGCTTCGTTGATT